>OZ035987.1:36940000-38175000 GCA_964035005.1 Erebia palarica
CGCCCTTATCTCAAGCCTTATTATTATTATATTTATTCATTCTCTCGTTGCCTACTTTTCTGAAGTTTCACTTCTGCCGTGTGTGAATTGCACACACACTTTTTTTATATTTTTGTAATAAAATTCAAAAATCAATTCAATTCCCTCTCTTAAGAGTGTTGAGGCTTGTGCCCAGCTGTGGGACGTTAATGGGCTGTAGTGGTAAGCCTATAATGAATTTTAAAAAAATGTGTTGTATGACAGGTGACCTCGGCCACGTGACCTATACGGTGTCTCCGTCGGTGGAGGAGGGAGACTGCAGGTACCTGCCCAAGGAAGTGCTTCAGGAGGACCTCACACATCTCACCAAAGCGGACATCTTCGCTTTCGGTCAGTATATTATATTATAATAATAAGTTTATTTTTTTATTTTTATCCACTACAAGTTAGCCCTAGAATGCGATCTCACCTCATGGTAAGTGATGATGCAGTCTAGAAGGTAGCGGGCTTACCTGTTAGGGGCATGGCTGTTATATTAAACCCATACCCCTATATGGTTTCTACACGGCATCATACCGGAACGCGTAATCGCTTGGCGGCACGTCTTTGCCGGTAGGGTGGTAACTAGCCACGGCCGAACCCTCCCTCGAAGACCAGGGAAAATTCAGAAATTATAAATTCCCAAATTGACCCTGCCGGGGATCGAACCTGGGACCTCCGCACGTTAAGACAACAGCGCTACACACTGTGCCACGTAGGTCCTCAAAAACCTATCATATCAATTTCATATAGGCCTATTACACTGCACTTTTCACAGGGACCCTTACACTTAAAACAGTGTAGTGTAATAAGATTTAGGGACCCAAAATTGGTCCTTATTGATGTGTAATAAGCGACGCTCTAAATGGTGGCCACGCCCACCCTTACCACAGGGCCCTGTAGAAAGTGCAGTGTAGTAGGCCTATGAGACGTTTTTTTTGTTTGTTTGTTTTTTTTTACCACGTCAATAATTTATTTGAATTGTTGTCAAATACTCAATTCCAACACAACTAGTCAAATCAGCAACTTTTTTTTCAAACGTCAAAACGCGTGCTTAGTATGATTTTGTATGAAATTTTAAGTTGTGACGTCATCAAAGTTCGACTCACTTTTTTTACTTTAATCGATGGTTTTTCAAAGTAAAACTAGCAGGGGACGTGGATATTACGACTTTTGGGAGATCCTTTATATTTTTTTTTTAACTAGTGGGCCAGGTAGACGTACTGCCTAACCTAGAACCCGATTGCAACGCCCCCTATTGGGTCCAATTATGAATATAAATCATCCCTGTACCCACCCAATCATATACAAAAAATTTCATCAAAATCGGTCAAGCCGTTCTCGAGTTTTAGCGAGACTAAAGAACGGCTATTGATTTTTATATAATATATAGAAGATAATCATTGAATAGTACATTAAATCGCGAGACCGGGAAGTACGCGTTTTCTGGTCGAGTGTTAGTTAGGCTATATACGAGACCAGAAATGCTCTCCCGGTCGAGATGTGTATAGTGCTTTTCTAAAAAATGAAACAAGTGACTTTTTTTTTAAATATATTATATTATGTAATTAAAAGAAAGTAAATAAAAAAGCAACCTACTTAAGAAATATTATACTTTTAATTTTTTTTTGCGCTGTGAGTGCTGAACGCGTAATACGGTAGAGTTCCAAATTTAAACTATTTAGGCCAAAGAACATTATAACAAGTTACAAGATATTCAGGAAGAAAGGTTCCAAATTCAAACTTATGATATGTAATGAAAATACATACATTCTTTACTGGCCTAGGCCGGGAAGTTTAACTTTCGAACTCATTTACAGGGTATGAAATGTGCACATTTCATATCATTTTTTAGAAAAAATTATTTATATTAACCTCAGGGCCCTGTCAAAAGTGCAGTGTAACAGGCCTAATTATTATTATTCATTTATTTATTTCAGGCAACAAGGCCCATATTATAAAATACATAGAATACTTTAAGAATAAATACAATATAAAATAAAATACTATACGAAGGTAAATACAAATTAATAAGACTGATAATCGTAATCTCGTCCGTGCAGGTCTGACGCTGTACGAGGCGGGCGGCGGTGGGGAGCTACCGATGAACGGACAAGAGTGGCACGACATACGCGACGGGAAGCTGCCCGACCTGCCCGCTCTGTCGCGCGAGTTCAACCAGCTGCTGAAGGTGGGACGCTACTAACGCACCTGCTATATAACTAGCGTTCGCACCGAACTAGCATGTTTGACAAGTCAAATCCTCAACAACCCAAACCAACCACCGACCAGTTACTTTTTGTACGACTGCTTGAAAAAGGAGTATATTGTTTTCAGGGTTCATGTATGTATGTATGTATGTATGTATGTATTGTTAGGCGGATAAAAATTGTACAACGGAACGCAAACGTCACCACAGACTATCCGTATCTATGGCCACCGACCAGTTACTTTTTGTACGACTGCTTGAAAAAAGGAGTATATTGTTTTCAGGGTTCATGTATGTATGTATGTATGTATGTATGTATTGTTAGGCGGATAAAAATTGTACAACGGAACGCAAACGTCACTACAGACTATCCGTATCTATGGCGCATATGAGGCCCCGTTTGACAGTTGACGTTGCTATGTTTTCGCGCGTTTTGGGGGCGAGTGGGGGGTGACAGGAGGGAAACGGTGGGAAAACCGGCTCGCGTAGTTGTTGTGGATTTTCCTTGATATTTAACATACAAATGGATTCTACGTTTATTAGTATGTATGTATGTATGTATGTATGTATTGTGTGTATGTATGTATGTATGTATGTATGTATGTAAGTATGTGAGTATGTATATTCCACGATAACTTCTATACGCCTGCACCGATTTTGATAAATGAGGTATCGTTGGAATCCCTAGATGACATAGGATAATTTTTTTTTTTAAATTGATGGGGTGACCATGGTCCCGCATTAAATACTTAAGTTGAATAAAAATATTCGAAAATAAAATTAACTATGTAATCATGATCTAGAAAATGATGAGTAGATTCCAAAAATATATAACACTTCAATATCCAGTGATTCACAAAAAATATCATTTAATAAGAATGTGAATAAGATTCTAATTTAACTAGATTAATTTAGATTTTTAACTTTTTAGTTAGTTTTTTGGTAGGGCAGTCGTGTTTTTTAATTATTTTAACTATGACTTGTTATCAAATGTCAAAACGCGTGCTTAGTCTGTGTTGTTCAAAACTGCTATAAAACCATAGAACGCTACAAGCTATAAGCTATAAAAAAATTAGCATGCGTTTAAATATGACGTACGCTCACAGCAGCGCGTTACGCGAGACCAACGGTCGGCCAGCGCGCTACCGGCAGGCGGACGCCGCTACGAGCGCTACGAAGCTCCTCGGATAGCATGCTGCCCGTGCTATGGAAAAAAAGCGTGCTATGCTTTTGCGCTACGTGCTTTATTAACCACCTCTAGAATATGATGAATAATGTATTTTGTTGTCTTTTAGTTTTTTAAGTCTAATATAATTAATGTACAATAGTGTAACACAATAAAAGCTTTATTTATTATTTATTTATTTATTTAGTCGAAATGCAGGTCGTCGCATGCTGTCCGTGCTATGGAAAAAAAGCGTGCTATGCTTTTGCGCTACGTGCTTTATTAACCACCTCTAGAATATTATTAATTTTAAGTCTATCATAATTAATGTAACAATAGTTTTTTTTTTCGCACCCAGCTATCCTCTGACTATATTGTGTCAGAGACATTTTTGGTTGCGTGCGAGAACAATAGTGTAACACAATGAAAGCTTTATTTATTATTTACTAGCTGATGCCCGCGACTTCGTCCGCGTGGATTGAGGCTTTTCAGTTCCCGTGGGAGCTCTTTAATTTTCCGAGATAAAAAGTATCCTATGCCCGTCTCCCGGTTCTAAGCTACTTCCCCACCAATTTTCAGCCAAATCGGGTCACCCGTTCTTGAGTTATGGTTTTTTAGTTCCCGCGGGAGCTCTTTAATTTTTCGGGATAAAAAGTATCCTATGTCCGTCTCCTAGTTCTAAGCTACCTCCCCACCAATTTTCAGCCAAATCGGTTCACCCGTTCTTGAGTTATGGTTTTGTAGTTCCCGCGGGAGCTCTTTAATTTTCCGGGATAAAAAGTATCCTATGTCCGTCTCCTGGTTCTAAGCTACCTCCCCACCAATTTTCAGCCAAATCGGGTCACCCGTTCTTGAGTTATGGTTTTTTAGTTCCCGCGGGAACTCTTTAATTTTCCGGGATAAAAAGTGTCCTATGTCCGTCTCCTGGTTCTAAGCTACCTCCCCACCAATTTTCAGCCAAATCGGTTCACCCGTTCTTGAGTTATGGTTTTTTAGTTCCCGCGGGAGCTCTTTAATTTTCCGGGATAAAAAGTATCCTATGTCCGTCTCCTGGTTCTAAGCTACCTCCCCACCAATTTTCAGCCAAATCGGTTCACCCGTTCTTGAGTTATGGTTTTTTAGTTCCCGCGGGAGCTCTTTAATTTTCCGGGATAAAAAGTATCCTATGTCCGTCTCCTGGTTCTAAGCTACCTCCCCACCAATTTTCAGCCAAATCGGTTCACCCGTTCTTGAGTTATGGTTTTTTAGTTCCCGCGGGAGCTCTTTAATTTTCCGGGATAAAAAGTATCCTATGTCCGTCTCCTGGTTCTAAGCTACCTCCCCACCAATTTTCAGCCAAATCGGTTCAGCCGTTCTTGAGTTGTAAATAGTGTAACTAACTCGACTTTCTTTTATATATATAGATTACTAGCTGACCCGGCCACGCGTTGCTGTGGCTAAAGTTTTTGTTATATTACATTATAGTAAACAATTGTGACTGTCAAATAATGACAGACAAACAATTAGCTGAATTATACGGTATTTCGTTCACTACAAAATAAATTTAATTAATTTTATAGCGTCAACAACACGTGGTAATTATGCTGTTAAAATGTAGCTTATATGACACGTTCGTAGATTTACCATAGCAGCGCCATCTATTGATTACTTACTCAACCCAGTCGAAAGGTATCGACATCTGTTAGAATCATTTGGAGTTAACAGATAATTGTGACTGTCAAATAATAACAGACAAATAATTAGCAATAAATTAAAATTCCGACTATAATTTGAGATTTAAACGATCCTATCTCTCAAGTTGGATCGAACTGCACATGGTGTGCGAATTTTATTATAATCGGTTAAGTGGTTTAGGAGTCCATTGAGGACAAACATTGTGACACGAGATTTATTTCCAGAAAATGGTCCACCCGGAGCCCTCGGAGCGGCCGTCGGCGGTGCGCATAAAGCGACACCCGCTGCTGAACCCCGGCGGGAACAAGAGCAAAGCGCAGCTGAGGAGGGAGCTCATCGCCGCCAGGATGGAGAACGAGTTCCTCACCAAGAAGCTGCAGGAGGCCTCCAAGTGAGACCACCACCTTTACTTAAACCCAAAAATCTATCCAATCTATATGTCACCGTGAGATTGTAAAAACCGTTAGATTATAATCTTTATAATTATTATTTTATTTTTATTATATTTTAGTTTTTAAATTGACAATGGGGCTGATTCTGTACTGCACAATCTCTAAACCTAAACTAAAATTAGAGCATTATAAATATTGCTAACCCTTTCATAATACTCCCTACGGAAAGGGAAAGAACTAGATTTAAAGCTGCCATTTTAGTTTAGTTTAGAGATGTTTAGAGATTGTCTATTTTTTTTTTAATTGACATTGTATTGGGTGTGTACCTTTTAATAAAGAATATTAATATTATTATTATTAACTCGCGAAATTGTAAACTGTCGACAGATTGTGAACCGTTCAATGTACTGAGTGTCAATTTTTTAAATTTTCATTGTATTTACATTTTCTTGTCTCTTTCTTGTAGATTAGGTTAGGGTTCGACATAAATAATCATGTAGTGCTTAGGTTTTAGGTTACTTAGGTTTTATCGGGTTTAAATACCTATCAGATTACAATCTACCGGAAAATAATGCGTTAAATTCTAATCTTTCGACAGTTTAGAATTTCGCGAGTTAGATTATAATCTAACGGTTTTTACAATCTTACGGTGACATATACAATAATATAGTCTTTGTTAGACAGAACATTAATCTTTACAAGCAAATAGGTGATACTCACAATCGATACACTAGAAACCGCCATAAGCTAGTAACAGCGTCGTATCGTGTGCGCAAAGTGCAGAAATCCTTTGTGGGATGGAGTGTACGCTTTTATAATATGGTTCCCAAAGAGTTTCTGGATTTGCCATTACATAGATTTAAACACTGTGTTAAACAGCATTTGTTAAGTCGAGGTTATTACACTATCGATGATTTTATTAACGACAAAGTTGCATGGAAGCAACCGGCCTCGCATCCAGTGACCCACAAGTCAGTGTAATACTTGTAACGTATGTGTTGTGTTGTCTACATATTGTAACCTTTTCTTTTCTATGAAAAGAGCAACTGCTGAGTTTCTTGCTGGCTCTTCTCAGTAGAATTATCTTTCCGAACCGGTGGTAGAGTCTTAACGTTTCATAAGTGACACAAGTTGTCCTACATGAAATAAATAAATCATAAATCATTTATTTCCAGGTGCATAAAGTCGCTAACGCCGCGGGCGCCTGCTAGTGTAGCTCAAGAGGGTAAATACCTCACCAGGTCTGCGAAAAGGCTTCAGTCCATCTCAGCCACCAGACCAACCCGAACAACCAGAAACCGTCTTTCTGGTGACACAGACACTACGGAGAAAGTAAACAATAATGTAAGCAAAAACACTAATAAAACAAATAAGAATAACAAGAAAAACATTATGACATAACTTTTCATGATATCGTAAAAAGAAATCACCTTTTTCAAAAAGGATACAATGATTTTTAATGACAACCTTTTTTTTAACGGATTCCGATAGAAGGAAGTTCACAATTTGAACTGGATTTATGTATGTGCCAATGTTTGTTTCTATATCCTGACTTGACGGATTTGAATATTTAAGGGGCGACAGACTTTTGCTAACAAAAAACATTGTTTTTCCATACCTAACATAGCTTGAACTTATCTAACATAACTCGGAAATTGATAGAGGTCCACTTGCACAAAGCCGATAAGTGTGTTTAATCCATATTGATATTATAATAATTAATCTGAGTGTGTGTCTGTCTGCTACGTTTTTAAGGCCTATCTGGTGTTTTTTACCGCTTTTCGATTAGTTTCTTTATTGACTTCTTTTTTTACAATATCAAAAGTCCTAAATATTTTTTTAATAAAAAAAGTTTTTTGCTTTTCTCAGATTTATCTAAGTTGAATTTTGATCATATCCATGATATTCATCATGCCATGCCATCATCATAAATATCCTATGTCTGACAGGCTGATATTGCAAAGCCAATAACCAGTAATATATATTTTGTACAACAATAGGGCTAATGTTGTAAAGATCTCTGAACAAAAACAAATTTAGAGGTATAAAGCTAGTGCTGTCCTTTTCCGTGGGTATTAATATGAAAGTGGTAGCGATATATTTAGAGCTGCCAATTTAGCACAATGGAATTAGACCCAACATCTCATTTTCAAAATGATGAACAGATGTTACAATAAACAAACACATTTAACTGCTGAACACTATAATATCCTCATATAGTCGGATACAGAATACATAATTGCCATTTTGTTTGTTAGGCTTGTTTACTTGAAAACTAAGACAAAGGCACAAGTCCTTTACTTAGGGTCGATTCACATTGGCCGTGTGTAGAAGCGAATTATTAAAACTTTACATATAATCCTCGTATAGTCGGATACAGAATACATCATTGCCATATTGTTTGTTAGGTTTGTTTACTTGAAAACTTAGACCAAGGCACAAGTCCTTTCCTAAGGGTCGATTCACATTGGCCGAGTGTAGAAGCGAATTACTAATTTTTTTTAATAAATTGCCTCAATCTACTATGAAAGACTCAAAATGCTATAAAGAAAGGACTAATCGTGAGAATTGTTTTTGCGCAACGAATTTGTGCTATACGTGATAGAAATAAGGGTCAATATGGTATGTAAAAAAAAATTTAATTTGCTTTGATTCGCTGCGAATGTGAATTGACCCTATTTTGACTATAATTGATAAATGATGATGACTTTAAAGTGCCTTCAATGAGTGAATTAATTGTTATGTGATTTTTATATGCTTTCAAATCGAATTTACTGTACAAATGTGTGTTTTAATTGATAAAAAGATTATAAAATTGTGATATTCAATCAGCTGTCCTTTTTGAGAAAACAGTTTCATCAAGATTGGTTCAGCTTTTCTGATAGTAATATTTTTTTTTTCGTAGATTCAAATACAATTGATTTGCGTATTTGCAGATTTCTAGCTTTTCGTTAATAATAAAATTTGATTGGATATTGTTTGCTACTCTGAACCGATATAGGTCCACTACTGGACATAGTCTCTTTGTAGGGACTTCCCCACGCAACCTACATTCAACGGCTCCCAACGACTCGCTTGATGTAGTCTTCATTTTGCTTTAACATCAATGAAATGTTTATTTTCCGTAATAACAATTGTCTTGAAGAAAAAAAATGAATGTAATATCTGTTTGAATAACACAATTCCTTGAAATAAATCTTCCATATTTCTCTTCATGTGATATTTGTTTGAAAATGTAATCTTATGTTAGGTGTATAAGTATAATTTCTTAATTTAGCTTTTTTTCCATAACATTATGTAGAGCTATAGATAGTAATCATTAAAATAGTTTATAATTTATTATAATGTATTAACATGCGAGTCCATATTAAAATACACGTATATTTAAGGCAGTTTTATATTAAGACAGTGAATAAATCCAGCGCTGGCATGGTTGTGGTCCCTTGCAAGAGTTTTTCTGTGACTGGCGTAAAAAAAATTGTACAGGGCCAGTACCAATACGTTGTCGCCAGTCACTGTCTAAATCTGAACCTGCCTTTAGGTTAAGGCAGCGTTAAAATATATAAAAATAATAATTTAGTTGATAAAAAATATTTATACCTATTAATTATAATTTTATGAATGTATAGAATATAGATGTAAAGAAAAATGAAAATATATTCCTGAGCTCATTAAAGTTTGAGTAAAATTATAATATTCATCCATCCAGTACGAGTAATTTAAGTTATTAAAATCAAAGTGAGGGTAGATGTTGAAAATTTTATAATTTAAGGTGTACGTTAATCATTATTATTAACAGGGTCCTGTTACTAGAAATATGAATGACCTGTGTTTGTAATAAAATCGTTTAAAGTTGATTTGTTAAATATTTTTCAAAATTAGAAACTCAAAATTAATTCTTAGCGTAAGATTATTCAATTAATTTTCGCACAATTTGACCATGTTACTTTAGAATCGATCAAAGAATATACCATTCTACCTACTCGTAAGATTTATCCTTTTGTGTAGGATTTCCCGTGTACAATTCATTTTCGTCCATTTTGTAAAAAAAAATAATTTTAATGTTAAATGCCATATTTAATAGTATTTGCCTATTTGGTTCTACATAAATACAGACACTTAATTAAAAAATAAATTACCTAAAGAGTAACTTCTCTACATAATTAATGCTGAAAGACATTTGTTTTTAATGGTTTTGGTTTGCAGAAAAACAAAATCCGTCAGCCAATATACATAATTGGTTTGCTTTTTATGGTTTGAAAAAATAAAAACTTAAAAAAAATTGTTACACGCTCTGACACTTTTTAGCTCTGTATTTTTTGGTAGACACTAGGCGATCGTTGACCTAGCCGCTGGTTTCGCTCCACATAGACTTACGTGATTCAGAGCAGACAATTTTTGCTTGAAAAATAATAATATCCGAATTTATAGATCATAGAAGAAAAAAAAAATTCAAATCGGTTTAGACAATACGGTGTTATGTACCGACACACATTAAAAAAAAATAATGATACGCGCCGAATTGAGAACCTCCTCCTTTTTTGGAAGTCAGTTAAAAAAAACAGTATAAGTAAATGAAGTTGCCTTTGAGTGGTATATAAATAGTTTTAAATTATCCTGTGAAATCGACAGATCTAATAGTTTTCCTATTCTATGAGAACATAGTGAAAGAGATAGCATTAGATTTATGTTAGGATTTGTGTATGAACGGATAGGGAATAGTCGAATCATTGGATGGTTGACTGTGGTGGTTGTATGACACAACTTTATATTGTGATTTTTATATTATTATATTTTGTATAAACTAAGATTTAATCAGTTTCGTTAATATGTTAAGTTATATTCGTTTCCTACTTCTGTGCCTTTGAAGTTTATCGTAACAGGTGTTTTCCTTGACCTTTTTATTGCTAGATGATCGCCTATCGACATTATTTAGTTTTAACTAACATGTAAACGCACAATATATGAAATGTATAATATTTTTATTTTATTTCGCACTTGTTGAAATAATATCTAAATAAAATGTCACCTAAATCAAATTATAACAGCCGAAGTTTGAAATCTTCGGTCAAAAAGTTGCGCAAAGTGAGTATAAGGGTCTCCCCACATCTATTGACGCGGAGCAGGCTTGAGCCGGTCAGAAAAAGCTTAATGTATACGGTATCGAAAGTGAAAACGATGGTTAGCTGCCGAGGCGGGCGACGTCTTTTTCACTCTTAATCCGTATACATATCACCGTAAGATTGTAAAAACCGTTAGATTATAATCTAACTCGCGAAATTGGAAACTCGAAAGATTACAATTTAACGCATTATTTTTCGGTAGATTGTAATCTGTTAGGTATATTAACCCGATAGAACCTGAGGGCACTGAGGTTTAATATGTCGAACCCTAACCTAACCTACAAGAAACGGACAAGAAAACGTAAATATAATGAATATTTCAAAAATTGACACTCAGAATATTAAACGGTTCACAATCTGTCGACAGTTTCCAATTTCGCGAGTTAGATTATAATCTAACGGTTTTTACAATCTTACGGTGACATACATAAAGCTTTTCCTGACCGGCTCAAGCCTGTTCCGCGGCGATAGATGTAGTGAGACCTTAGGCGTCAAACTGCCTTTCAAAATTTGAATAGGGCTTATATCAAATAGCACGCGTCAAGATACTTGAAAGTGGCCGGTTAGTGTGCCTCTACGGAGACGTGTTCAACTTCAAACCAATCGGATTATTGATAAATCACGTGATACTTTAATTACGTCATTTGTCTTATCAATCATTTTTGAGAAACGACAGAAATTACCACGTGATTTAGAGTATTATAATCTGATTGAGTGACACATTTCTTCGATTCGGTTCAATGAGGCAGCTTTACGGGTGAAACGTTGCTTTGGACCCCACACCGCATCTCAGTTTCAACTTTCTTGGCAAGTTCCATATCCCACCGCCGTATCAAAGGATATATCTTCCATAGAATTAAGTTTGAAGCAAATCTCTAAGCTACACGAAATTAACTAGACTATAAACTGTTAATTTCGTTTAGTGGTCTACACAGATGACTTTACCTGGGATTCATTTGACTTTGGAGATAAATGTGTGTCATTCACATAAGTCTCGTTTTTACTTAAGCAATGTCAAAATAAGTTCCATCGTTTCATCAACTGTCTGAAAAATTAGAGACTTAGCTGACTATATTATTAATTACCAACAATTAAATTTAATAATCTGCAACTAAACCTCCGAGGGAACCAATACCGTTTTATATTAGTGTTAAATATTTATGGCTTTCCTACGTGGGGGTGTCTTAGGATCTCAAGCTTTGTTTAAAAATCTTTGTAATATTAATCTCTTTATTACTGAAGGATGTTTGAAATGTGATGGTCAAATCTTATTTTTCGGCTAATATCAAGCCCCCAGCTCATGTTGGCATAAGTCGTCAGAGAAAGTGTAGGGAAACTAGGGTAAATAAAATCTTACATTTCACCAACGGTTGATAAAATTCGAGCATGGAAATACTTGCGCATTAAAGTAAAATGGAACTTAACCTCATTTTTTAAAATCTCAAGTTTGTCCATTAGTCTTCAGCCAGCGCTTCAAGCGGAAACGTTAGGTCCATTTTTCTTTGATGTTACGAATTATACCAACGATGGTGAAATTTAAATCTCATTCGAACAACACTGAGGTCAGCAAATGGCTGGCATACTAACTATTGTCTGTTTCGGTGCAAACATCAAATGATATAACGTAATTCGCAATCTGCCGTAACTCGCCGAGTGAACTGTGTCAATGTGAACTGGGGACTTCAAACTTGGTATAATAATCAGCTTCTATTTTCAATTTACTATTTTCCATAAGTGATAAGACAAGTTATAATAATAAAGACATAGTGTTTTGGTGCATAGGCTCTGTAGATGTATTTGTTGTAAAACATATCTAAATTATTATCATCGTTTAATCACTAAGGCCAATTTAATTTGTAATCTAAAAATTCTGAATTCAATAAAAATAGGCCTTTTTCGTGAATCATTGGGTATCTACTAGAAAATATTCAAAATTTTTAACTGTATAAAAATATATATATAAAATCGGTGTATAAAATATAAATATTGAAAGCTATGTAATTGTAATAACGTGTCGTTCATTGGTGTAACATTAAGAGCAATGTAACATGTTTAGAAAAAGCCGAATAATCCTAGATAAAAAATTGTATAAAAATTTTTAAAATTTTATAAAAATATTTTTGTCTATTTTTAACCGACAGCTAAACTATGGATTTAATATAATATGCTCATCTAGACAATGTATTGCTCTAGGAGAAACTAAAAGTGTACACTAAGTTTTGACTAAATTGAAAAAGCTAAGAACAAAAACCTTACTTAAATATTTTGAATTAAAAAAAAACAGAAATAGAAGTTCTTGTAGTAGTCGGTTGAAAACAATACTAGTAAATAACAGTTCTTTAAAAGTTCTTTAAAATATTATTAGTTTTCCCCATTACGTTTTCAGTGACACAGAAAAGTTTTTAGTAGTTTCGATTTAGTCACATTGAAAATTAGGGTTGTAATACCAAATATTAAAAATTTTGTATTTTTTGGAACTTACTCAAAAATGTTAATCTGTATTTTTCGATTGTTATTAATTTAGATTTGACCAAAGTTGGTGTCGGTAGCTGTGAATGTATATTTGCTAATAAATGATTATTAATAAATGTGCTTGTTTCGATTCATACGATGTTATCATTTATTATTTTTTACCTAATATAATATTATATTTTATTTTACGGTACGGTATTGTAAAAACCGTTGGATTATAATCTATCTCGCGAGATTGTAAACTGTCGAAAGATTACAATTTAATGCACTATTTGTCGGTAGATTGTAATCTGTAAGGTATATAAACCCGATAGAACGAGCAGGCTTCTTTTTTCTGGTCGGTGGAAGCAGGCCGGGCACTACCTGATTATTTATGTTGAACCCTAACATACAAGAAAGAGACAAAAAAACGTAAAAACGAATCAATCTGCGGAAGCGGAGGTACGATTTCTTGCGAAAGTTCCGCACTTCCGTAAGTGCGGAGGCGAGGTTTCGTTACAACCTTAGTAATTAGCATCATGGGCTCCCCTACCATTAGCCCCGTATACAGTAGAATCCGTCCGACAGATGTGCAAAATTATTGTGCTCGATCGAGTTATCCTGGGCCATTACTAGTGGTTACATGCTATGCACTCGACGGGGTGGCTAGCTAGCTCCACGTAGGTACTAGCCCCGAGGGCAGTCCGTCTGTAAGTGCTTTTTTCGAGCAACTGTATTGAAAATTCTCTTCATGTGGGACAACTTGTGCCAGCAGTCCATATTTAAGAGCCGCTGCTGCAGCGATACGTTTTCTTTCACTGTGCAACATTTTATTATTCGATATTATTTAAATATAATTAATATCGTCTAAAATCTAAACAGAAAACAGAAAACCATGTGTTCACATATAATATATACTCTATGGTGGATCATGTCATATTATTTAAATTGATTAATCTTCTTAGCTCTACCTCTACCCTCCATTTAAGAGTAAATTACTCTAGTCTATGGTCTTTGTCACTGTTACTGTCATTTGTCAAAGTAACGTCAAATCCACGTCAAAACTGAAATCACAAATACAGAAAAAAAAAATTGTGGGTTCCACTGTCCACAAATATTAAATTTTCAAAGTAAAAAGTATTATTTATTTCACCAAAGTATTCATTAAATAATAAATATAGGACTAAATGTTATAGTGAATGTGTGTTATCAAATCGAAATGGAGTTGATCTGGATGAAGTTTAGTATTTTATTCATTCCGTACACCTTTAGCCAAAGGATACGTGATGAAATAATATTTAATTACAATAATACGTAAGTATCCTTTTGTGTTTTGTTGGTTGTCATCAGTACACAATCAGATTCTGTATCTAAAGCTGCTTCTTTCAATTTTGGGTGACTAAGTCCTAAACATGGTAACTACAACTTGCATCTTTGTAATCTTTGGTCTGCAATCTTTCTTTGCAAGACTAATCTTGAGAATGAGAATGGGGGAACCCTCTTTATGTGGCAAAGGAAACAAGCTCTGCAATATGGTGGACACGAGTTCTCTCTTTGTGTTGATCATTATTTACTTAGCAACCTAGATAAAAAATCCTTATTTCTCTCTAGAAGGTAAGTATTGTTATGCTACGCTATGTTATCTAAGTTATCTTCAGAACAATGAATCATAATTGTATAGGAATATAACATGTTGTCAATTAAGGTTTTCTTTTATTTATCTTTTCAGATATAAATACAATGAACCATACACAGTGGAAGTTAGCAAAACCACTGAGTATATTATGGAATTTGCAGGGGTAAGTTTTATATGTTAGTATTTAAATATCCATACTTACTAATATTATCTGGTATATTAATATATGAAATTAAAGATAAGGTCAAGGCTTTTGGCTGAAATGTACAGGATTAGGTTAAATATCCTAATAATAATAATAATAATCTCTTAAAGACAGCTTCCCTTTAATAATGAAAAGATTTGTCCTATAACTTTCAAAAGAACTTAATACACTAGTTATTACAACTTACTTAATATATTCACATAAAAATATTATTCTAAACTTTTAGCTGTACATTCTTGACACACAGTTGTGTTTTAGTAGGCAATAACTGATCTACCGATGAGTATTTTTAAATTGGCCCTAATATTTTAAATGGGAAAGTGTGTTTGTTTGTTCAAATCATGCCACCACATAACAACGGATTGATGTGATTTTTTGCATGGGTATAGTTGATAACCTGGAGAGTGATATAGGCTAAGAAGTTCCTGTGATAATTTACAAAACTTATTCCAGGCGAATGAATCTAGCGCACATCAGCTAGTAATATAATGAGCTAATTTTTAATTCACAGGATTTGCAGGAATCCAACACTCCTGCCCGGGTGACAGTAGCTAGTGATTTTGCCAATCGCACATACCCTCTGTTTATTACTGCAAGGCAGCAAAAAGGTAAGTCTCTTATTAGTATAAAAAATATCATAATACATAAATATATTATATAAGATAAAAATCATCATAATACTTTATTAGTATAATTATCATCATATCAACCATTACTGAGAAGAAGTCTCCTCTCAGAATGAAAATAGCCATAGTCACATTGGCAGACACACAGTTATTTTTTATGTTAACATAATTTAAATAGCAGCAAATTCAGCGCGCTTAATTTGCCTTTGAAATTCAGGAAAAATATGTGGCAGGTATTTAAATTATAGGTAGTTCCTAACAACTATGTAAATTACGTTGATAGTTAAAGTTCCATTTACTTTGTGAGCGGAAAAACGCGCAGCGACTGCATCGTTTTTGCGCGGATAGAATATCTGCTATGTCTGATAAGTCATATGGAAATGTGAACAGAATATCTGTATAGTGTACGCGTTTTTGTGCCCGGCTGACGTTCTGTATATTCTGTACTAATGTTGCAGAATCGAAAAAGATCCACTAAATTTTTCCTGGCCTTCAACTTTTGTTTGGTTTTTTAGAGACTTGCAAATAAGATTGCATGGGAAACCAAAAAAGAAACAAAACCGAAACGAAAGCATAGCACGTCAGTTTCGCACAAATCCCTACAAGCCAGTGAAGTCTGCACCTATGTCCAATTCTTACTTAAGAAAAACCATAGATATTGTGGAAGTTAGTTTTCACTGAGTCATTAATAGTTTCTATCTTTGCATTGTTCTAACATAGTCTTACAATCTAAGGAGATTCGTCCTTTCCTACCAGTCGGTCGACAGGGGCGTCTACACAGAGCATCGCTGCGGGATTACAGACACTGTATGTCCTTCCCCGGAATGCAACCATCAAAATTGGTTGAAAAGATGGGCCGTTAAAGCGTAGCAGACAGACAGACATACACATTTGAATGTTTTTCAATTCAAATTCAAAATTCAAATGTTTTTTTATTCAAATAAACTTTTATAAGTGCTTTTGAATCCACAAGTGAATCTACCACTGGTTCGGATTGGCATTCCTACAGAGAAGAACCAGCAAGAAACTCGGTGGTTGCTCTTTTTAAATAAATATTTCCTTTACAATTATTATTTAATGTATACATAAGTAACTGCTGTCCTTAGCATTGCTGGAGTGGCCAGATCCATGCTCCTCTATCATTTACATAAGCTTCAACAGTATAATAAGCTTTTTTCAAGAGCATACTTTTAATGGATTTCTTAAATTTGTGTATAGGCAAGTTTAAAATAGGTTGTGGAATTTTGTTAAAGAAAAGAATGCTCATTCCCACGAATGACCTTCTGACTTTTTTGAGGCGGAGCGATGGAGTCACGAGCCTATTACGGCCTCTAGTTTGCCTGTCGTGCAGATCGCATGCATCGCATTTATTTTATTAGTATGAATATTTTACGCTGTGATAGTGCTATTTATAATTTAAGCATTAATTCTACAAATATGATGTGTTTTTCAGGCGTATTCTCATGGCAACTGCCGATGTTGGTTCAAACGTTGGACATGCTAGAGCAGTTCACCAACATCTCTCGCACGCTGTGTCCTCACAACAACATATTCTCCGAAGACGAGGACACGTGCGGTGAGTGGACCACATTTGTACAGGGTTCATTTAAAAATACTAATAGTGAAGCAAATTCTCAAAAATGATCTGTCAAAAATGACAGTTTTACGAGTATTTATGTTGCTATCCTTTACACAATACTCCCTGCGAAAAGAAGCAGCGCTAGATTTAGAGCTGTCATTTTAGTTTAGAGATTGTGTTAAACAGATTTGGCCACAGTGTCCGACTGAACATTCGGTTTCGGCCTAGTTTCGGTAAAAAACGGTTTTTACTGCCATCTTCTAAATTGTAATCTTTCGACAGTTTGCAATTTCGCGAGTTAGATTATAATTTAACGGTTTTTACAATCTTACGGTGACATAAATAGAAATTATTTTATTTTATTTTCTCTTTGTAAATTTTTGGCTAAATTTGATCCTCCGAAGGGTATGCTTCTGCAATACAAGTTTTATCTTAGTGCAGAGTCTGCGCATCAATCTGTCTGTATATTTATACAAGCCATTGCATCTCAACTTTGTTGTGCCCTTAGTTACTAAGCCACATTTGTAAGTTTTGTGAAAATAAATAAATAAATCTGGCTGATGCCGAAGATAAATTCGGGAGGTTATGCGCTGCTTCGGTTTCAGCCGTAAAAACTAGTTTCGGTTGGAAACTAAATTACTAATAACCTCTCAAGAGCAACTTCTCTACATTAATGCTGAAAATCTTATGCACTGGAACTTTTTTATAAACTCGATAAAATGACCAACGTGAAGTGGATTGGTGCTCCCTCAGAGCAGCCAATTCAAATATTTGTATTTGTTTAAAAATACATCTTACTTCTAAGAATTTTAAACCCTAATAACCTCTATTAAAGTTACCCTTAATAACCTCTTAAGGGTAGCTTATTTACGTAGCACTGAACAACTTACGTTCTACGAATTTTTAAAATAAGCTACCCTTAAGAGGTTATTAGCCTGCCAACCCGCATTGGAGCAGCGTGGTGGGTCTAAGCTCTAATTCCCTCTCTCCTATGAGAGTGGAGGCCTGTGCGCAGCAGTGGGACGATAATGGGCTGTAGTGGAAGAGGTTATTAGTATTTTTAAATTAACCCTGTATATTGGCGTTAATTCCGCGCGCGGAAATCCGCATACGGCATCCGCCTATGTGACATATTGAAATGTCAAGCGAGGGTTACATCCGCGACAGAAAGACGATCAAGGCGAATTCTGTACGCATTTTTCCGCTCGCGGAATTCCGCTAATCTTGTCTTAACATAGCTCTTGTCTTAGCCTTAATGGTGTAGAATTGTATGTACATTTATGACATGTTATTTTTATTTGATACTAAAATCAAGATACCCAGTTGTATGTGAGAAAGTTCCGCAATTTTTCACAAGAGATATTCTGAATCGGAATTTTTTCGAAATTCCAAATGTATGGTGGCAGAGCCTAAATGTTTCCTAACAGCATCGCACGCTGCGGGTTTAATTCTTCAAAATAAAATAAATAAAATAAATAAATAAATAAAAGTTTATTGACCAGCACTACAATTCAATATACTTAGTATAACTAAACTTATACAAATACAAATTAAACAACTAAACTACCTAACTGACTAACTAATTATCGAAATGGATTTCCGAATATATGTGGCAGGGCCTAAATGTTCCTAACAGCATCGCACGGTTTGACGATTGTAGCCGACTGCGGGTTTAATTCTTCAAAATAAAATAAATAAATAAATAAAAGTTTATTGACCAGTACTACAATTCAATATACTTAGTATAACTAAACTTATACAAATACAAATTAAACAACTAAACTATCTAACTAACTAACTAATTATCGAAATGGATTTCCGAATATATGTGGCAGGGCCTAAATGTTCCTAACAGCATCGCACGGTTTGACGATTGTAGCCGACTGCGGGTTTAATTCTTCAAAATAAAATAAATAAATAAATAAAAGTTTATTGACCAGCACTACAATTCAATATACTTAGTATAACTAAACTTATACAAATACAAATTAAACAACTAAACTACCTAACTAACTAACTAATTATCGAAATGGATTTCCGAATATATGTGGCAGGGCCTAAATGTTTCCTAACAGCATCGCACGGTTTGACGATTGTAGCCGATTGCGGGTTTAATTCTTCAAAATGCAAATAAATGTGGGTTTATATTTTAAACACCTGAGTAACTGTGGACTGCCTCGTTGGTCTAGTGGTTGGCATGTTGGACTACGGCCGACGAGGTCCCGGGTTCGAGTCCCGGGTCGGGCCATAATTGAGTATTGGGTTTTTCTGACTAGAAATTCCCAGTACTAGCCCGGGGTTAGGAAGTTGGCGGTGTTTCACCCCCGTGCCTCGGAGAGCACGTTAAGCCGTCGGTCCCGGTTATTATCACTAACAATGTTAATAGTCGTTAAAGCCCGCCAACCCGCATTGGAGCAGCGTGGTGGGTCTAAGCTCCAATTCCCTCTCTCCTATGAGAGTGGAGGCCTGTGCCCAGCAGTGGGACGTTAATGGGCTGTAGTGAGTAACTGTGTATCTTGTTTTCTATAATATCATATTGGTGTATGTAGCGGTAGATTTTCCTAACGCTTAATGTTTTTTGTTCACGCCTTCTTAGTAAGTGGGAATCGGATCACCGTCTACTGTGGTCCCTTGATACGTAAATACCTACTCTTTTATATTTCTTTCTATCTGTATATATATATATATATATTTATCATTTTATTAATGTAATATCTATATATGTCACCGTTAGATTATAATCTAACTCGCGAAATTGCAAACTGTCGAAAGATTACAACTTAACGCATTATTTTTCGGTAGATTGTGATCTGTTAGGTATATTAACCCGATAGAAGCTAAGTGCCCGGGCACTACCTGCTTATTTATGGCCAACCCTAACCTAACCTACAAGAAACAGGTAAGAAAACGTAAATACAATGAATATTTCAAAAATTGACACTCAGAACATTGAACGGTTCACAATCTTTCCACAGTTTACAATTTCGCGAGTTAGATCTGACGGTTTTTACAATCTTACGGTGACAGATATTATATAACGAAAAGATTATATATAACCTAAAAGCCATTTATATATATGTATATATACATTATATATATATATATATATATATAAAAGCCAAATACCATTCATTCACTCACTCACTGACTAGTCACGATATCTCAGGAACTATAAAGCATACAAACTGAAAGATACCTTATCCTTCTATTGCGTAGACATCAGCTAAGAAACAGCTTTAGGAAATCCACCCCTAAGGGGGTGAAATGGTGGTTGGAAGTTTGTATGAAAGTTCCATGTTTTTTGTTCCAGACATATCATCACTGAACACTCCAATAGTCCACCTCACCTCGTCCTCACCTAACCCCATCAAGGTCACTATCACAGTGGAAACCGTAGAGGACTTCTACATTAACCTCAACGCGGTGACCAATCTAACCAGCACCCCGAGTCAGCCCAAATACTACTTTTTTCCGTTCGACCAGGGGCCAAACAAAATGGTCGATGTCAACTCGCAGAGGATAAAGAAGAAGTATATTTGTAACAAGGATTTGGATTTTGAGGAGCAGAAAACGCTTGAAAGGTGGGTAAGATTTTCTTCATATTGTTTTTTTGCCACTACAAGTTAGCCCTTGACTGCGATCTCACCTGATGGTAAGTGATGATGCAGTCTAAGAAGGTAGCGGGCTAACCTGTTAGGGGCATGGCGGTTATATTAAACCCATACCCCTATACGGTTTCTACACGGCATCGTACCGGAACGCTTAATCGCTTGGCGGCACGTTTTCACCGGTAGGGTGGTAACTAGCCACGGCCGAAGCCTCCCACCAGGGAAATTTCAGTACTTTCCTTTACACTTTTCTTGGCATTGGCATTCCGAACCAGTGGTAAGTTCACTTGAATATTCAAAAGCATTTATAAAAGTTTATTTGAATAATTTTGAAGTACTGAACAAGGTTAAGAGATTGTTATACAGGTTAATTAAAAAAAATACTTAAAAATTCTGTGCGTAATACTGAACAACTATTGTCGTAGGACTTTAAAGTGGTAAGACTAAATACTAGAAATTAAATACTAACATAGTTTCATTAACATTGCATTCTACTAACAAACATGGGCCTCAATAAAGAAACAAATTTTTTTTTAAATTCTGTATAAAAATATATTCATTTTATAGTAGTTACACTACGATTGCATTACTCTAATATATGTGCGGTCACCTGTCCGTTTGTTATCTATCGCCAACTGCCTACTAAAACAGAGCTGAAAAGTGTCTAGACTTAAGAGTGTACACCGCAAATTTTATTATTATTGACATTTATGGTACATATCAAGAATAATAAAATGACAATAATAATACATAATGGTATTTGCTGTGAGAAGAAAAATTGCTTTGAATTTTAAAAAAAACATAATTACATAAACGTACATTCTAATAGGTAGATACTATAAACAGATAAAAATGATACATAAATAAAATAAATATATATTTAAATATAAGACATGTTATATACACATTAAACATAACTAATTTGAAATACCTAAACACTAACAATAATAAGAATAAGTTTACAGCGATAGATAATGCTTTTTGACACGACTTTTAAAGGGCCCTAGAGATTTTGCTCGTCCCATATCAGCTGGGAGTGCGTTCCACAATAAGACTGATTTAAGGATAAACAAGTCTATTTAAAAAAAAAAACGTAGGGCTAATTTTTCAATCGTCAGATAAAGTTTGTGGGAGGAATAAATTTGACGTTTTGACAGGTTTTGTATTGAAAATCCGTCAAAGCGTCAAATTTATTCCTCCGATAAACTTTATCTGACGATTTAACAATTAGCCCTTAGTATTATATACTTTGAAATACTGAAAACAAAATATGGAGGAATGGGATTAAGCGACACTAGAATATAATTAATTTGCTTTTTCGTCGCTTAAGCTCTAACGAAACGAAAGCAAAAAAACGCGACCGTTTGATAGATACTGCGTTGTTATTTTTTATTCTTTTCAGAATTTCCTGTTGGGCATTTTCTTTTTTCTGATTGGCTTCAATGACGCGACTCTCGATTCTCTAGTCGCTAAACTGACCTACTGGTGGTTATATATAAATAGTCTCAAAGAATATTTCCTTATCCAAGTCATGCCATAATAAATATATTATACTTTTATCATAATTCGTTATTATGCGTATTTAATTTTATATAATATATACATGTGTAATTTATGTATAATATTTTATATCATACTTGCTCAGTAACTAGGGATTACTATGGTGGAAAGTCTCCTTGTAAGTTGGTGTTTGCAATTCAAGGCAACATTACGTCGCACTATGCTTGAATTGTAATGTTCACATTACAGTTCAAGCTATGCAAAACTCCTTGGTAAACAATCTCTTTTCTTATAAAATGGTAAGTAAACTTTTTACTGAAAAAAAAACACTGAACATGGCGGCATTTAATTTCCATACATTTAAAACTATGCAAAACTCCTTGGAACTCAGAGCCGTAAAAAAAAAATGGAAAACTATTTACGAAAAAAAAATGGAAATGGCGGCATTTCATTTGATCTGAAAGTTTGTGAAGTTTGTTCGTAAAATTTCATTTTGCATTACCAATGTTTTATTTACCTCGCAAGAATGATATAAAGTAGAATGCTTACCTCGGTTGCAAGTAGCTATTACACCCTCGAACTATATTCACCCGTGTGACTAAATATCTCGGGTGCACGCGATCCATTAGCGCCCTATGCGAGCACAGCTCGCACTGGCGCCAAATTGGATCTTGTTCTGTAATAGCTTACTTACGTCCCTTGTGTAACAATAGATAGATAGATAGATAGATAAATACTTTATTGCACACATGAAAAATACAAGGTAAAGTTAACTATAAACTAGGTATGCAAAGGCGGCCTTATTGCTTACTGAGCAATCTCTACCAGGCAACCTTTGGTGAGAGGATCGAATAAGATGTGTAGGGTAGTGTGGCACAATAGAATACACGTTATTATTATGTAAGTAAGTACAAAATGTAAAACATAATAAACGTATTGTATATATAATCTATTGTATAATACAATCTAATATTGTATAATATATATTATATAATACAATATAATATTGTATAATACAATCGACTATTTATTGTTATGTTTATTTATGTATTTTATTTACATGTAATGTATATGTCACCGTAAGATTGTCAAAACCGTTATATTATAATCTAACTCGCGAAATTGCAAAGTGTCGAAAGATTACAATTTAACGCATTATTTTTCGGTAGATTGTGATCTGTTAGGTATATTAGCCCGATAGAACCTAAGTGCCTGGCTATTTATGTCGAACCCTAACCTAAGCTACAAGAAACAGACAAGAAAACGTAAATACAATGAATATTTCAAAAATTGACACTCAGAACATTGAACGGTTCACAATTTTTCGACAGTTTACAATTTCACGATTTTCAATCTTACGGTGACAGTTACACCAACAACAAGTTTGAACTTCCAATGTGCAGTGAAGTATTTCATTAATTAATTGATAGGTACTTCGTGAGGAGTAATATTGAGAAGGATTACGGCTGGCTGTCCAGACCTCAGAGCGTGATACTGATGATCGAGTCTGATGACGATATATGCGCTGTGGTTTCCATACAGAACTTTTCGGTAAGCCTATTTTTATGCAACCCATATACTAATATCTTCTTATATAGTTCGTGGTAGTTTTAAATATCTTGCCACGAAATGCTGGAACGACATTATACCGCCACCTTTTCGCGACGTTAGTTCTAAATTTGCTTTTAAAAAATTATATCGTGCGTATTTACTTGACACTCAAAAGTCTGAAAACTAGCTTGTGGCATTAAACTCTATGACTTATATTAATCTCAATAATTTGTATTGTTCACGGGTAGGTTGATTTTATAATTTGGTAAATTTTAAGCAGATTAATAATTTAGATTTTACAAGTGCTTTTTTCTGTTATTTTTAATTGTGTTATTATTTTATATTTTATTTTTTTTGTATAACTTTAATATTGCAGTCACATATTCTTTTGTGTAACTTCCCTCGTTTTGGCCCTAACAGAATAACAGCGTTGTGGTTACATTTTGTTCCCACAACATCAAGCTGAGTTAGGACCCTTTTGTTGGCACGACACATTCTAGACGTTGAGTGATTAAGTTAAGTTAGATTTTAAGTACTTTTTGTATTTTATGTTTACTATGTGTTGTATCAGCAAATAAAACATATTCTATTCTATTCTATTCTATTCTATATAAATTGCCTCGTTGGTCTAGCGGTTAGCGTAGTCGACTGCGGATCACGAGGTCCTGGGTTCGATTCCCGGTCGGGCATAAAAATTGTTGGGTATTGGGTTTTTCAATTAAGAAATTCTCAGTGCCAGCCCGGAGTTGGAAGTTGGCGGTGTTTCACCCCCGTGCCTCGGAGAGCACGTTAAGCCGTCGGTCCCGGTTATTATCACTAACATGATAATAGTCGTTAAAGCCCGCCAACCCGCATTGGAGCAGCGTGGTGGGTCTAAGCTCCTAATTCCCTCTCTCCTATGAGAGTGGAGGCCTGTGCCCAGCTGTGGGACGTCAATAGGCTGTAGTGGTGGTGGTGGTGGATATAAAATTCTCGTGTCACAATGTTAGTTACCATACTCCTCCGAAACGGCTTGACCGATTTTTATGGAATTTTATATATCAGTAGGTCTGAGAATTGGCTACTATCTATTTTTCATACTCTTAAAACACCTCAATCCACGCGGACGGAGTCGCGGGCGTCAGCTATTAATATATGAAACTGGTGAAACTGAAAAGGTGACTGATCTATCAACGCTAAAGCAAAAAGAAAGGCAAGAAAAAAAAAAGTCATACAGAGTACCGACCTAGAACAGTCTCCGATCGCCATGTCGGAGGAAAAAAGAAAGTTTAAAAAAAAAAAAAAGATCTATCAACGCACAGCTCAAACCACCAGACGGATCGGGCTGAAATTTGGCATACAAGTAGTTATTATGACGTAGGAATCCATTAAAAAAGATTTTTTGAAAATTGCACCCCTAAGGAGGGCTAAAATAGGGCTTTGAAATTTGTATGAAAATCGAACCTAACGTGAGCAAAGCGTGAGTTAGTTTTTTATGACATGGTAATTAGTAAGTATGTACTTTTACTTAATTGCCTAACTATTGCCATTGTGGCAATAATGTATTATTTATTTTACTTTAGTTTTTTTTTATTTTTACTTGACATTGTTTATTTTTATTTTTACATTTACTAATTGTATTGGGTTTGTACCTTTTAATAAAGATTATTATTATTATTAAAGCCGCAGGCAAAAGATAACCTAAATATATAGAAGGAAAAGGTGACTGACTGACTGATCTATCTACGCACAGCTCAAACCACCGGACGAATCGGGTTGAAATTTGGCATATACATAGCTACTATGGCGTAGACATCCGCTTAGAAATATATTATGAAAACTCAGCCCTCAAGGGGGTAAAATTGTGGTCTGAAATTTGTGTAGTCCTTGCGGACGAAGTCGCGAGCATAATCTAGTTAGGTATAAAAACGAAATTGTTTATCTATAACGAAATTAGGTACCTATTTGACAAATAGTCAAATCGGCTACTTTTTTTCAAACGTCTAAACGCGTCCTAAGTATGCGATTTAAATGAAATTCTGAAATGTGACGTCATTAAAATGGACGCACTTTTTTACTTTAATCGACTGTTTAAAATGGTTATTCAACATAAAACTATCAGGAGATATTACGATTTTTGAGAGATCCCTTTTTTAATAATCACAAAAAAGTAAAATATTTGAATAGTAGTCAAATACCCCAATTGTATCATTCTTTATCCCGGAAAATCAAAGTTGGGATATTTCAAAAATGTATGCGGATGAAGTCGCGGATCTTCTAAATCTTCAATGAAAACTAGTAAAAAGTAAAATAGTGAAAGAACTTGGAGTTTAATTCGCCATATTCCGTCATATATTGCAGATTCAAGAGGGTAAAAAAAAAAACCCTCGTTGGTCTAATGGTTAGCATGTTTGACTGCGGCTGACGAGGTCCTGGGTTCAAGTCCCGGGTCGGGCCATACTAAGTGTTGGGTTTTTCAGACTAGAAATTCTCAGTACTAGCCCGGAGTTAGGAAGTTGGCGGTGTTTCACCCCCGTGCCTCGGAGAGCACGTTAAGCCGTCGGTCCCGGCTATTATCACTAACATGATAATAGTCGCTAAAGCCCGCCAACCCGCATTGGAGCAGCGTGGTGGGTCTAAGCTCTAATTCCCTCTCTCCTATGAGAGGTGAGGCCTGTGCCCAGCTGTGGGACGTTAATGGGCTGTAGTGGATGGATGGATAGGTAAATCTATGTATGTGGGTACTGTGTACTGTGTATCTTGTAATATTCACCACACCACACAAATCTGCCAAATTATTGTCAACGTACGTTTCCCTCCGACACCGGAGCATCTTCAGGAGCAGTGGCGTGCTGTTCATAGAAGCTTAAAAACACTGCTTACCCAAATGGAAATAGGTCAATGCTCATTTTTCATTAAAACAGCCAGTTTTTTTTTTATCCACTACAAGTTAGCCCTTGACTGCGATCTCACCTGATGGTAAGTGATGATGCAGTCTAAGATGGTAGCGGGCTAACCTGTTAGGGGCATGGCAGTTATATTAAACCCGTACCCCTATTTGGTTTCTACACGGCATCGTACTGGAACGCGTAATCGCTTGGCGGCACGTCTTTGCCGGTAGGGTGGTAACTAGCCACAGCCGAAGCCTCCCACCAGGCCAGACCAGGGAAAATTCAGAAATTATAAATTTCGAAATTCACCCTGCCGGGGATCGAACCCGGGACCTCCGCACGTTAAGACAACAGCGCTACACACTGCGCCACGGAGGTCGTCAAAAGGAGTTAATAGGTATTCTGACTAACTTATGCCTACCCTAGCTTCAATACCTAGGCACGCCACTGTTCAGGAGATGTTGACTCGGCAATGCACGATTGTAAAGTATGATTCTTTATAATTGTGCATTGTCGAAGTCAAAGTCAAAGTCAAATAATGTTTATTCAGTTTATGTAGGTATACTACACTTATTGACGTCTAGTTATTTATAAAATACAATGGTGATAATCAGTAACGGTATCTTAAAACTAAAGCTACGAGGGTTCCAAACGCGCCCTGGTCTGCGAAGACCCCACAACAAACTCAGCCGGTTTTTCTTTTTCGTTCTCACCATTTCACAAATAATCATCTTAAATAAGCAACTATCAGAGCCATTAGATCAAATCATTGCCAAACTTTCGTGTCATTTAATTCGAGTCAACGAATACAGCGAATTAAATTTCAAGTTCTTTCATTATCATGGACTTCCGCAAACTAACGCCTGCTTCTATCTATCCAATATATAAGTGAAATAACATAGAATTGTCGAAACTATAGTATTTTTATACGACTGCCTGAAAAAAGGAGTATATTGTTTTCAGGGTTCATTTATGTATGTATGTATGTATGTGAGTTTGTATATTCCACCATAACTTACATACGCCTGAACCGATTTTGGTAAATAAGGTATCGTTAGAATCCTTAGCTTATTACGGGTGACATAGGCTAGTAAAATTTAAAAAAAAATTGATGGGGTGACCATGGCCCAGTATTAAAGACTAAAATTGAAAAAAATATTCGAAAATAAGATTAACTATATAATCATCATCTAGATAATGATGAGTAGATTCCAAAAATATATAACACTATAGTTCAATATCCAGTGATTCACAAAGAAATATCATTTAATAAAAAATGTGAATAAAATTCCAAAGGCTATATATGTGTCACCGTAAGATTGTAAAAACCGTTAGATTATAATAACTCGCGAAATTCTAAACTGTCGAAAGATTGTGAACTGTTCAATGTTCTGAGTGTCAATTTTTGAAATATTCATTGTATTTACGTTTTCTTGTCTCTTTCTTGTAGGTTAGGTTGGGGTTCGACATAAATAATCAAGTAGTGGTTCTTATCACTTAGGTTTTATCGGGTTTAAATACCTATCAGATTACAATCTACCGGAAAATAATGCGTTAAATTCTAATCTTTCGACAGTTTAGAATTTCGCGAGTTAGATTATAATCTATCGGTTTTTACAATCTTACGGTGACATATGCAAATCGCTTCTTATGTAGGTAAACTCCAAAAATAATATGGCAGGGCAGTCGGTATTTTTTAATTCGTTAAATTAAGTTCACTTGTTGCGTTTTCAGTGTCCAGTGTTCGATAACGAAAGGGATATCCTGTATGACGGATACTATTTGACGATGACTAGACGCGGTGGAATCACATTGACGGTACGTATTCTAGCTATTGGAGAAATCATTGCCCAGGAAGCTTGGCAATGATTTGCTCTATGGCTCTGATAGTTCCTTAGTTAAGATGATTTGTGAGATGGTGATAATAAAAAGAAAAAAAAATCCGACTGAGTTTGTTGTGGGCTCTTCTCAGACCAGGGCGCGTTTGGAACCCTCGTAGCTTTAGTTTTAAGATACCGTAACCAATTATCGCCATCATGTTTTATAAGTAAGTAATTTTTAACGTCAATAAGTGTACCTATATTGAATAAATGATATTGAGTATTGAGTATTGTTATCAACCAGAGGCGACTATTGTTACCAACGAAAAGTGAACCTTAAATACATTAAGTTAAGGTTCACTTTTCGTTGGCGGTACTAATTACTCAAATGCGGGTATCTTCGTAACCTGTTTATTGACAACTGAGTTGCTACTTAGGTGGTACTGATATACATTTTTAAAGATAATTTCGGACCAATCGCCATAGATATATGTTTCACATTATAGATAGGTAGCATCCATACATCATGATCTTAAAACAGCATATATAAACGTAATTGTCTTAGACAAACCTGTTAGGGGCATGGCAGTTATATTAAACCCATACCCTTATTCGGTTTCTACGCGGCATCGTACCGGAACGCTAAATCGCTTGGCGGCACGTCTTTGCCGGTAGGGTGGTAACTAGCCACGGCCGAAGCCTCCCACCAGGCCGGACCAGGGAAAATTCAGAAATTATAAATTCCCAAATTGACCCTGCCGGGAATCGAACCCGGGACCTCCGCGTGTTAGACAACAGCGCTACACACTGTGCCACGGAGGTCGTCCAAATTTATTTATTTATTTATTTTATTTAGTACAGAAAACTTACAGCTTCAACAGAAATCGATACATAAATAAAGTATAAGTATAACGCCAATTACAAGTTTTCACAGATAGAATTTACATGAGTTTAAAATAGCTCGCAAAGGTGGAAAAATAAATATTAATATATACTACATAGGAAGTAATTAAAAAAATAAATAAAAAGCTTATATGTTAGGAAGATGAATTAATACAAGAGAAGAACCAGAGTAAACTAATAGTAGGAAAAATTTAGACACTATTAATTATCAAGATTAAGATTACCAGCCAGCAAACTACTTCAACTCAGGCTGGGTTTAATAAAATATAACCACGGTGCTTTCACTACGAGCAAATTGACTGGAAAACGTATTTGGTATAGTTTAGGAACCTATCGATAGATGGCGGTGATAAATTTTGAAATATCAACACTTTAAATTATTTACACTGGCATCCCCTTTTTCTTGTGTCGTTGAATGTTTCATTTCACGCAGTAGTTTCAATAAATACAATCAAAATATCGTGTAATATCAAACAATTTTGACCATAAAAAATATTTAAATAAATTCACGGCTAATTTAGTTGTATAGCCATATTTTAATATTAATTTTAGCATTCTATTGTTGTAAGTTTTTAAAGAGTCACATTAAAATGTCACCTGTCAGTTGCCAATCACGAAGTTTTTGTCATTGATTGTCTTGTCAGTTGTCACTCGTGTTATTTTATTCATTGAAATTGAAGAATTGTCTAAATTCATTATAGATGCCTCCTGTAATTTATTTTTGTACAGCTGGTGCAAAAACACAAATAAAATATTAAATGGTGCGACAAAAGATGTAGATGTACAAGATTTTATCCAAAAGTGCTGTATTGAATATTATAATAAAAGAAAAAAATGAATTATGTTTTTCTTTTCATTTTGACACACGCTTTATGCTCTTTTTGTTTAATTTATTTTAAAGCTACCAGAAAGAGCTAAAGCGTGTGTCTGTAATGTCCTCAGAGTTTACTTTAAAAAATTTAATATTGGGCAAGCTACCTGTATAGTAAAGTTCATTATCTATAGCTATATACACAAGAAAATTAGTTCAGGAACCAACCACCAGGAGCGCTGGTTTCCATAGCTCGTATATTAAGTGGGAGTGATAACTCTATACCCTTTTATACATCCTACTCTATGAAATATAACATTGCAGCAAGACATGTTCCCGCTCGGCTTCTACATAGTGTTCATAGTGAAGACGTCAGACGACGACTGCACGGGCGGTGTGCCGGCCAACGCGAGCGTGCCCAAGATGGCGCGCTACTTGGGGTGGGGGGACTCCATTACTGTGCCCACCAGCGACGGCAGAGTCAAGACGTTCAGGTGAGTAGGGATGATGACAACTCAATCAAATCAGCAACTCTACCCACCTAATATATTGTAAAGGACATTGACCAAATTCGTCAAGTCATAATTAATTAATTAATTAATTACTCATGTCATCAATAATTTTAAATTTATTATTGTATATAAGTATAGTAGCCCCACAAACTTGTCTGACTCGGTCACAGCGTCGCTATAGTCTAGATATGAATAATAAAATAAAAACAAAAACTTAACAGGCATAATAATTAGTTCCAATTTTAGCCACCGTGCCAGATAAGTTGGTGGGACTACAGTGACTTGTTCAAATATTATAACCTAAATATTATGTATAAATTATTATAGATTTTATAAAAAAATGTCATAAAAAATTCAAAGACGAAGGGTCTATGTGTTTCTTCGCTCGGTCTCCGAATTTACATGGGTATATTTGTCTACTTTTGTACCAAATTAAGAAGCTAATTGCAACATAGAAACATTTTCGCATCCTACCACTGTTTTTATCTGAGTGTAGACTGTAGAGAAAGATAAATCAGCACGCAATTATGTACCTATCAAAATTCAATCCTCAATACTAAAGGACATTGACCAAATTCGCCAAAGAATCAACATACGTTTGAAATATACAGTAATTCTTAGCTTATTTTGTAGCCTTTATTCCAAATATTAGAATTTAACGGACACTACAAATTAATTAAAAAATAAATAAATGGGTATTAAATTGATTACTGTACGTTTCCGTCTCTGGATTATTAACCACAGATCAATAACTTGCAGGTTAAAACAATATACAATACCACCGCTTGAGCGCTAGATCCGTATCGAAAGAAGCAAGATAAAAGCTGCTCAAAGTGCTAAGTGCACATGCTATTCTGAACCTCGCAACGCCATCTATTGAAAGTAGAATAATTTAATATTTTTAACGCCATCTGTGAAGTACTCGATGAACTATGACGATACCTGCATCTTTATTAATAACGCCATCTGTAATGTTTTTGATGAACTCCGACGAATCTTGTCTTATCTACATACTGTTTACAGCTCTATTACAACTGGATAAAGGTTATATTTATTTGTTCAAGTAGATTGCTCGTGAAAGCTGAAATGACCTCAAAATTGAAAATATTTTTGGTAATAAGTAATTTCTTAGCAAGTGTCCGTAGTTTTAATCTGCTCTCAAGTATAAAAAGGTAATAATTTGAACCCAGCGATCAATGTTTTATGACGGTTGGTTCTTAGGCGAACTTTGTTTGGGTTTTTTTTTATACTCTATACCTCGAACATAATTGGAGCCTGTGCTAGCTAAAGTCCTGTCATTCCAGTTCTCGCAGTTATTCCTCTCGCACTTTCATGCTTCATACTAGTCTTTCTTTCATTCCTCATCTTTCGTGTCCTTATGGGTGGGTTTCCCATCTAACTATGCTCTCTACAGGGTACAGGGTAGATAGTTTTCTTAGTTTTCTTGATTTAGTTAAAAGTTACAGGTTTTTTATTTTACAATTTGAGTCTTAGGTCTATTTTCTTATATATTACATTTGATCACTATTTACTAATTACATTTGTTTACTACTCATACATTTTAACATATACTTTTATTTACTACTTACATTTGTTCGTATGATTACACTTATATACATTATTATATACTGCTATCATACTTTTCTTATACTACCTTATTGCTATTATTTACTATTTTTACTATTTTCTTGCAGAATTTAAAGAATATATCCCTGTCTCTAGATTTTATTATCATTGGTAAATTTTGCATCGTTAAATTTTGCACTTTGTATGGGTTCGGAACAATGTTCTTTCCTGCCCCCCTATTCTGTAACTCAGTGGCTAACGAAAAATGAAAGCCACTGACATATATATTATGTCCATTGAAGGTTAACTATGAAAAAATTAAATAACGTTTCATAGCAAATCTTCAATCTTTCCTGATGTATGTTTTAAATGATGATTAATTTAGATTTTTAACTTTTTAGTTCGTTTTTGGTAGGGCAGTCGTGTTTTTTTAATTTTTTTAATTACGACTTGTTTATCGTCAGTTTCAAAGTGATCCAGACGATATCATACCAGGAGTACATGATAGCAGCGGGGGCTGCGCTGGCGTTCTTCCTCTCCTTCTATGTGGCCTTCTTCGTAGTGATACTGTGCCAGAGGATGCGGAGGAACCGCCACGGAGACGGAGGTGAGGATCTTTAGGCCTCAACAGGGCGACCGTGTATCTTCTGCATCAACCATTGTTTCTGCTTCCACTGACCATACGCCGGTCAAAGTCACTAGACATTTTCAAAAATGCTGTAAAAAACTATTATCTTTCAAACTGAATTATAGTATATATATTAGTCTAATTATATTATATATATATATATATATTATAATAATATGTTATAAAATATTGTTTTATTAATGTTTATTATTGGTTTATGTATTAGTATGTAGCTATTCGAATGTATGTATGTTATAGGATGTCACCACCTGCAATGCTTTTTTCCGTATTTTTTCCTATTCCTAAGGTTGCCTGGTAGAGATCGCTAGTAAGCGATGAGGCCGCCTTTTTTATCATGTCTGTGTTTTTTTCTATATTCTTTTTGTTTTTTTTATCTTTATGGTGGTACAAATAAAGAGTATCTAATAATAATTGTTACAGTATCAATAGGCATGATGACAGTAACCAAGAATCAATTAAATTATGAATTTATGTAATGAAATAGGATTCATGGATTATAAAATACGTATTTATTTTTCTATTTCGAATGAGATTGCTATTTATTTTGATAAAATAAAAACTATAAAATACAGCAATCCGTTATATTGGATTAAACACCAAGAAGCGAATGACGTCACAATTGTTTGTTTTCCAGCTTTGACAATCTCACAATTTCATTGATTCATGGTTACTGTCATCATGCCTATTAGGACCATTATTTAAAATTTACGCCTGACGTTTTATATTATGTCTAGTGTTCTGGATTTGACTTGAATTTAGTAAATCAACAAAACTTTAGTATATTTCCATCATAGATTGTGGTTTAAGATAATTATTGTTTCAAAAATAATTTTACATATATTTGTTAATAACATATCATAGTAGGTATACTCTATACCTTGTAGGTATATTTTACAATTAAGAATTATATCTCAGTGAAAATAAACATTAAAAACAAACAAGTTTTTATTGAATTACTATTCATGTTTAAGCTTTCTTTTAAAGTAGAAATATAGATAAACACAATATACACTCCAGTAATTTGTATTTAAATGTTGACTTTTGTAATTAATTAATTAGAAAAGTAACTAATAATAAAAGCGCACGGGTAAATGAATTAACCATTTGTAGCCAGATTCAATGAAGCACTGGTTTGATAATGTTACAAACATTATAATGTCACTAGCATGGCCGCCCAAACCACGGCGCGTTACGAACGCAAATTGCAATAAATTCAAATTCATAATTTCATTGATTCATGGTTACTGTCATCATGCCTATTAAGTATCGAGTTTTTCGGATTAGAAGTTCCCAGTACTAGCCCGAAGTTAGGAAGTTGGCGGTGTTCCACCCCCGTGTCTCGGAGAGCACGTTAAGCCGTCGGTCCCGGTTGTTATCACTAACATGATAATAGTCGTTAAAGCCCGCCAACCCGCACTGGAGCAGCGTGGTGGGTCTAAGCTCCAATTCCCTCTCTCCTACGAGAGTGGAGGCCTGTGCCCAGCAGTGGGACGTTAATGGGCTGTAGTGATGATGATGATGATGACAGATTCCCTGATCGCGCCCGTGGTGCCGCACAACAATGAGAGCGTGCGCACATCAGGGGTGCGGCGACGACGTCACGTCATCAACGACGCGAGCAGCAGCTCCCGGCATGCGGGTGACGGGGAACGTGGAGGTAACATATTTGAGGCGGTTTTTCGTATCATGGAGGTAACATATTTGAGGCGGTTTTTCGTATCATGGAGGTAACATTTTTGAGGCGGGTTTTTCGTATCATGGAGGTAACCTTTTTGAGGCAATTTTCCATGTAACCTTTTTGAGGCAATTTTCCATGTAACCTTTTTGAGGCAATTTTCCATGTAACCTTTCTGAGGCGGTTTTTCGTATCATGGAGGTAACCTTTTTGAGGCGGTTTTTCGTATCATGGAGGTAACCTTTTTGAGGCGGGTTTTCGTGTCATGGAGGTTACCTTTTTGAGGCAATTTTCCATGTAACCTTTTTGAGGCGGTTTTTCGTATCATAAAGGTTACCTTTTTGAGGCGATTTTTCGTATCATGGAGGTAACCTTTTTGAGGAAATTTTCCATGTAACCTTTTTGAGGCGGGTTTTCGGTATCATGGAGGTAACATTTTTGAGGCCATTTTCCATGTAACCTTTTTGAGGCGGGTTTTCGTGTCATGGAGGTAACCTTTTTGAGGCGATTTTTCGTATCATGGAGGTAACCTTTTTGAGGCAATTTTCCATGTAACCTTTTTGAGGCAATTTTCCATGTAACCTTTTTGAGGCAATTTTCCATGTAACCTTTCTGAGGCGGTTTTTCGTATCATGGAGGTAACCTTTTTGAGGCGGTTTTTCGTATCATGGAGGTAACCTTTTTGAGGCCATTTTCCATGTAACCTTTTTGAGGCGATTTTAAGTATCATGGAGGTAACCTTTTTGAGGCGATTTTTCGTATCATGGAGGTAACCTTTTTGAGGAAATTTTCCATGTAACCTTTTTGAGGCGGGTTTTCGGTATCATGGAGGTAACATTTTTGAGGCCATTTTCCATGTAACCTTTTTGAGGCGGTTTTTCGTGTCATGGAGGTAACCTTTTTGAGGCGATTTTTCGTATCATGGAGGTAACTTTTTTGAGTTAATTTTTCATATCATGGAGGTAACATTTTTGAGGCGGTTTTTCGTATCATGGAGGTAACTTTTTTTAGGCGTTTCTTCGTATCATGGAGGTAACCTTTTTGAGGCGATTTTTCGTATCATAGAGGTAACATTTTTGAGGCGATTTTTCGTATTATGGAGGTAACCTTTTTGAGGCGATTTTTATCATAGAGGTAACATTTTTGAGGCGATTTTAAATATCATGGAGGTAAGCTTTTTGAGGCGATTTTTCGTATCATGGAGGTAACTTTTTAGGCGATTCTTCGTATCATGGAGGTAACCTTTTTGAGGCGTATGTTATACCCGTAACCGAAACTATCAGATATCCGAAATAACAATCTATCCGTATCCGAATCTGATACAAAAATTTCAAATAATTTCGGACAGAGGTGGAGTTTAAATGAGACATATAATGACAGGTTTATGTTTGTGCTTGACACACTAGCCGCGGGCTTAATAGAACAAAAATCTAAAATCCGTAACCGAATTTATCCGAAAATAACGGATAATCCGAAATAATTCAATAAAACCGACATATCTTGAAAACTACTGAATAGATTTTGATGAAACTTGCACTGTTCTCTAAGTTGAAACAATGCCAATAAAAAAAGAATTGTCACAATTTCATAAAAGTTTTGCAAAAATCCGCAAACAAACTTGCATACATAAATAGAACCGGAGCAAACTGAAAACCAGCGCTGAGCATTGTTATCAATGCTCAGTAATGCTGAGTTTGCTTCCCATTGTAAATTGTTAGATTTTATTTAACTTTTTTTAGGCATAGGGCTTAGTTGATTAACTGTGTAAATTCTAGCAATAAGATACAATAAAGCTTTTATTTATTTATTTATAAACCTATGAAACTTTGGATATTTGTTTTGCAGCCCATAAAGATTATCATACGTGAATATTTTGCAGTCCCAATAATATTACATACATACGTCTCGAATTGATAATTTCCTTTTTTAAGTCGGTTAAAAATATAGAAATGTACCGTTTCCTCGTGCAGGCAGTTCGTCTTCGGACACAGATTCGGATCACTCCGCGCGGGAGAGGGGCCACGACCCGTATCCCAACGGTGGGAAACTTTGCGTCGCTAGCCTGGCCAGGTACCTTGTGACTATACTGGAGTCTGTCTAGAGGCTGTCTAGGATAGTACAATAACTTACACAACTGTATTAATAAAATATACGTCACCGTAAGATTGTAAAAACCGTTAGATTATAATCTAACTCGCGAAATTGCAACATGGTCGCCCAGCTGGTTTGCCAACCTGACAGCTAGTGGTACAAATGTCTAAACGGGCTTCACTGTACATAAAGGGTATGTTCCGATATACACTGCGAGCACTGTTCAATGCTCTTACTGGGGTGAAATTCGTTCCGTTGTGGACTGACAGTATACTGACGCAGTATCCTAGGGAAATATATGACGTCATAAATAGTCGCCATTGTTGTACTGTGAGCACTGGCGTTTTCGAGGTAAGGTGCTCTCAGTGCTAACTGCGTTCCGTTTTACACAGTAACCATTATAGCTAACTATAAAGGAACGGCTTCGCAGTATACTAAATTGACGTCACACCTTACAGTGCTCGCAGTGTTTATCGGAACATACCCACAGTACTTTTTATACGACTGCTTGAAAAAAGGAGTGTAGTGTTTTCAGGGTTCATGTATGTAAACTCGCCGGCATATTTAGCGGAACATAAAAAAAAGGTTTGATATCAGTATCATATAAGGTTGCTGGCTGGTTTATACGTCATTTGATTTAAAAAGAAATATTTTCAAATTAAGAAAACAACTGAACATCACATTTTATGCAATTGTTTTAATTTTATTCAAATACACCTTATCTGGAGCGAACTTCGAGTATTTCTTCCTTCTGAGTTTGATTTAAAATTTCATTGAAATACTGTTTTTTGTTAGTTTTTTTTAATCGCGTATCTTTCTGGAGTTGATGACTGAATTATGCTTGACTTAGCCCCAACAGAGATTACCAGGGCACTCGAAATGCGAAGAAATGGTCAAACCTACAGAGTCATATCCAGAGATCTTCGTCGACCAGTTTCAACGATCCATCGCAGTATCTAACGGTTCAGGGAGACCGGTACTTATGTGAGAAGAGCAGGACAAGGCAGAAAAAGACGCACTTCGAGTAGGGATGATCGTTTCATTCGGCTTCGTGTACGTAGGAATCCCCGTCTGACGGCCGTCCAAGCCCGACATGAGTTAGAAGCAGTGCGGGGTGTAACCGTAAGTGAGCGTACGGTACGAAGAAGGCTCGAAGAAGCTGGTTTGGGTTCATTTGTGCCCGCCAAGGCTCCAAAGCTCGAGGTAAATCATCGTAGAAACAGGTTAACTTTTGCTCAGGAACATCGACTTTGGAACGCGGACCAATGGAGTAAGGTATTGTTTAGTGATGAGTGCAGAATTCTCTTAAATCAAATTGACGGCAGGCAAAGAATATACAGACGCAAAGGAGAACGATACATTCAGACAAATTTTGAAACTACAGTTGCATACGGTGGTGGATCAATAATGGTTTGGGCGGGCATTTGTTTGGGAGTTCGCACAGACTTGGTAGTGATTGACAGAGGGAGTCTGACTGCAGACCGCTATATCAGAGAAGTTTTAGAAGAAAATGTCGTACCGTTTGCCCCATATATCGGTAAAGATTTTGTTTTTATGCAGGATAATGCTCGGCCGCATACCGCTCGGGTAACTCAAGCTTATCTTAATGATATGAATATCACTGTTATGGAGTGGCCGGCGAGATCACCGGATATGAACCCAATAGAGCACGTTTGGGACTTGCTGAAACGAAAAGTTAAGTCCAGAATTCCAGCTCCTGACAACGTGGGAGAACTGCGAATCGCCGTAGTTGAGGAATGGCGGAGACTATCCCAGGAGACCATCGATAACATCATTCTCAGTATGCCTAGACGGGTAGAAACTTTAATAAGAGCACGTGGAGGAAATACGCGATGTTAATCACCATTTTTCTAATTTAATTAATTGTTATTTTAATATTAAATTTCACTTTTCCCGGTTACGTGAAAAGTTCAAAAATGTACTATTTTTCACAAATAGCCTTTACTGGCAAAATCTGTTCTTAATGTGATCTCATTTTAGGTAAAACAAATGAAACTTTAAATAACAAAAGAAGTGTAGTAAGTAGATTTTAAAATAAAACCATATTTTTTAAATTATGGACCTTTTTTTTATGTTCCGCTAAATATGCCGGCGAGTTTATGTATGTATGTATGTGAGTTTGTATATTCCACCATAACTTCTATACGCCTGAGCCGATTTTGATAAATAAGGTATCGTTAGAATCCTTAGCGTATTCCGGGTGACATAGGCTAGTAAAATTTAAAAAAAAAATATGGGGTGACCATGGTCCCGCATTAAAGACTAAAGTTAAAAAAAATAACGAAAATAAGATGAACTATATAATCATCATCTAGGAAATGATGAGTAGATTCCAAAAATATATAACACTATTGTTCAATATCCAGTGATTCATAAAAAATATCATTTAATAAAAATGTGAATAAGATTCCAAAGGCTATATATTATGCAAATCGCTTCTTAAGTGGGTAAACTCCAAAAATAATAAGGCACGGCAGTCGTATTTTTTAATTCGTTAAATTAGGTTCACTTGTTTGAAAATATTGCTTGACGTCACACCTTACAGTGTTAATCGGAACATACCCACAGTACTTTATTGAAAATATTGCTTGACTTCACACCTTACAGTGTTAATCGGAACATACCCACAGTACTTCTTTGAAAGTATTGCTTGACGTCACACCTTACAGTGTTAATCGGAACATACCCACAGGACTTTTTTGAAAATATTGCTACTCGTGTATAGATGTCGGCCGCGCGTTCTGCAAGCTCGCTCTAAGATGTACCTGTGGAACGTTCTGACGGTGGCCGTTTTCTACACTCTGCCCGTCATACAACTCGTCGTCACGTACCAGCGGGTGAGATCTTTTTCCACATCATTCAATATTTCCATCCTTAATCAATACAACTCGTCGTCACGTACCAGCGGGTGAGATCTTTATAAACCACATATTTTCCTTAACCATATCATAGCAACATTATTAAAGCGTGAAAGTGTGTTTGTTTGTCCTTCAATCATGCCGCAACAGAGCAACGGATCGACTTTTTGCGTGGGCATATTGGCTGAGTTGTGACTGATATTTTAATGGGCCAGTTGAGGATCTGGGTTATATTACTCATAAGGATATAAAGTATTATATTCTTGAAAATAAAGGAATTCCGGTGGGAATCCAAAAAAAAACTTATTCCACGGAGATGAAGTCGTGAACTAGTACGTATTAATATTATAAATGTTTTAAGTGTGTCGGTCTTTCGGTACGTCTGCTACATTTTCACGTTTCAGTTTAATCAATTTTGATAAAATTCTAAATAGAGATTGGTCGCATCACGGGTAAAGACAAGCTTTTTAAACCCGAAAAATCAAATGTCCATAGAATTTTTGGCAAAAACGTAAATCCATTCGGATGACGTCACGGGCATCTTCTACAAATTAAAAACGATAAACACACAGAACAAGGGATTTTTCAAAATCTTAAAGTACTTTAAATCTCGAAATCTCAAATGTTCATAGAATTTTTGCAAAAACTTAAATCAACACGGATGACGTCACGGGCATCTTCTTCAAATTTAAACACACAGAACAAGGGATTTTTCAAAAACGTAAATTTGGAGCAAAAAAACATTAAAAAAAATTAAGTTTGGCGCCCGAATACACTCAATTTCGACATCATTTAAAAACTTGTGACGGTAGTCGAATAAAAATTTCGTTTCAAATCCTCTTTCCCCAGTTGCTCAACCAGTCAGGCAACCAAGACCTGTGCTACTTCAACTTCCTGTGTGCGCACCCCCTAGCGGCGCTGTCGGACTTCAACCACGTTTACTCCAACATCGGCTACGTGCTGCTGGGGGCTCTGTTCCTGGCGCAAGTGTGGCGGCGGCACCAGCAGCACAGGGCCCACACACCCGCACAGGTACAACATCTGTGCTGCTCCGACCACGTTCACTCCGACATCGGCTACGTGCTGCACCAATGAGATACGCCATTGGACAATTTCTTAGCACACAAGATAATTATAAGCATAGGTTAAAGAAAAATTACTTATTAGTCAAATAGTCTGGCTAGATTGTAATTATATTGAGCACCCCTGTTAATTGGAATAGGCAAGGTGACTGATTTTGAAAAATGGTCAGATTGTGTTCGGAAGAATCTACTATTTCGATAAAATATCTTATTTCAGCAGAAAAATAAGGTTTGGTAAAAAAAATCGGCATTTGAAATTTAAATTTTAAAATTCACGCCAAAACGCTCGCGAGTGTCATGGCGTCGTTTGTGACGTCACTATTGTTTTTACCAATGTACTCTGTGCAGTGTGCAGTGAACAATAGTGTGATTGTCAAAGCTGGAAAACAAACAATTGTGCCGTCATTAGCTTTTTGGTGTTTAATCCATTATGGCGGATTGGTGTATTTTATAGATTTATTTTATCAAAATAAATAGCAATCTCACTCGAAATAGGAAAATTAAATACGTTTTTTATAATCCATGAATCCTAATTCATTAGGTATATTCATAATTTCATTGATTCTTGGTTACTGTCATCATGCCTATTTATAAGCTTAGGTTAAAGAAAAATTACTTATAAGTCAAATAGTCTGGCTAGATTGTAATTATATTGAGCACCCCTGTTAATTGGAATGAAAAAAAAAAGGGAGTAATAATATTGCTCTGTTTCTCTATAGAGGGAGCTGGGCATACCTCAGCACTTCGGTTTGCTGTATGCTATGGGTATCGCGCTCGTGAGCGAGGGATTCCTCTCGGCCGCCTACCACGTGTGCCCCAATAGCATGAACTTCCAATTCGGTGAGCTGAACTTTTTTTTTTTATCCACTACAAGTAATAGGCCTATTACACTGCACTTTCCACAGGGCCCTGTAGTAAGGGTAGGCGTCGCCGTAAGTTAGAGCGTCGCTTATTACACTGCAATAAGGATCAATTTAGGGACCCTATCTCCCTAAATCTTATTACACTACACTGATTCAAGTGTAAGGGTCCCTGTGAAAAGTACAGTGTAATAGGCCTTGACTGCGATCTCACCTGATGGTAAGTGAAGATGCAGTAACAATGACAGTTTACAATTTCGCAAGTTAGATTATAATCTAACGGTTTTTACAATCTTACGGTGAAGATATAAGACTTATACGGCGTATTGTTTTTTTTAATACTTTATTTATTTCGATTTTGGCTTGTATAAAGCTCTTACGAATGTCATATAAAATTATAATTAATTAATGTCAACTAAGATTACAAATTTACAAAAATAAAAATAAAATAAAACATAAAAACACATCATGAAATTACAAAAAAAAAAAAAATTAAACAATTCACAAAATATACAAAATGTCATAAAATTAATAATTTCGTAAATTAGTCTTAAGAATCAATCGTCAATTTGTGTATAAAAGATCTATTTACATGATTTTATGTAATCCAAGCTTGTCTATCAGCTATATAGTCATCGATTCTATAATATGCCTTACTTATTAACTTTTTTTTTTTAACTGTTGTCTGTGTGTCTGTGTGCGCGCGTCAGACACGTCATTCATGTACGTGACGTCAGTGCTGTGCATGGTGAAGATCTACCAGTCGCGGCACCCCGACATCAACGCTCGCGCGCACGCGACCTTCGGCGTGCTGGCTCTCATCATATTCATTGGTGAGGCGTTGCTCAATGGAATAGGCATGATGACTGATTTTGAGGCGTTGCTCAATGGAATCTTGTATTTGACAACTAGTCAAATCAGCAACCTTTTTTTTTCAAACGTCAAAACGCGCGCTTAATATGGATTTTGTATGAAAGGACATTATTCCGTCGCCATACAAAGTTCGCCTAAGAACCAACCGTCATAAAATATTTATTACTGGGTTCAAATTAATACCTTTTGATACTTGAGAGCCAATTAAAACTACGGACACTTGCAAAAAATAACTTATTACCAAGAATATTTTCAATTTTGAGGTTGTTTCAGCCTTCACAATCAATCTGCTTGAACAAATAAATATGATCTTTATCCATTTGTAATAGAGCTGTAAACAGTATGTAGATAAGACAAGATTCGCCGTAGTTCATCAAAAACATTACAGATGGCGTTAAAAATATTAAACTATTGTACTTTCAATAGATGGCGGTGCGAGATTCAGAATACTAGCGCACTTAGCACTTTAAGCTGCTTTTATCTTGTTTCTTACGATACGGATCTAGCGCTCAAGCGGTGGTATTGTATATTATTATAACCTGTAAGTTATGGATCTGTGATTAATAATCCAAAGACGGAAACGTATAGTTATCAATTTAATACCCATTTATTTATTTTTTGATTAATTTGAAGTGTCCGATAAACACTAATATTTGGAATAAAGGCTATAAAATAAGCTAAGAATTACTGTATATTTCAAACGTATGTTAATTCTTAGGCGAATTTGGTCAATGTCCTTTGGGTTTTATTTTATTTTATTTATTAAGTGCACTAACCATAGGCATGATGACTGATTTTGAAAAATGGTCCGATTATATTCGGAAGTATCTACTGTTTCGAAAAAATATCTTATTTCAGCAGAAAAATAAGCTTTTATAGATAAAATATGCATTTGAAATTTAAATTGAGGCCAAAACACTGGACGGTGTCATGGCGTCGTTTGTGACGTCACTATTGTTTTTGCCGATGTACTCTGTGCAGTGTGCAGTAAACAATAGCGTGATTGTCAAAGCTCGAAAACAAACAATTGTGACGTCATTCGCTTCTTGGTGTTTAATCCATTATGGCGGATTGCTGTATTTTATAGTTTTATTTTATCAAAATAAATAGCAATCTCACTCGAAATAGAAAAATAAATATGTATTTTATAATCCATGAATCCTATTTTCCACGTCCCATGCTAGTTTTATGTTGAATAACTATTTTAAACTATCGATTAAAATAAAAAAGTGCGTCGAGTTTTGATGACGTCACTGTTCAATATGTCACAAAAAATCCTATACTAAGCACGCGTTTTGACGTTTGAAAAAAAGATGCTGATATGAGTAGTTGTCAAAGACCCAATTGTTTTTAAAATGTTAACGGTTTGTTGGTTTTATTTATTACTAGCTGATGGCCTTGACTTCGTCCGCATGTATTGAAGTTTTTTGGTTCCCGTGGGAACTAATTAACTTTAATTTTCGGGCATAAAAAGTAGCATGAGTTATAATCTATCTATGCCAAATTTCATCCAGATCCGTTCAGCCGTTTTGGCGTGATTAGGTAACAAACATCCATACATTCATACATCCAAACTTTCGAATTTATAATATTAGTATAGATGGGTTGTGCTACCTCAAATAAAATAATTTGAATTTGTTGCGTTCTGTGTCACTCACAGGCGTCGTTTTGTTATAAACATTGTTACAAAGATTATCCTATTTTATTGTAAACTAATTTATGATACCCTCGACTTTGTCCTAGTGGATAAAGTTTTTCGCGGAAACTCGTTAATTTTCCGGGTTAAAAGTAGCATATATCTGTAATAAATTTCATCAAAATCGGTTGAAAAGCGTAGCAGACAGACAAACAGACAGACTTTCGCATTATAATATTGGTATGGATGTAATGTAAATTTGGATGTTTGTTACTTCTTCAGATCACAATGACTAAACCGATTTGGCTGACATTTGAAATGACATTCCAATGTCAATATTAATGGCAATATTTTTAATGCTGTCATTTTAGTTTAGTTTAGAGATTGTGTACAACAGAATCAGCCCCAGTAGCTTATAACCTGAATCAACATAAAGGCTGCATTATCCGGGGAAAATAAAGAAATCTCGCAGGTGTCCCGCAAGATTAAGTACATTAGTATGATAAATGATTATTTGTTTGTGACACCATCATTGAATACATATTTTTTTCTTTTCTGTCAAAAAGCCTTATATAGGCTTATTACCCTGCACTTTTTACAGGGCCCCGTGGTAAGGGTGGGCGTGGATAGAGCGTCACACACATTACACAGCAATAAGGACCAATTTAGGGACCCTTACTTCCTAAATATTATTACACTACACGGATTCAAGTGGAAGGGTCCCGGTGAAAAGTGCAGTGTAATAGGCCTATTATCCGGGTCCTGCTATATAGTATTACGTGTGTCCAGGTCTGAGGCAGATCTTATCCAGGTCCTGCTATATAGTATAACGTGTGTCCAGGTCTGAGGCAGGTCTTATCCAGGTCCTGCTATATAGTATAACATGTGTCCAGGTCTGAGGCAGGTCTTATCCAGGTCCTGCTGTATAGTATAACGTGTGTCCAGGTCTGGTGGGTGTCCTGAACGCCAACGTGTACTTCTGGGCGGGGTTCACGGCGCTGCACCTGGTCACCTGCCTCGTTATGACCTTCCAGATATACTACCTGGGCAGGTTCCGACTCGGTGAGTTATACTCTCATACTCAGGTGAGATCGCAGTCAAGGGCTCACTTGTTTGTTTGTTTGTTTTAAATTCTTTATTGCACATAAGAAAATTACAATGCACAAACGCGAACTTAATACCTAGAGGTATTCTCTTCCAGTTAACCTTTGGTAGTGGGGACAGGGTTGAAATCACAGTGCGTACAATAAGTTTAAAGAAAAAAGTTGGGGTAAGAAGACTTGTCGTGGATTAAAAAAAAATACTCATATTTTTAAGTGAACCCTCTTTAGAATTATTGTGATTTGAAAATTCGATAAAACCACAATTATTAAAAAAAATAAAAAATACGATTGCGCTGCCAAAAAACTAACTAAAAAGTTAAAAACAATAAATGATATTTTTTGTGAATCATTGGATATTGAACTATAGTGTTATATATTTTTGGAATCTACTCATCATTTTCTAGATGATGATTATATAGTTAATCTTATTTTCGAATATTTTTTTTCAACTTTAGTCTTTAATCCAGGATCATGGTCACCACATCATTTTTTTTTAAATTTTACAAGCCTATGTAACCCGTAATAAGCTAAGGATTCTAACGATACCTCATTTATCAAAATCGGTTCAGGCGTATAGAAGTTATGGTGGAATATACAAACTCACATACATACATACATACATACATGAACCCTGAAAACAATATACTCCTTTTTTCAGGCAGTCGTATAAAAAGCGACAGCAAAAGGAGACAAACATATTCATATTAGGATTTAGACAGCAGGGGAATGCTTTTTTCAGGAGCGTACTTTTAATGGATCTCTCAAGTTTAAAATAGGTTGTGGAATTTTATTTCCTTTTTTCCTTCCTTTCGTCCGTTTTTCTACAGTAGTTGTAGTTGTAAATCAGCTCTTTTCTAGTTGAAAGACTTGGTATCCTGTAACTTGCATCTGTCAGGGGGTATAGTCCAGTCAAATTAGACAAATCAAATAACAATGATCAAATAACAAAAACTCCGACAGAGCTGAATTTTGTTAGAGACCTTGGATACACCAGTAGAAATAAAGTACCAAAAGTCTCCATCGATCCCATGTGCTAAACAGTTATTCAAGGTCAAAGGACAAAATTTTCATTTTTTTGGATTTTTCTCGAAAACGGCAAGTTTTATCAAAAATAAGGCTCAGACAAAAATTGTAGATCATAAAATCATCTAGAACTACATCTACACTAAACATGTGTAGGTGACAATGGCACATCGGTTGGATGGTTTCAGAGTAAACAACGGACATAGGTGGAAACATTTTTAGTGTTTTATATGTACACATTTAACTGTTACATTTATCATTTAGTATATCGTCACCTCCATGGCAAACTTACGAATTTGCAATTGTAGTGAAATCAATTTATCGATGTCACGAAAAAGTGGTAACCGTAACCAAATGTAGTACTGTACACCGTAGTAAAGTTACGTATTTCTAGCACTGATAAATTCAAATTCAAATTTTTTTAATTCAAATAAACTTTTACAAGCACTTTTGAATAGAACCACTTCACTTCAATAGAATCTACCACTGGTTCGGAATGCCATTCCTACCGAGAAGAACCAGCAAAAAACTCGGTAGTTGCTCTTTTTTAAATAAATATTTCATTTACAATTATTATATTAATGTACCTATACATAAGTAACCGCTGTCCTTAGCATTGTTACATGATAGTTAAAGAATTCAAATTCAGCGACAGTAATACGTAACTTCACCACAGTGCTACATTTGGTACGGTATTTCATGGAAATATTGATTTCACTAAAACTGTAGATTCAAATATATAGCATTAATAATGAATGAAAGCAAAAAAAAAAAATGTACATTAGCTGCTCAGTCGATAATCTCGACGAGCAAGGCAAAAAAAAAAACAAAAACAAGCCATGTCAGATAGACAAGGTCTCCGATCATCATGTCGGAGGATAAAAAGCGGACACACATTCACAAATAAATTTTAAAAAAAAAAGCCATGTCAGCTATACAAGGTCTCCGATCATCATGTCGGAGGAAAAAAGCGGACACATTCACATATAAATAAATAAATAAAAAAACAAGCCATGTCCGCTATACAAGGTCTCCGATCATCATGTCGGAGGATAAAAAGCGGACACATTCACAAATAAAAAAAAAAAACTGCAGATTCAAATATATAGCATTAATAATGAATGAAAGCAAAAAAAAAAAAATGTACATTAGCTGCTCAGTCGATAATCTCGACGAGCAAGGCAAAAAAAAAAACAAAAACAAGCCATGTCAGATAGACAAGGTCTCCGATCATCATGTCGGAGGATAAAAAGCGGACACACATTCACAAATAAATTTAAAAAAAAAAGCCATGTCAGCTATACAAGGTCTCCGATCATCATGTCAGAGGATAAAAAGCGGGCACACATTAAATTAAAAAAAAAAAAACTGCAGATTCGCAAGTTTGCCATGGAGGTGACGATATTATCAGTGCGTGTGTTGTGTGTCGCTCTAGACGCAGGCGTTGTGTGTCGCGCGGCGCGTGAGTTTGCGCGGCGGCCGCTGGCGGCCGTGACGCCCACACACTGCGGCCGCTGCGTGATGCTGCTCATCGCCAACCTCGCCAACTGGGCGCTCGCCTCATACGGGTCAGTGCATAGGAGAACATATTTATATATAATAACTCGGCTCATACGGGTCAGACGGGTCAGTGCATAGGCGAACATATTTATATATAATAACTCGCCTCATACGGGTCAGACGGGTCAGTGCATAGGAGAACATATTTATACAGGGTTACAGGAAAAGTCGACCTAGATCCGTTAAGGGCGTGTAGTACACATCATTTCTGAATGATTTCACTATGGAACCCCCCATCCTAAACTTAACCGTTTTCGAGATATTCGAGTTTTAATTTTTTTTATGAAAATGCCCAATTTTTCGGCTATTGAATTGAATATTTTGAATTTTTTTGACTCTTATGATTATTTTTTTGGTTTTTTACATGAGATGCTTAATGACCTCAATGACTAAAATTGCACGTAAGTTAACTAAATAGGTCATTGTAGACGATCGAAACTTAAGAAAATAAGTACAAATTATAAAAAAATATTTTTCTTTTCTGGATATCTCAAAAAATTATTATGGCACTTGCTCTGCAGATGTGCTTAAAAACATCTACATTTTATCAGCTATCCAACGAGGTATAATAACCTAGGGTTGTATTTAAACTCATAGAAAAAACATAGTTGAAAAGGTTCAGGTAGTAGGTCTAACGGGTCCCTCGGCTATTGTCCTTCAAGTTAATCCGGTGCGTGTGAGCGAGACAACTTACGATTTATGCAGGTGAGAGTGAGAAAAATAATGTGCAAAAACAAGTTTGGGGATACAACATGCCCATTGTTTTGTATTTGGTCGTTTGTTTGCTTGCCATCCATTTTAGTCTGCTCATGCGATTCGTCCATGGTAGATGCGAATTATTGTGCTTTCGGATTCCCACACGACTTGGTTTTGTTTCTGGACTGATTTTTCTAACTGTGACTACTGTGCTTGTTTACTGGACTCTGATTTGTGCTTGTGATACTGGACTGTTGAAAATGGCAACATACTCGAACGAAGAATATGCGGAATGCTAATTCCCTCCTAATGCTTCCCTAGTTGTTATACCCAACCATACCCAGAACAAATAATGTGTATACACGCCCTTAACGGATCTAGGTCGACTTTTCCTGTAACCCTGTATATAATAACTCGCCTCATACGGGTCAGTGCATAGGACCTAACAAATTTATATATGTACAACTCGCCTAACATACGGGTCAGACGGGTCAGCCTGCATAGGAGAACATATTTATATATAATAACTCGCCTCATACCAACGGGTCAGTGCATAGGAGAACATATTACCATATAATAACTCGCCTCATACGTGTCAGACGGGTCAGTGCATAGGAGAACATATTTATATATAATAACTCGCCTCATACGGGTCAGACGGGTCAGTGCATAGGAGAACATATTTATATATAATAACTCGCCTCATACGGGTCAGACGGGTCAGTGCATAGGAGAACATATTTATATATAATAACTCGCCTCATACGGGTCAGTGCATAGGAGAACATATTTATATATAACAACTCGCCTCATACGGGTCAGACGGGTCGGTGCATAGGAGAACATATTTATATATAACAACTCGCCTCATACGGGTCAGTGTACAAAATGATCAAGTCATAATTTAAAAAAAAAACACGACTGCCCTGCCCAAAAACTAACCAAAAAGTTAAAAATTTAAATTAATCTAGTTTTTTTTTTAAATTCTAGTTTTTAAAGAGCTTTTGTAGGTGACCTAATATGTCAGCCCTATCGTTACACGCTACATACATTAATCCTAATTATGACTAATTCTAAATCTATAGCAATTTGAGAGAATCACTATAGGCTACTTTTTATCCCGGAAAAGTCCCATCCCAGTTCCTGCTGGAATCAAAAAGAGCTTAAACCACGCAGACGAAGTCGCGGGCATCAGCTAGTAATTAAAAAAAATAAAAAACACGACTGCCCTGCCAAAAAACTAACCAAAAAGTTAAAAATCTAAATGAATTTAGTTAAAATAGAATCTTATTCACATTTTTATTAAATGATATTTCTTTGTGAATCACTGGATATTGAACTATAGTGTTAAATATTTTTGGAATTATTTTCTAGATAATGATTATATAGTAAATCTTATTTTCGATTTTTTTTTTCAACTTTAGTCTTTAATGCGGGACCGTGGCCACCCCATCAATTTTTTTTTAAATTTTACTGGCCTATGTCACCCGGAATAAGCTAGGGATTCTAACGATACCTCATTTATCAAAATCGGTTTAGGCGTATAGAAGTTATGGTGGAATATACAAACTCACATACATACATACATACACATTATAAACATTGTAACTGTACTGCCAATTTAGCACGCCAATTATTTGGTAAAATGACCAATTTCAAGTATGTCAGACAACAAATGAGATGATGACAGCTCAATCAAATCACCAACTCAATCAAACTTAAAAACGCGCGTCCACTAAGGAAGTTGTATGAAATACTTAGTTGTAACGTCATCAAATTTTAACGCACTTTCTTTAATCTATAGTTAGAAATCTAGCTTAAAACTAACCGTGGATTTTAGTTTTGGGTCTTTTGGAAGACCTTCTATTAATCAGTAAGAAATAGGCATTTAGACATAGGCATCATCCCTATTTAATTTCCATCCTACTATTCGAACTCACATTTAGCAAAATTAAGGCATTTGTATTTGTATTGTTAATGTCATTCTATATATTGCGGTTGCTGCAGAATGTCGCAGCACAGCCGCGATTTCGCGTCGCATTTGCTGCTGGTGCTGATGTCGAACCTGTTCCTCTACACGCTGTTCTACATCGTAATGAAGCTGCTGCATCGGGAGTCCATACGCTGGTACAGGTGAGTAACTCGGAGACACAATGCTAAAATTAAATATATATCAGTAAAACACACACACACACACACACACACACACACACACACACACACACACACACAGACACACAGACACAGACACACACACACACACACAGACAGACACAGACACACACACAGAGATACACACACACACACCACACACGCATACCACACACATACACAAACTCACAACTTATGTATATGTCACCGTAAGATTGTAAAAACCGTTAGATTATAATGTAACTCGCGAAATTCTAAACTGTCGAAACATTAGAATTTAACGCATTATTTTCCGGTAGATTGTAATCTGATAGGCATTTAAACCCAATAAAACCTAAGTGCCCGGGCACTACTTGATTGTTTATGTCGAACCCTAACCTAACCTACAAGAAAGAGACAAGAAAACGTAAATACAATGAATATTTCAAAAATTGACACTCAGAACATTGAACAGTTTACAATCTTTCGACAGTTTAGAATTTCGCGAGTTAGATTATAATCTAACGGTTTTTACAATCTTACGGTGACATATACATTACATTACATTACAAAAAGCTTTATTTAATTCCATACAAAGTTAATTATTGATTAATTATACATCATTAGCATTAATTAATTAACAATAATAAAATTGGAATTTTTTTAAAAAGATGATTTGATTGGTAGGTTATCAAAGACAATAAATATAAATAAATAAAATAAAATTATTATACCATGACATAATTAAACTCAGACTTGTTAATTAAAATTAGTGTTTGTATTTTGTATGGACCCCCTTCGGGTAAAAGCCTCCTCCAAGGATTTCCACTTAAACTTATGTATGTCACCGTAAGATTGTAAACACCGTTAGATTATAATCTAACTCGCGAAATTCTAAACTGTCGAAAGATTGTAAACTGTTCAATGTTCTGAGTGTCAATTTTTGAAATATTCATTTTATTTACGTTTTCTTGTCTCTTTCTTGTAGGTTAGGTTAGGGTTCGACATAAACAATCAAGTAGTGCACTTAGGTTTTATCGGGTTTAAATACCTATCAGATTACAATGTACCGGAAAATAATGCGTTAAATTCTAATCTTTCGACAATTTAGAATTTCGCGAGTTAGATTATAATCTAACGGTTTTTACAATCTTACGGTGACATGTATAAGTTGTATATTTATTTATTAAGTTGATTTTAGACTGTTTTTGTTTCTGTTACCTATAGAAGGAAGTGATTTCCGCGATACAGGGAATCCTAGTGCGGAAATCACTGTCCCACTTACTGTTGGATTTATTTCTGTACTTATAGTGATCTTTAACTGAATAAATCTGAAATCTTATCTTATCTAATGAGATACGTTCTTTCCTATCAGTCTTTCGACGGAGACACCGATAGTAGATTTTTAATTGCACAACAGTTTTTCACGTTTCCATTTAATACATTTCATTATAGTCCATGTAATAATGTAATATTGTTAATAGCTGGATCTTCATAGCGACTACGTACACGATATGGTTCGGTTCCAGCTATTTCTATCTGGATCTAAGCACCAACTGGGCGGTAAGTCATTATGACTAGTTAAAAAGGTTACTTTAAACAACACTTAAAATATTTCATTTGAAATGTAATCTGGTTAATTTTCGTATTTTGATTTTCATAACAGTTCGAATTGACCGTTTGGCTTGTGTAACTGATACCTAATGGTTTTCTTAAAGAATCTTTCCGAACCGGTGGTAGAGTCTTAACGTTTTATAGATGACACAAGTTGTCCTACATGAAATAAATAAGTCATTAAATCATTGAAGTGCAGTACTGAATTCTGACATACCTGTGATTTGCTGGCCATTGCCCAAATCGTTTTATCTGAAGAAAAAAAAAGTCGCATACCTTGTAATTAAAATCTATACTAATATTATAAATGCGAAAGTTTGAACTGATGTATGTTTGTTACTCAATTACGCCATAGCGGCTAAACGGATCTGGATGTAATTTGGCACAGAGATAGATTATCTCTGTCTGTAAAACCAACTGTCTCCAAAACTCTAGTCTGGAATAACAGGCGAACATAGGCTGTCCTGTCTGTATACTTTTTATCCTGAAATATTAAAGAGTTGCCGCGGTTAGTCAGCCATATTTTCGTAATTAACAACCAGAAACAACTACGAAGAATTTCAGTAACGCGATATAGCATGTAACTAGCGCCATCTATGTCAGCATGTCACTAACGCCATCTATTGTCGCGAAAGAGCAACCGCCAGTGTTCCCTGCTACGACTGTACGACAATCATGACTTATGACAATTTCTGTCTACCATATTTTGATGTTCTAAAAAACGTAATCAGTGTATTTTCGTAAAACCTTGAAAATGAAATAAATATCGATTTCGACAATTTCTTAGAGGATAGCTTGTGGCGCGTATGGCAGCTGGAGGCTGATGATTATCTTCCAGTGATTTACAATTAAAATACTACTTATTAATATTAGTTCCCCTAATGTAACATTAGAAACGTATCTAACGAGAAAAATATCCCTAGCGCGGTATAGCATGTTACCAGCGCCATCTATGTCAGCATGTCACTAACGCCATCTGGTGTCGCGCAGCTGACTCCAGCGCAGTCGCGTCAGAGCAACCGTCAGTGTTCCCTGCTACGACTGTACGACAATTATGACTTGTGACACTTTCTGTCTACCATATTTTGATGTTCTAAAAACGTAATCAGTGTATTTTCGTAAAACCTTGAAAATAACATCAATATCGATTTCGACAATTTCTTAGAGGATAGCTTGTGGCGCGTATGGCAGCCGGAGGCTGATGTTAATCTTCCAGTGATTTAAAATTACAGTACTACTTATTAATATTGGTTATCCTAATCTGACGTTAGTATAGCGAGAAAAATTTCCCTAGCGCGGTATAGCATGTAACTGTGTTATGTCAGTATGCCACTAACGCCATCTGATGTTAGTATAACGAACTACCCTAGCGCGGTATAGCATGTAACTGTGTTATGTCAGTATGCCACTAACGCCATCTGATGTTAGTATAACGAACTACCCTAGCGCGGTATAGCATGTCACTGTGTTATGTCAGTATGCCACTAACGCCATCTGATGTTAGTATAACGAACTACCCTAGCGCGGTATAGCATGTAACTGTGTTATGTCAGTATGCCACTAACGCCATCTGATGTTAGTATAACGAACTACCCTAGCGCGGTATAGCATGTCACTGTGTTATGTCAGTATGCCACTAACGCCATCTGATGTTAGTATAACGAACTACCCTAGCGCGGTATAGCATGTCACTGTGTTATGTCAGTATGCCACTAACGCCATCTGATGTTAGTATAACGAACTACCCTAGCGCGGTATAGCATGTCACTGTGTTATGTCAGTATGCCACTAACGCCATCTGATGTTAGTATAACGAACTACCCTAGCGCGGTATAGCATGTAACTGTGTTATGTCAGTATGCCTCTAACGCCATCTGATGTTAGTATAACGAACTACCCTAGCGCGGTATAGCATGTTACCAGCGCCATCTATGTCAGCATGTCACTAACGCCATCTGTTGTCGCGCAGCTGACGCCAGTGTTCCCTGCTGCGACTGTACGACAATCATGACTTGTGATAATTTCTGTCTACCATATTTTGATGTTCTAAAAAACGTAATCAGTGTATTTACGTAAAACCTTGAAAATGACATCAATATCGATTTCGACAATTTCTTAGAGGATAGCTTGTGGCGCGTATGGCAGCTGGAGGCTGATGATTATCTTCCAGTGATTTAAAATTACAGTACTACTTATTAATATTAGTTCCCCTAATGTAACGTTAGAAACGTATCTAACCAGAAAAATTGTTGAAATGTTACCAGCGCCATCTATGTCAGCATGTCACTAACGCCATCTGTTGTCGCGCAGCTGACTCCAGCGCAGTCGCGTCAGAGCAACCGTAAGTGTTCCCTGCTGAGACTGTACGACAATCATGACTTGTGGCAATTTCTGTCTACCACGTTTTGATGTTCTAATTAGTGTATCTTCGTAAAACCTTGAAAATGACATCAATATCGATTTCGACAATTTCTTAGAGGATAGCTTGTGGCGCGTATGGTAGCTGAAGGCTGATGATTATCTATCTTCCAGTGATTTAAAATTACAGTACTACTTATTAATATTAGTTCCCCTAATCTAACGTTAGTATAACGAGAAAAATTTCTCTAGCACGGTATAGCATGTAACTGTGTTATGTCAGTATGCCTCTAACGCCATCTGATGTTAGTTTAACGAACTACCCCAGCGCGGTATAGCATGTAACCAGCGCCATCTATATCAGTATGACTGACACCAGCGCAGTTGGGAAAGAGCAACCGCCAGTATTCCCTGCTACGACTGTACGACAATCATGACTTATGACAATTTCTGTCTACAATATTTTGATGTTCTATAAAACGTAATCGGTGTATTTTCGTAAAACCTTGAAAATGAAATAAATATCGATTTCGACAATTTCTTAGAGGATAGCTTGTGGCGCGTATGGCAGCTGGAGGCTGATGATTATCTTCCAGTGATTTACAATTAAAATACTACTTATTAATATTAGTTCCCCTAATGTAACATTAGAAACGTATCTAACGAGAAAAATATCCCTAGCGCGGTATAGCATGTTACCAGCGCCATCTATGTCAGCATGCAACTAACGCCATCTGTTGTCGCGCAGCTGACGCCAGTGTTCCCTGCTACGACTGTACGATAATCATGACTTGTGACACTTTCTGTCTACCATATTTTGATGTTCTAAAAAACGTAATCAGTGTATTTTCGTAAAACCTTGAAAATGACATCAATATCGATTTCGACAATTTCTTAGAGGATAGCTTGTGGCGCGTATGGCAGTTGGAGGCTGATCCAATTAATCTTCCAATGATTTAAAGTTACAGTACAACATATTAAATTAGTTCTCCGAATTTGATGTTATAGGCTTATTACACTGCACTTATCACAGGGACCTACCAGGCTTAAATCAGTGTAGTGTAATAAGATTTAGGGAGAAAAGGTCCCTAATTTGATCTGTATTGCTGTGTAATAAGCGACGCTGTAACACGGTCACGCCCACCCTTACCACAGGGCCCTGTGGAAAGTTCAGTTTAATAGGCCTATTAGTTTAACGAACTACCCTAGCGCGGTATAACATGTTACCGGCGCCTCTAACGTTAGTATAGCGAGAAAAATTTCCCTAGCGCGGTATAGCATGTAACTGTGTCATGTTAGTATGCCTCTAACGCCATCTGTTGTCGCGCAGCTGACTCCAGTGCAGTCGCGTCAGAGCAAGCGCCAGTGTTCCCTGCTACGACTGTACGATAATCATGACTTGTGACACTTTCTGTCTACCATATTTTGATGTTCTAAAAACGTTATCAGTGTATTTTCGTAAAACCTTGAAAATAACATCAATATCGATTTCGACAATTTCTTAGAGGATAGCTTGTGGCGCGTATGGCAGCCGGAGGCTGATGTTAATCTTCCAGTGATTTAAAATTACAGTACTACTTATTAATATTGGTTATCCTAATCTGACGTTAGTATAGCGAGAAAAATTTCCCTAGCGCGGTATAGCATGTAACTGTGTTATGTCAGTATGCCTCTAACGCCATCTGATGTTAGTATAACGAACTACCCTAGCGCGGTATAGCATGTAACCAGCGCCATCTATGTCAGCATGTCACTAACGCCATCTGTTGTCGCGCAGCTGACTCCAGCGCAGTCCCTGTCCCTGCTGCGACTGTACGATAATCATGACTTGTGACAATTTCTGTCTACCATGTTTTGATGTTCTACTAATAAATTTCTCTAGCGCGGTATAGCAAGTAACTGTGTCATGTTAATATGCCTCTAACGCCATCTGTTGTCGCGCAGCTGACTCCAGCGCAGTCGCGTCAGAGCAACCGTAAGTGTTCCCTGCTGAGACTGTACGACAATCATGACTTGTGGCAATTTCTGTCTACCACGTTTTGATGTTCTAATTAGTGTGTCTTCGTAAAACCTTGAAAATGACATCAATATCGATTTCGACAATTTCTTAGAGGATAGCTTGTGGCGCGTATGGTAGCTGGAGGTTGATGATTATCTTCCAGTGATTTAAAATTACAGTACTACTAATAAATTTCTCTAGCGCGGTATAGCATGTAACTGTGTTATGTCAGTATGCCTCTAACGCCATCTGATGTTAGTATAACGAACTACCCTAGCGAGGTATAGCATGTAACCAGCGCCATCTATATCAGTATGCCTCTAACGCCATCTGATGCTAGTTTAACGAACTACCTCAGCGCGGTATAGCATGTAACCAGCGCCATCTATGTCAGCATGTCGCTAACGCCATCTGTTGTCGCGCAGCTGACTCCAGCGCAGTCGCGTCAGAGCAACCGCCAGTGTTCCCTGCTGCGGCTGTACGACAACCACGACGTGTGACACTTTCTGTCTACCATATTTTGATTTTCTAAAAAACGTAATCATTTTATTTTCGTAAAACCTTGAAAATGACTTCAATATCGATTTCGACAATTTCGTAGACTGTAGAGGATAGCTTGTGGCGCGTATGGCAGCTGGGAGGCTGATGATAATCTTTCAGTGATTGCAAATTACAGTACTACTTCTTAATATTAGTTCCCCTAATGTAACGTTAGAAACGTATCCAACGAGAAAAATTCCCTAGCGCGGTATAGCATGTTGCCAGCGCCATCTATGTCAGCATGTCGCTAACGCCATCTGTTGTCGCGCAGCTGACTCCAGCGCAGTCGCGTCAGAGCAACCGCCAGTGTTCCCTGCTGCGGCTGTACGACAACCACGACGTGTGGCACTTCCTGTCCGCGACCGCCATGTTTTGTTCCTTCAACATGTATCTGACGCTCGACGACAACCTCAGTGACACCCCGCGGGAGCTGATGATGGTGTTTTAGGCCACAAATAGAAGACCTATTGCCCGTATCAAGAAAAATATTCCTCGACAGTAAATTTTTTTTTTCGGATTGAGTATGCTGCAGAGGCCCTTCTAGCCTAGGGGGAATATAGGAGGAATGGGCGAACGCAACGTCTTCTTAAGGCTCGGACCGGCTTAGGAACTGTGATGTGGGTACTTGTAATATAAGTCAGTCCGGAATAAACGGTCATCTTGTAAACGTTGTCTGCGTCTTATTGTCTGCCTAATACCCTAGAATATCACAGGAACGGAACGGCTTAGGAAGACGTTGGAACGAATGGGAGGGTGGGTTGGACTAGATTAGTCCATACGCCTCAGAGGCCGAGGGTTAAGACCACGTCGTCAAGACATAAGATATCGGGGTCCTCGTCTTCGCCGGTGAAGACGCTGTGTTTGGTTGATGTTTGAGTGACGACAATTAGTGGAACTAATACATTATAAATATAGTCCCACCAACTTATCTGGCACGGTGGCCAAAGTTGGAACGAATTTTTATGACGGTTTAGTTTTTTATTTTATTTTATTTTTAATATCTACTAGCGACGCTGTCCCGGGGTCAGATAAATTTGTGGAACTGTACATCAACTGCATAAACATGCGACTAATAGCGCCGCCTTTTTTCGTGACACGATCTATAGAAATCCCGATCTAAATTAAAGATAGACACCCTGGCGAAAAATCCTGTATACTGTCATTGAATCTTTATTGAATATAATGGCTAATCCCAAAATATTAGGGAGTTTCTAAGACAGTTTTAGGAAAAAAATACCTTTTGATAAATTTCTAAAGAGAAAAGTCCTGACTGTCTCACTGACTGACTCATTCAGTTCTCACAGTGGTTCTCACCTAGAAAGCTGAAACTTTGCTCACTGGTTCCCTTTATAATGTAGACAAGGAATGAGGATAGATTTTTTGAAATTCCCACGGGAATAAGCCACGATTGGTTATTAGTACGAAATAATGATTTCTTAGATGAGTCTACGGAACTCTACTTTATGACACGGTCGATAGTACATACTATGACCTAATACCTGACGGCAAATTGTCCGGAAGATTTTTATAGGTACTAATATAGTCTCTCTTCTAACTAAAAGCGCTTCTACTCTAGTCTGAGCGACTTATACTGTGCCATTTTGGCATATTTTAGAATGTATACTTCAGGGGCCGTACTGCCAACGGTTAAAGCAATACTTATGCAATATTACTCAAAATGACAGTTTGATGTCACGTACCATGTTCCTGTAATAAGGATTATTAGTCTAGGCAATGGGGCGGATTGTTGTATGGAGAACCCCGCATTAAATCCTCAGTCGATGAAACTTGGCTGGGTTTAAATATTGGATGATCCAAAACTTACACAAAAATATCCAACAAAAAAAAAACATCTGGAAGTTAGGTATTTATACCTAACACTTAATATTTATTACTGAATATTTTCTCGATTTATTTGTAAAATTATAGTAGGTAGGTATATTTACACTCAAAACCGAAATACCAAACGAAATAATCGTGCAGAACATCGATATTTAAACCGATTTTATTACCAAATCTAAACTGCGTTTACGCGATAATGTACCTTCCTGCTTTAACAATTGGGTATAGCATAAAAACCTTACTTCCCGTGTGATTTTTATCGGATATTTATATACGTTTAACTCATGATACTTTATCATACTCTAAAGTTTCGTCGCCTGAGGAATTATTGCTGGGGTCAACTAGCTTTATTGCCTAGACTATATAATTTTAAAACACGAAAGTCAACCATATTGAAACAGTATGGCTTTTAGTGTTGGCTTTATGGCCCCAGATTTGCTAATTATAGCAATAATTTGCCTTCAGTGTGTTTGAATCGTTGAATGCATTTTTATGAATTGGACCAACTAAGATTTTGCAGTTTGCACTGTGTAGAAGCTGCCTGTAAAAAATGCTAGAATTATAATTTATTTATTGCAATAAAAAACCTGCCTTGTAAATGCAAAATATGAATATGAATTAGGTATACATAGGCAAAGAGTATAAAGAACCAGGGGTAGAGGTACAACTCCATACTTAAGCAAAAAGCATTCAAAAATCTGCTTATCATCGCTGATACCATGTAGTTCTTCTGCTTAGCTCTAGATGGCGTTAAAACGAAAGCTTTGAAATAAACTTTTTTCTATCGGATTTTATGAAAATTTTATATTTAATAGTTAATTAAACTAGGTAAAATAAAGTAAAACAACAAAATACATGTTTTCATTGAGTTTCGGCTGATTTAAACAAAATTTATACTTATTCGAGACAAGTAACGCCATCTAGAATTTATTTTAGAACTATGGTACCCGTTGTATGGAGTTGTACCTCTACCCCTGGTTCTTTATGCTCTTTGACATAGGTTAGTAAGATACGACATCAAGAGGCAAAAGATATGACAATATGATGATGAAATTCTATGATTTTAAAGATGCTGTTAATATAAAATTATCGTTTAAGTATTGTGCTTGTAATTTTTATGAATTGAATAGTCTTATGACACTATATGAATTATTTATTTTTGCGTTCTTATGTCTATGTGATTTTATATTTCCCATATTTCTATTAATGTTTAGTTATACAGGGTATTTCTAATAGTCAATAAATTAGGCTCGATTATATTCTTGTTTTTAGTAATTATTATTTAATCATGGTTCAAGGAACAATTAAGGTGTAATAGGCCTATTACACTGCACTTCTCACAGGGACCCTTACATTTGAATCAGTGTAGTGTAATAAGATTTAGGGAGAAAGGGTCCATAAATTGATCCTTATTGCTGTGCAATAAGCGACGCTCTAATTAGCGGCCACGCCCACCCTTATAACAGGGCCTTTCCCTTGCCACAGGGCCCTGTGAAAAGTGCAGTGTAATAGGCCTATAAGTTGCTAAAGATTGAAATATGTTTGGTGTAGACGAACGTAGAATTAATTCGTATTTATATGTTAGTTTCAGAATGCCTTGTGTTGTCACAAATCCATTTATGTATTTTTTCAAACTTAATTTGTGTCCGATTCCAAAATTTTATTTTATATGTAATTTTATCTATTAATAAAAATCGAAAATGGCTGGACCGATTTTCATGAAATTTTGCGTGTTTGTTGAGTGGGTCTAGGATGGTTTAGATTCACAATTGGACCGTAATATGTTCTAGGCAGAACAATATCTGCCCACCGGTGGGAAACAAAAATTCTGATAATATAAAATTTTGGATTTAAAATAAGCCGTCCTTTTAATGAACAAAATATTATATTGGATGTCAATGCTTTAAAAGTACACACATAGTTTAATTTCCAGTAAAACTTTAGGTTAGGTGCTAAAATTAATACTTAATGCTAATAATACAGAATATATTGGGCATGATGACTGATTTTGAAAAATGATCAGATTATGTTCGGAAGTATGTACTATTTCGAAAAAATATATTATTTCAGCAGAAAAATAAGGATTGGTAGATAAAATTGGCATTTCAAATTTAAATTTTAAAATTCACTCCAAAACGCTCGCCGGTGTCATGGCGTCGTTTGTGACGTCACTATTGTTTTTACCAATGTACTCTGTGCAGTGTGCAGTAAACAATAGTGTGATTGTCAAAGCTCGAAAACAAACAATTGTGACGTCATTCGCTTCTTGGTGTTTAATCCAATATGGCGGATTGCTGTATTTTATAGTTTTTATTTATCAAAATAAATAGCAATCACACTCGAAATAGAAAAATAAATACGTTTTTTATAATCCATGAATCCTATTTCATTAGATAAATTCATAATTTCATTGATTCTTGGTTACTGTCATCATGCCTATTAAATCATTAGATCTCTGCAGAAAAATATGTTTGTTTTAAAAAGTAAACCGCTATTGCATGGCTGTGTATTGTGAAATCGTATGGAATATTTATTGTACAGATTACAGAACTGTGTTTGTTGTAATTATGACCTTGTAAATAAATAGCTTTTTATATGAAGTTTTTGTTTTATTTAGTCAAGTTTTTTTTTATCCTCTACAAGTTAGCCCTTGACTGCGATCTCACCTGATGGTAAGTGATGATGCGGGCTAACCTGTTAGGGGCATGGCAGTTATATTAAACCCATACCCCTATTCGGTTTCTACACGGCATCGTACCGGAACGCTAAACCGCTCTTAATATTGGTAGCTTCAAACCAACAGGCAATCTTCAAGGCAGACATCCTTTTTTTTATCCACTACAAGTTAGCCCTCGACTGCGATCTCACCTGATGGTAAGTGATGATGCAGTCTAAGATGGTAGCGGGCCAACCTGTTAGGGGCATGGCAGTTGTATTAAGCCCATACCCCTATTCGGTTTCTACACGGCATCGTACCGGAACGCTATGGCGGCACGTCTTTGCCGGTAGGGTGGTAACTAGCCACGGCCGAAGCCTCCCACCAGGCCAGACCAGGGAAAATTCTGAAATTATAAATTCCCAAATTGACCCTGCCGGGGATCCAACCCGGGGCCTCCGCACGTTAAGACAACAGCGCTACACACTGCGCCACGGAGGTCGTCAAATTATTTTGTTACATATGGACCAGTTTTTTACATGATTGGGTGTGAGTTGTGATTCCATGGGAATTCATCAATTATTCCTTTAGAGCCTGATTACACCGTGTACGCTTTCGCTATTTATATTGTGTAACGGTCGCCACAGTGTAAATTAGATGGCGCTAATTAATAATTTAAGAAACCTGAATCGTGATATATCGAAGTTTGCGAATAACGCTATATACAGACCGTTCAAACTTTCAACGGTCGAACCAGTAAGGTCCCCGGGCACAATACCAGCCCGGAGGAAGATCTTCCTATTGGTGCAGACGAGTACATCACTCGCTCGTAATATAGAGATCGTTTAAACTTACAAGTTACAACGGTCGAACCAGTAAGGTCCCCGGGCACAATACCAGCCCGGAGGAAGATCTTCCTATTGGTGCAGACGAGTACATCACTCGCTCGTAATATAGAGATCGTTTAAACTTACAAGTTACAACGGTCGAACCAGTAAGGTCCCCGGGCACAATACCAGCCCGGAGGAAGATCTTCCTATTGGTGCAGACGAGTACATCACTCGCTCGTAATATAGAGGCCGTTTAAACTTACAATTTACAACGGTCGAACCAGTAAGGTCCCCGGGCACAATACCAGCCCGGAGGAAGATCTTCCTATTGGTGCAGACGGGTACATCACTCGCTCGTAATATAGAGAACGGTCGAACCAGTAAGGTCCCCGGGCATAATACCAGTCCGGAGGAAGATCTTCCTATTGGTGCAGACGAGTACATCACTCACTCGTAATATAGAGGCCGTTTAAACTTACAATTTACAACGGTCGAACCAGTAAGGTCCCCGGGCACAGTACCAGCCCGGAGGAAGATCTTCCTATTGGTGCAGACGGGTACATCACTCACTCGTAATATAGAGACCGTTCAAACTTACAAGTTACAACGGTCGAACCAGTAAGGTCCCCGGGCACAATATCAATCCGGAGGAAGATCTTCCTATTGGTGCAGACGAGTACATCACTCACTCGTAACTTACTATAGGATATGGAATGCCCTTCCGGCTTCCGTTTTCCCCTCCTCTTTTAATATAGGTACCTTCAAAACAAGAGTGAATAGACATCTTCTAGACAAGCGCGCTCCATCTTAGGCTGCATCACCACTTTAAGCAAGTCTGATTGCAGCCAAGCAGCTCTGGATCTTGAACTTTTTCGAGGCGGGGCAAAAACTGAAAAATGCCGCCCCCGCACTTATTTTTACCTGTATCGTTATCATCATTTCAGCCATAAGATGCATATTGATAGACATGGGCTTCCCCAAAGAACCCCACAACAAAGATGCCATAATGTTGAGTAGTGCATCCGTCTGCCAAGCTTGAATCTGCCGCCCGGGGCACGGTCCCCGGTTTGCCCCCCCCTAGATCCGGGGCTGCAGCCAAGCGCTGGTCTAAATAAAAAAAAAACTATTGTTTGTCTAATTAATAGGTCCTGTGTAAGGGTGGGCTTGGCCGGTAGTTAGAGTGACGCTTATTACATAGCAATTTACTACACTACAATTATTACACTACACTGATTCAAGTATAAGGGTCCCTGTAATAGGCCTACTAGGATGAAAATTTTGGCAGATGCCATTTTAATAGTACAGCTTCAGTCTGTCTCACTCTTGCCCTTCACCATTGTTATATACCTCTCATCTGTCAAACTTATCATTCTATCAGACAAACGCTATCGTTTGTAAAAATAAAACCTTGGATTTGGCTTTTGGTATGGCGGATGGGTTGAAAAAAAAAATAAAACAATTCCAACTCAGTAATACCTTTTTATTGTGTATTCAATTTCCGTCGTCGTCTACTCTAAATTACAAGCCGGTAGAATTTGTTACTCGTTAAACATCGTACAATAAATTACACTTTTATTTTATTTATTTGTAATTAATATTAATTAATTAATACAGCAAGCTCCCGGGGAGACGCTTAAAGCTCAGTTTTTTAACATCACTACCCGTGACTGCATTTGGACGGAAGAAAACTGACCTTAATCAGTTTTTTTCTATTTTTTATTATCTACTTTAAACTAGGCATTATTTGATAGAAAAGCTAGGATCTTTAAAATAATAGGGAGTAAAAATCAAATCGAATTTTTTCACACAAAACGATAGCATGCCGTGGCACAAGATTTATGATAGAAACACACTTAAAACTCGCTACAAGAAGTACTGGGTATACTCGTGAACGCGTTGTTTCATATAAAGTGTGCCCCGGCGGTTCGATTTACGTTATTTTTTTGGAAACTAATATATGTGTCACCGTATGATTGCAAAATCAGTTACATTGTAATCTAATTAGCGAAATCGTAAACTGTCGACAGATTACAATTTACCGCATTATTTTTCGGTAGATTGTAATCTGTTAGGTATATAAACCCGATAAAACTGATTATTTATGTCGAACCCTAACCTAACTTACAAGAAAGAGACAAGAAAACGTAAATACAATGAATATTTCAAAAATTGACACTCAGAACATTGAACGGTTCACAGTCTTTCGACAGTTTACAATTTCGCGAGTTAGATTACAATCTAACGGTTTTTGCAATCTTAAGGTGACATATTGTTACTTACGGTGGACAATTTTTTTGTGACCAGTTTGAAATAACATTAATTAGCTGTAGCAAGTCAATGTTTAAATTTAATATCTGTCAGTTTATTTTAATATAATCCGATTCAAATAATTAAGAATAATGAAATAAATAAATAAATAATATTTGTTTGCAAGAATATGGGTACAGGTTAGATCTTACAGTAGTTTTAATTTTCCTAACATATTCTACCATATAATGATGTGCAAATGTGTATTTTTTTTTAAGTAAATAAATTAAATTATTAAAAAATTGAGATGAAATTACATTACATTGGATAAATTAAAAAAAAAAAACAATTGCAGCCCAATGTTAAATGTCACCGTAAATGTCTAGTATATAAAATTACTAAACCTATTTTATCAATCCAATTATTTCTAATAGAGAGCATTAAGTTGACTTTACGACACCAAAAAAAAAAAAAATAGCGGTCCAAATGCAGTCTCGTAGAGATGCCAAAGTTACATGTTCACATAATTTACATACAAATACAAACCTTACATTAACAATAATAATTATTCTTGATACTGGATACAATAGGCATGATGACAGTAACCAAGAATCAATGATATTATGAATTTATCTAATGAAATAGGATTCATGGATTATAAAAAAACGTATTTATTTTCTATTTCGAGTGAGATTGTTATTTATTTTGATAAAATAAAACTATAAAATACAGCAATCCGCCATAATGGATTAAACGCCTAGAAGCGAATGACGTCACAATTGTTGGTTTCGAGCTTTGACAATCACACTATTGCTTACTGCACACTGCACAGAGTACATCGGTAAAAACAATAGTGACGTCACAAACGACGCCATGACACTCGCGAGCGTTGTGGCGTGAATTTTAAAATCTACCAAACCTTATTTTTCTGCTGAAATAATATATTTTTGCGAAATAGTAGATACTTCCGAACATAATCTGACCATTTTTCAAAATCAGTCATCATGCCTATTTATAGAACCTTAATTGGCTAGTACACCGGAATATAATAGACTTTTATGGTTATTAATTGGGCATTTGACGGTTTTAAAAGTTTTAATCGAACAAGTCATAATTAAAATAATTAAAAAACACGACTGCCCTGCCAAAAAACGAACTAAAAAGTTAAAAATCTAAATGAATCTTGTTAAATTAGAATCTTAATCACATTTTTATTAAATGATATTTTTTTTGTGAATCACTGGATATTGAACTATAGTGTTATATATTTTTGGAATCTACTCATCATTTTCTAGATGATGATTATATAGTTAATCTTATTTTCAAATATTTTTTTCAATTTTAGTCTTTAATGCGGGACCATGGTCACCCCATCAATTTTTTTTTAAATTATACTAGCCTATGTCACCCGGAATAAGCTAGGGATTCTAACGATACCTCATTTATCAAAATCGGTTCAGGCGTATAGAAGTTATGGTGGAATATACAAACTCACATACATACATACATGAACCCTGAAAACAATACACTCCTTTTTTCAGGCAATCGTATAAAAAAAATACTCGGCTTTCTATATTTTTTAATTAAGAAACTATATAATTCAAAGATATTATTTGAATTATATAGTTAGCGGGGCTTCTGAAGGAATATTATTCAGGCATAAACTTTTTAAATGCTGGGTTTCAAATTTGGTTTTTGGGTTTGTATGTAATTGTAAAATATTTTTTTCAAAAGAGCAACTCACTTGGCCCTAATATGGTAACCAATGGCGATCGAAACTTCTAAACAATTTACTAAACCTGAATTAGGCTGCTTTTGGAAATGATTTGCAGGGCTTATAGGCCTATTACACTGCACTTCTTACAGGGCCCTGTGACAAGGGTGGGCGTGACCACTAGTCACTTATTACACAGCAATAATAGGCCTATTACATTGCACTTTTCACAGGGATCCTTACACTTAAATCAGTGTAGTGTAATAAGAGTTAGGGAGGAAGGGAATTTGATCCTTATTGCTATGTATTAAGCGACGCTCTATCTAGCGGCCACGCCCACCCTAAGCACAGGGACCTGTGGAAAGTGCAGTGTAATAGGCCTATAAGGCCAATTTAGGGACCCTTTCTCCCTAAATCTTATTACACTACAATGATTCAAATGGAAGGGTCCCTGTGAAAAGTGCAGTGTAATAGGCCTAGTATGGATTTTTGCCTTAAAGTCATTCCAGTCTATTATATTTCGGTACGTATACGAGTATTTTTACAAAATGGAGGAAGTATACAGTATACTATTTGGCAGATTTACAGTCTGTTACAATCGATGAAAGCTTCAGTCAAATGGTTTTTCAGTCACAATCGCACGTTAGAACAAAATGAACCTAATACACTTGGTAATAAAGTCTAAATTGGAGTGCTGGCTGTAGAACGTAGATGTATGGACGAATTCAGCTTTTAAACCATTTGCATTAAAGTCCATTTTACTTTAACGCCTAAATGTTAAGTCTTTTGAATTCTAACAACGTAGAATTATGGTAAAATCTCAAAATTCTAACATAATGCATTAAACTCATTGTTCAAAACCATTTCACTGAAGTCTAGTTATATTTTTAAGAAAAATGTTCAGCAGTAAAAGTTTTTATTTTAGGTCTAATATACCTATAATATTAATTATACAAGAGTATCGAAATATATTCAGTTTCCATAATTTATGAGAGTTGGAAAAAATGAGATTATTTTATAAAAAGAGATTTATTTTTATCGATTCATAATTTTATTGTCTGCTTATATTTTTTTTTTAGACAAATATTATCATATTCATAGTTAATGTGATGTGAATTATTATACATTTTTAACAATTTGATATTTATATTTTCAAGGTCCGTCAAACTAGCAAACAATCCGTACTAGAATATTATAAATGCAAAAATGTATTTGTTTTTGTTTGTCCTTCAATCACGCCGCAACAGAGCAATGCATCTCCCTGATTTTTTTACATAGCTACAGTCGAGGACCTGGACAATGACATAGGATATTCTTTATTCCACAACTTGGGTTTAAAAAAAAAAATGTACTGGCCTGGTAAGCCTTACGAGTCAATAACGAGATTCATTCAAACCGTTCATGTATTCACAACTCAGTATAAAAATTAAAAAAAAAAAAACATTAAAAAAGCACAATCTTCGTAATACTTTAGTGTGATGTGTTGATTTTGTGTAGTGTGACCAGAAAAAAATACTGCACCATTCCAGCTCCAAAATAAACCACAAACATTCTTGTTTGTAAACACAAACATTCTTGTTTGTAGACACAAACATTCTTGTTTGTAAACACAAACATTCTTGTTTGTAGACACAATCATTCTTGTTTGTAACCACAAACATTCTTGTTTGTGGCTTACAACACTGGGCACCAATCTCCTCTCAGAATGAGAATGAAAGAACTTCTATATAATAACCAGTATTTTTTTCTGGGTCATTTTTAATCTAAAATAGTGCAGTACAATTATTACTATGTACAGTAAAATAAATAGATAAAACGTAACAAAAACGATTACATCCCGTTTGCCGACATTATCGTATTTTAGCATTCACGACATGTCGTACGACAAAACGTTGTTTTACACTTAAAGGGGACATGAACATTTGGCTAATGGCATGGCTGACAGAACTAAATCTAACTACATAAAATGCTTTTAAACTTCCTTATCATCAAGAAACATTGCGACAAAAATGTTTAGCGACAGTTTAACTTCAAATAATCTTTATTCGATCAACACCTATTTATTTGTTTTGCAAATTTAAAGAAAAAAAATTGCGAACGATTTATGTTTTAATTTCAAGCACACAATTCACTAAATTCAAGATGAAAACATTAGGTTTAACACACTATTAAGACTTTTTATCGCAGTGTAACACACACTCAAGACATTCTGTCGCAATATATCCTAGCATTGCCTAGCACGTGTTTTTCACATCAAATACGTATCTAAACACTAAATTTAAAATGCCTTGGTCTAACCAAACGAAACTGCTAAAATAATTTATTTTCGAAAGCATCCGTCCATTAATTTTTCACAAAATGGATATTTGACTCTTTTAATTTCAAAATATTTACTAACTCGATTCCTTTGAAATTTTTGTTTATGCGAATGGGATAGACAAGGACAGAGTATGAATTTTTTGGAGACCCTAATCCATGACATGAATTTATGGGTAGAAATTTCGTGCGAGTGAAACACGAAATATAAGGTGATACCCTGTTATTTTTAATTTTTGGTTTTTGTTCTTGAAATAGACAAATGGAACAGAATATTTGGTTCTTGTTGTTTTACTCTGGAATGACTAACCATAGAGTGATACAACTTTTTTAAACAAAGATACAGGTTATATTGTTTATTTTTTTGAGGTTCCATTTTCAAAAACGGGGTCATTTTTTTTTGTTGTTTTTTTGTGTAAACCATAAAGAAGTGCGTTAATTAAGGTCTTGATTACTGAACTGTAAATTATTATTTTAAATTATTGTAGCCATACCTTTCTTACGTTTAACGGTATGTCTTGGTGCCGTAAAAACGAGTCAAATACCCTACAAGTTACAACCAACCGTAATACTTAAATGAAATATAATTATTAATCAAAATAACAAAAATACAGTTAATCCGCACATAGCTTCTCAAAATTCTAACGTAAATATACCAAATGCAATGCTCCCCAAACTCTACACTTGCAATACGCGTTCAATCCAATCACGCATACTGATAAAATCAAAAACATATTGCAACACCAACTACCCTCAAAATAAACCTAAAATAACAATTTATTAAATAATTTAAAGTGTTACAAATATTATCCACATTCGTAACAGATAACGATACACACGTTACGATAAAATGTTCGTTCTCGTTATAACAGTTAAAAGTCGATATTGTCACGGTGATTGGTACACCACACAAACTAGTATAAGTTTTATGTCGAATCGTATTAGTACTACACATTAATAAAGCTTCACACACGCGTTTTATTTTACTCTTGTCGTAGGTTTGCATGACACTTTTATTAAAATAAGGCTGTTGACAAAGTAAAAGTAACGATACGCACGCATATAGCAAGCAATCGCAACTTTAAGCATTCTATATGGAAGTAGCACGAGTATCGAAATGACGACGAAACGATATAGTAACGTTACACGTTATAACGGTTATTCGTTATAACGAGGCAAGGGTCAGCCGGTGCCTTGTGATTTCTGTTCGAACATGGCGGCCATGTCGCGTATGTTGTACGACGGTGACACTTTTTCTCTCCTGCATAATGACAAAATATATACCGTCACCGTAAGATTGTAAAAACCGTTCGATTATAATCTAACTCGCGAAATTGTTAACCGTCGAAAGATTACAATTTAACGCATTATTTTATTGTAACCTGTTAGGTATATTAACCCGATAGAACCTAAGTGCCCGGCCTGTGGCTGGGCACTAACTGATTATTTAGGTCGAACCCTAACCTAACCTACATGAAACAGATAAGAAAACGTAAAAATAATGAATATTTCAAAAATTGACACTCAGAACATTGAACGGTTCACAATCTGTCGACAGTTTATTTCGCGAGTTAGATTATAATAGAACGGTTTTTACAATCTTACGGTGACATACATAATACATAAACAACGTTTCTTGGTAAGCTCAAAATAGGAAGTGCTAAAACGATTGTACAGAAATTCTAATTATAAAAAAAAAACATAGTGATAGTATTTTAAGAGCTGTCAATTTATTTGCCTAGTATTTGGTCATGTTTTTTTTAACCACAACAAGTTAGCCCTTGACTGCGATCTCACCTGATGGTAAGTGTTGATGCAGTCTAAGATGGGAGCGGGCTAACCTGTTAGGGGCATGGCAGTTATATTAAACACATGCCCCTATTCGGTTTCTAGACGGCATCGTACCGGAACGCTAAATCGCTTGGCGGCACGTCTTTGGTAGGGTGGTAACTAGCCACGGCCGAAGCCACCCTCCAGGCCAGACCAGGGAAAATTCAGAAATTATAAATTCCCAAATTGGCCCCGCCGGGGATCGAACCCGGGACCTCCGCACGTTAAGACAACAGCGCTACACACTGCGCCACGGAGGTCGTCAATGTAAGTGTTATTTATGTAGCTGTATTGACCGTTTTTAAGCTTTAAAATCGCTCAGAGTTTGCGTCTAGGTCTAAGGTGTGTGAAAAAGTAAGCAACGCTGACAATAGGGATGATGACAACTCAATCAAATCAGCAACTCTTTATCAAACTTAAAAACGCGCTTCTAGTATGGAAGTTGTATGAAAATCACAATAGTGACGTCATCAAATTTCAACGCACTTTTTTTCTTTAATCTACGTTTTAAAATAGTTATCAAACTTAAAACTAACCGAGGATGTGAATCTTAGGTCTTTTGGTGAAGACGCTCTATTTAATAATCAGTTAGAAATAATTTATTTTTGATATAGGCATCATCCCAATTGTACGACATATGTATTTAAATATAGTTTACGACAAAAAAACTGTCAAATCGGCTAAGATTCTACAAAACAAAAAAAAAAACAGGTTTAAATGAATAATGATGAATGATTTTATTAATTCAAATGTTATAATGGGAATGACTGCAAATTCAAACAAAATCAATCAACATTTAAATGCTAACCGTGCATATAAAAATCATTTTTAACTTCAAATATTTCTGAAACTTAAACGATTTTTATATCCACTGAATACAGTTTGCAAGACATACCTTTCTTCGTGGTTTCTCTCGGTGGTTTCCCCATTCCTGGGGATTTCATCTTCAGGACTAATAGGAGATGGGATCGTGTCCAAGTTATTGGCACTTCTCGCCAAAGAAAACCTCATCCTTTGACCCAAGTCAACCGTGTTCCTCCTTTCAAACTTAGGCAATTCCTCTTTCAGTCTCTCACAGTCTTTCTCATCCTTCTTAAGCTTGATTCTAGTTAATTGTTCAGGATTACTTCTAAATGATTGCGAACTATACTTTTCCCTTAAAAAATTACGCCTTTCTTCCTTATATTTTTCGATACGCTCCCTACTTAATTTCTTTTCTGTATCGAAGCCGATTAAGTTTTTTAAATCAGTGGGCTTTTTAAAGTCGAATCGTTGTATTAGAGATAATTTATTTTCAGTCGTAGGTGTAATACTTTCTAATTTGGTCTCGGGTACCTCCATATTTAAATTTAAATCGGGCAAATATTTAGCTTGTCGCTTCACGTCTTTCACTTCTAAGCTTTTTCTCCGGTCTTTCTCATTGCCAAATTCCTTAACAAAAGCATTCTCATCCAAGGATCTGGCATTAGAATTTTTGGATAATTTGTAAGTTTTCGGAGAAATCGGTGGCGGTTTCGTGTCTTTCTTCCTTTCAATTTTTTCCTCTGTTCTCTCTAAAGTGGGATACTTAACTTCAGTCTTAAACTTATCGAAGTTAAACGGTCCTTTTTGTTCCGTGGGACTCTCGAAGCGTATGGCCAGTTCTCTTACATTCAAATTCTTAGTTGCAACTGTCGGTTTTATAACGTTTCCGTTCTCTTTTTCCAAACTTTCATTCTCTTTATCACTACTTATTTCTACTTTATCACAGATTTTTAGAGTATCAACGTTAATGTTTTCATAATCACGTTGCCTAGTCTCTTCGAACTCTATATTTTCATACACAGAGCAAATCTCCTTTTCCGGAGACTCTAATATCATAGCATTTACTTCTTCTATGCTTTTTCTAAAGAATTTAACTTGATTGTACACATCGACGTTGTCGTCCACGGTAGATTCTGTTGGAGTTTCCAGAATGATCAGATCATGGTTAAAATCGTCGGGTTGACAAGCTTGCTGCGTCGGTAGGCTTGCATCTGTCTGCGGTATAGTGGCGTCCTCAACGATAGACAAATTTTTCTCAAGATCTATATCTTCGTATACGGAATCCCTTTCGTTGGTCGGAGTGTCCATATTACCTATCGGTTCATAATCATCTGTTTTAGATTTCACTGGCGATCGGAATGTTATACTTATAGTCGATTTCAAGGGACTTTTCAACGGACTTCCTGGGGAACTTTTGGATGTACTGGAAGACAGGTTAATATAATTTGGCCTCGTAAAGTTATAGCACTCGTACAACTCGTCCTGTTTAAAACTGACGTTGGAGTAGGTAGATGAACTTTCGTGGGACGATGTCATGATTTTCATGACTTCACTGTCCTTTTTATGAGAGGTCTGATCGGAATTAGATGACGTTGAAACCGCCGATAGTCTATTGAGGTTTTGGTAGCTAATATCAGTGGAATGCAAGGGACTAGCTTCGAGGCTGTCGTGTAAATTCTGTTCAGAGTAATCTCGCGCCAATTCTTTGATGTTACCGTAATCCGTCGCTTTCAGTTCACACTTGAGGCACTTCTCTTCGTCACAGTTATCACAATCGTTGCTTTTGATAGTGATAGTGTGTCTATTGTCGCTGACTTCAGAATCGCTTTCCAGCGGATCGTAAATTGGTGTGACAGGCGTAACGGGGCTTGAATTTAAAGTGCTTGTTGTGAGATTACTTATAGAAGAATTTTCTGCAGGCCAGTCTATTTTAATTAGTGTGGAATGTCCATCTTTGCCGTGCCACGTGAGTCTCGTAACTGATTTGTCCGGATCGCTTAGAACCGGGTGATGCATACCGCTGTACCGGGCCGAGTTTTTTTGTTTCCGCGGTGAGTTCCGCTCTCTGCAAGCGGTGTTAATAAGCATTGTAAGTTAGTGTTAATTGTAAACTGGCCTCCTAGCCCCAAACTTGATTGATGTGATTATTAGCAATATCATCTATTTTAGACTGAACTTCTGACATTCTCACTGGAACTTTTACGCAATAGTTGAAGTGTGTCTGTCAAAAACAGTGATTTCACTTATCGTTATGATTGCTATCAAAGTTTGGTACTAGGAGTGTTGATTTAGGGGTGGTTTAGAATGATGTTTAGTGATCTTGTGTCGTTAAAGTTTTTTTTACCTGTGGCGGTTTTTCGGGTGTAAATATAGTAAATTTGACAATCCTGAAATAAGGAATAATTGTGTAATTTAATGTTTCTGCATGTGATACATTTTAATTATGAACATTCCATTCTTCATATAAATATACAAGATGATATATAGAAAAAATATTAGTACACATCATTCTAAAACACCCATGATTTAGATTACAGATTCAAGTTTAAATTTACAAATAAAAATAATTTAAAACATACAACTTATTTTCATTAAATGATTCTCAGAGCATGCTAAATATTTTAAAGTTATATTTTGCACATAATTATATTCCAAATGTTTTGATACTACATATTTCTAAGATAGAAGATTTCGCTAAATTAAGTATATTTCACTACTTCTAGGGTGAGGGAATCTTAATGGACAATTCATTTGCAAAAGTGGATAATGTTGGATATAAATTCGTAACATGCCACCCCTCACAAAGCGTCAAATCAAATCCTAGTACAGACATTGAATTTCCACTACACCTAAAATAAAGATTAGATAGCTCATAAGGTATGTGAAATCAATGACGACGGACTTTTTTGCAAGGAATTCCAGCTGATAAAACAAATCAATTGATTTCGTAGGGGATGCAATGGATCTGAAATTAAGACAGCGCAACGACAGAGTGTCTATGGTACATTATGATCGCAAGGTACCGCAATGATTGGTGACCTGTACTTGTGATTAAAAAATTGCGAAATAAACTACATTTTCAGGTAATTACTAATCAACTCTTATCTATCTATGGTGATGAAGATATGTGATAAAAAATGCCTGAATGGATGTATGAAAAGTGAGACTGTTTCAATCATAACAATATCAAATGACCAGGGCCTAGGCTAGAGATAAATTTAACGGAATTTCAAAACTACTAAATATCAGGGAAATGCCAGTTTTACACAGATAAAACTTCGAAACTTCGACTTTCCGCTTGCTTTGTCTCTCGCCTTATCCACCCATTCGCAATTTTGTGACGTCAAAAACAGAGGCCCAATTGTCAAATGCCATTTGCCAGCTTAAAACGTATTATTTGAACTGTTTTAGCAGTTCATACATGCTTTTTGATACGCATGCATCTATGAACTCCTTAAACAGGTCGAATTATCCGTTTGACAAACGATAACGATAACAATTTCCTTAGAAAATCAGGGGGCTTGTTTAGTAATGTAAAGACCCATTCTCGTTACTGTCTAAATTTCTACAAAGGTAGGCTAAAGGGGGAAAATACTATATTCTATTGTCTCACCTCCTTTTAAATTGTCACACTCTAAATTGTCGGACCTATTTCAAATAGTAAACTTTTGTTATTAACAATATCACAATAAAATATGCCCGAAGTGGCGGAGAAATTTTTGACGATGCATCTCAATATCAATTCAAGCTAATCCTAGCCCTATTATGTAAAACCTGCATCTATTAACAGTCTCAATTGTGATTAGATTTTGGGCCAATAGTGGAAGAGCGTTAACCAATCAAATGTGACAGCGCTCCTTACACTGCAGCATTCATTTTTACGTTATAAGGCCCCTAAACGTTCTTATTAACATCCTCATATTACTGTTTAATGGTCGGATAACAATTCCAAGGGACAAGTTTATTTTGCTAATTACTTCCGATACTTTGTTGTAGTTTAGGTAGTTTTGTAATCATGCGTAATGTGATTTGGGCTTCTAGGTGTAATAAGTGCATGTGAAATAGTAGAATCGTGTGTCAAAGTAACGCTAGGGACAACTATAAGGTAATTCCGCTGTAATGTAGCACAATGAACTATTAGAATGACATTTTATTTGCGCAGCCAAGATGACCGAAATGTATAATTGTGCGATTATTTCCCTTAAATTTGCCCTTAGCCTAAAGATTGCAAAATAAACTTGTCATAAATCACAGATTTTTAAAATTGTTGTTAAATTGTTAAATTTCCTTACGTTGCCAAACTTTGGAAATGACGAAATACAACTTCGAGCAAAATTGTTCGGGAAAGTGAACTTTATTTATATTAGATATTTTAGAACGATTTCTAGATTAACGCATAGCCCGGATCCTCACGTTTGTACTAACTTTGGCCTCAATACTCGTCCAACGCGTGGATTGTGAAATTAACATTTTCGAACAATTTCTAGATTAACGCCCGATTATTAGCCCGGCTCCTCACGTTTGTACTAACTTTGGCCTCAATAATCGTTCAACGCGTGGATTGTGAAATTAACATTGGTCCCATCATTGGCTTAGTCATTGGGACATTGAGGTCAACGTTGGTTCCAACTTCTAGATATGAGGTCAACGTTGGTTCCAACTTCTAGATACGGGGATACAATTAGTATAGATACAGTAAACACACTTATTAACATAAAATATTGCAAATATTTAGCATACTGTAAGATTGATTTAAGTTTTAACTTTTAAAAACACCAAAAGACAGATTATAATACGACATAGAATGCTTTTATTTTACAAGAGCAAGTATGATGTACGAATGAATTTCGTAGTAAAAATAAAAGCGTACCTGAGTTTAACGTTCGCGAGTGAAGCTTGGAAATCCGATGTGGAAGACAGGGGGCTGTCCCGGTCTTTGCATATTCTGGGAAAACCAAGAATAAGTGCTGGAATCACGTGCCACCACCAATACGCAATGTAAAACATAGTATAATTATATTGTTAGTAATATATATTGTTAGTTAGTATAGCTATATTGTTTGAAAGCTTGTCTGCCGAGGCGGGCGACGTCGTTTTCACCTTTAATAACATATACCTAAAGCTTTTTCTGTCCGGCTCAACCCAGTTCCACGTCGTTTGGTGAGACCCTTTCAGTAAATAAAATACTAGCGGATGCCCGTGACTTCGTTCGCGTGGTTTGAGATTATTAGATAGAAAGAAAGAAAGAAAAACAGTTTATTCGACAGTGGTGTCACAGATAGAACACAGGTTACAGTTGTAAACATTTTGTCTGTGACACCACCCAGAATGGGTGTACAGCTCAGCATTAAGCCCTGCATTGTATGCCAATAAATTGCATAAAAAGCAGGGCGCTGGTTTTCGGCTGTGACCAAGGTGAGGCCACAGTAAAAAAAAATATTGTAATAAAACAAATGTAAAGTTAAGTAGAAACAAGTAAGCAGCAAGTACTCATATTATATGCCATTTATAATATTAACACATTTGCTGTACGAAAAGAAAAATTAGCCCTTGACTGCGCTCTCACCTGATGGTAAGTGATGATGCAGTCTAAGATGCTAGCGGGCCAATCTGTTAGGGCAGTTATATTAAACCCATACCCCTTTTCGGTTTCTACGCGGCATCGTATCGGATACGCACGTCTTTGCCGGTAGGGTGGTAACTAGCCACGGCCGAAGCCTCCCACCAGACCAGTGAAATGACCAGAAAAGGACCAAACCATGCCGGGGATCGAACCAGGCACCTCCGCACGTTAAGGCAACAGCGCTCAACACTGCGCCAGTGTGGTGGTGGTTTTAAAAATTTTACCCTTTAATTTTGCAGGATGAAGACTTGCGTATGTGTTATTCCAGACCTAATCTATCTCTGTGCCAAATTTCATCTATATCCGTTAAGTCGTTATGGCTGGCAGCTGCACCACCTGTTGCTCCAGCTGCTCCAGCTGCTCCAGTATCAGTGTACACGTGAACGTAGTGTCACAGTGCGGTGTACCTCTTGGGCGCGGCGGGGCGCTTGTCCGGCAGCGCGGTGTCGGGGTCGCCGTCGATGTAGCCCAGCTGCGCCACCTGTTGCTCCAGCTGCTCCAGCTGCTCCAGTATCAGTGTACACGTGAACGTAGTGTCACAGTGCGGTGTACCTCTTGGGCGCGGCGGGGCGCTTGTCCGGCAGCGCGGTGTCGGGGTCGCCGTCGATGTAGCCCAGCTGCGCCACCTGTTGCTCCAGCTGCTCCAGCTGCTCCAGTACCAGTGTACACGTGAACGTAGTGTCACAGTGCGGTGTACCTCTTGGGCGCGGCGGGGCGCTTGTCCGGCAGCGCGGTGTCGGGGTCGCCGTCGATGTAGCCCAGCTGCGCCACCTGTTGCTCCAGCTGCTCCAGCTGCTCCAGTATCAGTGTACACGTGAACGTAGTGTCACAGTGCGGTGTACCTCTTGGGCGCGGCGGGGCGCTTGTCCGGCAGCGCGGTGTCGGGGTCGCCGTCGATGTAGCCCAGCTGCGCCACCTGTTGCTCCAGCTGCTCCAGCTGCTCCAGTATCAGTGTACACGTGAACGTAGTGTCACAGTGCGGTGTACCTCTTGGGCGCGGCGGGGCGCTTGTCCGGCAGCGCGGTGTCGGGGTCGCCGTCGATGTAGCCCAGCTGCGCCACCTGTTGCTCCAGCTGCTCCAGCTGCTCCAGTACCAGTGTACACGTGAACGTAGTGTCACAGTGCGGTGTACCTCTTGGGCGCGGCGGGGCGCTTGTCCGGCAGCGCGGTGTCGGGGTCGCCGTCGATGTAGCCCAGCTGCGCCACCTGTTGCTCCAGCTGCTCCAGCTGCTCCAGTACCAGTGTACACGTGAACGTAGTGTCACAGTGCGGTGTACCTCTTGGGCGCGGCGGGGCGCTTGTCCGGCAGCGCGGTGTCGGGGTCGCCGTCGATGTAGCCCAGCTGCGCCACCTGTTGCTCCAGCTGTTCCAGCGCTACGCGTTTCCTGAAATTAAATGAAATGATTAGGACAAATTGTGCCACTTATGAAATCTGAACTCTACCCCCGATTCGGAATGGAGATTCTAGTGAGAATAACCGGCAAGAAACGCTTCTGTCGCTCACCTAGGACAACGGGTAAGGTTCTTGCTCCTTGATTTATAGAGGCAATGAAGTATACATAGGTGTGAGGACAACTTGTGACACTTAGGAGATGTCGTGGCTCTACCCCCGATTCGAAATGAAGATTCTACCGGCAAGAAACGCTTCTGTCGCTCACCTAGGACGACGGGTAAGGTTCTTGCTCCTTGATTTATAGAGGCAATGAAGTATACATAGGTGTGAGGACAACTTGTGACACTTATGAGATGTCGTGGCTCTACCCCCGATTCGAAATGAAGATTCTACCGGCAAGAAACGCTTCTGTCGCTCACCTAGGACAACGGGTAAGGTTCTTGCTCCTTGATTTATAGAGGCAATGAAGTATACATAGGTGTGAGGACAACTTGTGACACTTATGAGATGTCGTGGCTCTACCCCCGATTCGAAATGAAGATTCTACCGGCAAGAAACGCTTCTGTCGCTCACCTAGGACGACGGGTAAGCTTCTTGCTCCTTGATTTATAGAGGCAATGAAGTATAAGTAGGTGTGAGGACAACTTGTGCCACTGATGAAATGTCGTGACTCTACCACCGATTCGGAATGAAGATTCTACTGAGAAGAACCGGCAAGAAACGCTTCTGTCGCTCACCTAGGACAACGGGTAAGCTTCTTGTTCCTTGATTTATAGAGGCAATGAAGTATACATAGGTGTGAGGACAACTTGTGCCACTTATGAGATGTCGTGGCTCTACCCCCGATTCGAAATGAAGATTCTACTGAGAAGAACCGGCAAGAAACGCTTCTGTCGCTCACCTAGGACAACGGGTAAGCTTCTTGTTCCTTGATTTATAGAGGCAATGAAGTATACATAGGTGTGAGGACAACTTGTGCCACTTATGAGATGTCGTGGCTCTACCCCCGATTCGAAATGAAGATTCTACCGGCAAGAAACGCTTCTGTCGCTCACCTAGGACGACGGGTAAGCTTCTTACTCCTTGATTTAAGGGAGGCAATGAAGTATAAGTAGGTGTGAGGACAACTTGTACCACTTATGAAATGTCGTGACTCTACCACCGATTCGGAATGGAGATTCTACTGAAAAGAACCGGCAAGAAACGCTTCTGTCGCTCACCTAGGACGACGGGTAAGCTTCTTGCTCCTTGATTTATAGAGGCAATGAAGTATATATAGGTGTGAGGACAACTTGTGCCACTGATGAAATGTCGTGACTCTACCACCGATTCGGAATGAAGATTCTACTGAGAAGAACCGGCAAGAAACGCTTCTGTCGCTCACCTAGGACGACGGGTAAGCTTCTTGCTCCTTGATTTATAGAGGCAATGAAGTATACATAGGTGTGAGGACAACTTGTGCCACTTATGAAATGTCGTGGCTCTACCCCCGATTCAAAATGAAGATTCTACCGGCAAGAAACGCTTCTGTCGCTCACCTAGGACGACGGGTAAGCTTCTTGCTCCTTGATTTATAGAGGCAATGAAGTATACATAGGTGTGAGGACAACTTGTGCCATTGATGAAATGTCGTGACTCTACCACCGATTCGAAATGAAGATTCTACCGGCAAGAAACGCTTCTGTCGCTCACCTAGGACGACGGGTAAGCTTCTTGCTCCTTGATTTATAGAGGCAATGAAGTATATATAGGTGTGAGGACAACTTGTGCCACTTATGAAATGTCGTGGCTCTACCCCCGATTCGAAATGAAGATTCTACCGGCAAGAAACGCTTCTGTCGCTCACCTAGGACGACGGGTAAGCTTCTTGCTCCTTGATTTATAGAGGCAATGAAGTATATATAGGTGTGAGGACAACTTGTGCCACTGATGAAATATCGTGACTCTACCACCGATTCGGAATGAAGATTCTACTGAGAAGAACCGGCAAGAAACGCTTCTGTCGCTAACCTAGGACAACGGGTAAGCTTCTTGTTCCTTGATTTATAGAGGCAATGAAGTATACATAGGTGTGAGGACAACTTGTGCCACTTATGAAATGTCGTGGCTCTACCCCCGATTCGAAATGAAGATTCTACCGGCAAGAAACGCTTCTGTCGCTCACCTAGGGCGACGGGTAAGCTTCTTGCTCCTTGATTTATAGAGGCAATGAAGTATATATAGGTGTGAGGACAACTTGTGCCACTTATGAAATGTCGTGACTCTACCACCGATTCGAAATGAAGATTCTACCGACAAGAAACGCTTCTGTCGCTCACCTAGGACGACGGGTAAGCTTCTTGCTCCTTGATTTATAGAGGCAATGAAGTATATATAGGTGTGAGGACAACTTGTGCCACTTATGAAATGTCGTGACTCTACCCCCGATTCGAAATGAAGATTCTACCGACAAGAAACGCTTCTGTCGCTCACCTAGGACGACGGGTAAGCTTCTTGCTCCTTGATTTATAGAGGCAATGAAGTATACATAGGTGTGAGGACAACTTGTGCCATTGATGAAATGTCGTGACTCTACCACCGATTCGGAATGAAGATTCTACTGAGAAGAACCGGCAAGAAACGCTTCTGTCGCTAACCTAGGACAACGGGTAAGCTTCTTGTTCCTTGATTTATAGAGGCAATGAAGTATACATAGGTGTGAGGACAACTTGTGCCACTTATGAAATGTCGTGGCTCTACCCCCGATTCGAAATGAAGATTCTACCGGCAAGAAACGCTTCTGTCGCTCACCTAGGACGACGGGTAAGCTTCTTGCTCCTTGATTTATAGAGGCAATGAAGTATATATAGGTGTGAGGACAACTTGTGCCACTTATGAAATGTCGTGACTCTACCCCCGAATCGAAATGAAGATTCTACCGGCAAGAAACGCTTCTGTCGCTCACCTAGGACGACGGGTAAGCTTCTTGCTCCTTGATTTATAGAGGCAATGAAGTATACATAGGTGTGAGGACAACTTGTGCCATTGATGAAATGTCGTGACTCTACCACCGATTCGAAATGAAGATTCTACCGGCAAGAAACGCTTCTGTCGCTCACCTAGGACGACGGGTAAGCTTCTTGCTCCTTGATTTATAGAGGCAATATAGTTCATTACTGCAGCGGCCAGCAAAACAGGCATTGAAGGACGAACGTGTAAATGTGGGCCGAGGCGAAGCCGAGGCACACATACGTAAGTCCATCAATGCCTAGTTGTGGCCAAAGCTTGTATAGTACTTTTCTCAAATAATGCGCGGAAGTTAAAAGTTAAAACTAAGTAGTATCTAGACAGAACTTTTTGTTTAAAAATATTTTTCTTTCGATTTTGGCGCTAACAAGTTTTCTGTTACGGCTCTTGCCGCCTCTTGAATTTCAGATGGCGTTAAAGTAAGTTCATCACACTCATTGTTTTCACTTGAACTCATTTTGTCAAATACCTTTTTAAAATCAACAACAGACAAAATAATTTTTCCCGCGTTAAAGTGTTCATTTGTTATTTTTTCAATAAACAGTTTTCTATTTGCAAGCTAGTTCGAAATTTAAATAAAACCTTTGATAAGTTACTTCCCTGGTTGCCATGTTTCGGAGTAAAACATCGTTCCATTTTTAGATTACACGACAGATATGAATTTACTATGTAATTTATTTGGCCGTTAAACCACGACAGATATGGATTTTCATACAACTTTTGCCGGCCGCTGCTCGCATGAATTTGGCCAGTACGGCAATTTCGATTTATCTCGAAGAAGATTGTTATAGTAGTTTGTGATATAAGAGCGGTAAATAGGTTTTTACATACGAGTTGACTAATGTCAGCCCGGTTACGCCAGTCGAGGGCTGACCGTCGTCACGAGGATGTAGAAACCTTAACGCCCGTGTATCACACAATATTTTTCAATACATTTGTGAGAAAAGTTGAAAATAAAAGCCGAGTAGGTAGGCACTAGGTGCTCACTAGAAAATGGCTTTTCACGCCCACACTTATTTCGAGATTTTTGGCGGCTAATAAAAGCGCGATTTTTTTCTCAGATCTAAAATACCTAAATGTTGATTTAATTTTAAAATTCCACATCACACCTACCACTCATATTTATTGATAATTTATAAGAAAAATTCTATGACTATTAACTACGGCGCGTTGTTGTAATTGCGTTTTTTTTATTAAATTCATGGCTATAGGTTCTAGTTCTTAGCTCCCAGCCTTTACTTTTTTGATTTATAAAACTTAAAACAATTTTAATCAATTATATTATTTTTTATTTTTATTTTATGAATTCATTTCATCAATTCACATCTAAATGACATTATTTTTAAGGTTTTCTACATACAAAGTCAATCTCATTATGAACCTTCTTGCAAGAAAACTTTTTATTTATAAGTAACGTGGACTAAAAGATTAAAAAAAACTGCAAATTTACTGCACGAGGACAGTAAATATTTACTGCACGCGGGCAGTAAATTTAACTTACAAGCCCTGTTTACTGCCTCTGTAAGTGCATTTTTCGAGCAAGTGTATTGAAAAAATAATGCACAAAGGACATTGACCAGCGCCCATACAAAGTTCGCCTAGGAACCAACAGTCATAAAACATACATTAACGGATTCAAAATAACACATAAATACTATTGAAAGATTATAATATAGATTTAAACAACGGACACTTCAGAGAATTTATTTATTACCGATAATATTTTTGATTTTGAGGTTAGATTTTTCATGTTAGTCAATTTAGAGTTGATACAAGATACACAGGTTATTCAATTAGCTCCCAGGTGGTTCATTTTATATGGTGATAGTGGCCGTTTTTTATACGGAGCTAAATCGAACTACACTTTTTATTTTCAAGAACAGCAACCACACAATTGTCACGAAAAGTAAACCGTACAGCCGAAGGTAGTAAATAAAGTAAGTCTGTATTTTCACTCGATAATAATTATCGGCACTAATTAAAAATATCGATTTTTAATAGTTTTTTTCCTTTGCCATCTCTATAAAACAATGTCTTTGTCAAACTCAACACTAACAAAATGGATAAGATGGCGTTTTATCTCTCACTCGCACACCAAGACAAAATATATTTGTTTTCTGCTCGTATTGTCAAGACAGCCATTTTCAATATTATTCTTCCTTCTCGGTTAACACTAAGCGGTTTAAACTGTTTTGTTTCTTACTCCTACTTGACGTTTTTAGCGCTCAAGCGGTGATTTTAGAATTCGAGGTAAGGGAAAGGACAGGAAATCATTTAAATTCCCATTTTTTCAGTATTATTATTTAGAAGTGTCCGTTAAATTCTAGTAATTAAAATTAAAGGTATAAAATATATTGAGAATTATTGTGTGTTTCAATTCCTTGTTGATTCTTAGGCGAATTTGGACAGTGTCCATGTTTGAGAAAAAGTATATATAGGGGTGATACCTCTCGGCGAAGTCTGTGTCGGGGCGGGGCGCACGGCGCGGGCTCGGCTGCACGCTGCACGCTCCGGACTCCGGCGGAGACGAGCACAGAGAATCGTCCTGCAATATATTACAAATGTAGAAGTACCCGCAGTGTAAACTAGATGGCGCTAATTGCATCTACATCACAGGATAGATAATCGACTGAAAACTTATAGCTAGTATGATACAGTTAGGACGCAGTGTCGATGCGTGCTCGGTACCTGCGCGTTGTGCGCCTGCGCGGCGGTGTCGTCCTCCTCGCTGAACATGTGGTGGTCTCTCTCCTGCGGCGACAGGCGCAGACGCATGCCCGCCAGCTCCGCCTGCCACGGCTCGAAGTATGAGTCGCACGACGACGATCTGCAAAGGAATGAATAGTCTTCTTCTCAGTCGTGAACTCTTGACAGAGTGGTCGTGGCTGCTGGGATGATTCAGGTACACTCGTCATCGGTCTTATTCTTCAAATTTGGCCGCACCGCCTCCCGCGATGAATAATAACCATGACATTAACATCAAAAAAAAAAATATTATAACGAATGATTTATTTGTTAGTTTGCTATTTGAAATGGGCGAATTTTTTAAGCATCGGCGTCCGAAACGAGGCCGCAAGAGCAAAGTATGGGGCCGGGCGCGTCAGCGTCTCATACGGCGGGGGAACCTAGTTCTCGGAACGAGGTTTCCGGCGAGTCATATTCTCGTGCAGTGGGGGAACCGGGGCCTAGTTCCCAGCCCAAAATTTCGTTCGAGTCGGATAGCGTTGTGAGCCCGAGCAAGAGGAACCGGCGATTTTATAATTTATATATGTCACCGTAATATTGTAAAAACCGTTAGATTATAATCTAACTCGCGAAATTCTAAACTGTCGAAAGATCACTCGAATCATCATAAAAGCGGAAGTTCACTCACTGATTCCTCATGATATCTCAAAAACTATAAAGCATACAGACTTAAAATTCGGAAGATAGGTTCCTTCTATGGTGTAGACGTCAGCTAAGAAACGGTTTTGAGAAAATTCCTCCCTAAGGGGTTGAAATGGGGTTGGAAGTTTGTATGAAAGTCCTTAGTTTTTGAAGTTAGAGACATGAAAATTGGCAATTAATTTAATAGTTAAAAATAATAAAAACCCATATAAGCAATTTTACGAAAATTCACCCCACAGAGTGATACAGGGGTATAATAGGGGTTATAAGTTTGTATGAAAGTCCTATGTGTTTGAAGTTAGAGACCTGTAAATCGGCATTTAGGTTATTAAATTTAAATAAATAATGAAATGCATAAACAATTTTAGGAAAATCTACCCCACAGAGGGTGCAATGGGGGTTGTAATTTGTGTGAAAGTCCTGTGTTTTTGAAGTTAGAGACTTTAAAATGGATTTAGGTTATTCGATTTTAATAATAATAACCTGTATTAAGCAAATTTACGAAAATCTACCTCAATAGGGGTGAAATGGGGGTTGGAAGATTACATGAGGGTTTTAAGTTTTTGATGTTAGGGTCTTGAAAATCGGGATTTAGGTTATTAGTTTTAAATTATAATAACCTGTATAATCAATTTTACGAAAATTCACCCCAAATATGGAAGCTAACATGAGGGTTTTAAGTTTTTGAAGTTAGATACTTCAAAATCGGCATAAAGGTTATTAGTTTTAAGTAATAATAAACTGCATAAGCAATTTTACGAAAATCTACCACACAGAGAGTGAAATGCGGGTTGAAAATTTGTATGCAAGTCCTATGTTTTTGTAGTTACTGTGTTCCTATTCTTCCTTATTCACTAACTCACCTGGTGTGGTGTTTTAAGGGCGCGGCCGCAGTGACCGCGAGCGGCGGTAAAATGTCCGTCTCCGAAGTGAGCGATTCGCACGACTTCGCGGGCCGCAGCGCTGATGGGCAGATTAACACCTCCTAGCCGAAATTGAAGTACATACTATTAATGTACGATCTTTTCCAATACTTATTGCTTAAATTCTGTTTAACACAATCTATAAAGTAAAATGATAGCTCAAAATTTAGTGGTCTTGCAGGAAGTATTATGAAAGAGAGCTGTCATTTTTATTTCGTTTAGGGCGTGGCTAATAAAGTTAGTCGGAACCCTAATAGCTTTAGTTTTAAGATACCGTAACTGATTATCACCATCATGTTTTATATGTAATTTGACGTCAAATGTCCTAATTGTCGAAGCGAAGGTCTGAGTCTACTTGAGTGAATTTGCACTTGTCCGTCCGTCCGTCTGTCAGAGCCTTATAACTTCTGAATTACTGAACGTAATTACTTCATATTTAAATATAATATGTAAACCGGTGGCCTCCAGCCGAATATGGCTTAAAAAGTTATAAAAATATTTATTTCAGGGAATTTCTCATAGAAGCGAATGCGAAGTAAAATATTTTTTATAGCACTACATAGCGTTTCGGTATATCATTTTAAAGATAATTAGGAATAGAGTCCAAAATTTTTTTTTTTTTTAATTTTTCCCCTAAAAAATAAAAAAAAAAACGAAATGGGGGGCTTTCAAAGTATAGATTTTCTAACGTCCAAAGTTGACCTCAGAACTCGCAATTTTCTGAAAGGCTGAGCCTGAAACTTGGTCAATTATTCGAATTATATGCTGTACTTGAACAAAAAATACTAAAATTAGATAAATATTATTAGGAAACGAAATTAATTAATTTTTAATGAGCTTCAGTATTTTTAACAGAACTTCACAATGATGTCATTAGATGGCGCTCTGTAAAAGTTTATTCATTTCTCCAATAACTCTTTAGCTCTTTTGCGTCTAATGTTAAAAGTTAACAATTGTATATTTGACTACTAGTAAAATAAACAATTTTTTAGTGATTATGAAATAAAGGATCTCTCAAAAGTCGTAATATCCACTTCTCTTGCTAGTTATATTTTGAATAACCATTTAAAACTATAGATTAATAACCATTTATAACTATAGATTAAAGTAAAAAAAAGTGCGGCGAACTTTGATGCCGTCACAACTTAAAATTTCATACAAAATCCATACTAAGCACGCGTTTTGATGTTTGAAAATAAAGTTGCTGATTTGACTAGTAGTTTTCAAATACCCAATTACATTATTAACTATTACATTTAGGGCTAATTTTTCAATCGTCAGATAAAGTTTGTCGGAGGAATAAATTTGAAGTTTTGACAGGTTTTGTATTGAAAATCCGTCAAAGCGTCAAATTTGTTCCTCCAATAAACTTTATCTGACAATTGAAAAATCGGCCCTTATATAGTTAAAACTATCTTATGGATACCGCGAGGTCTCAGTTCGGGGCGAACCACTAGTTTACCTACAGTGTAACAAATTTGAATAAATGATTATTGGATCTAATTTAATTTAATTTATTTGAACTACCAACAGAATTACAAGTAGTAGGAATACAAAATGTTGAATGGCTTAGGCAATAGGTAACAAGCAATTCAATTTATAGGTAGTTACATCGTACACATAGGAAAAGTCGTACATAACTGACACAAGAATACATTGGGGAATTATGAATAAACAACTAAGATTACTGATACAAGACTATAAAAAAATAATGAGAATAACTATCAATAATTATATAACATTCATTTTAACTATTGTTTAAAAAAAACTGGATAAAAAGTTAAAAAAAAAACGATTGTTCAAGGACGCGAAAGATGATCGCGTTATACCTGTGCGGGCGGTGACTCGGGTGCGCGAGGGGGCGCGCGCTGCAGCTTGCTGCGGCTGAACAGGCCGCGCCAGCCCGACGGGGACCGCTTCAGCGCACGCTTTGACCCTAGCCCAACATTCCTATTACTTTACACGACTGCCCGAACAATAAATAAATAAATAAATAAATAAATAAATGATGTAGCGATCACTAAAAGGGTCAGGAGGGTTCCCCATAGATATCGGGGGTAAAACCGTTTCGAATCTCGCGCCACTCCCGCGTAAGCGCGGCAGCGGAGCGCTGATTGGCCCGGTTGTTGTTGGGTGACGCTGTGATGGCGGATTATGTTTTTGGGACTGTATTCGTTTTAGCGCGTAAAAATGTTATTGTCTGTAATCTGTATGAGAACTAATGTTAATTAATTACACAGAAGTTTTCCTCACATGGTACATAGTTTTCCTTTGACCAAACTTGAGGGACTAAACTCCCCCCGTTAAAATATTATTTATTTATTTATTTGCAAGAATATGGGTACAGATTGGGTCTTAAAGTAGTTTTAATTTTCCTAACATATTCTACCATACAATGGTGTGCAAATGTGTGTTTGTTTTTAAAGTAAATAAATGAAATTATTTCACTAAACCAAAACAATAGACAACGACCAATAGTTTAATGTTTTCAGAGTTCATATTATGTACGTATGTATGTAACAATGGCGTGTAATGTTTTCAGGGTTCATGTTACGAACGTATGTTTGCAACAATAGTGTTTTTTTTTCAATTGTAATGTTTTCACGATTCATGTTATGTACGTATGTTTGTAACAATAGAGTGTATTTTTTTTCAATTGTAATGTTTTCACGATTCATGTTATGTACGTATGTTTGTAACAATAGAGTGTAATGTTTTCAGGGTTCATTTTATGTACGTATGTTTGTAACAACAGAGTGTAATGTTTTCAGGGTTCATTTTATGTACGTATGTTTGTAACAACAGAGTGTAATGTTTTCACGATTCATGTTATGTACGTATGTTTGTAACAATAGAGTGTAATGTTTTCAGGGTTAATGTTATGAACGTATGTTTGCAACAATGGAGTGTATTTTTTTTCAATTGTAATGTTTTCACAATTCATGTTATGTACGTATGTATGTAACAATAGAGTGTAATGTTTTCAGGGTTCATTTTATGTACGTATGTTTGTAACAACAGAGTGTAATGTTGTCAGGGTTCATTTTATGTACGTATGTTCGTAACAATATAGTGTTATGTTTTTAAGGTTTATTTTATGTAAGTATGTTTGTAATAATAGAGTGTAATGTTTTCAGCTTTCATTTTATTTATGTATGCTTGTATTCATTTATATTCCACCGTAGCGCTACAATACTAAATATTCTATAAATTAAGTATGGATGGATGTTTGTTACTCAATCACGCCAGAACTGCTGAACGGATCTGGATGAAATTTAGGTTGACAATGATTAATTTCAAAATATATTGATTGAATATAGTAAGTGAACATAAATCAAGAGAAATTAAATACATAGTTTATTAACCTGCAACTGGTAATTCCAAAACCGTGTGGTACTGAGGTAGATTATTTGGACCGGATCCCACCTGCAAAATACATTTTTTTTTTAATTTTTACGGAAACAAAATCACTGACGCGATAAAAATTATAAGTAGAAATAGTTTTCATGGAATCTGTCTGTTATAATATTGTTATATTTAAATTATATATATTATATTTAAATTTGATTTGAAGGTACCTATATTAAAAGAGGAGGGGAAAACGGAAGCCGGAAGGGCATTCCATATCCTAGCGGTTCTAATTAGAAACGAGGAAGCAAATCGCTTCGTACGAGCCCGCGGAATTTCGACTGCGTAAGGGTGCAGACCTTGTCGATGCCTTCCACTACAGCCCATTAACGTCCCACTGCTGGGCACAGGCCTCCACTCACCACGCTGCTCCAATGCGGGTTGGCGGGCTCAGTATTATGTAGACAAGTGACTCTTAAGAATTTATTAGTATTTTTAAGGGACAAGTGTCCGCGCAGATGATGGACTTGCCCCGTATGCGGACATGTTCAGATCAGCGTTTAATTTAATTTAATTTATTTGAACTACCAACAGAATTACAAGTAGTAGGAATACAAAATGTTGAATGGCTTAGGCAATAGGTAACAAGCAATTCAATGTATAGGTAGTTACATCATGCACATAGGAAAAGTCGTACATAACTGACACAAGTATACATTGGGGAATTATTAATAAATTATCAAGATTACTGCTAAAAGACTATAATAAAATTTATGAAAATAACTATCAATAAATATATAACATTCATTTTAACTACTGTGGAAAAAAAACTGGATAAAAGAAAAAAATAATTAGATGCTTACAATTTATAATAGAGGGCTGAGAAAAACAACAAAGAGGATCATCTTTTTTTTTATTATATAGGCCAGCGCTTGGCTGCAATCAGACTTGCTTAAAGTGGTGATGCAGCCACTGACAATATACACTCCGAGGCGGCGGCCGCGATGGCGCCCGAGGCGCCGGGCGCGGGGCAAGCGTCCGCGCAGATGACGGACTTGCCCCGTCTGCGTGCTTCCCACAGACTGCGGACATATTCTGCTCAGCGTTACGTAGCGTACCTCAATATACTTGGGCTTGAGGTGTCCCGCGGGTCGCAGGGTCTCCGAGGCGCCGGGCGCGGGGCAAGCGTCCGCGCAGATGATGGACTTGCCCCGTCTGCGTGCTTACCACTGACTGCGGACATATTCTGCTCAGCGTTACGTAGCGTACCTCAATATACTTGGGTTTGAGGTGTCCCGCGGGTCGCAGGGTCTCCGAGGCGGCGGCCGCGATGGCGCCCGAGGCGCCGGGCGCGGGGCAAGCGTCCGCGCAGATGATGGACTTGCCCCGTCTGCGCGCCTCCTCCAGACTGCGGGTACAAACGCATACAGCTCAGACGACCTCCGTGGCGCAGTGTGTAGCGCTGTTGTCTTAACGTGTGGAGGTTCCGCGTTCGATCCCCGGCAGGGTCAATTTGGGAATTTATAATTTCCGAATTTTTCCTGGTCTGGCCTGGTGGGAGGCTTCGGCCGTGGCTAGTTACCACCCTACCGGCAAAGACGTGCCGCCAAGCGATTTAGCGTTCCGGTACGATGCCGTGTAGAAACCGAATAGGGGTTTGGGTTAAATATAACTGCCATGCCCCTAATAGGTTAGCCCGCTACCATCTTAGACTGCATCTTCACTTACCATCAGGTGAGATCGCAGTCAAGGGCTAACTTGTAGTGGATAAAAAAAAATTACAGCTCAGATAGATTTTCCAGGATAAAAAATAGACTGCCACTCTCCAGATCCTTAATCATACCGATGCAAAAAATCACACCGTTTCGTTGCTCTGTTAGGGCGTAATGGAGGGACAAACCAACAAACAACAACTGTTCTGAGATAGGTTGCAAGTCAGGGATTCATTTACACCTAAATCTATATAGGCTAATAAATCTAAGTAGCAATTTAGTTACATGGATAGTTAAATTCGATTACAGAGCAATAAAAGAAAGTTTGTGTCTTAATTCCACTATTTTATTTGTTTTCCCTTATGTGATCGTGGTTCCCCCACATTCCCCTATTATCAGGATTTTTTAAATACCTAAATCTACACACACGAAGTTGCGTAGGCATCATCTAATAAAATATTATTTAAAAGATTACTTCATTTGTTCCTCCATATTAGGGGTGTAACGGAGGCGTTCTTAGCGGAAGCAGAGGCGGATGCGGAGGTGATGGGGCTTTGCCTCCGCGGATGCGGAAGTTAGCGGAAGCGGAGGTGGAAGCGGATTTCTCCGATAGCATCGTCCATTTTCTGTGCTTTAGGATGCGAAGAATCCCACATTTAATTTTTTTTGAAGATTCTTCTAAGGAGAATTGCCTTTTTGTTTGTTGTAATGGTATAACTGATGTCCCCTGCTTCGATTTGTACCTCTCGCATTGTAAGTCAACGTAAATAAACCTCCGCAAAAAAACGGCGGATGCGGATGCGGAAGCGGAAGCACGATTTCTTGCGAAAGTTCCGCACTTACGGAGGCGGAGGCGAGGTTCCGTACAATCCTACTCTATATTACCTTAGTAATTTGGTTGGTGGGTTGAGAGGTAAACTTTTCGGCCTCCTGCCAGCATCTAGGCCTCTTAGTTCGACGTGCGAGTCATATTGATCCTGAAATAAATGAAATACAATGTACATCATTGTATTTTATGCCAGATCTTGTAATAAAATACTACGAAAATTAATTCAAAAGTTGTAATCAATAAACAAAGCTTTGTTTGGAATCGTGGGCACATATAAATATAAAATAAAAATTACAAACTAAAGTATTAAGAACTACAGATACTATCTGTTTGATTAAAAAAAACTCAAAAATTGTATCGTCTCAGCATTGTGGTTACATGTAGTGCGACGCTGTAGAATTACAATAAGATTAAAATTTTATTAGTTAAGACTATAGGTTAGATCAGTATTTATTGTAATCTGTTTTGGTTGCCAAATAAATAAAAATTAAATAATGCTGTAATTGTGTAAATATAAAACAGTGTTTGCTTTACAAGTGACCCCTAAATCCTCGATGACCCAGACCGGTCAGAACTGCCCATAATCCATAATAAAAAAAGCCTTTATTCTGACATTTACATACTTAATAATTTAAGCGAAAGTGTGTCTGTCTATCTGCTATGCTTTCCCGGCCCAATTTTTTCAACCGATTTTGATGAAAATTGGGGCTGAGAGAGGTCACAGCCCGGGGGAAGAAATATGACTTTTTCACCTAGAAAATTATGCAATTCCTGCGAGAATCGCTCTCTCTAATATACAATGAAAACTGAGCAATAAAATAACCTGTTCCAATGATTGTGGCCCTGAGTCAGCGCCTTGTTCCTGAGCAAATAATTCCTCCGCGTAACATATTAGGAACTCCGTCACCACCGCCTGCGGACAATGGAGAGAATGTCATTGTGCTAAGTAGGTTTTTAATTTAAAAAAATTATCGTTTTTTTTTTAAATTTAACACAAATTGTGAAAAACTCTTAATTTTTTTAAAGTTAATTATAACCAATTCAGAATTGGTAAAATTGTATACAAGTCATAAATAAACAAATTAAAAAACACGACTGCCCTGCCAAAAACGAACGAAATAGTTAAAAACCTAAATTTATCCAGTCAAATTAGAATCTTATCAACATTTTTATTATATTTTTTTTTTGTGAATCTATGGATGTTGAACTATAGTGTTATATATTTTTGGAATCTACTCATCATTTTCTATGATGAGTAGATTCCAAAAATATATATATCGCTCAGTAGCGACACTCTGCGCAGGTGACGCATCAGATACGCCGACGTTCTGTGACGATACCTTGCCTCATATGAACGAGTGTTACCTGTACAGCGACGCCCTGCAACGCGTGCTGCGGCTTGGGCGACCTGAGCAGGTTGGGCGCCCACACTATCGCCATGTTGCGCGCCGTCATGCCCGTAGACTCGCTCAGTAGCGACACTCTGCGCAGGTGACGCATCAGATACGCCGACGTTCTGTGACGATACCTTGCCTCATATGAACGAGTGTTACCTGTACAGCGACGCCCTGCAACGCGTGCTGCGGCTTGGGCGACCTGAGCAGGTTGGGCGCCCACACTATCGCCATGTTGCGCGCCGTCATGCCCGTAGACTCGCTCAGTAGCGACACTCTGCGCAGGTGACGCATCAGATACGCCGACGTTCTGTGACGATACCTTGCCTCATATGAACGAGTGTTACCTGTACAGCGACGCCCTGCAACGCGTGCTGCGGCTTGGGCGACCTGAGCAGGTTGGGCGCCCACACTATCGCCATGTTGCGCGCCGTCATGCCCGTAGACTCGCTCAGTAGCGACACTCTGCGCAGGTGACGCATCAGATACGCCGACGTTCTGTGACGATACCTTGCCTCATATGAACGAGTGTTACCTGTACAGCGACGCCCTGCAACGCGTGCTGCGGCTTGGGCGACCTGAGCAGGTTGGGCGCCCACACTATCGCCATGTTGCGCGCCGTCATGCCCGTAGACTCGCTCAGTAGCGACACTCTGCGCAGGTGACGCATCAGATACGCCGACGTTCTGTGACGATACCTTGCCTCATATGAACGAGTGTTACCTGTACAGCGACGCCCTGCAACGCGTGCTGCGGCTTGGGCGACCTGAGCAGGTTGGGCGCCCACACTATCGCCATGTTGCGCGCCGTCATGCCCGTAGACTCGCTCAGTAGCGACACTCTGCGCAGGTGACGCATCAGATACGCCGACGTTCTGTGACGATACCTTGCCTCATATGAACGAGTGTTACCTGTACAGCGACGCCCTGCAACGCGTGCTGCGGCTTGGGCGACCTGAGCAGGTTGGGCGCCCACACTATCGCCATGTTGCGCGCCGTCATGCCCGTAGACTCGCTCAGTAGCGACACTCTGCGCAGGTGACGCATCAGATACGCCGACGTTCTGTGACGATACCTTGCCTCATATGAACGAGTGTTACCTGTACAGCGACGCCCTGCAACGCGTGCTGCGGCTTGGGCGACCTGAGCAGGTTGGGCGCCCACACTATCGCCATGTTGCGCGCCGTCATGCCCGTAGACTCGCTCAGTAGCGACACTCTGCGCAGGTGACGCATCAGATACGCCGACGTTCTGTGACGATACCTTGCCTCATATGAACGAGTGTTACCTGTACAGCGACGCCCTGCAACGCGTGCTGCGGCTTGGGCGACCTGAGCAGGTTGGGCGCCCACACTATCGCCATGTTGCGCGCCGTCATGCCCGTAGACTCGCTCAGTAGCGACACTCTGCGCAGGTGACGCATCAGATACGCCGACGTTCTGTGACGATACCTTGCCTCATATGAACGAGTGTTACCTGTACAGCGACGCCCTGCAACGCGTGCTGCGGCTTGGGCGACCTGAGCAGGTTGGGCGCCCACACTATCGCCATGTTGCGCGCCGTCATCCCCGTAGACTCGCTCAGTAGCGACACTCTGCGCAGGTGACGCATCAGATACGCCGACGTTCTGTGACGATACCTTGCCTCATATGAACGAGTGTTACCTGTACAGCGACGCCCTGCAACGCGTGCTGCGGCTTGGGCGACCTGAGCAGGTTGGGCGCCCACACTATCGCCATGTTGCGCGCCGTCATGCCCGTAGACTCGCTCAGTAGCGACACTCTGCGCAGGTGACGCATCAGATACGCCGACGTTCTGTGACGATACCTTGCCTCATATGAACGAGTGTTACCTGTACAGCGACGCCCTGCAACGCGTGCTGCGGCTTGGGCGACCTGAGCAGGTTGGGCGCCCACACTATCGCCATGTTGCGCGCCGTCATGCCCGTAGACTCGCTCAGTAGCGACACTCTGCGCAGGTGACGCATCAGATACGCCGACGTTCTGTGACGATACCTTGCCTCATATGAACGAGTGTTACCTGTACAGCGACGCCCTGCAACGCGTGCTGCGGCTTGGGCGACCTGAGCAGGTTGGGCGCCCACACTATCGCCATGTTGCGCGCCGTCATGCCCGTAGACTCGCTCAGTAGCGACACTCTGCGCAGGTGACGCATCAGATACGCCGACGTTCTGTGACGATACCTTGCCTCATATGAACGAGTGTTACCTGTACAGCGACGCCCTGCAACGCGTGCTGCGGCTTGGGCGACCTGAGCAGGTTGGGCGCCCACACTATCGCCATGTTGCGCGCCGTCATGCCCGTAGACTCGCTCAGTAGCGACACTCTGCGCAGGTGACGCATCAGATACGCCGACGTTCTGTGACGATACCTTGCCTCATATGAACGAGTGTTACCTGTACAGCGACGCCCTGCAACGCGTGCTGCGGCTTGGGCGACCTGAGCAGGTTGGGCGCCCACACTATCGCCATGTTGCGCGCCGTCATGCCCGTAGACTCGCTCAGTAGCGACACTCTGCGCAGGTGACGCATCAGATACGCCGACGTTCTGTGACGATACCTTGCCTCATATGAACGAGTGTTACCTGTACAGCGACGCCCTGCAACGCGTGCTGCGGCTTGGGCGACCTGAGCAGGTTGGGCGCCCACACTATCGCCATGTTGCGCGCCGTCATGCCCGTAGACTCGCTCAGTAGCGACACTCTGCGCAGGTGACGCATCAGATACGCCGACGTTCTGTGACGATACCTTGCCTCATATGAACGAGTGTTACCTGTACAGCGACGCCCTGCAACGCGTGCTGCGGCTTGGGCGACCTGAGCAGGTTGGGCGCCCACACTATCGCCATGTTGCGCGCCGTCATCCCCGTAGACTCGCTCAGTAGCGACACTCTGCGCAGGTGACGCATCAGATACGCCGACGTTCTGTGACGATACCTTGCCTCATATGAACGAGTGTTACCTGTACAGCGACGCCCTGCAACGCGTGCTGCGGCTTGGGCGACCTGAGCAGGTTGGGCGCCCACACTATCGCCATGTTGCGCGCCGTCATGCCCGTAGACTCGCTCAGTAGCGACACTCTGCGCAGGTGACGCATCAGATACGCCGACGTTCTGTGACGATACCTTGCCTCATATGAACGAGTGTTACCTGTACAGCGACGCCCTGCAACGCGTGCTGCGGCTTGGGCGACCTGAGCAGGTTGGGCGCCCACACTATCGCCATGTTGCGCGCCGTCATGCCCGTAGACTCGCTCAGTAGCGACACTCTGCGCAGGTGACGCATCAGATACGCCGACGTTCTGTGACGATACCTTGCCTCATATGAACGAGTGTTACCTGTACAGCGACGCCCTGCAACGCGTGCTGCGGCTTGGGCGACCTGAGCAGGTTGGGCGCCCACACTATCGCCATGTTGCGCGCCGTCATCCCCGTAGACTCGCTCAGTAGCGACACTCTGCGCAGGTGACGCATCAGATACGCCGACGTTCTGTGACGATACCTTGCCTCATATGAACGAGTGTTACCTGTACAGCGACGCCCTGCAACGCGTGCTGCGGCTTGGGCGACCTGAGCAGGTTGGGCGCCCACACTATCGCCATGTTGCGCGCCGTCATGCCCGTAGACTCGCTCAGTAGCGACACTCTGCGCAGGTGACGCATCAGATACGCCGACGTTCTGTGACGATACCTTGCCTCATATGAACGAGTGTTACCTGTACAGCGACGCCCTGCAACGCGTGCTGCGGCTTGGGCGACCTGAGCAGGTTGGGCGCCCACACTATCGCCATGTTGCGCGCCGTCATGCCCGTAGACTCGCTCAGTAGCGACACTCTGCGCAGGTGACGCATCAGATACGCCGACGTTCTGTGACGATACCTTGCCTCATATGAACGAGTGTTACCTGTACAGCGACGCCCTGCAACGCGTGCTGCGGCTTGGGCGACCTGAGCAGGTTGGGCGCCCACACTATCGCCATGTTGCGCGCCGTCATGCCCGTAGACTCGCTCAGTAGCGACACTCTGCGCAGGTGACGCATCAGATACGCCAACGTTCTGCAACAGGGACGATGATAATCGAATCAGCAACCCTTTATCAAACTCAAAAACGTGCTTCTAGTATGGAATTTTCTATGGAATGCATCGTTGTGACGACATCATGTTTCAATGCACTTGTTTTCTTTAATCCATAGTTAAAATGGTTGTCAAACTTAAAAATAACCGATGATGTTGATTTTAGATTTTTTGGAAGACCAAAACTAAGATAAAGCATGTTGCCAAGAATATAATATGGCTCCAAAACGTGTAAACGAACACTGCATATAGATTTCAAGAGAAAGCTAAAAGACACTCAGAGAGCTATGCCCGATTTTTGTATGTTATCACATCTGAAAAGAGGAGATCCGCAGAAGTTCCTCAAGATTCTTCTAGAAACGAGGAAATTCGTAGTTTTCTTGAACGTTCAGCGGTTGACGACGATTCTATGCCTAAGGCTACGTTCGCACTGCGAAAAACAGTTCACTCTCGCGGTTTATATTTCGCGTACGGATTTCACCTACTCCGCACTGCGAATGCGGTGAGCGTCATACAATTCCATGCAGCACAAAATATTCGCTCGCATATAATTCTTACCGCACCGCGTGAAAGGATTCCGTCCGTCGCGTTCCGTCCCCATACAAAGTTCGCCTAAGAACCAACAGTCATAAAATATTGATTACTGGGTTCAAATTAATACCATTTTATGCTTGAGAGCAGAATAAAACAACGGACACTTGCTAAGAAATGACTTATTACCGAAAATATTTTCAATTTTAAGTTTTCATTTTCAACTTCAATTTTCACAATCAATCTGCTTGAATAAATAAATACCATCTTTATCCAGTTATAATAGAGCTGTAAACAGTATGTAGATAAGAAAAGATTCGCCGTAGTTCATCAAAAACAAGTTAGATATATTAAATTATTGTACTTTCAATATATGGCGTTGCGAGATTCAGAATACGAGCGCACTTAGAATTCAAGCTGCTTTTATTTTGTTTCTTACGATACGGATCTAGCGCTCAAGCGGTGGTATTGCATATTATTTTATCCTGTAAGTTATTGATCTGTGGTTAATAATCGAGAGACGGAAACGTATGGTAATCAATCTAATACCCATTTATTTATTTTGTAATTAATTTGAAGTGTCCGTTGAATTCTAATATTTGAAATAAAGGTTATAAAATAAGCTAAGAATTTCTGTATATTTCAAACACATGTTGATTCTGAGGCGAATTTGGTCAATGTCCTTTGTATTCAAACCAGAGATTTTTTCCCGCGAATGTTCTCGAAGCTTGTAATACATCGTGCATATTGACCTGTAATGCGGCGGCGGTAGTTTGACCACGGTGTCTCTCATGGCACGCAGTCTCATCTCCTCGGGCGCTTGGACCGATGACACAAAACTGTCGTACAGCTGGTATGTGCACAGCGGGTTGGGGAGTTCACTGTAACAATCCATTCATTTTTTAACATTGTATTACTTAAATTATTAATTTGACTACATAACTGACATGACATGGCCCATGACACAGTGGCGTGCACAACATTCGGAGCCCGGGTAGGCATTAGTTACGTAAATACGTACTTTCAGGCAGGAAATGATGAAAATTATGCCTTTATGCCTCTATGTCGTGCACGCCACTGCCATGACATATCTATTAAAATTTGACTTGTAATTATATCCGTAATAGTAAAAAAAAAATACTAACTAATATTGACTTCAAAATAACTTGTGAGATTAGACATTATTTTTAATTTTAATTTTAATATGTACACGTAGGTCGATAAATTAAAACGTAATGTGTTAGACTTACTGAAATTGTTAATAGTTATATGATTGTTTAATTGTACTAATATACAAATTGCAATGCCCTGACGGGGCCTCATGTTATTATAATTAATTATATTATATTATATTGTATGTACATGAATGCAATGAATAAATGAATATGAATATTTTGATAAGTGGTTTATTACAAACTAGTTATCGCTGTTCATAGATTAATCTCGCTAGGTAGGCTATTTTAAAAACTATGGATTTCAAAATTCTGGCGAATTTTGTTTACACTCGAGTGAATCTACTCACTCCTCTAGAAAACCTTGTGAATGACATTTAGATAGATTTCTTAAAATACGACGGATTTTCAATTATAAAAGAACAGAAAGTATATCTATAAAAATATGTCTGGTCGTTAGTATCGACGCTACATACCAGAAAGAAACAAAAGCGCTTGAATGTGTTGACTTATTTTCAAAATAGATTTTTCAAGGATGTAAAGGTCCAGCAGCAGCTCCATGGAGCATGCAGAACATCCTTTAGTGTCTCTACATGCCTCCTGTGGGTCACTCACCGGCAGTACACCTCGAGCAGAGACAAACGCTTGAATGTGTTGTTTTACATGGTTGTAAAGGTCCAGCAGCAGCTCCACGGGGCACGCCGAACTTCCTTTAGTGTCGTGCGTCACTCACCGGACGTACATCTTGAGCAGGAAGAGACAAGCGGTTGAATGAGTCGATGTAAGTTTTTAGGTTGTTAAGGTCCAGCTTCAGGGTTACAAGCCCGCCAACCCGCACTGGAGTAGCAAGGTGGGTCTAAGTTCTAATTCCCTCTCTCCTATGATAAGTGTGGTAAGGTCCAGCAGCAGCTCCGCGGGGCACGCAGAACTTAATATCGTGCGGTAGTGGGTTGCTCACCGGCAGTACATCTCGAGCAGAGAGACAAACGCTTGAATCTGTTGTTTTACATGGTTGTAAAGGTCCAGCAGCAGCTCCGCGGGGCACGCAGAGCTTAATATCGTGCGGTAGTGGGTCGCTCACCGGTAGTACATCTTGAGCAGGCTGGCGAGCTCTTGAATGTGTCGATGCAGTTTTTTAGGTTGTTAAGGTCCAGCAGCAGCTCCGCGGGGCACGCAGAACTGCCTCTAGTGGTAGTGGGTCGCTCACCGGCAGTACAGGTTGGCGAGCTCTTGAAGGCGTTAAGGCCCTTTGAAAAGTGCAGTGTAATAGACAGATAAGGTCCAGCAGCAGCTCCGCGGGGCACGCAGAACTTCCTCTAGTGTGGTAGTGCATCACTCACCGGCAGTACATCTTGAGCAGGCTGGCGAGCTCTTGAAGGCGTTAAGGCCTTTGAAAAGTGCAGTGTAATAGGCAGATAAGATCTAGCAGCAGCTCTGCGGGGCACGCAGAACTTAATAACGTGCGGTAGTGGGTCACTCACCGGCAGTACATCTCGAGCAGAGAGACAAACGCTTGAATCTGTTGTTTTACATGGTTGTAAAGGTCCAGCAGCAGCTCCACGGGACGCGCAGAACTTCCTCTAGTGTCCCTACATGCGTCCTGCGAATCACTCATCCGCAGTACATCTTGAGCAGGCTGGCGAGCTCTTGAATGTGTCGATTTAGTTTTTTAGGTTGTTAAGGTCCAGCAGCAGCTCCGCGGGGCACGCAGAACTGCCTCTAGTGTGGTAGTGGGTCGCTCACCGGCAGTACATCTTGAGCAGGCTGGCGAGCTCTTGTAGTTTTTTAGGTTGTTAAGTTGTTAAGGTCCAGCAGCAACTCCGCGGGGCACGCAGAACTTAATATCGTGCGGTAGGTGGTCACTCACCGGCAGTACATCTTGAGCAGGCTGGCGAGCTCTTGAATGTGTCGATTTAGTTTTTTAGGTTGTTAAGGTCCAGCAGCAGCTCCGCGGGGCACGCAGAACTGCCTCTAGTGTGGTAGTGGGTCGCTCACCGGCAGTACATCTTGAGCAGGCTGGCGAGCGCATGCGGGTCCCGCTGTAGAGGCGCCGCGAGGTCGACGGGCTGGCCCGCGTCGAAGGCGGCCCGCAGCCGTTGAGTGAGAGCAGCTCCACCCGACAGCCGGTAGATACCATCCACGGCTCCGCGTCTCTCGATCGCTCGCGAACACTCCACCAGCACCAGCGGCACTGTCGACACACAACGGCTATTGTAACGATATTTCTATCATAGTTTATCGTGTCATAGTTTGGATGGATGTTTGTTACTCAATCAAATAAAGAAATACATCTTTATATGGGCTTTATATGGGATTATACTCAATGATATTCAATATAGGTACACTGTACAGCCGTGCCGCTCGATCGCTCGCGAACACTCCACCAGCACCAGCGGCACTGTCGACACACAACGGCTATTGTAAATGCTATTTCTATCATAGTTTATCGTGTCATAGTTTGGATGGATGTTTGTTACTCAATCAAATAAAGAAATACATTTTTATATGGGCTTTATATGGGATTATACTCAATGATATTCAATATAGGTACACTGTACAGCCGTGCCGCTCGATCGCTCGCGAACACTCCACCAGCACCAGCGGCACTGTCGACACACAATGGCTATTGTAACGCTATTTCTATCATAGTTTATCGTGTCATAGTTTGGATGGATGTTTGTTACTCAATCAAATAAAGAAATACATCTTTATATGGGCTTTATATGGGATTATACTCAATGATATTCAATATAGGTACACTGTACAGCCGTGCCGCTCGATCGCTCGCGAACACTCCACCAGCACCAGCGGCACTGTCGACACACAACGGCTATTGTAAATGCTATTTCTATCATAGTTTATCGTGTCATAGTTTGGATGGATGTTTGTTACTCAATCAAATAAATAAATAAATCTTTATATGGGATTATACTCAATGATATTCAATATAGGTACACTGTAGAGCCGTGTCTCTCGATCGCTCGCGAACACTCCACCAGCACCAGCGGCACTGTCGACACACAACGGCTGCTGTAACGCACACTCATTCTATCATAGTTTATCATATCATAGTTTGGATGGATGTTTGTTACTCAATCTTTATATAGGATTTCACACAACACAGAAAAAACAAATTACCACAATAAAAGGAAAATAAAACTTATAGACTAACAATCCGTATTGCAGAAAATCCCAAAAAGTTCCCAAATCACATTTTTATTAAATGATATTTTTTTGTGAATCACTGGATATTGAACTGTAGTGAATCGTATAAAGTATATTTTTGGAATCTACTCATCATTTTCTAGATGATGATTATACAGTTAATCTTATTTTCGATTTTTTTTTCAACTTTAGTCTTTAATGCGGGACCATGGTCACCCCATCAATTTTTTTTTAATTTTACTAGCCTTTGTCACCCAGAATAAGCTAGGGATTCTAACGATACCTCATTTATCAAAATCGGTTCAGGCGTATAGAAGTTATGGTGGAATATACAAACAAAACATAGCCTAATAATTTTTTTAAAAAATTGATGGGGTGACCATGGGCCCCGCATTGAAGACTAAAGTTGAAAAAAGAATCGAAAATAAGATTAACTATATAATCAGAAAATGATGAGTAGATTCCAAAAATATATAACACTATAGTTCAATATCCAGTGATTCACAAAAAAATATCATTTAATAAAAATGTGAATAAGATTCTCATTTAACTAGATTAATTTCGATTTTTTACTTTTTAGTTCGTAATTTGGCAGGGCAGTCGTGTTTTTTCTTTTTTTTTAATTATGACTTATTAAGAAAATCTATGTACCGTATTCCACGATTAAATAATTTGAAATTTGAAGTCTGAAGTTTGAAGTTTGAAGTCTGAAGTCTGAAGTTTGAAGTTTGAAGTCTGAAGGTTGAAATCTGAAGTTTGAAGTTTGAAGTTTGAAGTTTGAAGTCTGATCCCAGTTAGCACAACTCACCATCATGTCCACAGTTGAGCAAATGCTCGCCCAGGTCGCAGCCGAAGACCCTCTCCCGCAGGATGCCCTGCTGCTTGAGGCTCCTGCGTGAGGGTCGGGAGAGGATGAAGCTTCGGAACAGGGAGATCAGCTTGCCGTGTTTGCGGAGAACTGGCTTTATTGGTGCCACGGCTACGGACCTGGAAATAAACGCCAACAATTAAAAAAAAAAAAACAAAAATTAAAAATTAAAAAAAAACTGAAGTTTGGGAACAGGCTAGAGTTTAGCATTTCTACGTGGCGATACAGATGACGGATTGATTTGAAACTAATGCACCATTATCTATTACGACGCTATAGATATCTTCTGTGACAGCATGAAAAATTAAGCTAGTAAGGTTTAATTAGGTACCTAGTTTAGTATAATTTTTTTTTAAGTTTTTATTTTTTTGTTTTGTTAATATTTTTTCGCTGTAGTTAATGTGCCCTTCTATGCACGCCATGTCCTCATCTAGAAGACACAATTGTATAGTTTATATTTAATTTATCACGCTTTTTTTAGTCTTCACAATTGTAGTCAGTTTTGAGTGTAATAAAAACAAAAAAAAAACTGGCATGTCTTGCACTGGCATGTGAGCTAATGACAGAATCTCGGTACAATACTCAATACTCAATATCATTTATTCAATAAAGGTACACTGTAGGTACACTTATTGACGTTAAAAATTACTTACTTATAAAACATGATGGTGATAATTGGTTACGGTATCTTAAAACTAAAGCTACGAGGGTTCCAAACGCGCCCTGGTCTGAGAAGAGCCCACAACAAACTCAGCCGGGTTTTTTTTTCTTTTTATTATCACCATCTCACAAATCATCTTAACTAAGGAACTATCAGAGCCATAGAGCAAATCAGAGCCAAGCTTCCTTGTCGTTTAAGTAATCCTTTACATGGTAATAAGATTTTTCACACACGTGAGTAGCTCGTTTTTGCTTATAACTGGTAGAGGTGGCAATAAAGCACATAGCACAAAAGCATAGCTCGCTTTTTTCCATAGAACGGACAGCATGCTATCCGAGGAGCCTCTATGTTGCTACGGTGCTATGACACGCGAGCGCGCGCGTTCTTCGTAGTTCGTTTCGTAGCACTCGTAGCACTCGTAGCGCCCGTAGCGTCCGCCTGCCGGTAGCGCGCTGGCCGACCGTTAGTCTCGCGTAACGCGCTGCCGTGAGCGTACGTCATAATATGCTTCCATGCGTGCTATAGCATAGCATATTTAAAAGCACGCTAAAATTTTATAGCCTGTAGCCTGCTTTGGTTTTATAGCAGTTTTGGACAACTCTAGTAACTGGCATGTTTTTGTGTGAGTAGCTCTTTTTTGGTTGTAACTGGCATGCTTTTGTACGAGTAACTAACATGTGCATCTCGCGCTATGACCATGATACAAGATGACAACCTTCCTGGCGCAGTGGTGAGCGCTGTAATCTTACAGCGGGAGGTCGCGGGTTCGCGATTCCCGGCAGGGTCAATTTGGAAATTTATAATTTCCGAATTCTCTCTGGTCTGGTCTGGTGGGAGGCGACGGCCGTGGCTAGTTAGCACGTAAAGACGTACCAGCAAGTAATTGAGCGTTCCGTGCCGTGTATAAACCAGTTAGGGGTAGTCTTAGTCTGCATCATCACTTACCATCAGGTGAGATCGCAATCAAGGGCTAACGCTAGTAGAATAAAAAAAATTGGCAGTCATAGGGACTCTGTAGGGAGGATATTTACATTTAAGACCTTTTGTCTTCGTAACAACGCGAAATGTTAAATATTTACATTTAACCTTAAAACTAAGGCATTAAAGTTTAATTACGAATGTACTATATTATTACACTTAAGAAGAATGGTGCCTATCTCGCGTATTTACATTTTTACCCCCTACCAATTTTTTTTTCCCCCCATTATTGAGTACCCCCTACCAATGAACTTAATTTAACGAATTAAAAAATACGACTGCCCTGCCATATTATTTTTGGAGTTTACCTCCATAAGAAGCGATTTGCATATATAGCCTTTGGAATCTTATTCACATTTTTTATTAAATGATATTATTTTGTGAATCACTAAATATTTAACTATAGTGTTATATATTTTTGGAATCTACTCATCATTTTCTAGATGATGATTATATAGTTAATCTTATTTTCGATTTTTTTATTCAATTTTGGTCTTCAATGCGGGACCATTGTTACCCCAATTCAATTTTTTTTTTAATTTTACTAGCCTATGTCACCCGGAATAAGGTAGGGATTCAAACGATACCTCATTTAATAAAATCGGTTCATGCGTATAGAAGTTATGGTGGAATATACAAACTCACATACATACATACATACATAAATGAACCCTGAAAACAATATACTCCTTTTTTCAGGCAGTCGTATAAAAAGTGCTCAACGCGCCTAAAGAAATAATTAAAAAATTAAAAAAAAAAAAAAAAATTAAAAAAAATTAGTTACCCAACAATGGGCGGCGGCTGCGTCATATGTCGCGGGACTTTGTCGCCGATAACAGCGACGCAATGGTGAGGGAAGAATCCCACGCGGAAGCCGCGTTTGCCCCGCCACCATATAGACTCCTGCGGGCCTGTCGAGAATGAAAACACTATCGCCATTTTATTATTTATTAATTTCGATATCTTCATTGCACACACAAAATATGCAGTATACAGGTTGGAAGCAGTAATAACTAGTAAAACTAGATAGAAATGTGCAAAGGCGGTCTTATTGCTGAAGCAATCTCTTACAGACAACCTTTGGTGAAAGGATAAATAAACCGGAGCGCGGGATGGTGGTGTATTTTACAAATAAATAGATGAGAAATGCATATGTCACCGTAAGATTGTAAAAACCGTTAGATTATAATCTAACTCGCGAAATCGCAAAGTGTCGAAAGGTTACAATTTAACGCATTATTTTCCGTTGTAATCTGTTAAGTTAATTAACCCGATAGAACCTTAGTACCGGCACTACCTGATTATTTCTGTCGAACCCTAACCTAACCTACATAAAACAGACAAGAAAACGTAAATAACATGAATATTTCAAAAATTGACACTCAGAACATTGAACGGTTCACAATCTTTCGACAGTTTACAATGTCGCGAGTTAGATTATAATCGAACGGTTTTTACAATCTTACGGTGACACATACACAATAAAGTACAAAAATTTTAGACCAAATAGGTATAAATATAAATATGTATAACTACATAAATGTACTATGTATAAATATAAATATGCATTATATGTTATTTACGAGAAAAGAAAATTAACAAAAGATTTTTTTTGTGAAAGCCGATAGCAAAATGGCGGGAAATTAAAAAAAATAATTGTCGATACACGTTCTATTTCTAGTTTAGTATTGAGTTTTGTACAATAGGGATGATGCCTGTATCAAAAATAAATTATTTCTAACCGAGGATGTGAATTTTAGGTACTTTTGAATACCTAAAATCCTCGGTTACTTTTCAGTTTGCTAATCATTATACTATATATTTTATAATATAGATTAAAGAAAAAAAGTGTGTTTGAAATTTGATGACGTCACAATTGCGAAGTTCATACAACCTCCATACTAGAAGAGCGTTTTTAAATTTGATAAAGAGTTGCTGATTTGATTGAAGGTATGTTCCGATATACACTACAAGCACTGTTCAGTGCTCTTACTGGGGATAAAGTCGTTCCGTTATGGACTGACAGTATACTGCCTTAGTCTCCTAGGGCAATACATGACATCATAAGTAAATCGTCGCCATTTTTGTACTGTGAGCACTGGCGTTTTCGAGGTAAGGTGCTCTCTCAGTGCTGACTGCGTTCAGTTTAAACAGTAACCAGTTTAACTAACTATAAAGGAACGGCTTCGCAGTATACTAAATTGACGTCACATATTACAGTGCTCGCAGTGTATATCGGAACATACCTTGGGTTGTCATCATCCCTTTTGTATGTACCCACACTCTGTGTTTTGTGTACACACACATTGTGTGATATGTACACAGATTTTACCTATAATTTCCAAAATAATATTATATTTTAAAAATCTCGTAGTCCAAATTTTCCGAGATAAATGGTAGCCTATGTCACTCGCGAACGTTGGGGACTTGATTCTACGCGTGGTCGTACGTTGCGGCGCGATTGAAGGACAAACCAACACACAAACAAACTTTCGAATTTATGGTATAGGTGGTGAGCTTTTAATTGCATATATTTTTTATATTTAAATACACTTTGTGCATTCAGCGCAAGAGTCAGCGAGAAACTCGGCGATTGTTCCATTAAGCGCTGAGTCATACGAAACAAAATTAAGTATGGAAAACTATCGTAAATTAGATGTCCTACCTGGCATGTCGATGATAGAAATCATATCACCAACTTCGAAACTTATTTCGTCTCGGGCCTGCGAAAAAAAAATAATAAGTCAAAATTTTATCCTGCGATACAAAAGCAAACTGGGGTGTTTGTTATGAAAAGTATACCCGTTTTGCCACAACAAAAATTTTAACTGTTTCTAATTTAAAAATAAACCCATACTTGGACTTTGACTCTTAATCTAATGTCCACTTGCACAAAGCCCTTTTATGTGTTATAAGTTGAATTTTGTATATCTGTTCTTTACATATCAACCCTGAAATAAACTTAAACTAAATAAATTATATTTAATACATTTTTGAATAAAATTTAACTAAATAAAGCAGCTTTAAGACGGCCTGAGAATACTTCAAGCCTGTGGAACCTGTGTGTGCGTGTGTGTGTGTGTGTGTGTGTTACCTGCGAAACATATTTTCTGACGGAATAAGCGGCGGCGACGGCCGGAGTGTTGATTGAACTTGAGTCTTCGTTCGACACCAACAATTTGTGACCTGCAACAACAATATTAGGAATTAGGATCTCATTAATTTTAGTTTTTCTTAGAGTGAAACAAAGGTAGTATAGGCATTTTCTCACCGGTGTGAATTCTCCGATATCGGAATGAAATGTGCATAGTGTTTCAGAGGTTCGATTGACACTTGGGCATCGTCACCAGTGTGAATACTCTGGTATCAGAATGAATGTGCGCAGTGTTTTATTTGCTGACAACAGAAGTGACTACCCTCACTGGTGTGAATACACAGACTTTGGAATGAAGTGTGCGTGGAGTGTTTGTCAACGACAGGGCATCCTCACCGGTCTGAGTACTCCACTATCGAAATGAAACGTACATAGTGTTTTTCATGATTTCTGAAAAAAGATCACTTTCTCCGTTGTGAATACTCTAGTTTTAGTGTGTTTAATAGGATTTTCTGACAGCAGATCATCCTCACCAGAGTGTCGAATGCAAACGTGCTCATTTTCTCTAATACACTGTTTGACATCTAGGGTGCGGGATATATACGAGTGGTGGGGGGAGGGGGTCTAGGCGCGTCACCTTTGTTGTCCATCTGCAGCCAGTTGAGCGCGGGCCCGCAGTTGATGGAGTCGTCGGCGATGATGGACAGGTGGTGGTGGGGGGAGGGGGTCTGGGCGCGTCACCTTTGTTGTCCATCTGCAGCCAGTTGAGCGCGGGCCCGCAGTTGATGGAGTCGTCGGCGATGATGGACAGGTGGTGGTGGGGGGAGGGGGTCTGGGCGCGTCACCTTTGTTGTCCATCTGCAGCCAGTTGAGCGCGGGCCCGCAGTTGATGGAGTCGTCGGCGATGATGGACAGGTGGTGGTGGGGGGAGGGGGTCTGGGCGCGTCACCTTTGTTGTCCATCTGCAGCCAGTTGAGCGCGGGCCCGCAGTTGATGGAGTCGTCGGCGATGATGGACAGGTGGTGGTGGGGGGAGGGGGTCTGGGCGCGTCACCTTTGTTGTCCATCTGCAGCCAGTTGAGTGCGGGCCCGCAGTTGATGGAGTCGTCGGCGATGATGGACAGGTGGTGGTGGGGGGAGGGGGTCTGGGCGCGTCACCTTTGTTGTCCATCTGCAGCCAGTTGAGTGCGGGCCCGCAGTTGATGGAGTCGTCGGCGATGATGGACAGGTGGTGGTGGGGGGAGGGGGTCTGGGCGCGTCACCTTTGTTGTCCATCTGCAGCCAGTTGAGTGCGGGCCCGCAGTTGATGGAGTCGTCGGCGATGATGGACAGGTGGTGCACGTAGTCCGCGATCAGCTGCCGGTACTCCGTCTCGTCGCGCATCATCTCAGCGGTCATACACTCCTTGAGGTTAGGCAGCCCGGACACTTTGCGGTCGTATATGCATCTGGAATACAATGTTTTGGAGATTTATGATAAATAGGAATAAGAATAAGACTAAGAATGATATTTATGTTCTTAAAAGAGTGACATGATTAAATAACGGTCCCTACCCTCTACGCTAGTATAACCTGTATTGCAGAGGGGTAGTTCCTTCCCAGTGATACATGTGTGTGTGTGTGTGTGTGTGTGTGTTTGTTTGTTTGTGTGTGTGTGTGTGTGTGTGTGTGTGTGTGTGTGTGTGTGTGTGTGTGTGTGTGTGTGTGTGAGTGTGAGTGTGTGTGTGTAAATAAATGATTTATTTATTACGTAGGACAACTTGTGTCACTTATGATACATTAAGACTCTACCACCACTTCGGAAAAATATTTCTACTGAGAAGAGCCGGCGAGAAACTCGGCAGGTGCTTTTTTTATACAAAAGTGAAGGTAACAATATGTAGACAACACAACACATACGTAACAAGTATTACACTGACTTGTGGGTCACTGGATGCGAGGCCGGTTGCTTCCATGCAACTATGTCATTAATAAAATCATTTATAGTGTAATAACATCGACTTAACAAATGCTGTTTAACACAGTATGTAAATCTATGTAATGGCAAATCCAGAAACTCTTTGGAAACCATATTATAAAAGCGTACACTCGACCCCACAAAGGATTTCTGCACCTCGCGCACACGATACGACGCTGTTACTAGCTTATGGCGGTTTCGGGTGTAGTTTACAATTTCGCGAGTTAAATTATAATCTAACGGTTTTTACAATCTTACGGTGGCATATATATAGCGAGCGAACGAGCAGGCGGGTCACCTGATGTTAAGTGATTACCACCACCCATGAACATTTGCAGCAATTAAAATTACATTAGCCAAAAAAAAAACAGGCCAAAAACAATAATTTAGATAATATAAAATTAAATATCTATGAATCGAATATGATAAAAAAAAAATCAAGTAGGTAACTAATTCACGAGGTGTTTTTTAATTTAAAAAGCGACGCGGAATTTGGAAATATATCTAAATTAGCTTTTTTGAATATGTTATTATATTATGTTATGACTATTCTATTAACAGGAGCAGCTTATTATTATTATATATATATATATATATACCACTACAGCCTATTAACGTCCCACTGCTGGGCACAGGCCTCCACTCTCATAGGAGAGAGGGAATTAGGAGCTTAGACCCACCACGCTGCTCCAATGCGGGTTGGCGGGCTTTAACGACTATTATCATGTTAGTGATAATAACCGGGACCGACGGCTTAACGTGCTCTCCGAGGCACGGGGGTGAAACACCGCCAACTTCCAACTCCGGGCTGGCACTGAGAATTTCATAATTGAAAAACCCAATACCTAACAATTTTTATGCCCGACCGGGAATCGAACCCAGGACCTCGTGATCCGCAGTCGACTACGCTAACCGCTAGACCAACGAGCAGGCATATATATATATATATATATATATGCCTGCTCATTATAATAATAATAATAATAATAATAATAAATTCTTTATTGACAAAAAAAGGTAGTTACAATTATTTACCAATTTTACAATGATATCCAGCTAATCTAATTAGTAATAGATCTATCTAATAATAAATCAATTCTATACAAATTAAAATGCAGTATGGAATAAATGCAGTAAAAATTGGGTTGAACCAGCAGCTAGCTAGAATCCAACAATTCTGTGTTTAGCCGCTGTCTCTCTTCCAGATTGAAGGTTACAAGTATTGCATTATAAAAGTACTAAAGTTTTAAATTAACTACAAATGGTGCAAAGAAAATAAAATAAAATAAATAAATGCAAATTAGAATGATTCTGAGGTGCATGTGCGTTAATGTATGTATGTGTATGTGTGTGTGTGTGTGTATGTGTGTGTGTGTGTGTGTATGTGTGTGTGTGTACATGTGAGAGCGAGAGTGGTCATTGGTTGGTTGGTGCGACTTTTATTATTATATATATATATATATATATATATATATATATAATATTAATAAATAATAATAATAATAAAAGTCGCAAATCTGCTAACACAGACGCGGTCCCACCTGTGCAGCATCTCGTCCAGCTGCAGGAAGTTCTCCTTGTTCCTGGTGAGCGTCCACTCACGAACGTCGCTCGCCTCCGTCCAACTCGCGCTCAACGCTCGCGACTCGGTCGACTCCTCCGCGGAGTTCACGTGGGACCGCACCTTGAGGCACACCCATCCTGGAAATATTAGCACTAATTATCTATATCTATGTCACCGTAAGATTGTAAAAACCGTTAGATTATAATCTAACTCGCGAAATTCTAAACTGTCGAAAGATTGTAAACTGTTCAATGTTCTGAGTGTAAATTTTTGAAATATTCATTTTATTTACGTTTTCTTGTCTCTTTCTTGTAGGTTAGGTTAGGGTTCGACATAAATAATTAGGTTTTATCGGGTTTAAATACCTCTCAGGTTACAATCTACCGGAAAATAATGCGTTAAATTCTAATCTTTCGCCAGTTTAGAATTTCGCGAGTTAGATTATAATCTAACGGTTTTTACAATCTTACGGTGACATCTATACTAATCTATACTATCTATACTAATATTTAGCAAGAAAAGATTACTTAATTATTTTGCTATAATATATAATAGGATTATAGCAAAATAATTGTAATCTTTTATTGCTAAATCATGAACTTCCGCAAAGTAACGCCTGATTCTATCCAATATAAACTAATATTATAAATTGCGAACGTTTAGATGGATGTATGGACAGTGGCGTGCTGTCCAGGCATACAAGCGCTGCTTACCCAAATGAATATACGTCAATACTCAATTTTCACCAAACCAGCTAGTAAATTGGTATTCTGACTAACTAATGCCTACCCCAGCTTCAAACCCTGTGCACGCCACTTTGTATGGATGTCTGGATGTATGGGTGCACTAGCTGATGCCCGCGACTTCGTCCTCGTGGATCGAGGTTTTTTGGTTCCCACGGGAACTCCTTTATTTTCCGGGATAAAATGTAGCCTATGTGTTATTCCAGATTATAATCTATCTCTGTGCCAAATTTCAGCCAGATCCGTTCAGCCGTTGGGGCGTGATTGAGTAACAAACATCCATACATCCATCCAAACTTTCGCATTTATATTTTTTTACCCACTACAAGTTAGCCCTTGACTGCGATCTCACCTCATGGTAAGTGATGATGCAGTCTAAGATGGTAGCGGGCTAACCTGTTAGGGGCATGGCAGTTATATTAAACCCATACCCCTAATTGGTTTCTACACGGCATCGTACAGGAACGCGTAATCGCTTGGCGGCACGTCTTTGCCGGTAGGGTGGTAACTAGCCACGGCCGAAGCCTCCCACCAGGCCAGACCAGGGAAAATTCAGAAATTATAAATTCCCAAATTGACCCTGCCGGGGATCGAAGCCGGGACCTCCGTCGAAAACCGTCGTATGGATGTTTGTTACTCAATCACAGCCCAACGGCTGAACGGATCTGGCTGAAATTTGGCACAGAGATATAGTCTGGAATAGCACTTTTTATCCCGGAAAATGAAAGAGTTCCCGCGGGAACCAAAAACCTCAAACCACGCAGACGAAGTCGCGGGCATTCGCTAGTATTATTATAAAAGGAAAAGCGTGTCTGTCTGTCTGCTACGCTTTCACGGCCCAGCTGATCTACAGATTTTGACGAAGGTACAATCTCAAACTCAAGTCTTTTTTTTTATTCAAGTAAAAGGAGAAGGTTCATTTTGGATGTTGTCTATGTACACTTTATCATGAATAGAGTAAAATACATAGATTTTATTAAAAATTAAATAATTTAGAATAGCAAACTAAATAACGTGCAAATAATAAAAATCTATTTCAAGTTTTTCGATATGCTTCCAAGATGGCGCCCTTCAGCCATTGAGAAGCCAGCAGGCGCGAAATATGTCAAATGTCATTTCTGACAAGTGACGTGAGTCATCGTGTCATTTTTCTTTCAATATATTTGACACTTGACAGCAAATGTCAAAAATATGAATCCGCCATTGTCACCTACTAATGTTTAGTGTTGCTAATCGTGGAAAGATTAAATAATTTCACCACTGAAATTAGGACGAAATCGTGGATTTAAGCAATCAAAGCTGGTTTAATATTTTATTTTCTTTCTTTTCACTACTTGTACAAGACCAGTCCTACGTCCCATACAAATCCGAACCGTCTCCTCTACTTTGACAAGTGCTTTTGAATCCTCGTGTGAATCTACCACTGGTTTGGAATGACACTCCTACCGAGGAAAACCAGAAAGAAACTCGGTGGTTGCTCTTTTGAAAAAATCCTGTCCTTAGCATTGCAGGAGCGAGTCAAATCCATACTCTTATCATTTATAAAATCTTCAACAGTATAATAACCTTTTTTCAGGAGCATACTTTTAATGGATCTCTTACACTTGTGTAAAGGAAAGTTTAACATAGGTTAGTACAGACATAGTTTGCATCCCCAGGGAAGGACATGAGCCACTTTTTATGCGACTGCCTGAAAAAAGGAGTATATTGTGTTCAGGGTTCATGAATGTATGTATGTATATACGTATGTGAGTTTGTACATTCCACCATAACTTCTATACGCCTAAACCGATTCTAATAAATGAGGTATTGTTAGAATCCCTAGCTTATTATCCCAAAAAATTAAGGAGTTCCCGTGGTAATCAAAAAAACTTATTCCACGTGGACGTAGTCGTGGGCATCAGCTAGTTCTACTATATGTTATTTGTGAGTGGAGGACCACCCCAGTAGGGTCTTGTCGAGAGCGTATGGTATGCTCGACCGATGCAATAGGAAGATCTTCCTCCGAGCCGGTTGGTATTTCCATATACAGTACAATTCCGAAAGAACTTCGTTATCGTGATTCAGGCGGCGGCACGTGATTGGCTAACGGGGCCGCGTCATGTGTACGTCATCATGTAGGTGATTGGCTAACGTGGGCGCGTCATGTGTACGTCATCATGTAGGTGATTGGCTAACGTGGGCGCGTCATGTTTACGTCATCGTGTAGGTATTGTGTGCCCCTACAGTCTTACCTTCGCAAGGCGAATCTCCACTGGTATCGCAAGGCACCAGTTCGACGGAGAGGCCGCCCAAAGACACCCGCTCGTAGTGGAAGTGTGCACATTCCTCCAGTTTTGGGAACCTGCATGCCGGCGGTGGGGGAGGCTGGAAGAATATAACGATTTAATTAATTTTCGTTATAACGTCCCACTGCTGGGCACAGGCCTCCACTCTCATAGGAGAGAGGGAATTGGAGCTTAGACCCACCACACTGCTCCAATGCGTGTTGGCGGGCTTTGACAACTATCACCATGTTAGTGATAATAATCGGGACCGACAGCTTAACGTGCTCTCCGAGGCACGGGGGTGAAACACCGCCAACTTCCTAACCTTCCTTCCTGGTACTGAGAATTTCTAGTCAGAAAAACCCAATAAGTACTTAATTATGGCCCGACCCGGGAGTCGAACCCGGGACCTCGTCGGCCGCACTCGAACATGCCAACCACTTGACCAACGAGGCAGTTAATTTAATTTAATTTTCATTAGCTTGTTCATATTACAGTACGAAGATATATGTAATTAATAAGTAAATATATTCGTACACCACACTGTGGTAGAATACATGATACCGTTCTGTAAAACTAACATCTATGTACAGCTGTATTCAAAAATACACCCCTTCCGCTTTCTATTTCAATGTGTCCTTTGCCCTAAGGGTGCCTGGAAGAGATCGCTATTTAAGCGATTATGCCACCTGTTCTGCCATGTACATTAGATTATTATATCTGTTGTATCTTATTTTTTTATACAACTGCCTGAAAAAAGGAGTATATTGTTTTCAGGGTTCATGTATGTATGTATGTGAGTTTGTATATTCCACCATAACTTCTATACGCATGAACCGATTTTGATAAATGAGGTATCGTTAGAATCCCTATTTATTCCGGGTGACATAGGCTAGTAAATTTTAAAAAAAAATTGATGGGGTGACCATGGTCCCGCATTAAAGACTAAATTTGAAAAAAAAAAAAACGAAAATAAGATTAACTATATAATCATCATCCAGAAAATGATGAGTAGATTCCAAAAATATACAACACTATAGTTAAATATCCAGGGATTCACAAAAAAAATATCATTTAATAAAAATGTGAATAAGATTCTAATTTAACGAGATTAATTTAGATTTTTAACTTTTTAGTTAGTTTTTTGGCAGGGCAGTCGTGTTTTTTTAATTTTATTAATTATGACTTGTTGTATGGTTATGGTGTACAATAAAGTATATTTTACTTTGTGTCTCACCGAGTCAATATCGATGTTGTATGGTTATGGTGTACAATAAAGAATATTTTACTTTGTGTCTTACCGAGTCAATATCGATGTTGTATGATTATGGTGTACAATAAAGTATATTTTACTTTGTGTCTCACCGAGTCAATATCGATGTTGTATGGTTATGGTGTACAATAAAGTATATTTTACTTTGTGTCTCACCGAGTCAATATCGATGTTGTATGGTTATGGTGTACAATAAAGAATATTTTACTTTGTGTCTTACCGAGTCAATATCGATGTTGTATGATTATGGTGTACAATAAAGTATATTTTACTTTGTGTCTCACCGAGTCAATATCGATGTTGTATGGTCATGGTGTACAATAAAGAATGTTTTACTTTGTGTCTCACCAAGTCAATATCGATGTTGTATGGTTATGTTGTACAATAAAGTATATTTTACTTTGTGTCTCACCAAGTAAATATCAATGTTGTATGGTTATGGTGTACAATAAAGAATGTTTTACTTTGTGTCTCACCGAGTCAATATCGATGTCGAAGGTGGTAGAGGCCGAGGGCGCTGACTGGCTCATGGCGGAGCCCTGCGACACCGGCGTCACCGAGAGAGCGCTCAGCGACATGGAGCCTGCAACCAACAACATGCAACCATTTGAAGCACTGAGGGAACAAGTCGGGAGGACAACTTTAGCCCCTTTTTAGGGATCCATACCTCAAGAGGAAAAGAGGAACCCTTATACCACTTCGTTGCCCGTCTGGCAACCACCTTTTTCTCATCATGGAGGTATCAAGTTGAAATTAATATCAAGTCTATGGTCCCTTGGAGCTGTAAAAAATCAAGCTTCTAAGTCGATGCAATCAAACGATCGTTAATGCTGCATATTTTGATTCTAGGCAATGGGAAGTAATAAATTAGAACCTACCATGAAATTTGGTAAGAAGCAAGGTCTCACAGCACCAGTATAGGAAAAAATCCGAAAATCGTTAATTTGGGTTCAGCACTCCGATCTTTCTTATGAGGCCAATAGTTAGCAACTATGTCTCGAGTCGGATGTAACATGACTAGTAATCTCCTATTATTACCTGGTGTTTCCCGCTTGCATTCTGTGTCGTTAGAGGTCCTAGTAGTTTGACTGCGGGAATCTGAACTGAACCGCACCGTTCTGAAAACACAAACAGTTTAAATTAGATTTTTTTCTACATAGAGCCAAAAATTTAATGAAAAGTATCAGTTTTAATCAATAATGTACTCCCGAACAAATTTCGACCACGGCGGCAAATCTGCACAGAGATCAGCCATCAGCGTAGAAGATAATATAGAGTGTGCGCAAACACACGCGTGCACTCTATTCTGTTACTCTCATATAATGCGATGGGACGGAAAATACGACACAACCAGAGAAAGATCAGGCGCAGGGCCGTCGGCTTTACGTACTCTCCGAGGCACAGAATTCACTTCCGTGCCTCGGATTTCATATCGCATGCTTATAGATTTCAGCTTTACGGACCCAACGTGCACGTATGAAATGCCGACGAGAATCACCGCTTGTGGAATTCAATTCGCCGCATCTCGTTTTCTACTCGATTTTCCGGCCCTTGTGAAAATATAAAAGGCGTTATGTTCGAGCAGATAATAGGTAAAAGGCCGCCGCAGAGAATTTGGCAATTTTACCCTGCGTAAGATCATGGATCATGGACTTGAAGACCTCCGCGGCGCAATGTTGAGCGCTGTGGTCTTAACGTGCGGAGGTCCCGAGTTCGATCCCCGGCAGGGTCAGTTTGGGAATTTATAATTTCAGAATTTTCCCTGGTCTGGCCTGGTGGGAGGCTTCGGCCGTGGCTAGTTACCACCCTACCGGCAAAGACGTGCCGCCATAGCGTTCCGGTACGATGCCGTGTAGAAACCGAATAGGGGTATGGGCTTAATACAACTGCCATGCCCCTAACAGGTTGGCCCGCTGCCATCTTAGACTGCATCATCACTTACCATCAGGTGAGATCGCAGTCGAGGGCTAACTTGTAGTGGATAAAAAAAAGGATGTCTGCCTTGAAGATTGCCTGTTGGTTTGAAGCTACCAATATTAAGAGCGGAGGATATTTGATGACCTCTCTGGCGCAGTGAAAGAGTCGATAAATTGGTCCTTATTTCTGTGTAGTAAGCGACGCTCTATGCCACGCCCACCTTTACCACAGGGCCTTGTAGTACGTGCAGTGTAATAGGCCTATAACTTGTGGTTGTTAATTATTTTTTTTTAAATGTATCCGTGTAAGTTTACAGAAGAGTGTGTACCTGTGGAAGGTGGTTCTGGTTGTGTGGGAGTCCTTGTCCGGCTCGGCGAAGGCCCGCGCCGCCAGCGACTGACAAGACATCACCGAGCCGTGCGGGGAGCCCTGCGACACAAGACAATCTTATAAATATACACGTGACATTGGCAAAGTGCATTGTGCTGGTTTGGCACTAAGAAACGCCATTAACCAAAAGAAGAAGAAGAAGAAGATAAATATAAATACACTAGTGGGCCCGGCAGACGTTGTGCTGCCCTATCTTCCTCGCAATTTTTCCATATTTTCTCACCGTTTAAACCTTCCCTGGACTACGACAAACATTTCAAAACCAAGATCAGCTAGATCGGCCCAGCCGTCCTCGAGTTTTAGCGAGACAAACGAACAGCATTTGATTTTTATATATAAGATAATAAAAGCGAAAGGTCACTGACTCATCACGATATCTCAGGAACTATAAAGCATACAGACTTGAAATTTGGAAGATAGGTTCCTTCTATGATGTAGACGGCCGCTAAGAAACGGTTTTAAGAAAATTCACCCCTAAGGGGTTGAAATGGGGGTCGGAAGTTTGTATGAAAATCCTTTGTTTTTGAAGTTAGAGACATGAAAATTGGCAGTTAAGTTAATAGCTATAAATAATAAAAACCAGTATAAGCAATTTTACGAAAAACTACCCCAATAGGGGTGAAATGGGGGTTGGAAGCTTACATGAGGTTTTTAAGTTTTTGAAGTTAGATACTTGAAAATCGGCATGAGTAATAATAAACTGCATAAGCAATTTTACGAAAATCTACCCAACAGAAGATGAAATGAGGGTTGAAAATTTTTATGCAAGTCCTATGTTTTTGTAGTTAGAGCCTTGACAAATCAGGATTTAGGTTATTAGGTCTTTAAGTAATAATAAAATGCATAAGCAATTTTACGATTATCCATCCCAAAGGGCGTGAAATAGGGGTTGAAAGCTTGCATGAAGGTTATAAGTTTTTTAAGACAGCATTAAGGACATTAAGGAGTCTTAAATAGTAAAAACCTGCCGATGCTATATAGCTGCTATCAGTAGGCTTTTTGCAGCGGGAAAATCTCATAGGAAATTAGAACTTGTACGCGGACGAAGTCGCAGGCGATCGCTGATAAATATATAAAAGGAGAGGGAGACTAGCTGACCGACTGAGCTGTCAACGCACAGCTCAGTCAGCGCCCTTTGGACCATTGGGTAAAATAGGGGTTTATTTGTGTAGTCCACGCGGACGAAGTCGCGGGCAAAAGCTAGTTACTTATTATATTGATAAGACATCCAATCCCCAGGCAGTAGTAGCCGTGACCGTTATAATGGAAACTCATTTGTTGATTTGATTTGGTATCGATGCCTATCTTGTATGTATCTACCATTTGTTCAGAACTTAGATAAAAACCCTGAGGCACGTGCCACACCGTCGCCGGTCCCAAGTCAATGAATCACAGGCACTTGACACTTATCTGAGCATGTCTTCTTATCGACTTGTTTACGAGCTAACGATGCATTTCACACTTATCTCTAGTAGCTAGGCACTCGTAAGGGTCTATATTTGTATTCGTCTTCTCGACCGATAGTCGAGGCGTACAATGCTGGACGATGGTCTTATCATTGATCTCCACAGCACATGGACTCGTACAGTCTGACTAGTAGTAGTGACTAGTGAGTGAGTGGCTTAAATGATTCTACTACAGCCCATTAACGTCCCACTGCTGGGCACAGGCCTCCACTCTCATAGAGAAAGGGAAGCACTTATACCCACCACGGTGCTCCAATGCGGGTAGTCGGGCTTTAACGACTATAATCATGTTAGTGACTCAATAACCGGGACCCCCCGTGCCTTGGAGAGCACACTAAGCCGTCGGTGTTTCAACACCGCCAACTTCCTAACTCCTGGCTAGTAGTACTGAGAATTTCTAGTCAGAAAAACCCAATACTTAACTACGGACTTTAAACCGGAACCTATTCGTCCGCAGTCGAACAGACTTCAATGATTGGAAGCTTCCAACTACGGTAATATGCATACGGTTAGTAAGTACATAGTTTTACTAAGTCTACGTGCATACAACTACATATTGTATGAGTGCATGACACATGTTCTCAATACGCATAATCGCATGGGCACAATTAAACCCGATCAATTAATATGAAGCGGTCGTCCGCGGCCCGGCCAAGGTGAGCGGCGTCTCTTCAATGGCTCATTAATATAATTGTTTATTGTTTCATTACTAACTAATTCGACTCCATAATCCATTTCTACCAGCATATATATGCGTCCATTCATGGACATAGCTGCGACGTGATTGAATTCGTTATTTTTATTCCATTACAAGTGAGCCCTTGACAGCGATATCACTTGATGGTAAGTGATGATGTAGTCTAATATGGTGGCGGGCTAAGCTTTTAGGGGTATGGTAGTTATATTAAACACATACCCCTAGTCTACCCCTAATCGCTGGGCAATACGTCTTTGCCAGTGGGGTGGTAACCACGGCCGAAGCCTCCTACCAGGCCAGACCAGGGAAAATTCAGGAATTATTAAATTCCCAAATTGACCCTGCCGGGGATCGAACCCAGGACCTTCGCCCGTTAAGACAACAGCGCTCAACACTGCGCTGGAGTGTGGAGTGGAGTGCGCAGGGAGTTCGTCAAATCAAAAATCAAAGCTCAAATAAACAAACATAAACACTAGTTATAGCATTTTTACTAGAATTATATTATTTCGTAAATGCAAACTTATATAAAGCCATAAATGTAACTTAAAGCATAGCGCACGTTTGATGGCACTGTGAATTTTTATAATATCTATGTTATGGGCCATAAAGTGATGTTATATGTCTTTTGTAGACGCAGGAATGGGCGTTTAACCCAGTTTAAAGTATTTACGCGATGCGCTCGAAGACTCGGCATGGGGGAAATGCAATACGCCTCTTTTCGCCGTTTTTCTATCTGCTTCCTGGTTATAAAAGGTGAAAGCGAAATATATAATAAAATATTTTTACTGTTACTAGTTACTCCGTCAACCTGCTATGGTTAGAGCAAGCAGGGTAGAGAATAGAGGATCTTATAATATGAGCTCTATATTATGAAGCTAGATCTTATTTACGCTGAGTAGGACGAAACAATTTTAAAAATTTAAGTGGTGTTAAAATTAATTTTATCACAAGAATTCATACAATTAAATTAAATTAGTTTAATTTCTTCTTACTTAAATTTTGATTTTGTTACTTACTTCTCAGCGTTAGAGACCAGGGAATAAGTACAGGTTAAATAGTCATCACAAACAACGCAAGCATGATGAGTAACTGACTAGTGACTAGTTATGTCATGGAATATGTATCAGGAAAACCAATTTAATGAATAAAGCAACTACTTATTTGGAAAGAGTTATCCTATCCTAACTAGTATTACAATTCATGCGAATGTGAGTATTAAATTTAAAAAAAAAAAGTAAACATCGAGCGATCAAGTGGCGCACAGAAGTCGGGGGGCGCAGCTGTCACGCACGTGAGCAAAAACACGCGTTTTTTGTACGCGGAACTTGCGACGCTGATGCCGTGACGACTCACGATCCGATACCTATCATCCATAACCTAATAGGGTAACAACCTCTGATAATACGTAAGATTTATTTCACAGTTTGCTCGAACGAAACGGTTCTGCTCTACGTTTTTGATACCAACCGCTAGGATGTGGAGTGCCCTTCCAACGCAAGTATTCCCTGAAACGTATCTTCTAGGCAAGCACACTCCAACCTAGGCCACATCATTGCTTTGTATAAAGCAAAAAAATTTGAGAAGATTGAAGAATTAGTTATTGGACGTCAATAAGTGTACAGTGTACCTTATCCATACTAATAATATTATAAATGCGAAAGTGTGTCTGTCTGTCTGCTAAACCAATTTTGATGTATAGTACAGGGATAGGTTGTAAACCAGGGAAGGTAATAGGCTACTTTTTATCCTGAAAAATTAATGAGTTCCCGCAAGAATAAAAAAAACTTAATCCACAAGGACAAACAGGCTTTTTCTTCTAGATTGTAGAAAAATATTTTATAGAATCTAGATAGGATTTTATAGGTTATAGAACTATGGACAGCTACATCTCAGTGCAGAAAAGAAACACAGTAATGAAGATCTGAAGATGTTTAGATAGGTTCATAGTTTATATGTTCAAACTTCAAAGGCAAACTTAGTAAATACTTAATTAAGTACTTACATTTATTCAAGAGAACATGAACTGTGAATCAATCAAAATCAAACAAGATCAAGAGCACTAGAGTGAGTTAGATCCATATAAAAACAACAAACAATCAATACTTAATTGTCATAAGTAAAGATATTTAAAAACAATAACACAAATAAAACTTCATACATGCACAATGGACAGCTTTTTACAGAAGATTTTGAACCACATCACATATAGATTGCACGCGAGTTGAATGAAGAGTAAATCACACATACATTAACTCTGAATTCAACTTGAACGCAAGCTGCACTTACTTACTATTATTATAAGAATATGATCTAAGTCCTTAATATGTTTCACTATTATGATGTTAGAAAAAAGGCTATGCATCATCAAGAATGCAAGCAATGAGTACTTACTCATCTAGGTATTTGCTAATTTTCAAAAATATTAGTTCAGTGTTTGAACTCTAGGACAGTAGTTGCGACCAGATGCCATTGACACAGAGTCTGAAAGTCTTTACTTGTCTGAAAGCCAGGATTCAGCATATTGCAATTTAAAGTATGCAAGGTACTTTACATACATACAGTTTCAACTGTTCAGTGTGACTGTTCAGTTAAATCGTACCTGACCCGATGACAGCATTGCTAGTATCTATGAAAAATACAATAAAAACAAAAACTAAACAGCATAAAAATATGTTCTAATTTTGGCCACCAGGTCAGATAAGTTTGTGGGACTATACTTAAGTTCAAGGTAACAAACAGGCTGACATGAGGCTAAGTGTGAACTTTTTTGCGCTAAGTAATAACAATGACAGCAAGATAACTGGTAATGTGATAATGATAATATGTTGTAAATTGTAAAGAAGAAAAGTTTTACTACACTATTGCATTACTTAACTGACTGTTTCATAATGCTATGTAATTTATAAAATATTGTCTCACTAAATAGCTCAGCCAAAATTTATTTTATTGTAAGTAAGTAGCCATAGTAAAACTATAAGCTGAGATCTATATTATCGCATAAATATTTTACTTAATTAAGCTCAGATCTAAGACGGAAAATACAAAATACAGTTCATGCAGAATTTAAATTTCTTATTTTAAGTCTAAGCTAAGTTAATGTGTCTACTATAGATCTCAGCCCTATATGCTCATTAGTAAAATAAAAAAATAAAAACCACAAACATACAGACAACAAATAGAAGTCAGCCACTAGCCGCTCACATTCTGTCCACAGAGGAGCCACCCGTCAGAGCACACGCCGAAAACCCTTCTCATGACTGAAGATTGAGATGAAACATCCCTATTGTTTGTTCCATTGACTGAATCCACACACCTATTTTTATACCTTTGCCTTGACTTCTTATAAAAAAAACACTAAAAATAATCTGTTCAGTCTTTTTAAAATTTGAATGTCACAGCCATTCTCAAATTAATTTTTGACTTTTCACACACACAAATTCAAACAAGTTCACAGTAAAATGGCACAAAAAATAAAGTTAACACCGAATATTTTAGACGGTATCGATCCGAGAAGGTATCAATTTACATTAACATTAGGATTTGGCACTGCTTTTACGGCACTGGGTACTCCGTACTGGCACGATCGTTCGCACTGACACAAATTCACGGATTGCGAGTCTTATTTCAGTATTATTTCTGCAACAGTTTTCATGCTTCACAACTACGGCAGGGAAGAACTAGAAGTTAAAGAAAAACCACTGCATCAATATTTCGACACCAAAGAACAATATTTACTGTGGCACTGGAATACCAAACAAAAATAAAAATAGCAGGTTACTGCGTGAGTTCGGAATTTGGAATGAAATATTGCGTATTCCCGATAAAGATTTTCGTGCTTGCGCGTCGTTCGCCCGAGCTTAGAATGGAAATAGCAAGTAAATTAATTCAGGAAAGAGCTTTTCGGGCGAAATTAACGTGAATCGAACCTCGAGCCTTAATTCGATTTGACAGCAGCCGCCCCTCCGATCCTCCCGCGCCCCGCCCCGCATTTGCGCCCGCCGCAGTCGATTATAGTGTTGCCAACAGAAATATTTTACTACTTTATAGTGGAAAATAAATTATGACTATTTTTAATTTTTTTTAATTCCTATTATTTGCTGAAAAGACTTCCTAGTATTTAAACACTTAATTTCATCAATAAAAATTAAGTTGCACGCCAATATTAAGTAATCTGAATTCATTGGTATAGTTATTGTATATTTCTTAGTTGAGAACGTACCTAGAAATGTCCTTTAGTTTATCTCTATGTAGGTACTAAAATAACCAGAATTGTCATTCTTTGATATAAATGACTCCTACAAGAACTCTTTTTTTGGCAAGAACTCTTCTTTATGCAAGATCTTTTGAAAGTAGCATGTAGAGTCCTAAGTTCCTATATTTTTATTTTTATTTTAAGATATTTGGTTTTAAACCGATTTTGATAAAATTTGGTACAGAGATAAGGGACAATAGGGGAATAGACCGGGGAAGGACATTGGCATTTATTCCAGAAGATTAAGGAGTTGCCGCGAAAATAAAAAACTTAATCCAAGCGAAGTCGCGGGCATCATCTAGTATAATGTGAATAAAGATAGTGTATTTCAGCGTAAATGCCGTGAATGACATTCATCATAACAGCTAGAAAATAATACAAGTATAATAATATATAATAATATAGTATAAAGTTAGTGTAAGTAGGTATAGGAACTGGGTACCTACCCATTGGTCACAAATAAATGCCAAAGTTTAAACTACGCAACAACAACAAAGGATGTGTGAATGAGTGTATTGGGCGCACCGCGTACGGTAGAGACAAGACGGGAAGTAAAGCAATTAAAAAACCAGTCCGGCATCCGTCGGGGCTGGAAAGTAACGAATCAATTTGCAATGGCTGGCTACTTGTTGTGGCGGGATTGCGATTGACGTATATGAATTCAGTTTAGTCATAGGCGATAACTCATTAATATTTTACCAATAGTTGTAGGTGTCATTTTTTAGACTGCATTGTCATTCGTCACTATTCAATAACTTCAAGGTGAAATCGCAGTCAAAGGCTAATTAATTGTCATAGAATTTTAATTTGTATCAATTTTCTTGTTTAGATTAATCAATCAAGTAGGGAGAGGAGAATTTAAATAGCTTTATTCCAGCTTATTAGCCCCAAATCCCACGAGAAAATAGTTAATTACACGTGGACGAATTCGCAACACCTGACGCTTTGTTATAACAAAATTTCTAAGATACAAAAATCTGTTTACATTTTGTAGGGCAACCCAAAAGTGAAATACATTTAAAATGCAGGTAAGTCAAGCATGATAATTGAGAGCGCAACTCTAGATGAGGATGCTGTTTTATACACACATCGAAAAAACTGCGGACATCTGGCAAGCAGCAATCAAAAAAATCCCAAAGCATCTGACCATTGCCATATCCTAATAATCCTGCCCATCTGTATGACATACGTCTCAAATGACGTAATAACTCCCCGTGGGAGGAATGAGTGTTCCGCATAATTTGCGCAGACGAATCCAATCAGCGCGACTTTGAAGCTTTATTGTGTGCCTAGTACGAAAATATGCGACCTAGACCGAAAAACATTGGTAAAAGTTAGGTATTCCGGCATGAGAGATAGATAAGAATTTGTGCTGTTTAATGAGTAATGATTTCTGTAGTGACAAAAACATACGAATTACGAAAGAAAAGTAAAAAACCGAGTTCTGAAAAAATAACTAAACTATATGCTCGCGACTTTGGCCGTGTGGATTTAGTTTTTTTTATTCCCGCGGAAATGCCTTAATTTTCCGGGGTAAAAAGCCTATGTCACTTCCAGGTCCTCAACTATACCCATGCCAAAAATCACGACGATCTGTTGCTCCATTGCGGCGTGATTGAAGGACAAACTAACAAACAAATACACTTTCGTATTTATAATATTAGTATGATTTCCAAATTAGATGAAGTGGCAGTTAGAACTCTGATTTTCTTGTAGTCCCTGTTGTTTTCTGAATCATAAGATCAGCGGCATTATTGACCTTTTAGGCACATGGAGAAAATTTTAGTTTCACGATTATATTATTATATTTTATAGCTACTATCACGATGTAAAGCTTCAGTTTATGGGGGACTGAACACTAAAATTCATTTAAGCGTTTCATACTCCATTAAGACTAATCATCCATGAAAAATCTAAACAAAATTAATCCACCAACATTCTGTTTCATGCATATATCTTCTTTAGTATGTATTAAAGAATTCTTCGCGCTCATCCCACGTCGTAAGTGAGTTGAGTTTGATTTATGCGTTAATAAATTCTATACTTAAATAGGGACGGCCATGACCGCAAATTCAAGAATAATAAATTCTGATGTTCTGCCGTATTAAGACTAAACTAGACTAGACTAGAGTTAGTCTCGAATCGAGGCAGTTTAACTTGATGCACAGCCTCAACAGTCAACCGGAGGCACGCTGCATCATAAATCATACACCATAGTTATGAGGAAAATTTTACCAAGTCTTATGTTTTAGGTCATAGTCGCGCTCGCGTCTAAAGGATCCTCAATCCACCTCCTTCTTTATACTCCAAAAAATTGTCTTCTGCAATCTTGCCCTCCAATATTAACCTAAGAAGCTCGAACGGGGATCCTCTTAATTTTTTATCTCCACTACAAGTAAGCCTTTGACTGCGATTTCACCTGATAGTAAGTGATGATGCAGTCTAAGATGGTAGCGGGCTAACTTAGGGGCATGACCGTTATTTTAAACCCAGGAATTGGTTTCCACACGACATCGTACCGGAATGCCAAATCGCTTGGCGTCACGTCTTTGCCAGTAGGCTGGTAACTAGCCACAGCCGAAGCCTCCCACCAGAATCCACCTCATTGATATAATTCAGAAGTAGACCCGGTATTATGTAACTATTATTTACAATGTTACTCCCGATTCATTCCGAACCAGTGGTAGATTCATTCGACGATTCAAAAGTACTTATATAAGTTTATTTGAATCAAAAAAGCATGACTTTGATTGAGGAAAATAGCACGAAAACAGGAAGATATATCCACATCCCGAGCCAAGCTTCGAACAGGAAGACTGATGTACCGTCACTTGTGTCCGAAAAGAGCAGACGCATTCATCAGAGCAGCCTTAACTTGCCGCTCATGGACACGAAACTTTATGAAAACGTTACCGGGTTCAATAAAATAATATTGAATCGATTCTGCCCCCCTATTATGTAAGTAATATATAAATCCTAATCGTAATCGTCTGTCAAACGTATAATTCGACTTGTTTAAGGATGTCATAGATGCTTGCACGTCAAAACTCATGTATGTACTCCTTAAAAAGTTCGAGTTATACGTTATGAGCTGTCAAATGAATACGATTGGCTTAGACAATTGGACCTCTGATTACAGTCCCAAGCTCAACCACCTTCCTGTTCACAGGCGGTTTATTTATTCTTCAATGAAAATTCAATATGCTATGTTCTCAGTTCTCACACTCCGACAGCCAATCAAGCTTGATTGAACGGGATCCAATAACGTTGTGTTAGAAAATAATGCACCGGACTGGATCTGCAACCGGAGACTTGAGTGTTGCAGTTATGTAAACAATTCCGTGAAAAACTCACTGGACTAGGTGTTATCTGCTGAACATTATAATTTTAGTGGCCAATCATGACATTTGACCATCCATACAATACAACATGATTGTGATGTTGAGTCAATTTATGTGAATGATGTAAACATGTCTTGCTTTGACAATCTCGAGTTAATAATATCGACATTTCTCACTACCTCATAGTACAGTGTGAAGAACGTTGGGTGTCAGGTGATGGAATGGCGATCTCGTATATCGAAAGCGCAGCATAAACAGACCCTTACTTATTGGACAGCAGATATCAAGCGATTAGAGAATCGCAGAAAACTGCTGAATCAAGGCAACGCCAAATAGGGGTATGAGTTTAATATAACTGCCATGCCCCTAACAGGTTAGCCCGCTACCACCTTTGACTGCATCATCACTTACCATCACGTGAGATCGCAGTCAAGGGCTAACTTATAGTGGATAAAAAAAATGGAAGCACAAGACTGGGGCTGTGAAAGTCCCAAGGACTCCAGCTGTGGACGTCTGCCAGTTGACGAATACGATAGTGTGGACTGTAAAGTTAATTGTGCATATCAAGGCTTTAAAAGTTGTTAAGTTACGAATGCAACTGATTGGAAAAATAATGGAATCTTTTCGAAACGCCTTAACATTTTATTCAACTATAATTTAGTCCAAATCATCTCCTATGTTTATACTAACGTTCGGCTGAATAACTATTGACCGCAATCACATCAAATAGAAAGTACATAATTAATGGTAGGCACATTACATGGAATGGCTGGAACTCACTCATACAGAAGATTCCTACATACTCTTTAAGGTATTCACCATTCCATTTAAACTCTTCTCACCTGCGTTGCCTTCATTCTCACAGCCTACTTTTTCTCTTTAAATTTTTGCCTACTTTCTTAGCTATTTGCAAATATGTACATTATACATTGTAGATTTATTCTAGACTAGGTGATGCACTTCGTCCGCGTGGATTAAGTTTTTAAATTCCGGCGAACGTTGAACGGATGGGCCCTGAAAGCGAAGCAGACAGACACACTTTCGCATAAATAACAATATTAATAAGTATGGAAATAGGGATTATAGTGCTATCAAGGGCACCTGCCTAGACATACAATATCAAGGCCTACATCACGATTTTGATTTATTAAGTAACTCGCTGATGCCCGCGACTTCATCCGCGTGGATTGGGGTTTTTTTGGTTTCCGCGGAAACTCTTTAATTTTCCGGGATAAAAAGTTGTATATGTGTTATTCCAGACTATAATCTATCTCTGTGCCAAATTTCATCCAGATCCGTTCAGCCGTTCTGGCGTGAAAGAGTAGCAAACATCCATATTCCATACCACATCCACATCCATATCCACACTCACTCACTTTTAACTTTCGCATTTATAATATTAGTTAGGATTTCTCAAAACTGCTAACTTAATTTCGGGAAACTGATAAATCAAACTAATGTCATGCATAACTGTATAAACCTAAGTAAATCTAAATCAGATATTCTTGTAATATTAGTTAAGGCCTAAAGTCTATACATGCGGGGAAATTAAAACTTCAGGTTAAAGAATTTATTTCTCAAAAGAATTGTACAATACACTTACAGAGAAAAAATATACCTAAATATTTCGGAAATCACAATAATTTCACTTTATACTTATTATATATTTTTAAATCTACCCTCATGAGTTTATTGTAACTCCGGTTGAAAACTTTGCATTAGTATTATTATATTCGTAAGCATAACGTAACGTAATAGGCCTATTACACTGCAATAAGGATCAAATTAGGGACCTTTACTCCCTAAATTTTATTACACTACCTACACTGATTCAAGTGAAAGGGTTCCTGTGAAAAGTGCAGTGTAAAATAGGTCTATAAGTCCTTTAACGGTGTTATTCCGTGACCAACAATCATCAAGACAATTTAGGAGTCGTCAGCAACAGCTCAGTGTACATCTCACGTAATTAATTAGCGAGGTGACGACGGTATTATGGCTCTGTGAATTGAGATTAACATTTACAGTGGATCTGATACATCAGCAGGGCGACTGCGTATCTTCTGCATCAATCATTGTTACAGTATCAATTGCTGTGATTGGCTGAATTTATGGTATTCTCGCTGCGTCAATGGATTTTGTCCAATAGTGGAAGAGTGTTATCCAATCAGAGGTGATTGCGATTGTTACACTGTAGCTGTCAGAGATATGCGGTCGTCCACCAGTATTTACTTTTCACACTCGCAGCTCTTTATTTGATCACTTTTAGAGAATTTCATTATTAACTCGTTAACTTTATTAAAAATGGTTAATATTGAAAACTAAGACAATACAACTATAGTACATGTACATCGCGAAAGGGGGAAGTACGCGTTTTCTGGTCGAGTGTTAGGGCTATATACGAGATCAGAAATGCTCTCCCGGTCGAGGTGTGTATAGTGTTTTTCTAAAAAATGAAACAAGTGACTTTTGTTTTAATATATTATATTATGTAATTAAAAGAAAGTAAATAAAAAAGCAACCTACTTAAGAAATATTATACTTTCAATTTTTTTTTGCGCTGTGAGTGCTGAACGCGTAATACGGTAGAGTTCCAAATTTAATCTATTTAGGCCAAAGAACATTATAACAAGTTACAAGATATTCAGGAAGAAAGATTCCAAATTCAAACTTATGATATGTAATGAAAATACATACATTCTTTACTGGCCTAGGCCGGGAAGTTTAACTTTCGAACTCATTTACAAGGTATGGAATGTGCACTTTTCATATCATTTTTTAGAAATAACTATTTAACGAAGCAGTTTTAAATCAAGCTTTTTATTCTTTACACTTCAGTCCTATACTATTATACATTTTGAGCTTTAGGCAGATGTTAATATCCCAAGTGTCATAGATTTTAAATGACTTGCAATACGGCAAAAAAATATTAAAAAACACGACTGCCCTACAAGAAAACGAACGAAAAAAATCTAAATTAATCTAGTTAAATTAGAACCTTATTCACATTTTTATTAAATTTTACTTTTTTGTGAATCACTGGATATTGAACTATAGTGTTATATATTTTTAGAATCTACTCATCATTTTCTAGATGATGATTATATAGTTAATCTTCTTTTTTTTCAAATTTAGTTTTTATTGCAGGACCATGGTCACCGCATCAATTTTTTTTTAATTTTTACTAGCCTATGTCACCCGGAATAAGCTGGGGATTCTAACGATACCTCATTTATCAAAAAACGGTTCAGGCGTACAGACGTTATGGTGGAATATACAAACTCACATACATACATACATACATACATGAACACTGAAAACAATATACTCCTTTTTTCAGGCAGTCGTATAAAAATAAAGCAATGCCGTAGATTTTGATACGGGAAACCTACATTCATTGTACCAGTGATATGATTGAAAATCGATAGCGAATAGGGGAAATCCTATAGAAGGTGAAAGCCCTATGGAAACCCTTCGTAAACAAAACGCAGATAACGATCACAACGGAAGGGTCACTAGTACCTACCTAATTGGAAAATTAGCTTGAGGCTTCACGAAATGAGGAAGCTATTATTTAAAGAGGAAGTGAAGCGGAGATTGTAATGATAGCCTAGCGGAGCACTTTACTAATACGATTTAGACATACGAGTACCTACGTCCAAATCGTCCGAGAAATATTTAATAAAATACCTAGAGGTTATCTAGCCCCTATTTTTATACGACTGCCTGAAAAAAGGAGTATATAAAGGTTCATGTATGTATGTATGTATGTATGTATGTATGTGAGTTTGTATATTCCACCATAACTTCTATACGCCTGAACCGATTTTCATAAATGAGGTATGTTAGAATCCCTAGTTTATTCCAGGTGACATAGGCTAAACTAGCGGCACGCTATGATGGCCGGTTTGACGTTTGTCCGCTCATGAAGTTCCGTATTAATTGATAACGACTTTGAAGGAAATAATTGTATTACTTTATTGACGATAGTGATGTGCAGAGATTCATAAATTTTATCGAATGTAGTTTCTCATGAAGTTCCGTATTAATTGATAACGACTTTGAAGGAAATAATTGTATTACTTTATTGACGATAGTGATGTGCAGAGATTCATAAATTTTATCGAATGTAGTTTTAGGTTTAGGACTCAAAATTTATTTATTAAATTGATTTCTTAAGTGTAGAAAAATCAGTTTGCACCATTTAAGGGGTGAATGTACTTGTGAATATGAACAATTTTCACTATGTGGACAAACCTCTGAAATCGCAAAAAAATATCAATAAATTTTTAAAAATGGAATCTAATACGATCGTCACATAGGATCGCTGGCTAGCACAACTACTACCTCCGGCAAACTCGCGTCAATGCTCAATGCAAAACAAAGCAGTTTCGAATTGACGTTGCTTCGAAAAGTATAAACTGTCAGTGCAATGCGATTGTGATATAGTTTTGACCTGGCTTTGGATTTCAAATATTGATACTGCATTACTGTTGACCCTTGCTCGTTAATTTGGACTCTGTTCAAGCCCTTTGTTGTGGATTTCGTCGATATGACCGAACGTACGCAGAGAACTGTTCTAAATAGTCAGACACGTGAGTTCGTAATACGCCTTCGTAACTATTTCGATCGTGAAGCTCAAAATGGAGGGCCAATTTTACCTATAACGTCAGTGGTTGAACGCGTAGCTGATGCGCTTAATATTGGACAACGAACTGTTAGACGGATAACTAAAAAAAAATATGGCGAGACTGGCACAGAAGAAAATAAACTTCACACACCAAAAAAGAGAAAACGAGCAAAACCAGTCGTAGGCATCGATAGCTTTGATGCCGATGCTATCCGAAGACATGTTTACGGCTACTATTTACAGAAGGAGTATCCAACAAGAAAAAAGTTGGTGCATTCACTGAAGGAAGCTGGATTATTCTTCGGTGGGGAAAGTTCTTTAACGAAGATTTTGAAGACCATTGGATTTCGATACAAAAAATGTAACAAACGCAAAATATTGATGGAAAGATATACTTTTTTACGGCAAGTGAAAGAAATCAAAAATTGGCAAAATGTTGTGTTCTTGGATGAAACATGGCTTAATGCTAACCATACTGTAGGCCGTTCTTGGAACGATGACACAGCAGCATCTACTTCCAAAGTTCCTGTAGGAAAAGGATCGCGACTTATAATTTGTCACGCCGGAACCATCAACGGGTTTGTCGAAGGTTCTCTCATGGCTTTTGCGTCAAAAACCACTGGAGACTATCATGAAGACATGAATGGAGAAAAGTTTACTGAATGGTTTACCTCAATGTTGTGTAGCCTCCCTGAACCATCTATTATAATTATGGACAACGCCCCATACCACTCGATGCAAATTGACAAGCCACCTGCCCAATCCCAAAAGAAAGCTGATATCGTCGCATGGCTTCGTAAAAATGGCGTAGATGCAAACATGAATATGTTAAAAGCGGAATTAGTACGTCTTTTAAAAGAAAACAAACCAACCAAGATCCGATACGTCATTGACGAAATAGCATTAGAACATGGGCACAGAGTTATACGGTTACCGCCTTACCATTGTGAGTATAATGCGATTGAGTTGGTGTGGGCTCAAATTAAGGGATATGCTGCAAGACACAATACAGAACCCCCATTTACCACAAAAAAAATGCTAAAATTATTAGAAGAAGCTTGTGAACATGTGACTAAAGGAGACTGGGAAAAGGTTGTGAATAGAACTGTTAAATTAATAAGGGAAGATTATGAAAGAGATGTGAAAATAGATAATATTATAGAAAACGAACATATAATTATTAATGTATGTGATGATAGCAGTGACGACAGTGAAAATAGTAGTATGGACGAATCTGATTAATTATGGCCTTTTGTGGCACCTTTTTTGGTATCTTTTGTATTCATATGTTTCTTGTGTGCATATAAAGTATGTATATTCATTTTCGTTCAAATATTCAGTTCGTTCAAATAAATTAAATAAACATATACATTTTTGTTTTATTAAACCTATTTAATCAGGTACAAAAACAAAACTTAATTGTTTTTTGTTCGAGAATAAATTGACATTCCACATCACTATTGTAATGTGTCAAACCGGCCATCATAGCGTGCCGCTAGATTAGTAAAATTTAGAAAAAAATTGACGGGGTGACCATGGTCCCGCATTAAAGACCAAAATTGAAAAAAAAATTCATAAATAAGATTAACTATATAATCATCATCTAGAAAATGATGAGTAGATTCCAAAAATATATAACACTATAGTTCAATATTTTGTGATTCACAAAAAAATATCATTTAATAAAAAATGTGAATAAGATTCCAAAGGCTATATATGCAAATCGCTTCTTATGGAGGTAAACTCCAAAAATAATATGGCAGGGCAGTCGTATTTTTTAATTTGTTAATTTCACTTGTAGCTATTTAGCCTATGACACTCACAAATACCCTCGAAGCTTTAGTTTTAAGATACCGTAACCAATTATCACCACCATGTTTTTTAAGTAAGTAATTTTTAACGTCAATAAGTGTACCTACAGTGTACCTATATTGAATAAATGATTTCGAGTATTGAGTAATAATGAGGCTTTCTATTGGTACCAGAATTTTCAAAATCGGTTCAGTAGATCCAGAGATTACGCCCCTACAACGTCACAAACTCACAAACTTTACCTCTTTATAATATTAGTATAGATTGCGCATATCTACGCACAATTTCATGAATATCAAGAAAGCAAAGGCCTATCGACAGACCTATAATTTGACAGCTACGGTGTGAAAATCGAAATCACCTCAGCGGGTCATAAGTGTTTTTGACCTATTTGATCGTATTTGTATGAAATTTAAAACAAGCGCCGATTGTCAACGCTTGACAACTCAATACAAATAAGCAGTTAACTTTGACAAATAGAAGTAACTGCACAGTTTGCAGCAAGGAAACCAGTAACCACTACATGTGACAAATTTAATAAAATCGGTTTAATCTATAGTCGTAAAAGACAAATCATACCAATAAAGACGCACTGTTAAATTTACATCCCCCAAATTATCAATACTCCAATTACAATACCAATTTCTATGATAAGGGGAGGTTGGCTTAACCTTATTTAAACATTATTATTTCGATCTTTTGACAAAACCCTGAAAATCACATCCCATTATACTGATATTATAAATGCGAAATTGTTTGTTGGTTTGTCCTTCAATCACGCCGCAACAGAGCAACGGATCGACGTGATTTTTAGCACGGTTACAGTTAAGGACCTGGAGAGTGACATAGGCTTTTTATCCCTACAAATTAAACAGTTCCTGCGGGAATCAAATGGGCGAAGTCGCGGGCCTCATCTAGTAAAATAATAACAACGTACTCGATGTACATAGGTACTGTTAATTAATGCGGACCCCTGGGTCCGCCGCCAAATGATTATTACCTTAAACCAATTGGGTATTTGACTACTAGGTAGTGAAATAAATTATTTTTTAGTGATTATTAAATAAAGGATCTCCTAAAAGTCGTAATATCCACGTCCCCTGCTTGTTTTATTTTGAATAACCATTTTAAACTATCGATTAAAGTAAAAAAAGTGTGTCCAACTTTGATGACGTCACAACTTAAAATTTCATACAAAAAGTTTCTGATTTGACTAGTTGCCAAATACCAAATTAAATCATCATCGTCTCAAATCTCAATAGACGTCCACTGCTGGAAGGGGAGGTCTTTTTATCCCAGAAAATCAAAGAGTTTCCGCGGGAATAAAAAAAACTCAAAACCACGCGGGCGAAGTCGCGGGCATCCACAAGTCTGTACATAAAGAAATATCCAAAAGAAATTATTGTTTTGGTAACTTTAAGAATATGCTATAGCTAGTAAGTAAAACAAGTAACCCAACATGAACAGGTGGATTCCCTGCGATTGGGTCAGTGACCTCGCATTCAGCGGGAATGCAGATTAGCCTGATCCTATAAGGAACTACCTATCAGGCTTCGTACTGAATGTTAAAACGATGACATTGCAAGAGATTATTCCAAATGTATGAGAGTTACTTGTTGGCTATACATTTGATGACATTATAAGTGAACAACAGACCTGTGAATTTTATCTTACTAATCTTACTACTTAGTAATATTATAAATGCGAAAATTTGGATGGATGTATGGATGTTTGTTACTCAATCACGCCACAACGGCTGCACGGATCTGGCAGAAATTTGGCACAGAGATAGATTATAGTCTGGAAAAGCACATAGGCTAATTAAAGAGTTCCCGCGGGAACCAAAAAACCTCAAACCACGCAGACGAAGTCGCGGGCAATCGCTAGTTTCGATAATAAATATGAGTAGGTAATATGAGTTGCTTTATTCGAAGATATGAAGATACCCAACATACTGCTTCAATGAATGGTTATCACAAAAAAGGTCGAATGAGAGCTCAAAAATCAGAATCATCATTGCACTACCTAATTAACTTTGAAAAAGGAATCATATTATGGAAAAGGATAAAAGAATAAGAAGTAACAATAGTACATGTTTATGTCAACACCAGAACTAAGCATAGCGGTAACAAGTCATAATTTAAAAAATTAAAAAACACGACTGCCCTGCCAAATAACGAACTAAAAAGCAAAAAATCTAAATTACTTATCTAGTTAAATTAGAATCTTATTCACATTTTTATTAAATGTTATTTTTCTGTGAATCACTGGATATTGAACTATAGTGTTGTATATTTTTGGAATCTACTCATCATTTTCTGGATGATGATTATAACATAGTTAATCTTATTTTCGAATTTTTTTGTTCAACTTTAGCCTTTAATGCGGGACCATGGTCACCCAATCATTTCTTTTTAAATTTTACTAGCCTATGTCACCCGGAATAAGCTAGCGATTCTAACGATACCTCATTTATCAAAATCGGTTCAGGCGTATAGAAGTTATGGTGGAATATACAAACTCACATACATACATACATGAACCCTGAAAACAATATACTCCTTTTTGCAGGCAGTCGTATAAAAAATGAAGCAGGCTCCAGGGTTGAATGGCTTAAAAAGTTAAGAAAATACTGAATAATAAGTTTACTCGTAGAATTTAAAGAAAGAAATTAAAAAAAAAAAAAAATTGGATAAACAATGGCAGTAACATTGTTTTAAATCTAGACATGCTACCAGTCTACTCAAAGTGATAGCAATCTGACCTCTATAACACGTTTCTATTATATAATAGACAATGACATAATTTTTTTTTGTGGAAAGTCTAAGATAAAACATGTTTGATGTCTTGATGACGATTATATCACCACAGATAAACTTTACACTACAAAATAATTCCAAAGTAAGTAATCTTTTAAAAACACACAGAAAAAATTAACCGACCTCCGTGGCGCAGTGTGTAGCGCTGTTGTCTTAACGTGCGGAGGTCCCGGCTTCGATCCCCGGCAGGATTGATTTGGGAATTTATAATTTCTGAATTTTCCCTGGTCTGGCCTGGTGGGAGGCTTCGGCCGTGGCTAGTTACCACCCTACCGGCAAGGACGTGCCACCAAGCGATTTAGCATTCCGGTCCGATGCTGTGTAGAAACCGACTAGGTTAGAAATCGGTATAATATAACTACCATGCCTCTAACAGGTTAACCCGCTACCATCTTAGACTGCATCATCATTTACTTAGGCGAGATCGCAGTCAAGGGCTAACTTGTAGTGGAATAACAATAAAAAACTATCATCAGCCAAGCCAACACGGCTTGGTTGGTGATAAAAATACTTATACAAATGGAACCGGCTTAAAATAGTATCCGAGTCACGGAAGGAAGGTACAGGTAAATGTCCAGTTTCAGTGCCGTCATCTCTTGAACTTGACAGGTACTTTACAAAAGCATTTAAACCGACTTAACAGTATTTAAAGTGACCTTGTTTCGCGACAATTACCAAAACAACTTTTTTCACTTAGTCATCATTCGACACACTTAAAGCCATATCGTTTCATTATTGTTGCATTTCTTGTTTTAGAATTATAATCCTTATTTTAGGGACGTCAAGGTACGTGACATCAAACTGTAATTTTGAATAATATTGCTTAAGTATTGCTTTAAGCGTTGGCAGTAAGGCCCCTGATGTGTGGTCGTTTACAGCTCGTGTTTTTTATGTCACGTACCTACGTTTTTATTCTATAAGGTAATGAGTAAACAAGTTTTTATTATCAGTTTAAATAAATAAAATAATAATGCCGCTATGGAGTATTTAAAATAAACGATGAATAGAGGTTGATTCGGTGATAGTGGAACTGGGATGTTTATGTAACTGTAATATTTATCTTTACGCAAATACTTACAAGTAATATAAATACATATTATAATCTAGAAAATTATGCTTTTGAAATAGGTGTGGAAGTTGAAAACAAGTTTGATTCGACGAGACTACGATTTTGCCCGATGGTTAGTGCTAAATAATAATGTAGTTTAATGGAAGCGTATGAAAGATAGAGAGCAGTTATTTAAATGACATTTAAATTTAATCTTTAGCATGAGTCATTATTACACTGCATCAAATGTCAAATAACTTGGCGGCACTTCATTTTTACGTTCGAACCTAAATTTTAGCAACAAACCAAGCTTGGGTCTGTTAAACCATGTTCCGTGTTTCTATATATGTATGGGGGTATGGGTTTAATATAACTGTCATGCCCCTAACAGGTTAGCCCGCTACCATCTTAGACGGCATCATCACTTACCATTACGTGAGATCGCAGTCAAGGGACAAAAAAAAACTATTTAGGAAATATAAACTAACAAAATTGTCCCTAGTGGTAACCGGGATTGAATAAATTAAATAAGTTATAAACCAAAAAACACCTCTCAATGAAGGTCGTGTAGGTATTTTTCTATGCAGCATAGCATTAAAGGTTAGACACCTTTAATCACGTTCGAGCGACCAGCTTATGCCATCAAACAAACGCTGACATAACGTCTAGTCGGAACATTGTATTAAAGTAAACAAATGAGACAAAACATACACACACTCACAGGAACAATAGTTCTTTTCATTGACTATGAATGTTTCATCGACCATACAAAAGAATGTTTAGATTTCGCATTTGCAGCGATTGATTCTCGGACCGTGCGATGTGGACAAAATAATAAATAAATAAATAATTAATAAATCTTTATTTGTCATAAAAAAAGGATACAATTTTTATCAACGTGAAACCCTGCCTCCTGTGGTAGTTAAAACTGTGTTACAGGAGACAGCGTCTTCCCAATATGTATGAACATCAAATCACTTTTGACAAATAAGTTTCGGTGTACTCTACAACTAAAAGATAAAAAAAGGTACAACATGCAAAAATTAACTAAACAATAATATACAAATCGATTTGAAATAATAATTAGTATATGTGTGGGAGTATGTAAGTGCTTGTGTGTGTGTGTGTGTGTGTGTGTGTATGTGTGTGTGTGCGCGTGTGTGGGTTTGTGTGTGTGTGCATGAGATTGTGAGTATGTGTAAGTGTGCGTGAGTGAGAAAATATGTAGAACTTATAACAATATCATGTGCGATCAGGCGCGATTCTGCGTTGTCTAAGTTCTAACTTCATGGTACCTTAAGCTATCATGCATAATATACTATTATCATCAGTATTATTAAATGTCATTTAAATTTAATCTATAACATTAGCCATTATTACAGTGCATCGAATGTCAAATAACTTGGCGGCACCTCATTGTCACGTTCGAACCTAAGTTTTAGTAACAAACCAAGCTTGGGTCTGTTAAACTGTTAATTTAGGAAATATAAACTAACAAAATTGTCCTTAGTGGTAACCGGGATTGAATGAATTAAATAAGTTATAAACCACAAAACACCTCTCAATGAAGGTCGTGTAGGTATTTTTCTATGCAGCATAGCATTAAAGGTTAGACGACACCTTTAGTCACGTTCGACCGACAAGCTTATGCCATTAAACAAACGCTGACATAATGTCTAGTCGGAACATTGTATAAAGTAAACAAATGAGACAAAACATACACACACACAGGAACAATAGTTCTTTTCATTGACTATGAATGTTTCATCGACCATACAAAGGAATGTTTAGACTTCGCATTTGCAGCGATTGATTCTCGGACCGTGCGATGTGGACCAAATAATTAATAAATAATTAATAAATCTTTATTTGTCATAAAAAAAGGATACAATTTTTATCAACTTGAAACCCTGCCTCCTGTGGTAGTTAAAACTGTGTTACAGGAGACAGCGTCTTCCCAATATGTATGAACATCAAATCACTTTTGACAAATAAGTTTCGGTGTAGTCTACAACTAAAAGATAAAAAAAGGTACAACATGCAAAAATTAACTAAACAATAATACACGAATCGACTTGAAATAATAATTAGTGTGTGTGTGTGTGTGTGTGTGTGTGTTTGAGCGTGTGTGTGTGTGTGTGTGTGTGTTTGTGTGAGTGTGCGTGAGTGCGAAAATATGTAGAACTTATAACATTATGAAGTGCGATCAGACGCGATTCTGCTTTGTCTAAGTTCTAACTTCATGGTACCATATGCTATCTCATATATTATTATCATCAGTATTATTATGTTTGTGAGTAGGATTGTCAAGCCGTCCTGTTAAAATTTTAAAATGAAGAAACTAGACGTTTAATTCGCTATAATCCGCCACAGAAGGCAAATATATGTGGTACAGTGCGTATCTTGAACCGGTAGACTGTAATCTGTTAGGTATATTAACCCGATAAAACCTAACACTACCTGTTCATATATGAAGCCTAACCTAACGTACAAGAAAGAGGCAAGAAAACGTAAATACAATGAATATTTCACAAATTTACACTCGGAACATTGAACTGTTTGAAGAAAGATTGCGGATGGCATTTTTCTGTCAAAATTGATGAAGGGTTTTATTGATGCTCCAGAATTACTTGAACGCATAAAAATTGTCGTGCCTCGTGACTGTAGCCGCTTACACAATCGTAAGACATTTTCTTTGCCTCAAACAAAAAGCAACCTAGGTCAACATAGCCCGATGTATAGGATGCAATTTCTCGCAAATTGTTACAGAGACGCTATAGATATCTTCTGTGACAGCATGACTACTGTCAAAAATAAACTCAATGCACAAAAATTAAGCTAGTAAGGTTTAATTAGGTACCTAGTTTAGTATAATTTTTATTTAAGTTTTCATTTTCTTTGTTTTTATTTTTTTGTTTTGTTAATATTTTTTCGCTGTAGTTAATGTGCCCGTCTATGCATGCCATGTCCTCATCTAGAAGACACAATTGTATGGTTTATATTTAATTTATCACGCTTTTTTTAGCTTTCACAATTGTAGTCAGTTTTGAGGACTAAATAAAAAAAAAACTGTTCACAATCTGTCGACAGTTTACAATTTCGCTAGGTAGATTACAATCTAACGGTTTTTGCAATCTTACGGTGACAGATATAATCATATATTTATAAGAAGGAATTTGGCTAATAGCGAAAGATTGTTAGCCAATCAGCGGTGGTTGCAATCATTACGCTGTACGGCTGTAGTAATCCTAAATACGTAATAAGGCCGCTGGTTAGTTTTTTTTTTTATAATGTTTGTCCTCTATTTATCCTCTGAAATGAAGAACGGAGACTTTTGATAGTTGACATGGCTTCATGTTTTTTTTGCCTTGCTCTGTTGGACGAGAATGAGCTACTATGTTTTTATAAGACTGCTTGAAAAAAGGAGTATATAGTGTTTTCAGGGTTCATGTATGTATGTATGTATGTATGTGGGTTTGTATATTCCACCATAACTTCTATACGCCTGAACCGATTTTGATAAATGAGGTATCGTTAGAATCCCTAGCTTATCCCGGGTGACATAGGTGACATAAAGTTAAAAAAAAATTGATGGGGTGACCATGGTAGCGCATTAAAGACTAAAGTTGAAAATATATATGAAAAGATATATGTATAATCATCATCTAGGAAATGATGAGTAGATTCCAAAAATATATAACACTATAGTTAAATATCCAGTGATTCACAAAAAAATATAATTTAATAAAAATGTGAATAAGATTCTAATTTAACTAGATTAATTTAGATTTTTTTAGTTCGTTTTCTGGTAGGGCAGTCGTGTTTTTTAATATTTATTTTGATAATCGTAGAATGTGTTTCACACACAGTGATTCGCAAAAAAATATAATTTAATAAAAATGTGAATAAGATTCTAATTTAATTAGATTAATTTAGATTTTTAACTTTTTAGTTCGTTTTTTGGCAGGGCAGTCGTGTTTTTTAATTTTTTTTATTATGACTTGTTAGCATTTCATTTAGCATTATTATCTATAACATATTATTTACCGCTGGTTAGTTACAATATCTAAGTTATTATTGATTGCTTCATCCCTCAACTATCATTTCAAGTCTGAAATTCTGAACCCGCTACTAAAGTAAGGTTCTCCTTCACACCTATGAAACATGTAACTCTAGGCTCTGAACACACTATGAAGAACTCCAAGGTTTTTCCTTAATCGAATATCGACTATCGACTACCTACTGATTAGTAAAAGTAAAGTAAAATATACTTTATTGTACACAAAGAATTGAAAAGACAAAAACAATAATATTAATAGATACGGCACAACAGGCGGCTTTATCGCTTAAAAATAAACAGCGATCTCTTCCAGGCAACCTTAGGGCAGAGGAAACTTTTAAAAGAAAGCGGGAGGGGTGTACTGAGACATATCACTATCACTATCACTACAGCCCATTAACGTCCCACTGCTGGGCACAGGCCTCCAATCTCATAGGAGAGAGGGAATTAGAGCTTAGACCCACCACGCTGCTCCAATGCGGGTTGGCGGGCTTTAACCACTATTATCATGTTAGTGATAATAACCGGGACCGACGGCTTAACGTGCTCTCCGAGGCACGGGGGTGAAACACCGCCAACTTCCTAACTCCGGGCTAGTACTGGGAATTTCTAATCCGAAAAACCCGATACTTAATTATGGCCCGACCCGGGACTCGAACCCGGGACCTCGTCGGCCGCAGTCAAACGTGCTAACCACTAGACCAACGAGGCAGTCATAATAACAATGAGACATAATAACAATGTAAATATATATATAGGATAAATACAGAGTGTAGATGTAATAGGTAATAGACAACAGATGAATAAATAGATTAATATGTTTTAATATTAAATCTATTAAAATATATATCCTCCTTACGACATACCTACATGATTATTGATTACATACGAGTATTTTTATTAATTATTGAAGTGAAAACTTCTTTAGTTTAGACGCGTTGAGCACTTTATTGTAGGGGGTAAAAATGTAGATTCGCGTGACCGTGACCGACATGCTCGCGAACATATACATTTACTCCATTCGAAATTAAACTTTAATGCCTTAATGTTAAGGTTTATATTTTAATAATAATTGTAAGTAAACAAAATATTCGTTTTGATTTCTATCGGCAGTCCTTATGACTGGCAATTTTTTATACGACTGCCTGAAAAAAGGAGTATATTGTTTTCAGGGTTCATGTATGTATGTATGTATATATGTATGTATGTATGTGAGTTTGTATATTCCACCATAACTTCTATACGCCTGAACCGATTTTGATAAATGAGGTATCGTTAGAATCCCTAGCATATTACGGGTGACATAGGCTAGTAAAACTTTAAAAAAAACTGATGGGGTGACCATGGTCCCACATTAAAGACCAAAATTGAAAAAAAAAAAACGAAAATAAGATTAACTATATAATCATCATCTAGAAAATGATGAGTAGATTCCAAAAATATATAACACTATAGTTCAATATTTAGTGATTCACAAAAAAAAAAACATTTAATAAAAAATGTGAATAAGATTCCAAAGGCTATATAGGTATGCAAATCGCTTCTTATGGAGGTGAACTCCAAATATAATATGGCAGGGCAGTCGTATTTATTAATTCGTTAAATTAATTTCACTTGTTTACTCAATTATTATAATGTGCATACAATATACGTAGAGGTAAACTCAAAGTGTAATTATTATAACGTTAATGATAACTGACTGATTTGTAGCACATCGGCTTTAGGCAATAAGGATACGTGACATTTCTCAAGCAACCAATTTTATATGAAACTGCTTTTTTATATTTACCAATGTTATAACTATTACGTATCCGTAGTACCTAAATATATTTATTCCGTAGACCGTACTAACTGATCATTTCCTTAATGTGGGTCTCTATTTGTTTGTTGGTTATGGCCATGTTTATTTCTGTGGGCCACGGTCAACATTGACTGAACCTTTCGTTGTATTTCTGGAACTAAACTCATAACCACATAAACTTGATAGATTATTGGAAAATAAAAGAACTCTATTTTGTGATCATGAGGAATAATTAAATATTTCAGTGGGTAAACACTGAATTTTGTATTAGGTAAACATTATTTGATATTAAAGTGTGGTAACACTTGTATTCTCACTTGATATGTTGGTAATGATCCTTAGGTTATATTTGTGAAACTAAATATTTAAATTTATTCATAAAAGAAAGTGTAGACATTATTGAAATAAAAAATAACTAATTTAGCATTATGGTATTATATTCAAAAGTAAATAATTAACCTATTTCAAAGCAAAAGTAGTAACGGAAAAGAAATTAAACGAAATGCAAAATTTAACACTTTTTATATTATTGAAAGATTCAAAGCATCAGTTCAAAATGAATACAAAATATTTACACAATTTAGATTATATTTTCACACAGGAATTAGGACACATATACCAATAAATACAACAATTAAATATAAAGAGTTACAGCAAGAATACTTATCTTTACTCTAGGTGGCTCGTAGACAAAAACTCCCTTATCTCATAAGAACAGTGGGTTTTATAGGTTAAGATTCCCCCCATATACCCACACCTCTTTCCTATTCCAAGTTTGACAACATAACAGCATTTTGTTTATAACAAACTGTTAATCTAAGAATCAAAAGGAAGTATCAATTGATATACATAAATTCTTAATTACAGTAAATCATTACTCAAAGTACAGTTATGATTAATCATTTATCACAATAATAATTATCAAATAGTTCTCCACATTTAAAACAGAATTATAATTTAATTAAGTAACTATTTTACAATATCTCTTAAAACGCTATGATAGTCAATTGACCTATTTCTAAATTACATTATTTGTTTGAAGCTTAACTATCAATACTTTGTGTTGCTAAATTAGTTATTTTTTATTTCAATAATGTCTACACTTTCTTTTATGAATAAATTTAAATATTTAGTTTCACAAATATAACCTAAGGATCATTACCAACATATCAAGTGAGAATACAAGTGTTACCACACTTTAATATCAAATAATGTTTACCTAATACAAAATTCAGTGTTTACCCACTGAAATATTTAATTATTCCTCATGATCACAAAATAGAGTTCTTTTATTTTCCAATAATCTATCAAACTCATGCGAGTTTCAGGCCGTGAAGTTAATTATGATATTATATATCCCATCAAAAACATAAATGTAAAATGAGAGCCAAGTTCAAAATTGTGATATATAAGCCTTGGTTGTTGACTTCAGCGACAAAAGAAGTGAGATCTAAATGGGTGCCAAGTTCAATGGTCAGTCCTGCAATTTATATATCCCATCAAAAACATAAATGTGAAATGAGAGCCAAATTCAAAATTGTGATATATATGCCTTGGTTGTTGACTTCAGCGACAAAAGAAGTGAGATCTAAATGGGTGCCAAGTTCAATGGTCAGTCCTGAAATTTATTTATAACAACATATAATATTTTATAACAACTTAAAATATCATTTCTTCTTATAACTTAGTATAAAATGTTGAAGACTAAGGCTTTGGCTTGGCTAGTTTTCATATACGAATTATAGCGTTCACAAGTTGTAAAGCTGTTAGTTCTTATTTTATTCTTCCGAAAATTTGGCTTGCTGGTAGAAACTGTACTTTTAGGTACCTACTTAATAATAATTCGTATATGGAAACTAGCCAAGCCAAAGCCTTAGTCTTCAACATTTTATACTAAGTTATAAGAAGAAATGATATTTTAAGTTGTTATAAAATATTATATGTTGTTATAAATAAATTTCAGGACTGACCATTGAACTTGGCACCCATTTAGATCTCACTTCTTTTGTCGCTGAAGTCAACAACCAAGGCATATATATCACAATTTTGAATTTGGCTCTCATTTCACATTTATGTTTTTGATGGGATATATAAATTGCAGGACTGACCATTGAACTTGGCACCCATTTAGATCTCACTTCTTTTGTCGCTGAAGTCAACAACCAAGGCTTATATATCACAATTTTGAACTTGGCTCTCATTTTACATTTATGTTTTTGATGGGATATCATTACTTTTTGTACAGAAATTATTGAACTCAATCTCAAACTCAAAACATATTTATTCAAAATATGTACCTACAAAGTACACCTTCTGAACGTCATGCTTACAGAGCATAAGACGTGATGGTGATAATTAACTACGATATCTTAAAACTAAAGCTACGAGGGTTCCAAACGTGCCCTGGTCTGAGAAGAGCCCGCAATAAACTCCGCTTTTTTTTTATTATCACCATCTCACAAATATTTGAAATTATATATATGTACTTATAATATAACATTACATAATCAGCCGTTGTAACAATTCATACCCATGCCTTGCTATCATTCAAATAATCCTTTACACTGTAATAGGACTTTTCTATTAGTTTAGTTTACGTTTAACATTAGTAGGTACTTATTATTTGGTGTAAGGTCAGTGTGTCACCCACCAGTAATTCTATTGTACGACTCATTGTACAAGATAATTAAAGACGAGAATTCTCAAGAAAAATATATGGTGTACCTAGAGTTACACTGACATTGACAGATTACATCTATGGTCAGACTACCTCTACAGCACATTTCTACATCTCATCAATTTTGATTGCAAAAGTTCAAAATCAAAAGTTTTTTGTGAAACATTGAAAACAAGCACGGTAAACAGTCGATATCACTAAAACCACTATAAACAATGAATACAAATCACAATGACTGACAGCTTGAACTGACGACTTCAAATACGTTTCTTCTTCTTTTCTGTCAATGACGTTTCGTTACACAAAATGTATGAATACGAAGGTAAGGTTTTAATGCAACTATATTATTATTCATTATTATTTACATTAAAATAATAATTATGTGTCATTTTCAATAGTTAAGGAGTTACTACCACCGCTTAAAGCAGTATTGTTTCAAACTAACGGTTGAATGTCACGTACTTTGACGTCCTTAAAATAATGATTATAACACTACAACATAAACGTCAACAATATTAAAATAATACGGCTTTAAGCAATGGTAGCATGCCTCGTGTCAGAGTTTTGATCTATACCTTTGATCATAAAAATGACGATTTTTATACGTTTATATCTAAATAACCATTTGAGGTGTGCTTATGAAATTTGGAGCACATATGTATCTCACGGGTCTCAATATATGCGCCAAATTTGACATGTTTATGTGAAATAGTTTTTGAGTTATGAGGGGGTCAAAAGTGGCTCCAAATGGTTCGTGTAATATTACACACGGTGCTGCTCGCCAGTTTTTTTGAACTTTGGCTGGACACGCTTCCGCGTGTCTTGATATTTTGTATTCTAATTCATTTATGTTCAAGGCCATTAGCTTGTGGAATGAACTACCCTCGCAAATACATCGAGCTAAAACTCTTAATAAGTTTAAAATTGACGTGAAAAATCATTACATGTCTCTCTGTAATCATCAATAGCGACATGTTTAATTTGTCCAATCTTTATATGTGTATGTATTTAGTCTTACGTATGTCTATTTTATTTGTTTTATATTATATTAGTGTATTAATACGTTATAATTTTATGATATTGTTTAGTTTATGTATCTATTAGTATTTAAGTTTATTTTTATGCACCACCTCCCACTATCCACTTGTTCATTGTCTTCGTATCGATGAGGTTGTCTGGAAGAGATCGCTGGTTAGCGATAAGACCGCCTTATTGTACCTACGTTTTAAGTTTTCATGTTTGTTATCTGTTTTTTTTATATTTTGTGGTGTACAATAAAGAATATACATACATACATACATTCTAAGTAGCGTAATCTAACTAGAGAAATTGTTAACTGGCGACAGATTGTGATCCGTTCAATGCTCTGAGTGTTTGCCTCTTTCTTGTAGGTTAGGTTACGGTTCGATATATATGAACAGGTAGTGTTAGGTTTAATCGGGTTAATATACCTACAAGATCACAATCTACCGAAAAATAATGCGTTAAATTGTAATCTGTCGACAGATTACAATTTCGCTAGTTAGATTACAATCTAAAGGTTTCTGCAATCTTACGGTGACATATCCATTCCGTGCATCATTTACAGTTGTTTCCGAAAAAAACGCAAATTAACCTTTGCAAATAACCATTTATAACCTCACTGTTTAACTTTAACGCATTTTTTCAACTGTCTAACTGTTTTGTGCCTAATAAAAAGCATATCTACAGCAAAAAGTATAAGTGGCCGTATTCCAAACATTACGGTTATGAGAAAAAAAATAACAGTTAGTTAATGCAAGCACGGTTAAATCATGGTCACACTGGTGGAGAAACTATAAAGTTAAGTTAAACTATAAAAAGAAAAAAAACCCGGCTGAGCTTGTTGTGGGCTCTTCTCAGACAGGGCGCGTTTGGAACCCTCGTAGCTTTAGTTTTAAGATACCGTAACCAATTATCACCATCATGTGTTTATAAGTAAGTAATTTTTAACGTCAATAAGTGTACCTACAGTGTACCTATATTGAATAAATGATATTGAGTATTGAGTATAGTATTGAGTTATTCATGACAACATCAGCTACATCCTATATTTTATTTCAATCAAACAATTGAGATAAATTAAATAATAAAATTTAATATTAGCCGATAAAAGGCGTTACTCTTTAAATTAGAAACGTTTGTCTAGTTTTTTTTTTAATTCCAATACAATTTAGCCCATGACTGCGACATGAGTTAACCTAGTCGGTTTCTACACGGCATAGTACGTACTATACGTATATTTAGCGTCTTTGTAGGTAGGGTGGTAACTAGCCGCGGCCGAAGCCCCCCACGAGACCTGAGGTGCGATTATGTAAGAATTGCCGATCCAATCGTCTAAGTTCGGCGTCAAGCTAGGGATTCTAACGATACCTCATTTATTAAAATCGGTTCAGGCGTATAGAAGTTATGGTGGAATATACAAACTCACATACACACATGAACCCTGAAAACAATATACTCCTTTTTCAGGCGTATAAAAACCAGACAGCCAAGAATATAATAATTTCATAATTGAAATGAAATTACGTATAACCTAGCAAACCGATGCTGAACATTTAAGGATATCTCCAAACTAGGTATTTCCACTACCACTACTACCTATTAACGTCCCACTGCTGGGCACAGGCCTCCACTCTCATAGGAGAGAGGGAATTAGAGCTTACACCCACCACGCTGCTCCAACGCGGGCAGGCGGACTTTAACGACTATTATCATATTAGTGATAATAACCGGGACCGACGGCTTAACGTGCTCTCCGAGGCACGGGGGTGAAACACCGCCAACTTCCTACCCCGGGCTGGCACTGAGAATTTCTTCATTGAAAAACTCAGTAGGTACCGTACTGGGAATTTCCTAATTGAAAAACCCAATACCCAACAATTTTATGCCCGACCGGGAATCGAACCCAGGACCTCGTAATCCGCAGTCGAGTACGCTAACCGCTAGACCAACAAGGCAGTTACAAACGAAGTAGGTATTTACAAATTAATAAATGATTTTAATTGAATCGATCAATCCTCAAGTGTGCACTTATCCCAAACAATAAATCATCCATGCAAAATGCAAATCAAGTTCTTGCATCGGACCGTGAACGAGATGCGAACTAGCCTGTTTTTTTTTATCCACTACAAGTTAGCCCTTGACTGTGATCTCACCTGATGGTAAGTGATGATGCAGTCTAAGATGGTAGCGGGCTAACCTGTTTAGGGCATGGCAGTTGTATTAAACCCATACTCCTATTTAGTTTCTACACGGCATCGTATTGGAACGCGTAATCGCTTGGCGGTACGTCTTTGCCGGTAGGGTGGTAACTAGCCACGGCCGAAGCCTCCCACTAGGCCAGACCAGGGAAAATTCAGAAATTATAAATTACCAAATTGACTCTGCCGGGGATCGAACCCGGGACCTCCGCACGTTAAGACAACAGCGCCACACACTGCGCCATGGAGGTCGTCGAAAATAATAATGCATTTAGTTCCGTAAACAAATGCACCTACTACTAATCTATACGTACTAATATTATATGAATAAATGCGACATTTTGGATGGATGTATGGATGTATGGATGTTTGTTACTCAATCCCGGCCCAACGGCTGAACGAGAGACTTATGGCTGTTAAGAGCCCAAGCAAATGTAAAAAGTGTTAGTCAATAAATAAAATTTAAAAAAAAAATTACACTAAAAAAAATAACGGATCTGGCTGAAGTTTGGCACAGAGATAGATTATAGTCTAGTATAGCACATAGGCTACTTTTTATCCCGGAAAATTAAAGAGTTCCCGCGGGAACCAAAAAACCTCAAACCACGCAGACGACGGGCATTAGCTAGTAATGTTAGAACTGCCTCGTTGGTCTAACGGTTAGCGTAGTCGACTGCGGATCACGAGGTCCTGGGTTCGATTCCCGGTCGGGCATAAAAGTAAGGTATTGGGTGTTTCAATTACGGAATTCTCAGTGCTAGCCCGGAGTTAGGAAGTTGGCGGTGTTTCACCCCCGTGCCTCGGAGAGCACGTTAAGCCGTCGGTCCCGGTTATTATCACTAACATGATAATAGTCGTCAAAGCCCGCCAACCCGCATTGGAGCAGCGTGGTGGGTCTAAGCTCTAATTCCTTCTCTCCTATGAGAGTGGAGGCCTGTGCCCAGCAGTGGGACGTTAATGGGCTGTAGTGGTTATAAATGCGAAATAGTATTTTTCTGTCTGCTACACTTTCACGGACCATCTGTTCCAACCGATTTTACAGATTTTTTAATGGATGAATTTACGAAATTTAGTACAGGGATAGGTTGTATCCCGGGGAAGGACATAGGCTAAATTTTATCCCGAAAACCAAAGAGGTCCCGCGGTAGGGAAATACACGCGGACGAAGTCAGTTTGTTTGTTTCATAGTCCACAAGGCAACAACAAATAAGGCCACATTACTATTATCATTCTATTCTGTGGTAAGGCCCCAGCTGATGTATGACCATCGTATGATAGTTTGACGATCTTAATTTTTTTTTATTCCGCTACAAGTTAGCCCTTGACTGCGGTCTCACCTGATGGTAAATGATGATGCAGATGATAGGTATTAGCGGGCTAACCTGATAAAGGTATGGCAGTTAGAAGAAGCTTAATAGCGCGATAAGACTTTTCATATTTAGCCTGATATTCAATTCAACTTTACCTCGCAATCGAATTTGTTTTTGTAAAAGCTCGGAAATTACTCACTCACTGGATTTTCTACTGTCAGCTGATTTTCTCATTCTGTGATATGGAATAAGCAGCCAAATTCACAGTTTCACAATCCAACAGCGCTAGTTATAAGGAGAAATTACTGTCAGATTTATATGCGGTGCGTGAGATATAATTTCGAAGAAAGTGATACTTTATAACTAGCATTTACTTAGATATCTCAAGACAACTCTGTTGTTTTAACTTATTGCTTATTTACAGTCATCATTATAAAGCCAAAGTCATTTATTAAAAGTAGGTAGGTACTGTACATAGTGTATAGTGTACCTACTATTTATAGTACTACGTGAACGTCAATAATATAAATAATGGTTAAACTGCCTTCTTTGTGGGATCTACCATGGCTCAAAGCAGCAAGTATTATTTTAATAATTTTAACGCTCTTTTTTCAGGATTATAACCCTTATTTTAGGGAAGTCATGGAAAGTCACATAAAACTGCAATATCAAAATAATAATAATAATGCTAGCGATGAAAGAAAGTAATAAGGGGACCTGTTTGTAGCTACGTAAATAATACCTACTTCTAGACACAAGCCGTTAAAATAAAATGGACGTAGTAAAACTTCTAGTGTAACATACCAATTAAAAGATAGGTATTAATTAGACCAACACTGTTTCAAAACGTTTCATCAGCAGAGCACGGACCACATAGGTACATAAGCATAACGTAACATATTACAAGTGAAATCATAGTATGCCTTAATAATTACACGTCCACTTAACAATCACGAACGAAACCAAAAGTTTACGACTGCCATTAAACAATCATTGACAGCGTATCGTATGCATGTGCTGCCCAATTAAATTTTACGATTATGAAGTGCGAATTGAGTTTCGTAACTGGCAACATTATTATAAAGTGAGTAATTGTCATTTAAACGGGCTGGAACTCAGAACCGCTAAGTAATTTAAAAAAAACATCCTATTATTATAACTGATGCTCGTGATTTCAGCTTGGGAGAGGAACTCTTTAATTTTCCGGGATAAAAGTAGGCTATGTCACTATCCAAGTCTTTAAAAAATTACGTCGATCCGTAACTCTGTTGCGGCGTGATTGAAGGATAAACCAACAAACAAACACACGTTCGCATTTATAATATTAGTATGATGCGAAAGTGTTTCCGTCCTTCACGACCCATCTGTTCAACTGATTTAGACGCAGATAGTATCCATCTTGGGGAAGGAGTAAGGACTACCACATTGGCTACTTTATATTCCATGAAATCGAAGTTCCCGCGGGAATCAAAATACCTTAAATACCGGACGAAGTCGCAGGTATCATCTTATAAGGCTGTTGCCGACGCTTAAAACAATACTTAAGAAATATTACTTACTCAAAACGACAGTTTGATGTCACGTACCCTGACGTTTCTAAAACAAGGATTATAATTCTAAAACACGAAAGTCAACAATAATCTATACTAATATTATAAATTCGAAAGTAACTCTGTCTGTCTGTGTTACGCAATCACGCCTAAACTACTGAACCGATTTAAATAAAATTTAGTACAGAGATAGTCCACAACCTGAGAAAGGACATAGGACATTTTTAATGCGAAAAAAGGGCTGTAAGAGTTTGAAATAGGGGATGAAAGTTTGTATGGAAATTACGTCATTTTTAAAGCTAGAAGCTTGAAACTTATTTTTAGACTACTGATTAGATATAAATAAATTTGATATTCAAAAAATTTTACCCTAAAAGGGTTAAAAATAGCGGATGAAAATTTTTGTGTGATGACGTCGCGGCAAAAAAAGCTTACGACCCAGAAAATAATTAGCCTAAAAAAATTAAAAATGCTGCCGAAAGTCACTATTCCACACGGACGAAGTCGCGGGCACAGCTAGTGAAATACTAAATATCTTTAAGCGTTGGCAGTATGGTCCCTGGTCGCGACAATTTCGGACGACGAGTAATCAATTGTTCAGTTTAAAGATTTACCCGAAACTACTTGGCCCCCCTAGCTACTACCCCAAAAAGCATGCCCAATGTGTACCTACCTATGCCACCCTTTTCGGAAAAGAACGAAACAAATTATTTTCCTCACACATATATACCTAATGGGGTAATTAATTCACGCGCTGACAACACCGTGACATTTCAATTTCACGGATTGGTCGCGGCGAAAGTGAATTGCACATGGATAACTTGTGAATCACAAGCACTTCACACGAGTTTTAACAGACTCAAAAAAAGGTAATTAAGTACTATTTTTGATGTCACACGTGACACGGACATGTTATAGCCAAGGTTGCCTACTTCTTTGCGTTTACAGCACGTTCACTTCAAGGAAAGTAAAGTCGAAGTCAAAAGCCATTTAAAACTCTGTCTTAAGGACCTAGGTACACTATATGAATGACAAAAATAAATGGTGCATAAAACTACGAGAGCTTCAAACGCGCCCTTGTCTGAGAAGAAGCTACAGATACCTATTTACATAACAAATGAGTTTTTGATGAAAGTTTTTATCAAAAAAGACTAGCCTTCACCTAACCCCGCTGTGATGCGATTACGAAGCATTATTTCATCTGCGGTGAAGCTTAGGTAAAGTTCTGAGCTTATGGTAGGTACTCATATCGGTTGTCAAAATTTCACAATAGGTCAGTACTGAGTAGCAATCCTCATAATAGGATGACGACATCCGTTGCGCAGTGTTGAGCGCTGTTGTCTTACCATACGGAGGGCTGGGGAGCGATCCCCGGTAGTGTCAATTTGGGAATTTATAATTTTTGAATTTTCCCTGGTCTGGCCTGGTGGGAGGCTACAGCCGTGGCTAGTTACCACCCTACCGGCAAAGACGTGCCAAGCGATTTAACGTTCCGGTACGATGCCGTGCATAAACCGAATAGGGGTATGGATTTAATTTAATATAACTGCCATGCCCTTGACATGTTTAAGCCCGCTACCATCTCAGACTGCATCATCACTTACCATCAGGTGAGATCGCAGTCAAGGGCTAACTTGTAGTGGATAAAAAAAATAGCTGATTAATAATCTAAACCTGCTGGCTATAGTCAATAACTATAGTTATGGAGACGCCCTCCAGTGAGTTACTGGCGGACAGTCGCTAAACCGGTCCGCTTTCTATACAACTGATTACACCTACCCACTTGCCTCGTGTGCCAGCTGCTGTTTAATTGATAAAACACACCTACCTACCTATTGGCTACAGCATAAAACCTTTTTTTTTTAAATTAAAAGACTAGCGCTTGGCCGCAATCAGAGGCCCAATTGTCTAAGCCAATCGTATTCATTTGACAGTTCATAACTCATAACTCGAACTTTTTAAGGAGTACAATATACAAGCGTTTAAACGAAGATGATGATTATATATGTAACCTTAATTTAGACTTTTTTTTCAAATTTTTTTTCCAACAAGGGACCATGGTCACCGATGTCTCCCGGAATAAGCTAGGGATTCTAACGATACCTCATTTATCAAAATCGGTTCAGGCGTATAGAAGTTATGATGGAATATACAAACTCACATACATACATACATACATGAACCCTGAAAACAATATAGGCCTTTTTTCAGGCAGTCCTATAAAAAATATGCGATATGCATGATAGACAAACTAGAGGCCACCATAAGCTCGTGACTCCATCGCTCCGCCTCAAGATGGTCCAAAGGTCGTTCGTGGGAATGAGCATTCTATTTTATAACAAAATACTGCTACCTATCTTAAACTTGCATTTACACAAGTTTAAGAAGTCCATTAAAAGTACCCTTATGATACTCTTAAACATTACGTAAATGATAGAGGAGCATGGATTTGACTCGCTCCAGCAATGCTAAGGACAGCTGTTACTTGATATGTTATTACAAATTTATGAAATTGTAAATTTTTTTTTTCAAAAGAGCAACCGCCAAGTTTTTTGCTGGTTCTTCTCGGTGGGAATGTCATTCCGAACCAGTGGTAGATTCGCTCGACGATTCAAAAGTACTTGTAAAAGTTTATTTGAATAAAAAACAATTGAATTTTGAAAAATTTGAAGCAAATCGCTTCGTACGCCCCCGTGGGATTTCAGATTTCAACTATATACTGTAAGCATAATTCCAAAAGTGGATGAATAATTAAATTGCTTTAAATTTGTTTGTACTCTCTTTAAAACTTGCACGAGCGAATGGTCATAACGTGTAGCGGTTTCACGGGAGATTGTAAACAGTTAATTATAAAAACTTGGTTAAACGTAAAGAAAATATTCATTTGATCTAGCCACGATTGCTATCGTTAAGCTCAAAATCAAATTGCGATCTAAACACAAAAGTATACAATAATCGCTGAGTATGTCGGTAACAGACTAACTTCCAATTATCAAAATACTAGTATTTATTTATTCCAATATGGCGTCCCCACTAAAGAACGAACCGAATGAAATACATCGAATGAGTCAAATATCAATTTAATTAAACCTACGTCAATAAATAAATTAACAATCTTATAACTTTTCTAAAAATTCAATTCAAACGACATTGACCAAATTCGCCTAAGAATCAACATACATTTGAAATATACAGTAATTCTTAGGTTATTTTATAGCCTTTATTACAAATATTAGAATTTGGCGGACACTTTAAAATTAATTAAAAAATTAATAAATGGGTATTAAATTGATTATTATACGTTTTCGTTTCTGAATTATTAACCATAGATCAATAACTTACAGGTTAAAGTAATATACAATACAACCGCTTGAGCGCTAGATCCATATCGTAAGAAACAAGATAAAAGCAACTTAAAGTGCTGAGTGCGCTAGTATTCTGAATCTCGGTGCACCATCTACTGAAAGTACAATAATTTAATATTTTTAACGCCATCTGTGAAGTTGTCGATGAACTATGACGATACCTGCATCCTTATTAATACCGCCATCAGTAATGTTTTTGATGAACTACGGCGAATCTTGTCTTATCTTCATACTGTTTACAGCTCTATTACAAATGGGTAAAGATGATATTTATTTGTTCAAGCAGATCGATCGTGATAGCTGAAATAACCTCAAAATTGAAAATATTTTTGGTAATTAGTAGTTTTTTAGCAAGTGTCCGTAGTTTTAATCTGCTCTCAAGTATAAAAAGGTATTAATTTGAACCCAGTAATCAATATTTTATGACGGTTGGTTCTTAGGCGAACTTTGTATGGGGACTGAACATTGTCCTTTAAAAGCAAAGCTGACAATACGGATGCAGACCCTGACTATATAATGATGGTCATGGTTTCTTACAGAGAATATTCTGTGAGTTCTTATTCGTGCTAGGTATAATAGGTGTTATGTTATGCTCATGCGCTTATTAACCGTTTAATACGCGTGAACCACTGACACACAAACAGCTAATTATATTTACATAATCAATGCAACGAAAGCCTCTTGTTACAATCGTTATGACGTGTTATCGGATGTACGATTAGGAAGAGTAGCTTTTTTCTTTTAATCCACTACAAGTTAGCCCTTGACTGCGATCTCACCTGATGATGCAGTCTAAGATGGTAGCGGGCTAACCTCTTAGGGGCATGGCAGTTATATTAAACCCATACCCCTATTCGGTTTCTACACGGCATCGTACCGGAACACTAAATCGCTTGGCGGTTTTCTTGTTGTCTTAGATGTAGATTGTCTTAGATGGTAGGGTGGTAACTACTTAACTAGCCACGGCCGAAGCCACCCACCAACTCAGACCAAAGAAAATTAACCCTGCCGGGGATCGAATCCGGGACCCCCCACGTAGACAACAACGCTCACCATTGCGCCAGGGAGGTCGTCAAACATAACACTTATAATATAGTGTACCAGCCCCGATGCCCGCGAATTCGTTCGCTTCGATTGAGGTTTTTTGGATAGTAGTCTATGTGCTATTCCAGACTATAATCTATCTTTGTGCCAACATTCATCCAGATCCATTCAGCTACAATCAGCAAATAAATGATTATGATTATGAAAAAAAAAACCGGCTGAGTTTGTTGTGGGCTCTTCTCAGACCAGGGCGCGTTTGGAACCCTCGTAGCTTTAGTTTTAAGATACCGCAACTAATTATCACCATCATGTTTTATATGTAAGTAATGGACGTCAATACTGCCTCGCTGGTCTAGTGGTTAGCATATTCGACTGCGGCCGACGAGGTCCCGGGTTCGAGTCCTGGGTCGGGCCATAATTAAGTATTGGGTTTTTCTAACTAGAAATTCTCAGTACTAGCCCGGAGTTAGGAAGTTGGCGGTGTTTCACCCCCGTGCCTCGGAAAGCACGTTAAGCCGTCGGTCCCGGTTATTATCACTAACATGATAATAGTCGTTAAAGCCCGCCAACCCGCATTGGAGCAGCGTGGTGGGTGTAAGCTCTAATTCCCTCTCTCCTATGAGAGTGGAGGCCTGTGCCCAGCAGTGGGACGTTAATGGGCTGTAGTGGTCGTGGTGGTGGTGGACGTCAATATGTGTACCTAAATACCTAAATTGAATAAATAAATTGATTAATAAAGAAGTATAGATTATCTTAATTATCTACGCATAACCCCTTCCTCTCACAGACGGGTGGTTCAGTTGATTACGTTATGAGGTCCCGTTTACATAACTGTATCATGGCACGGTTCACATTATCATACTAGCGGAAAAACGGGGCTTACTCTATTGTGTTAGTGGGAACCACCACGGTGGCACAGCGTTGTAAGACTTAACACCTGCAGAGGAGGCCGTTCGACTCCAGGGGCCATACTATCATCGCTTAAAGCAATATTACTCACAAGTGAACTTACGACTGCCCTACCATATTATTTTTGGAGTTTACCTACTTAAGAAGCGATTTGCATATATAGCCTTTGGAATCTTATTCACATTTTTATTAAATGATATTTTTTTGTGAATCACTGGATATTGAACTATAGTGTTACATATTTTTGGAATCTACTCATCATTTTCTAGATGATGATTATATAGTTAATCTTATTTTCGAAAATAAATTTTCAACTTTAGTCTTTAATGTGGGACCATGGTCACCCCATAATTTTTTTAAAAATTTTACTAGCCTATGTCACCCGGGATAAGCTAGGGATTCTAACGATACCTCATTCATCAAAATCGGTTCAGGCGTATAGAAGTTATGGTGGAATATACAAACTCACTTACATATATACATACATACATACATACATGAACCCTGAAAACAATATACTACTTTTTTCAGGCAGTTGTATAAAAATGACAGTTTATTATCACGTACTCTGACGTTCCTAAAATATGGATTATAATTCTAAAACACGAAAGTCAACAATAATGATACAATGTGTTTAATAAAATAAAAAAAATATTTAAATTTTAATTAATTAATTTTGGTTATTAATCTTGTTCTAAAGTAACCCACCTTTTATATTTATTATCTATAGTCTATGTAATGTTTGTTATCTGTCCTTCCTGAATATATTTTTTGCCTGCTCTCCCTCCAAAAAGTGAACTTGTGATTGAAGACTGTCAAAAATGGTGGAACAAAAAACTTACTAACTTTTCTGCATACCTATCTTTAAATCTCAATAAAACATGCAACGAATTGGTTTTTGCGTGTGCCGACCGGCTTGTGTATTCTGTGACATTCCACCTTGGACTTAAATATTCCTGTTTATTTTTGGTAAGTCTAGGTAGTTTATAAACTAAACAGCGCCAATTTCCAAATAGGCCTGGACTCAACGGAGAGCATCTTGGAGGTCTCTTTCCTCGGCTTATGGCTGAACAATATGCCCTTGATTTAGTTAAATTCACCCTCTGCCTTTATGCACCCACTGCTGGACACAGGTCTCTTTTAAGTGTGCTGTATCGATGTCAGCCTGCATCCTTCTCGCCCTACCCTCCGTTTGCTAAAACGCGGACCTTTCTAGTTTCGATGCGCCCAATTAAATCGGCCCTCCGACACACGTGACATCCCCACCTAGGGCTCTACCGGATTAATCACTGGAAATCCTCACAAAAGTCTGATAATTCTAAACATCCTGATTCCTGACATGACACGTCACGTACGGGCATAACGCGATAAGTACTGACGTCTGTAAGGTAACCCACCCTAACCCCCATTTCAGCGATTTGGCTAATACCTACTTTTGACTTTGTTGCAAGCAAAAGTTGGCAAAAGCGTTGTTAATGACTTCTTACTCTAGTACCTAGTGATCTAGTTTGTTTAACGCGTTAAATTACACTCGAAAGTCATACACAGCTTTCCCTTCTCAATGGTCACAGCACAAATCCCATGACAAGTAGAAACATATAGCTTTAACATCCGTAGCTGTTCACGGTGTTGCTGAATCATGGACGTCTCAATACACGCCATTCAGGGGTCATAGGTTCATAGCCCCATCGCATCGTCGCCTACAATAACGGTTTTTTTTTGGTATTTCTAAGTCTCGTGTTCTCTTATTAAACTGGTTTACTTACTAAATAAAGAAACAAGATGATGCCCGCGACTTCTTCCGCGTGGATTAAGGTTTTGGATTTCCGCGGTATCTCTTTAATTTCCGGGATAAAATGTAGCATAGGCATGTCCTTCCCCGGGATGTTACACCTCTACCTTTATACCATCCAAATCGGTTGAAAATATGGTCGATTGGGATCTGTCTGGCTGCTATGCTTTCACGACCCATCTGTTCATCAGATTTTGATAATACCTACATAGTAGGGGAGCCCAAGAGGGGATTTTTGGATTTACTCCAGCGCAGCAGATTAATATAAAGGGGGATCCTCTGGACCCTGTAGAGTACCTTCACCATATATGAGCCCTGTATATTGGTGGGTCTGTCTAGGACAGCAGATCAGAATAGTAAATAAATAAAATCGATCAAAGATCGAATCGATCGATAAAAGGATAGGTGGCACCCCGGCGAAGGACATAGACTAAATTTTATCCCGGAAAGTAAGGAGTTCCCGCGGGAATCCAAAAAAACTTCATCCACGCGGGCGATGTATTGACATGGATATTAGCATGGACATTGCAGTGGATAATAGACATATGTCTTACTAGCGGATGCCCGCGACTTCGTCCGCGTGAAATAAGTATTTTAAATTCCCACGGGAACTCCCTAATTTTAACTCCCTGTTAATATATAGCAGACACTCACAAATAATGTGGCTTTCTATTGGTACCAGAATTTTCAAAACCGGTTCAGTAGATCCAGAGATTATCCCCTACAACCTCACAAACTTTACCTCTTTATAATATTAGTATAGATTAGTTTTGTTTCCCGTATACATGTTAGCGATAAACAGATTCATTTTTTGTGTTAGCGATGATAGAGCGAGAATCAACACATTGATTGTGTATTGTATGGGTGAAGCGGTTTTTGTGCCATTCGTGTAACGGTTAATGTTAACTAGGTATTGTGAACCCGGATTCTGGAACGAAGAGGAGTCAAAATGTTTTTTTCGCTTTTTTGCTGTTGCCAACTAAAATTGGCAGTTAGTCGGAGTTTCCCCGGGATTTTTTTTTATTCCACAACAAGTTAGCCCTTGATGATGATGCAGTCTAAGATGGTAGCGGACTAACCTGTTAGCATAGGAGTATAAATTTAGTAGTTTGTGATTTTCCCACCTACTTGTTCAATAGGTTTTGAAGAAATCAAAATTAAAAGCAATCTCTGGAAAATATATTTTGTATCGAGAAAATTATAGCTAATCGTGTCTCTGATCATATATAGGTACCTTAATTAAACACGTTTCTGAAACTCACACGTTTATATAAAAGACTCAAAGAGCACATATTGAAGTATCAATATCAATATAGTATGTTTATAGTTTTCAAAAAAAAAGCTTTCAAAAATTGCAAATAAATCATATAATATGGCCCGATAATATAGAGGCACAGAGGCCATAGTCTAGGCAATGGGGCGGAGACCCCCGCATTAAATCCTCAGTCGATGAAACTTGGCTGGGTTTTAGTATTGGATGATCCAAAACTTATACAAAAATATCCAACAAAAAAAACATCCGGATGTTAGGTATTTTATTTATACCTAAAAATTAATATTTATGACTGAATATTTTCTCGATTTCTTTTTAAAATAATAGTAAGTAGTATATTTACACTCAAAACCGAAATATCAAATGAAATAATCATGCAGAACATCGATATTTAAACCGATTTTATTATCAAATCTAAACTGTGTTTACGCGATAATGTACCTTCCTGCTTTAACAATTGGGTATAGCATAAAGAATACCTTACTTACTTTCTGATTTTTTATTGGATATTTATAATATACGTTTAACTCGTGATACTTTATCATACTATAAAGTTTCGTCGCCTGAGGAATTATTGTTGGGTCAACTAGCTTTATTGCCATACTGCCAACGCTTAAAGCAATGTTACACAAAATTTCAATTTAATGTCACGTACCTTAACGTTTCTAATTTATGGATTATAATTCTACTACACAAAAGTCAACAATAATGAAACAATATGGCTTTAAGCGTTGGCAGTATGGCCCCAGGTACTTACTACCTACACTACAGCCCATTAACGTCCCACTGCTGGGCACAGGCCTCCACTCTCATAGGAGAGAGGGAATTAGAGCTTAGACCCACCACGCTGCTCCAATGCGGGTTGGCGGGCTTTAACGACTATTATCATGACTTACTACCTACGCTTTCCAGAAAAGGTTTCCCTTCCTCGGGCCCTTTCTTATGCTATCAAGAAGATGATGAAAGATGATTATCAGATGAGATCGCGGTCAAGAATAAACCTGGGGGCATACTACAATCGCTTTAAGCCATATTGATTCGTTATTGTTAATTTTCACCCTTTAGGATCGTCAAGGTACGTGAAATCAAACTGTCATTTTGAGTAATATTGCTTAAGTATTGCTTTAAGCGGTGGCAGTGTGGCATATCGATATCATTATGAAGTGAGTGACCCAAATATCTGTGAGTAGTAAGTTAGAATCATTCACGCTTACATTATAAAATACGGTTTCTCTTAGCACTTAGCACAAACTAACTAACACTTTCTAGCAAGGATGTGCCGTGAATGTTATCAGTTTTAAAACGAATTCAAACCCAAAACAGTGTCTAAACAAATCTTAATCATTTGACAGCTTAAAACGTATTACTGAAACTGTTTAAATAGTTCACACATGCTTTTTGACGTACAGCCATTTATGAACTCCTTAAACAGGTCGAAATACACGTTTGACAAACGATTACGATTACGATATCCTTACACAATCGGGGGGCAGATGTTTAGGCCTGTCAATCTTAATAGCCTCGTAAAGGCCTCACAATTTAAAACTCGTCTAAGGATCCTATAAGGATGATCTATTTTATCAACATCAGAACTTCTGATCGCGTAATCCTGCCTGGTGGGGGCCTCGGCCGTGGCCGTGTATTTTATTATACGACTGCCTGAAAAAAGGAGTATATTGTTTTCATGGTTCATGTATGTATGTATTTATGTATGTGAGTTTGTATATTCCAGCATAATATCTATACGCCTGAACCGATTTTGATAAATGAGGTATCGTTAGAATGCCTAAAATATTCCGGGTGACATAGGCTAGTAAAATTTTTACAAAAAAAGATGGGGTGACCTTGGTCCCGCATGAAAGAAAAGTTCGAAAATAAGTTTAACTATATAATCATCATCTAGAAAATGATGAGTAGATTCCAAAAATATATAACCTTATAGTTCAATATCCAGTGATTCACAAAAAAATATCATTTAATAAAAATGTGAATAAGATTCTAATTGAACTAGATTAATCTAAATTTTTAACTTTTTAGTTCGTTTTTTGGCAGGGCAGTCGTGTTTTTTAATTATTTTAATTATGACTTCTTCCACTACAATCTACCATACCAGACGCACGTTTTTCAGTTTGATAAAGAGTTGCTGATTTGATTGAGTCGTTATCCCAGTTGCTGATAACATGAAATTAATTTGACAAATTAAAAAATACGACTGCCCTGCCTTATTTTTTTGGAGTTTACCTCCATAAGAAGCGATTTGCATAGATAGCCTTTGGAATCTTATTCACATTTTTTATTAAATGATATTTTTTTGTTAATCACTAAATATTGAACTATAGTGTTATATATTTTTGGAATCTACTCATCATTTTCTAGATGATGATTATATAGTTAATCTTATTTTCGTTTTTTTTTTTCAATAATGGTCTTTAATGCAGACCTATGGTCACCCCATCAATTTTTTTAAAAATTTTACTAGCCTATGTCACCCGGAATAAGCTAGGGATTCTAACGATACCTCATTTATCAAAATCGGTTCAGGCGTATAGAAGTTATGGTGGAATATACAAACTCAATACATACATACTTACACACATGAACCCTGAAAACAATATACTCCTTTTTTTCAGGCAGTCGTATAAAAATAGAGTCAACCCTAGCCAAACTTGTTCATATTTTAAACATTATGCGATAATATTACGAGCAGTGCAGCGTTCATTTCGTTGGAAAGCGGTAACGGCGATGACTTGCGTATATCGCGTTTATATACATAATAATATCCATATTATATGCTTTCGTAATTTTATTATAATTCGTTGCATCATCGTAGAACGAGATCCACCTTTTATGTGATACGTAATGTTCATAGACAAGTAGATTAGCTACGTGTAACTAGTGTATTTACAATAATAATAATAGCTAAGTAATTTTCTTTAATTTTGTTTATTTAAGGACATCCAACAGGTTACAATAGAATAACAGGAAAAAATAAAGCTAGTTAAAAGAATAATATGCATTACTGTAAAGCCACTTAGAGGCTGCCACAGCTTGCAATATAATATTAAAAAAAACACACTATGGGTCGGAGAAAAAAGAAATAAAAGAGGAAAAGATTAAAAAAAAAAATAAGCTAACTAATAATAATTAACTTAAATTAGCTGTGATAAGATCCAGCAAGCCATAGAAGACAGCTAACCGGATCTAGGTCAGTTACACAAAAAACAAAAACAAACGAAATAAACAATTGAATGATAAGAATATTATAACAATACAAATTATAGCGTTTACTTAAAATACAGGACTGATTATGATGTAAGCAAACAATAAATCAATATAACACAGGTAAAAGTTAAAAATAGATTCGTTACGATATTGACATTTAAAGTAATCCGTTAACTTCTTTCTAAACTAGCTAACGTTAAAGGTCCTTGCCCAAACCAACATCAGCTAAGATAAAGTTCTGAAGAGGATCGCTCACTTTTTGGGATAATGTCATAATATGTGTGTTATGAGAAATGAAATACCTACTACGGTGAAGGAAAACAGTTATCTGAATTTGCCCGGCGCGGTGGACTATAGTCTAACCCTTCTCATTCTGAGTGGAGACTCGGTTTTTGAAGTGAAAACTTCTTTAGGTGCGTTGAACACTTTTTGGTAGGGGGTAATAAACGAATTAAAAAATGCGACTGCCCTGCTATATTATTTTTGTAGTTTACCTCCATAAGAAGCGATTTGCATATTGGGAGCCTTTGGAATCTTATTCACATTTTTTATTAAATGATAATTTTTTGTGAATCACTAAATATTGAACTATAGTGTCATATATTTTTGGAATCTACTCATCATTTTCTAGATGATGATTATATAGTTAATCTTATTTTAGATTTTTTTTTCAATTTTGTTCTTTATTGCGGGACCAAGGTCACCCCATCAATTTTTTTAAAAAATTTACTAGCCTATGTCACCCGGAATAAGCTAGGGATTCATACATACATATTACATACATACATACATACATACATGAACCCTGAAAACAATATACTCCTTTTTTCAGGCAGTCTTATAAAAATGTCGATACGCGTGATCGAAACCATTCTTCTTAAGACAAAAGGTCTTAAATATAATAATATAGTACATTCGTTATTACACTTTAATGCCTTAGTTTTAAGGTTTATATTAATACGTGCTGTGTTACCGTGGACGACACCTCGCGTTGTTACGAAGGCAAAAGGTCTTAAATACAAATATAGTACATTCGTAATTAAACTTTAATGTCTTAGTTTAAGGTAAATTTTTGAATTTTTTTCTTTTTTTTTAATTAGAAAAATAATAATTCGCTTCACTTCTATAGGCAGTCCCTATGACTGCCAATTTTTATTAAATTATAGCGCTTGGTTGCAATAAGCCTAGGCGCATCACCTCTTGCAAGTGGAGCGCACTTGCCTAGAAGAGAGGAAAACGGAAGCCGGAAGAAATGAAATGATTTATTTATTTCATGTAGGACAACTTGTGTCACTTATGAAACGTTAAGACTCTACCACCGGTTCGGAAAACTGATTCCACTGAGAAGAGCCGGCAAGAAACTCAGCAGTTGCTCTTTTCATAGAAAAGAAAAGGTTACAATATGTAGACAACACAACACATACGTCACAAGTATTACACTGACTTGTGGGTCACTGGATGCGAGGCCGGTTGCTTCCATGCAACTTTGTCGTTAATAAATTATAATATATATATAATAGTTAATAAATAAATTAAGAGAATTCCATATTCTAAAAAATATTCGAGTATAAAATAATAAATGTCGTATCCTGGAATAAATTCTAGAAGGTAAGTAACAACTAGGTAGTGGTATAAATTCCAGTGAGTTACATGTAACCTAATTGGGTATCTGGTAGGCAACAAGCAAACCTGGTTTATGTATTAGATTAATTTGTTTACGCGATCACAGTAAACCGACAGGGTGTTAGATGCTGTAGGTACTCGAACGGTTAGCAAAAAACTTTTTATAGACATTTCTAATCACAAGTCACAATAGCCACCTAAGCATAATGAGGGGTCATCCATAAATGGGGTCATGTATTCTTCTGTCAGTTATGTACGACTTTTCCTATGTGTACGATGTAACTGCCTATAAATTGAATTGCTTGTTACCTATTGCCTAAGCCATTCAACATTTTGTATTCCTACTACTTGTAATTCTGTTGGTAGTTCAAAAAAATTAAATTAAATTAAATAAAGTACGTCACACAAATTTCGTGATTTTTGGACCCCTCCCCCATCCTTGTCACAGTCACATTTCACCAACTGGTCACATTCTCCCTCCCTAGTGTGACGTCACATATCTTGCAATTTTACATCTAGAAATTATTAAATTAAAACAGCACTTCCGAAATTAGTTTTATTTCCATATAAATTATTTTTTAGTATAATCAAATTCAAATGAAACATTTGAAAAAAATAACAAAACTTGGAAATATTTTTAAGATTTTTGTCACTTAGATGTTTAAGATTTTGAAATGTGACGTTGTGACCCCTCCCACCCCTTTTCACACAATGTCACACTTCGTCGACCCCATTCGTCGAAAACAATCATTTTGTTCCTTAGTTACATCATTATACAATATAGATATAAAATAATAAATTATTATTCCATACATAGCTTGCTCGAAACCAAACCTGTAACCTCGTAAAGAATCCAGAAGCATTAACCACAAGAGAATCGCGGTTATCTATAATTATTACCTGAAACAAAAAAAATACAAAATTAAGTATATATATTACTTTTAACTTTTAAGTAAGTAGGTAACTGCTACGATATTAATTACTAGCTAATGCCTGCGTGGATCGAGGTTTTTTGGTTCCCGCGGGAACTCTTTAATTTTCCGGGATAAAAAGTAGTCTATGTGCTATTCCAGACTAAAATCTATCTCTGTGCCAAATTTCAGCCAGATCCGTTCAGCTGTTGGGGCGTGATTGAGTAACAAACATCCATACATCCATCCAAACTTTCGCATTTATAATATTAGTTAGATGAATTTACTTTTAAGATACAACTTTTGTGCTGTCCGTACCGAACCAAAGTTTTCACTTGGCAGGTGCATTCTATCAGTCACGCTAACGATTCTTGTATATTATATGATACGCAATATATAATATACATTAGAGATTTCTTGTAAAGTTTATAAAAAGAAGTAGCATTTATTATTGGTTCAACCACCTTTCTTATATACTTAAAAAAATATTTATTTCCCGGAAACTGTTCGAAACAGCTGAATTAGGCTAAGAAGTTGACAAAGCGTGGCTAACCGAGGGCCAATGGGTTCGTTTCCCGGGCAAATATTATGTAATCTTTGTATTCACTAGTACTTACTAGGTACTTAAGTAGGTATGTAATTTGTGATAATTGGCGCAGAAGAGGCTCTACCATATTAAATCTCCTTTCGCAAATAATAAATAAAATTATAATATTATAAATGCGAAAGTTTGGATGGATGTATATATGTGTGGATGTCTGGATGTTATGGATGTTTGTCACTCAATCACGCCCCAACGGCTGAACGGATCTGGCTGAAATTTGGCACAGAGATAGATTATAGTCTGGAATAGCGCATAGGCTCCTTTCCATTGTAGAATTGAGTTTGCTATGCTTTCTTAAAACTGTGCCAGAACATACAATATACTATGCATTATGTAACATTTATCTATCCTATGAATACTGGTTACTGTGTTACATAATATTATTTATTATACCTATACAAAATGAAACCATAGTGTTAATTGAGGGAATGTCTCATCTGCCCGGCTAGCTCAGTCGGTAGAGCATGAGACTCTTAATCTCAGGGTCGTGGGTTCGAGCCCCACGTTGGGCGAAACACTTTTTTACATTTTTTTATTAGTTTGAGCTTATCTTATCTTAATTATTGAAATTAAAATTAAACAAAAGTCAGATATCATTAAAAAAAAATTAAAAAAAAATGTCGAGTACCTACAATAAACTATTATATTATGTCAAAATCAAAACTTATTATAAAATATTAAATAGAATTATGTCAAATACAATAAATTATCACATGTATAACAATTAATATTATCAATATTACGTAAAACTGATTTGTGATTGGCTGAATTTATAGTATTCTTGCTGCGACAATGAATATTGATCAATATCGAAAGAGTGCTAACCCAACAGAATTGAGCGTTTGACTACTAGTGAGATAAATTATGTTTTATTGATTATTAAATAAAGGATCTCCCAAAAGTCGTAATATCCACGTGCCCTGCTAGTTTTATTTTTAATAACCATTTTAAATTATCGATTAAAGTAAAAAAGTTCGTCGAACTTTGATGACGTCACAACTTAAAATTTCATACAAAATCCATGCTAAGCACGCGTTTTGACGTTTGAAAAAAAAGTTGCTGATTTGACTAGTTGTCAAATACCCAATTGATTGTGATCGTCACAATGTAGAATAGGCATGATGACAGTAACCATAAATCAATGAAATTATGAATTTGTCTAATGAAATAGGATTCATGGATTATAAAAAACGTATTTATTTTTCTATTTCGAGTGAGATTGCTATTTATTTCGCCATATTGGATTAAACGCCAAGAAGCGAATGACGTCACAATTGTTTGTTTCGAGCTTTGACAATCACACCATTGTTTACTGCACACTGCACAGAGTATATTGGTAAATACAATAGTGACGTCACAAACGACGCCATGACACCGGCGAGCGTTTTGGCGTGAATTTTAAAATTTAAATTTCAAAAGCCAATTTCATCTACCAAACCTTTATTTTTCTGCTGAAATAAGATATTTTTTCGAAATAGTGGATAATTCCGAACATAATCTGACCATTTTTCAAAATCAGTCATCATGCCTATTCACGTTTCTTTTATCGATCCCCTGGTTACAACTTTATAAGCAGGGGCTGACGTGTAACCTTCAAATGAACAATGAAGCAAGTTCACACACAAAGCATTGTCCTTTCGTTAACGCTGACAAGTAAACCTGGGGGTTACTACCATCGCTTAAAGCAGTATTGTTTTAATATTGTTGCCGTTCGTATTTCGCCTTTCAAGCGGCTATAATTCTTACGAGTATTTCAGGGACTTTGAGCCGTTGGGGCGTGATTGAGTAACAAACATCCATACATCCATCCAAACTTTCGCATTTATAACATAACTAGCGAATGCCCGCGATTTCATCTGCGGGAATCGAGGATTTTTAAATCCCGGGGGAACTCCTTAATTTTCCGGGATAAAAAGTAGCATATGTGCTATTCCAGACTATAAACTATCACTGTGCCAAATGTCTGTCCTTTCTTAAACGCTGACTAGTAAACCTGGGGGTTACTACAATCGCTTAAAGCAGTATTATTTCAAAATGACAGTTTTTGTCATTTTCAAATTTAAATGTTTTTAACCAAATAAACATTTAGGTACTTACAACTGCTTTTGAATTTATTTTTTATCCACTACAAGTTAACCCTTGACTGCGATCTCACCTGATGGTAAGTGATGATGCAGTCTAAGATGGTACCGGGCTAACCTGTTAGGGGCATGGCAGTTATATTAAACCCATACCCCTATTTGGTTTCTACACGGCATCGTACCGGAACGCGTAACCGCTTGGCGGCACGTCTTTGCCGGTAGGGTGGTAACTAGCCACGGCCGAAGCCTCCCACCAGGCCAGACCAGGGAAAATTCGGAAATTATAAATTCCCAAATTGACCCTGCCGGGGATCGAACCCGAGACCTCCGCACGTAAAGAGAACAGCGCTGCCCACTGCGCCACGGAGGTCGTCAAAAACGTCGTCGTTTTGAATCGTCAAATGAAACTACCACTACTTCGGAATGATATTCCTACTGAGAAGAACTAGCAAGAAAAAGAGCAACCGCCTAGAACTCGGCGGTTGCTCACATAAAAAAAGTTACCTACCTTGACGTCCCTGAAATAAGAATAGGGATGATGACAACTCAATCAAATCAGCAACTCTTTATCAAACTTAAAAACGCACTTCTAGTATGGAAGTTGTATGAAATTCACCATTGTGACGTCATCAAATTGCAACGCAATTTTTTTCTTTAATCTATATTTTAAAATGGTTATTAAACTTAAAACTAACCGAGGACGTCAATTTTAGATCTTTTGGAAGACCCTTTACTTAAAAATCAGTTAGAAATAATTTATTTTTGATATAGGCATCATCCCTATTATAGCCGCTTTAAAGGTGAAACACGAACGTCAACAATATTAAAACAATACTGCTTTAAGTGATGGTAGCATGCCCCCTGGTTGCACGATGTATGGTGTATGGTGATTCATCAAGTGCAAGCGAATCGAGAGATGCACTTCAGGAGACAAGTCATAATTAAAAAAATTAAATAATACGACTGCCCTGCCAAAAAACGAACTAGTAAACAGTTAAAAACCTAAATTAAATTAGAATCTTATTCACATTTTTATCAAATGATATTTTTTGATGAATCACTGGATATTGAACTATAGTGTTATATATTTTTGGAATCTACTCATAATTTTCTACATGTTGATTATATAGTTAATCTTATTTTCAAATATTTTTTTTCAAATTTAGTCTTTAATGCGGGTCCATGGTCACGCCAACAATTTTTTTAATTTTACTAGCCTATGTCACCCGGAATAAGCTAGGGATTCTAACGATACCTCATTTATCAAAATCAGTTCAGGCGTATAGAAGTAATGGTAGAATATACAAACTCACATACATACATGAACCCTGAAAACAATATACTCCTTTTTTCAGGCAGTCGTATAAAAACAATCTATACGTCGATATTAAAAGCAAAATAGTCTATCTGATCTAGGTTTATTATAGAGCTGCGTCGCGACTTTTGATCGAATCAAAGTGATTTCTAGTCTCTGTCTGATATTTATCACGGCTCCGAAAGGCACAGCTTAAATAATACTAGATGCCCGCGATTTCGTCCGCGTTGATTAAGTTTTATGAATTCCCACGGGAACTGCTGAATTTTCCGGAATAAAAAGCATATGTGATACAACCTATCTCTGTACTGACTTTCATCAAAATCGGTTGAAAAGATGTGCCGTTAAATCGTACCAGACAGACATACTTTCGCATTTATAATATTCGTAGTATGGATTCGTATAGATATTGTTTATTGGACATAAAAATGTATACCTATGATAAAAGCGTGGACCTTCACTCTAAGAAAGGTTTTCACGTCAAACCATTATACTAATAAATAATATGTTTCGATGGTCAAACCCTTTATTACAAAATTCTGGGGCTGACCTAATAATTACATCCTCAAGCTAAACAGAACCTTACTGTAACACTTTAAAGGTACAAATCGGTTACCCATATCCTTGTCTACCATATGGTCAACGTTTGGGAACAATTTTTCACGCAATATTTACTCTTTTTCTTTTGACATGACAAGTCTACCAGTTGGACACCATACGGCTCGTCAGAACACAAAAAAAAACAGACATACCTACTTCGTTAAAAATGCACGCTTGTTCACACAAATGAAACTTATATAGGTTTGAGTTTATTTTATTTTCGGTAAATATTAAGCGTTTAGCGTACCTAGTAACTATGCTACCATATTATAATATAAGAATACTAGCCGATGACCGTGGATTGAGGTGTTTTAGGGGTATGAAAAATAGATAGAAGCCGATTCTCAGACCTACTGAATATGCAGATAAAATTTCATAAAAATCGGTCAAGCCGTTTCGGAGGAGTATGGTTACTAAGAATGTGACACGAGAATTTTATATATAAGATTATTAGTATTTAAGTAATTATATAAATTATACCTATACATATAACCTATTAAACCTCTAGTAGTTATTCAATCTATGTATGCTAAGAATATCTATGAGTATTGTTGTTTAAGGGTAGCATACTAGGGCCGCTATTATTTCTCATATACATCAATGACCTAACTAGCAAAATTAGCCATCAATGCATTTTATATGCTGATGATACTACAATAGTTGTTAAATATAAATATAAATCTATCCTAGAAAATGAAACAAACAATACTTTATTAATAAGTATTGAATGGTTGGAACTCAATAACTTATCGGTGAATATGGATAAAACAAAATATATTCATTTTCTTACTTATAATAGCAATCCTCTCAATTTACAAATAACTTATAAAATGCAAAGCATTGAAGCATCAGAGAACATATCGTTCCTAGGACTTACAATTGATAAACAGTAATTGGAAAGTACATGTAGAGAGGTTATGCGATGCGACAGACTTGATCGATTCACATATGTTTTAAAAAGGCTCAGCAGAAATTCTAGTATTCAAACTGCATTACTTGCGTACCACGGTCATGTATCCTCGTTATTACGATATGGACTTGTTCAGTCACATAAAATTGGAATATTGAATATGCTGATAGCGAAGATCTTTTTTGTTCTCTGTCCTTACTTTTATATTTTATTATTGACTTAATTAGTATTATCTATGTTTGTGTTGCCTGAAAGTTTTATTATAGTATATTTTGATGGTTTATTAATGAAATTTCTTTAAAAATTTACTAAGATAATTATATAAATGATGACTATATGAAAATGTACCTATGGTCTAATGAAATTTAAACTTAAAAATACATAACTATTTGCACACCATTGTATGATAGAATATGTAAGGGAAATATTATTGTTAAGGCCTATATGTATTTTATTTTAAAATCAACTTATGTAAATGTATACTTAATAACAATTAGTAAATCGAATATGAGATATACCTACTTAGTACTTACCTTAGGAAATATTATTCTCATTGCAATTCATTTTAAAATTTGAATATTCAAACAAACAACCTGCTCCGTCCATATCGATCGCACTCGGCGCTTATCCATGGGGTATTTCACATCCATTTGGCTGTAATCCCATGGGGGTAAGCCGTGACGTCACTCGTCTAGGCGGGAGTCGCGACACCATGGCGCGGGACTGACGCACACAAAAGTGTTCCAAAATAGAAGCGTTTGTTCTCAGACCAGGGCGCGTTTGGAACCCTCGTAGCTTTAGTTTTAAGATACAGTTACTGATTATCACCATTATATTTTATGAATAACTGGACGTCAATATGTGTAGTATACCTAACTAAATTGATTAAACATTATTTGACTTTGACTTTGAATATAGGCTACACTTTGACAAGTAACAAAATTAAATATTAAGTATTTATACTAAGGAATTGCCTGAAAAGCTGTCTCTACTCACTCTAGCTAAACCCCATCGATAAACATAGTATTATGAGGGCCACATTCTGTCAATTTGTATTCTTATAACCTTAGAGGGGCTCGAAGATTGAAAAAAACAAACTAACAAAATGAGAATTCAAGTTGCTGGTAATTTTTTCAATGAACTTCATCATTAAAATGAGCGGAAATTCATCATCAAATATCAAATCCATCTTCGTGCATGCACTTACGGAGGAGAAGGAGAAGTAATGAAGGACTTTTACACCAAACACTTAGGGCGCCCTAAGTAGAAAAAAACCTGTACTCAATTTCTCAAAGGCGTAAGTACTCTCTAAGTAACAGTTTGCAATCATAGTTAAAGTTATCAAACTAAATAGGCGTCATCGAGCAAAAAAAGCAAGCGTTGTAGGCAAACGAAACATTCAACAACACGAAATATAAATATCGGAGGGAATTATGGAACAAAATAAAAAAATGAGTTAACCGATTTCATAGTTATCAAAGTAAGTAGGCGTCATCGAGCAAAACAAGCAAGCGTGGTAGGCAAACGAAACATTCAAGAACACGAAATATAAATATCGGAGGGAATTATGGAACAAAATATAATAAAAATGAGTTAACCGATTTCATAGTTATCAAAGTAAGTAGGCGTCATCGAGCAAAAAAAGCAAGCGTTGTAGGCAAACGAAACATTCAAGAACACGAAATATAAATATCGGAGGGAATTATGGAACAAAATATAATAAAAATGAGTTAACCGATTTCATAGTTATCAAAGTAAGTAGGCGTCATCGAGCAAAAAAAGCAAGCGTTGTAGGCAAACGAAACATTCAACAACACGAAATATAAATATCGGAGGGAATTATGGAACAAAATAAAAAAATGAGTTAACCGATTTCATAGTTATCAAAGTAAGTAGGCGTCATCGAGCAAAACAAGCAAGCGTGGTAGGCAAACGAAACATTCAAGAACACGAAATATAAATATCGGAGGGAATTATGGAACAAAATATAATAAAAATGAGTTAACCGATTTCATAGTTATCAAAGTAAGTAGGCGTCATCGAGCAAAAAAAGCAAGCGTTGTAGGCAAACGAAACATTCAAGAACACGAAATATAAATTATCGGGGGGAATTATGGAACAAAATATAAAAATGAGTTAACCGATTTCATAGTTATCAAAGTAAGTAGGCGTCATCGAGCAAAACAAGCAAGCGTGGTAGGCAAATGAAACATTCAAGAACACGAAATATAAATATCGGAGGGAATTATGGAACAAAATATAATAAAAATGAGTTAACCGATTTCATAGTTATCAAAGTAAGTAGGCGTCATCGAGCAAAACAAGCAAGCGTGGTAGGCAAACGAAACATTCAAGAACACAAAATATAAATATCGGAGGGAATTATGGAACAAAATATAATAAAAATGAGTTAACCGATTTCATAGTTATCAAAGTAAGTAGGCGTCATCGAGCAAAAAAGCAAGCGTTGTAGGCAAACGAAACATTCAAGAACACGAAATATTAATATCGGAGGGAGTTATAGAACAAAATGAGTTAACCGTTTTCCCCCCAACTGTACCCAGCTACCCGGAAGAGCGCAAATGACTGAGATAGTTTCAGGATAACCAAGCTCCCCCTAATAGCATTTCGCCGAACTCCGCCATGTCTGAACATCTCGCTGACTCAGACTTTTACGACTGAAAAATAATTCCTCCCATTATTTTTAACCCTCCATACAGAACTGACAGCTGAGTATGTTCTCGAGTTCATATACTTAGATAGTTTACTCCAACATCCCTTTTACTTTACACAAAGCATTTTCACCCCCCTGGACTTAAAAAGGCTGATTGCCAAGAAAAAAATTATGAGGGGTAGAAGGAAGGATCCTTTGTTTCTCGAGCCGTTGTAGTATGTACTTAAATGTATTTTTTTAACAGTTGCTAATTTAAATATCAAATCCTTATAATTAACCTCCAGTCAATCAATGGACGTTGCAGAGTAGTAACCTGTTATATTAGTTTTCGAAGCAATTTCGACTTCGAAGTACATGTTAAATGATAAATAATTTATTTTATTTCATGTAGGACAACTTGCGTCACTTATGATACGGTAACACTCTACCACCGGTTCGGAAAGGTGATCGGTTAGTGAATAGGATCATTCACTAACATGAATGGATCATGACTGTTGGATAGACAGGCGTTTGGTATTTTACGGAAGTCTATTAGGTATAATCAAGGAACAAGAAACCTAATTCGCTATAATCCGCCAAAGCAGACAAATATATGTGGTACAGCGTGTTAGAAGTTGGAACTTGTAGACCCTGAGAGATCAAAGTTCATCGGTTGCCTTCCATCGTTTGAGGGTAATACGAACATACGCATATTAAGATATTTGAATTATCCAGGTGCAGATATCTGAAAGGAACCAATGTTTCTCCTAAATAGATCGCAGAAATAAGTAGTTAGGTGTTTCATTGTCGCAACGTGGACCCTTGACCTATATCCCGCGTTTGGCGCATTGCGAAACGTCAGTGTGACTGAGTGCGATAGGGATGCCCGAGTGTCCCGGTTTACTCAAGCGGGACTGACAGTGATATCCCGGAAATACATTTTTGATCTCAGCCAGTTTCAAATCCAGCTAGTTTACCACCGTAGTTTGAAAACCAGTCATCGTAGAGCGTAGGATTAGGATACGTGTTTCAAGTTCAAACCGAATAGAATTATAAATTAAATAAATAAATAAAATTTTATTGACCAACACTACAATTCATTATACTTAGTTTAACTAAAATTATACGAATACAAACTTATTCTACGTGTGGTCAATGGGCTACCTAATCAGCCCGTGCCACAGCATGAGAGATAGGTATATGCCTACCTAATATACTGCAACGCTGATTTTCAAGAGGGGCCCAAGGGTCAAGACGGTTTACGGGTTTAATATAACTGCCGTACCCCTAACAGGTTAGCCCGCTACCATCTTAGACTGTATCCTCACTTAACATCAGGTGAGATCGCAGTCAAAGCCTATCATATAGTGGAATAAAAAGCCTTCTAAACTTCTATATGCCATCGTTTTAAAATGCTAAGTAAATCACTTGGCGGCACTGTTTATTCGTCTGGGATGGTCTGGCTTATAGTAAATTAGACTTAAACATAAGCAACAGTAAAACAAACTGTTATCAAGGCTGAATTCAAACAAAAAATGTCCCGAAATACTCCCGGTTTCCGAACGTTGGCAACACTAGTTGATCGCGTACAAATGAGGACGCGTTTCACGTGCCAAGAGTCAAGATCCTTCGCATTGAATCCGCATCATTATTGTAGAGACTTGGAAGTAGGGTCACCATTTCACAGGACTTGTCCTGAGATTACAGGATTTTGGTGCTCTGGAGTTCTGGACAGGTGATCGGATTTTGAAAATCTCAGGATTTTTCAGCTTTTAACAAATGTCAGTAGATTATTTACGTATTAAAAAGTTACAATCAACATGATAATAAATAAGTCAGCGTTACACGTGACTCGTGAAAAAATCTCAGGACTTTTCAATAGAAATTTGTTTTTTTTCAGGACTTTTCAATTTTTACATCTGGTAACCCTACTTAGAAGTTGGAACTGAATGAAGCGGAGCTTTCCATTGGAAATCCGGTTTTATGTGCGACTCGAGACAAACTTATCTTTGAGATCTTATTATCTTGCCGTGAATACAAGGCGGCTGAGGACACATCACACAATAGATTATTAATGTAATAATTTTGTATACCGTTCAATAAGTGTACAACTTGTACCTATTTTGAATAAAATCTGACTTTGGCTTTGATTCAATTCAGCAGTATTAGGGCCACCCTAACAAACTAGTTTGGACATATCTCGTAAATAGGTACTATTGTTTAAATTATTTAAATTATTGTCATGGAAATTAACTAACAAAATAAATTTATTGAATATCCATCGTTGTTTTGCCAGCGGTTTAGGTAAGTTCACATAGCGAAAATTCACCGAAAGATTTTTCCCGCAGAATTCTCTAAACACAAAGAAAGCGTATCCATACGCACTCGCGAAAATCTACGAGGGTTCGAAAAGGTACTATTAAGAGGCCGGTGATCGCCGCTCGCAATTTCTATTCAACCCGTAAATATAAATTTGCCGGTATATTGCTATCTCTATTTGGCTGATGACACATGATCGCGTGCAAACGCGATAGCAATATGAGCGTACAAAATTTGTTATACGTTTAGTCTTGTTCCGTAAATACCAAAAATGATGAATGATAACTTGTTGTGTTTTTCACTTCGTGTTGTTATTCGGGAATTTGACAATATAGGCTATGCTCCTGGTCAATTAGTACGTAACATATCGTCGGTTTTAATATGATACAAATAAGGAGAAAACATGTCATTCATGTCGTAAAAACAAGCAAAACGCTATGCGCTTACATTTAATTTTGGGAAAATATTTTGAAAACATAATTATCCAGGGGCCTAGATAAATACAAGTTCAATCTTAATAATCGCATAATCTGGTGGAAATATACTCGAATTACGAATCATTTTGGTATTACGTTTGTATGGGCAATTCACCCTCCGCTGGCACCTTAATGACTATTCTGTGGTACGGATTGATACTTCAATTTCCTTTACAGCATTCTGTGGGGAAAAACACGCGGTGAAACTCCGCAGTACGGGATGAGGGGATAAGTGTTACAGCGGTTTACCATCAAAAACACATCAATCATGTTTAGGTGTTTCGCATTGCGGTACGACGGCGCCTGAAATGGCCGCCTATAGGTCAAGGGTAGATCAATTTGATGCGTACTAAAGATTTTACAGTAACTGTGGTAAACAATTCAACATGAACGCGATTTTTTTAACCGACTACCAAAAAAGGAGGAGGTGCTCAATTAAACGCGGGCCTTTAAAAAAAAAGAAAAAATCATTTAATGGCTTAAGTAATTAAATACTCAATTTAGTGGTTAGTTAAATCTTTGACCATCGTCTTCTAATTAAAAACTACTTACTTGGTTAATTAAAAAAAAGCAAACAGATATAATATTTCACAAATCTCGATAGACGATGGTTAGGTACGGAATAGTTATGAATTCTTGCGTAACTTTCAAAAAATTAGAGAGAAGAATAGAAAGTGATTTATGAATCAGATCGATATAACAACACTTATTTAAGTAATAAGATGTTATGTATTGTGTTATGTATTGTGTTATCAAGATGAGTTTGATTAATAGGAAACTATCTACTGGGGCTTTACAGTTCACGATATCAAAATTAAGGCACGCGGGGGTGAAATCGAGTAAGCACATGTCATAGAAAATGGAAGAAATAATTTGTAAAAAAATAAATATTTACTGTTTAGTAAAAATTCATCTGACAATGTATTTGATTTAGAAATTACTTATTACTAGTAGTTTCAATAAGGAGAAAAATAGCTTTAAAAAGTAAACTAAGGGATGTAAGTTAATACTTAATATGTATTTAAAGAGGTTTTCTATGTAGAGATTTTTTAAAATTGTGTTTTGAAATTAGTCAATGGCTTCTTATCGGTCTTAAAAACAGTATAATTTTTTCAAGCATACGGAAACATAATAATATTTGATAGATACACTGTTTTCAAAAACTACTTTTTGCCGATTTTACCCTAGATATGACAGAGCCTTAAAAGCATATCGAAGTTTTTGGTCGACTTCAATCTTATCTAGCGATAAGACGTGACTGGCGGTTTAGCTGAGATTAAAACGTGATGCTGATGACCTGAAAGATACATACTCTACTAGATGTTGCCTGCGACTTCGTCCGCGTGGATAAAGATTAGAAGAAGAAGATATTGGTGTTCCTTACCCAAAGGGTGCCATTATTAAGCCTCCGCTGCGCTGTCGTTCCGTCCGTTTGACAGAGATCACAAGTTAGTTTAGGTGCTAGTTTATATTAGTTTTACTGCCTCGTTGGTCTAGTGGTTAGCATGTTTGACTGCGACCGACGAGGTCCCGGGTCGGGCCATAATTAAGTATCGGGTTTTTTCTGATTTGAAATTCCCAGAACTAGCCCGGAGTTAGGAAGTTGGCGGTGTTTCACCCCCGTGCCTCGGAGAGCACGTTAAGCCGTCGGTCCCGGTTATTATCACTAACATGATAATTGTCGTTAAAGCCCGCTAACCCGCATTGGAGCAGCGTGGTGGGTCTAAACTCTAATACCCTCTCTCCTACGAGAGTGGAGGCCTGTGCAGCAGTGGGACGTTAATGGGCTGTAGTGGTTATATTAGTAAGGCAAGTAAATTACGTACACAGTCAATTTAGACGAATCTTGTACAGAGTGGGTTGACGGTCAATCCAACATTGATCCACTCTGTAGTCTGTACACGATCGATCTGGATTGCGATCATTGATTTTGACCGCGGATCGTGATTCGTGATCAAGAATGACTGTGCAGGCCGCCTAATTGCCTGGGACCCTCAGAGTAAGAATCCATACTAATATTATAAATGCGAAAGTGTGCCTGTCTATCTGCCCGTCTTTCTGCTACGCTTTCACGGTCCATCTTTTCAACCGTTGTGATAAAATTGGGTACAGAGAGGTTGCATCCTGGGGAAGGACATAGGCTACTCTATCTCTCGGTAAATGAAGGAGTTTCTGCGGGAATAAGTCATTGTAATTTTTTTGTGTATTTGGGGAGTCCTTTGTAAGTTCAAACAGATTTTTCACTTCGATTTCATTATTATTAAAATTATTGAAGACCGATAATTCATTCTTACTTACTTTAATTAAATGTTACATTTAAATCCATTCGCGTATCTTTTTAATTAAATTAAATATTAACAGAAATAGACGTGGTCCGATAAATTAACCGTTTTGTAACGTTATTTATCGGTGATTCTTTTTGATTTTTGAAGACCAAAATGCCATAATGTTAGTAAAACTGACTCGATTTCCATAAGCTCACAGAAAACTGTCATAGCGCCTGATAGACCGAGCTTTCTTCCATTTTGTATCGAGTGTCTGCAATTCCAACGTGTTAACAATTTGGTAACAGAAAAATTAAATCAAGATTATTCGGAAAAAAGAACCATAAATCAAACTGAAACTAGGCTCTACCCAATCCGCATGGTCCGATAACTTAACCGTTTTGTAAGGTTATTTGTCGGTGATTCTTTTTGATTTTTGAAGACAACAAAATGCCATAATGTTAGTAAAACTGACTCGATTTTCATATTTTCATAGAAACTTGTCATAGCGCATGATAGACCGAGCTTTCTTCCATTTTGAATCGAGTGTCTGCGTTACCAACGTGTCAACAATTTGGTAACAGAAAAAAATGAATCAAGATTATTAGGAAAAAATAACCATAAATCAAACTGAAACTAGGCTCACCCCAATCCGCATGGTCCGATAACTTAACCGTTTTGTAACGTTATTTGTCGGTGATTCTTTTTGATTTTTGAAGACAACAAAATACCATAATTTTGGTAAAACTGACTCGATTTTCATATAAACTTGTCATAGCGTATGATAGACCGAGCTTTCTTCCATTTTGTATCGAGTGTCTGCGTTACCAACGTGTCAACAATTTGGTACCAGAAAAAATTAAATCAATATTCTTCGGAAAAAAGAACCATAAATCAAACTGAAACTAGGCTCACCCCAATTCAGGGCAATAGGGGTCATATATAACAGGTTTACTCAATCCGTAGCTGTAACAAAAGGGGTGTGCTTTGGCATGAGTCATTTGACCTTTGATGTCGGCTCCGATTTGAGGGACACACTTGATAAACGAGAGCGAAGCTAATCTATACTTCTATATTAATATTATAAATGCGGAAGTTTGGATGGATTGATTAAGGACTGAAACAGTAAACGAAATAAGGGGTTTAAACACTGTTTTGTTATTTTTCTTTTATGTGCTGATGACCATGATCTACAGTAGCGTGCAGTTCATAGAGGCGTAAAAGCACGCTTACGCAAATGGGCTCATTTTTTTCATCAAAACAGCTAGCAAATAGGTATTTTGACTAACGAATGCCTACCCTAGCCTCAAAACCTGTGCACGCCACTGATGATCTAGACCCAGTGGCATCAACTTTGTACGCTCGGGTTGCCTTTAAAAGATCACTTTAGTGATAAGGCCGCCTTTGTGTATTACCACAGTTTCCTGTCTTCTGTATTGTATGCATAATTTTGTACCTATGTGTTAAGATACAATAAAGACTCATACTACTACTACTACTACTACTGTTTTTTGAAATTGTTATAAAACAGAAACACATAAAACGGAAACAGAAACGACACTGCATGGTATATTATGAAAAAGAGCGTCATATAATGGGATTTTATTAGAAAGAGTGTCACAATTTAAATATCTAGGTCACTATGTAGTATAGGGCCTTAAAGACGAGCCCCCCAATTGTATAAGAATTGTCGATCGTCTAAGTTCGGTGTCAAAGTAAAATAAACCATATCATTATTGAGTTAGAGCTCAATTTTGTGTATCCATTCTTATGCGTTTAGGTATGTACGATACCATAAACGTATGAGAACGGATACACGAAATTGAGCTCTATTTCAATTCTTTTATGGTTTACTTTACTTTGAAGCCGAAATTTGACGATTGGATCGGCAATTCTTACATAATCACACCTCAGGTAGACATGAACGAGAACGGAGAGCCTTAGCTGTAAGGTGTAACATGTTGTCCCACAGGTTCGTCCGCTGTAGTAAGGAAGCGAAAATAACGCTTACATTACTACCTTAATATTAAGTATTATATATTTTACACATTTTTATGTATTTTTTGCTATGTATTTGACTTGAAATTCCTTATTCAAGCCATTTACTAAATTGCATAATAAATTATCATACTTCACTTTATTACCTACTACCTAATATGTTTCTTCTTACCCTTACTTTTCTCTTTATACTTATTGTACGCACTGTGATTTCAACCCTGTCCCCACTACCAAAGGTTAACTGGAAGAGAATACCTCTAGGTATTAAGTTCGCCTTTGTGCATTGTAATTTTCTTATGTGCAATAAATAAATTAAAACAAAAATAAAACAAAGCTATTCAAAGCTTGTTGTCAAACCTGCAACTATAAGCCTTTGTCCTTCTACAGGTCTTCAACTATGCCAATATAAAAAAATAACGTTGATCGTTGAATAACCAGCGTGATTGAAGGACAAACCAACTAACAAACACACTTATAATATTAGTATGAATTTTTGAAAAAAATGTAAGTATAGCCAGTGTTACTCGGGAGGATTCTACCGATACCTTATACATCCAAATCTTTTAGTTAGAAGTTAGGTTGACTATAGAAACTTACATAACTACATATTATACATATTACATACATAAATTTTTGACGACCTCCGTGGCGCAGTGTGCAGCGCTGTTGTCTTAACGTGCGGAGGTCCCGGTTCGATCCCCAGCAGGGCCAATTTGGGAATTTATAATTTCTGAATTTTCCCTGGTCTGGCCTGGTGGGAGGCTTATGCCGTGGCTAGTTACCACCCTACCGGCAAAGACATGCCGCCAAGCGATTACGCGTTCCGGTACGATGCCGTGTAGAAACCAAATAGAGGTATGGGTTTAATATAACCGCCATGCCTCTAACAGGTTAGCCCGCTACCATCATAGACTGCATCATCACTTACCATCAGATCGCAGTCAAGGGCTAACTAAGTAGTGGATAAAAAAAATACATAAACCCTGAAATAATTAGAATAACTGATAAAATTGGAATACTTATTAAAGAATTGAGTGTACGTGGAGCCATAAGGCACTCGCCCTTTCAACCTATTAATTTTCATTTTGGCCGAAAAGGCATCATCACTTGCCATCAGGTGAAATCGCAGTCAAGGGCAAACTAAGTAGTGGATAAAAAAAATACATAAACCCTGAAATAATTAGAATAACTGATAAAATTGGAATACTTATTAAAGAATTGAGTGTACGTGGAGCCATAAGGCACTCGCCCTTTCAACCTATTAATTTTCATTTTGGCCGAAAAGGCATCATCACTTACAATCAGGTGAGATCGCAGTCAAGGGCTAACTAAGAAGTGGATAAAAAAAATACATAAACCCTGAAATAATTAGAATAACTGATAAAATTGGAATACTTATTAAAGAATTGAGTGTACGTTGAGCCATAAGGCACTCGCCCTTTCAACCTATTAATTTTCATTTTGGCCGAAAAGTCATGTCGTAACTTTTCCATCAACCAAATTGCTCATAATTTGAGTATGTTAAGTACATAAGTGGTTATCTAATCAACTTTCCCTTGAACACCTAAGGTTTCTCCAAATATTCAAGCAGTAGATTTAGCTTTACTTTTACGCATATTTATTTTATCATAGCTAGAGGTATTAGCATAGAAAATAACCTTTGTTTTACGCCACTACAAGGTTAGCCCTTGACTAGAGTTAGACTATACGGCATCGTACCGGAACGCTGAATTACTTGGCGGTTCATCTATGCCGGTAGGGTGGTAGCCACGGCCGAAGTCTCCCACCAGACAAGACCAGACAAAATTCAAAAATTATAAATTCCTAAATTCTCCCACCACACAAAATTCAAAAAATATTAATTCCCGACTTGACCCTACCGGGGATCGCACCCGGGACCTCCCACTTATAAGACCACAGCGCTCCCTACTGCGCTAGGGAGGTCGTCAAACTCAAGCCACAGATAAAATAATCGTTACTTTATTCGTAACTTGTGGTCGTTAGCCCGCATACGGGTAACAGAATTTGAGCACCAGATTAACTTAATCTGAGGCCCAGTTGTCTTGAAGCAAATCGTAATCATTTGACAGCTTAAAACGTATTACTCGAACTATTTTAGAAGTTCATAAATGCTCTTCGACGTCCGCCATCTATGCACTCCATAAACAGCAGGGAGACCGGCCAAAAATGACAGCTACAGTGTAACAATCGCAATCACCTCTGATTGGTTAACACTCTTCCACTGCTGGACAAAACCCATTGACGCTGCAAGAATACCATAAATTCAGCCAATCACAACAATTGATACTGTAACAATGATTGATGCAGAAGTTACGCAATCGCACTGTAGGTCGTACTACCTAAACGTTTGACAAACGAATACGATTTCCTTACACAATCGGGGGGCTGGTTAATCGCTGACCAAGTGCGGATTGGCAGCTTCACATCTTTGAGAACATTATGGAGAATTCTCAGACAACAATGCAGATTTTCTCACGGTGTATTAAATCCATCGATACCCAAGATAGAAGCTTCACCACTAAGCTCTCACTGCTTCTATGCTTAACCACTGCTTCTTCTATCTAAGTACTACCATTCTATGTAACTAGTATTTAGTTAAAATAACTTAGATAACTTTTCCTCGTTCATAACAAAATACGACTGGTAATTCTATATCAAACCACATTGCGGTCAATCTAAAGATCAGGTGACTGGTGTCCCTTATAATAACGCAATCTTATGCCCCATACAAATAAGGTACAAAATCGCCGGTCGTGTATCGCGGTGATTTCACCGGCTTCAGGGGTCAGATATCGTTGTGACCTTGGTTTGGTTTTATTTCTAGATTTTATATTTTATTGTTAGGCAATAGGTGTAGTAAAACTGGGTAAAAGTAACTATGATTTTGCAAACTATAAAGTTTACCCAACCATTGCCTAGCATGTACCTACTTACCTGCTTAGTACAGCTTGCATAGATTCTAGAAAACATTTTTTGTTGTCATCGTCAACCGTTAGGACGTCCACAGCTGGACTTAGGTGGAAGTACCACACGCCGGGGTCATGCCTGAATCCGACTCACTACTGAGCACGAGTCTCCTCTCCGAGAGAAGGGTTGGCCATAGTCTACCACGCTGGCCAAGTGCAGATTAGCAGACTTGACACACCGTCGAGACCATTATGAAGAACTCTCGGACATGCAGATTTCCTCGCGATGTTTTCCTTAAACGTTTGAAGCAAGTGATACTGATATATTTAATTTCTTAAAACGGTAACTTCGAAGAGTTGGAGGTGTGTCCCCGGGGATTGAACCCGCAACCCCTGCTTGGCGGCACTCGGGTCTTTGCCGGTAGGGTGGGAGTTAGGGTACGGTCGAAGCCAGTCCTACAAGAGGGATTTATTAGTTTCCTAAAATACCTAGTAACTAGCTCACTAATCGAGCAAAGCTAACTAATACAGGCCCGACCAGGGAATCGAACCCAACACGACCTCGTTTCCGCATTTCAACACGCTGGATCATCGAGGCAGTTTACTATGTAACTGTAGCTAATCTAATTGCTCGCTATAATATGACACGGCAAGCTATGCCGATCTAACACATACATCGATCAAACATCATTAGTTAAGTGCATTGATTTCTTCAATCTAATAGTTCGATCATAGTTATTCAAATAACAATAAGTGCATTGATTATTCTAACTGAATAGCGCATGTATTCCACGTCCAGCTACCGGTGTCGTATACGGCATCGCTTGGGAATACAATCACGTATACACCAGCTCCGATTCAATGTATAGGTAGCATTGTTTCGAGCGAATGGAAGGTAATGCTGCTAACTGCTGTATAATGTGCAACGTAAATAGGAAAGGGACAGGCTTTTAGTGCCCTTTGTCGGAATGTTCCGGATTTGAAACTGTTTTAAATGACAGGCGTAAATATCTGGACTTTTATCAAGTTTGAAAAGACAGTGTGTACCCTTTGTAAATGCGTGTATACTTTACACGCATATACAAATGGTAATACACAGTCTTTTTTCTTTCCGAACTTGATAAACGTCCAGATAATTTACACTGTAAAGTCTACGCAACCGTACCTATGCTATGGCCCGTATTTATCTATACTAATATTATAAATGCGAAAGTTTGGATAGATGGATGGATGTTTGATAGTCAATCACGGAAGAACGGCTGAACGGATCTGCATGAAAGACCCAGAGATAGATTATAGTCTGGAATAGCACCAAGGCTACGTTTTACCCCGGAAAATTAAAGATTTCCTCAAAAAACCTCAATCTACGCGGACAAGGTCATTATCAGCAAAGTCAGAACGGGCATCAGCTGTAGTAAATCGATATATCAACTAAGTACAGGTTCTCAAGTATCAGTCAATCTATGCTTAAAACCGGTCATAAGCGAGAATGTGTTCTTAGCTGATGTCGTACGGGCTTAAGGAGTGCAGCCGGCGGTTTAACGCATACCTGGCTATCACCGCCACAGAAGAGAGCCCTCGTAAACGTGGTAATGAATTTTTTTACAATTAAATGCGAAATGATTCACTGCACTTCCGGCAGACAGGCGTTTCACTCGCGCGCACTTTCGACTTTCCTGCTCTTTACACATGCGCGCCGGCCGACGGGCCCAGATTCTATTTCAGGGCTAAGTTATTCTGCGCGGACCTTCATAGTTATGATTCTCGAAAACAAATGCAAGTTGCAAAATAATCCGAAATACTAACACTCCGAAGCGGGATAGCCTTTGGCAGCGTGCATTTCATACAGGCATAAAAGCACTGCTAACCCTAGTTGTAATAGATCTGCTAATGAGTAGCAGGGCGACCGCGTATCTTCTGCATCAATCATTGTTACAGAATCAATTGTTGTGATTGGCTGAATTTATGGTATTCTTGCTGCGTCAATACATTTTGTCCAATACTGGAAGAGTGTTATCCAATCAGAGGTGATTGCGATCGTTACACTGTAGCTGTCAGAGATACGCGGTCGCCCAGCAGGTTTCTACCCATGTAATGCATACCCTGGCTTTCAAAACTTGTGCACGCCATTGGCCTTTCGGTACATTGACACTGCCCTTGCTCGACTGGAAAGCTCAGCTAGTATCTTATTAAGCTTCCTTAATTTTTTTAATTTTTTATTGCGTGATAGGCATGCACTTGACGACAATCATGCTTAGTGCAAAGCAATGATGAGGTCTAGGTTGGAACGCGCTTGCCTAAAAGATGCATATTCACTTTTGCCTTGAAGGTACTTAGTTATACGTGGCAGGAAACACGTGCGCTGGGAGATAAGATTCCCTGCATAAGATTTCATCTGTTGGTACTTGGGAGGCTTCGGCCATGGGTATTTACCAGGTACCTACCACCCTACCGGCAAAGACGTTCAGTCAAGCCACTTAGCAACCCTTGATAAGATTGCAAGCGCTAATTACCTTTTTTATGTATACATATCTAGTATAAAACAAAAAAGATCTAGATAAAGTTCTATAAAGTATTTTATCTAGATAATCCTCATGCCGAAAGAATTCAAAGGGTACGGTACACGATTACACATTGTGATTATGCATGACGCAATGTTGCTCTCGTTAATCGGCGCCACTTACACTAATTGCCCTCAATTGTAATGCTTAGATAAGCAGGCCCTTTGTCAGTAGGTACCTACTAGCTACCTAGCTACCTACTTTTATTGTAATTTCAATATTTCAATCTTAATGGGGATGGAAACAACTAACGAGGATGGCAAAACTATAAGAGTTTCTAGTTGACTACATAACCCGAAAAATGTAGATCCATGTGGAAGAAGTTATGGCAATAAGCTAGTCTATGACAAGTTATAAAAAATATTTCTAGTTATTGGATAATGGATAGAAACAGGCGTTACTTTGCGGAAGTCCATTTTAATGAAGGAACTACAAGTTCAATTCGCTATAATATGCAACAATAAGTAAATCTATATACAGTGTGTATCCCGCACTCATAGCTCACAATCTTCACCACACCGCAGAAATCTTCCAAACTAACATCAACATACATTTCACTCCAATACCGGAACATCTTCTGGAAATGTTGTCTCGACAATGCATGATTGTAAAAATGAAAAATCATGGGCTGTAAGTGTAAGATACACATTACACACTGTACCACAGAGCTTTACCTATTGTTGCGGATTATAGCAAATAAAACTTCTAGTTCCTTCATTTATTTCTAGTTATTTATGTAAGTACTAGGTATGTGGGCTGAACAGACACATGTTCAACCTAAAGCTCCGAGAAATAGATATGTGCAGGTTCTGCTGTGAGGCTGAGGAAACACCCTTGCACTTTATCTGCTACTGCCCCACTTTAATGCGTTCAAACGTAGCCTCATCCTAGGGAAACACTTAGTAGACCCTGAGGAGGCAAAGAAGATCCTGGCCAAAAAGCTGCTGCGATTTTTAGCAGAAATTAGTATTGGTCAGGAACTTTAGTTAGTGACGATCACAATAGATCGGCAACGGTCAAAGTGATACAGGGTCATGTTACAGAGCCCTTCTTTTTCTTCTTAGTGAAGCGGCTTTACAGAGCCCTGCAAAGCCGCATCATTAAGAAGAAGAAGAAGTACTAGGTACTCACTTAAATGTATTAAGCACTGTTAGCAGCTCAACTTGGGTAGGTACCTACACTGTAAAACATTTTGGTTAGTTATCAAGAAAAATAGATGAAATCTACCAGCAAACAAAAACGAAACCTAGCCCACTTGAATGCAAACACTGGCAACTAGGACAGGTCTTGTTAATTTGATTAACAAAGATTTTTGCAAACTTTCATACCCATTCCAGTTTGTAGTTTTGATTAACGTTGGGCTAATTAAGCACTTTCTATTTTAGCCCTAGTGTAAGGAGCAAAAACTAAAGTGTTCCATTTTGTTTATCATGGTCACCTATTTTAACCAGTTTTCATTTCCCATTAGCTTAGGTAGTTAGGTGTAGTATGTTAGCCTGTGGCTGCCACTTGTATGGACATGAAATAATCAAACCACTGTGTGATCAATAAACCATTTCAGTTGGTAGGGCTCCGTTTTCTAGATTTTCAATACTTACTTACTCAAGTAAATAGCTGATAAATACACTGTCTGCATGTATACATTGATGTTTATTAAATACCATGATGTGGGAACTCTTTGACTAAAAAGAGCATAAAAATTATCCTACGTCCAGATTCTAAGCTACAACTGTGCATAATTTCATCAAGATGGGTTGATCGGGAGTGCTATCAGAAGTAAACAGACAGGAGGTATATAGTCTATACCTACACATAAACTTGTTGACATTTTATTAAATAAATTAACAACGTACCTACCTTCTATGTACACAAGTAATTAATAAGACGTATTAATATACCAGATTGAACTGTAATTTATTTTTACACCTACCTTCAACGCTGGGGGTAATTTCAACCACGCCTATGCGGAAAATCCATCACGCACAATCACATACACAAGCATCACGGCAGTAAAACACTATTCAGCACAAAATAAAACCTACTACTCGACTTACAAAGCGAAAATTAAATTGTAAACCAATGTAGGTATGCTGAATGTAAAGTATTCGAGTTCAATTTTCAGATTCGCGGAAAACAGCAGGAAGTCGAGAGAAAACGCTGCGAAAACAACGAAAAGATGTGCTGAACTTTTTAAACAGGACGTTGAAAGCAAAACAAGGCGTATTTCACAATCACAAATCGATAAAAACGTTTATTTCTAAATTACACACGAAAATCGCAAAACGTTAAATAAAGTCAACACTTTTATAAATGGCACACGCACTTTAAGTAACGGAGGACCCTACATAATGCCTCAAAAAACAATTATTGGCTGTAATTAATTTGTTGTTATTATTGATGATCACGGGAAGAAAAGAAGTCCGCTCCGAACTCACGCACGCGAGTCAACAACCGTTTGACAAGACAGTGACAAGGACCTTGGAAGCCATTTTGAAATAATGTTGCTATTTACTACACAAATTTTCCCCATCAATTAAAAAATCCATAGACAAATTATGATAAAAACTGTGGTGAAGAATAATATGTTTTAGGAAAGGTTTTAGGCCCCATTTGGTATAATATGTTTAAACAGTAGTTAATCTATGGGACTCATGTTCAGGACCTCAGGACCCTCTGAACATGACCTTACAAAATACAAAGACATCAACAACATGGGGACCAAAAAGATGAAAGAGTATTTTATTTTAATTCAAGTACCTACTCTTTATTGCTGCTGCATCACTGCTTTCGCCATCTATTGATGAGTAGTTTGCATTTTTGTAAAGTAGTGTAACGTACGTCCGTTAGTGGTCTCTTTTCATTTTAATTCAGGAATGTAAGTGTAGGTGGCGCTGAATAATTCATCGTAGATTTACTAGTAGTGATAGAAGATAGAATGGTAGTTGGAAATAAAATTTAGGCCAGAATAATGTAAAAAAAAATCGATATAGTTTTTCTTTAGGAAATAAAATTATTTCTTTCTGCGCCATGTCAACAACATACCATCACCATGTCACGTTTCCTTCGGGAAGAGAAATGCAGCAACGGCAAACAGCTTATACGGCAGTAATAGAAAATAGTGATTTAATAAAACAATAAATTAAAAGGTTAAATAATAGACTTCTAGTTTATTCAGAATAATAGGTAACCAACGTTTCCTTTCGGTCGCTTAGCGTCCCATTTATTTAAGCAACTGCCAACAACAACGGCATTAAAAATAAAAACCCTACTAAATAAGTACTAACCCCATCCTATCCTTCTTCCGAGTTCCGACTAATATAATAAATGTGAAAGTTTGTACGTATGTTTGTAGGTTTGGGTGTTTTTTACTCGTCCTCGCCGCAACGATTGAGAGATCGGGCTACATTTTGTTCCGGAAAAATAACAGTTCCCGCGGGAACCAAAAACTTTAAGCCATACGGACAAAGTCGCGGGCAATATTTAGTACTTACTTAACAATTATTATTTAATCCATAATGACTAGCTAGATCACGACGAGGTATTTTAAAAGGTAAAGTCTGCTCAAAAAGAGAAACTACGTGGCCAAAAAGTGGGGTAAAATCCTAGAGGCTCTTCTTGGAGCCCATCGACCAAGGATGTCGGACCTTCAGTTCGCATCATGCATCTTAATATTGAGGACATTAGTACCGCTACATCTGACTACCTACAAAAATACACGATAATAATATCAATCAATATTTATTTATTCAAATTAAGTACACATATAAAACATGATGGTGATAATCAGTTATGTACGGTATTTAAAACTAAAGCTACGAGGGTTAAAAATCCGCCCTAGTTTGAGAAGAGCCCACAACAAACTCAGCCGGGTATCGAACGTAGGTACCTACCTGCACAATTTTGACATTAATGACCACGTATACTTGAATATTATAAAACGCTTATGTATTAAACGCCATACGATTAAATACAAAAAGCACATGGGAACCTTGGAGCATAAATTCTCGATTTAGTTTGTATTTATTAAAGGAGGGTTCGTAAAGACTGTTCAATAATAACTCCGTCGTGGGATTCGTGAGGGCGCCAATATACTTTATTAATTATTAATTACAGATTTCGGCATTTTCTTTAAAACAACAATTACTAGAAATTACACTGTTATGGTTCCACCAACATATCTGGCCATTGTTTTTTTTAATATTTACTAGTGATGCTGTCATCGGGTCAGATAAGTTTGTGAGACTATACACTATAATCTATATGTACAGTAGCTGAGCGCGTTTGAGTTCCCATTTTGGAGAATTTAAGGTCGAAGGTTCCCATGTGCTTATTACGTACCTACACAAATAGTAACGTTAGTTCATTTTTTGGCCACGTCGTTACCTCTTCTCATACAAGCTCTCATAATTATCATGTAGAGTCACGGCTATCAAACAAGCACTGGGCGCCAGTGTGTCCTATCCTAGAGTATCATAAAGGCTAAAGTATAAATCATAGTAAAGTAAAGTAATCATAGATAAAAATAAAAATAATTTGTGACTAGAGTTTCCTCGAGAATTGCGCGGTCTGCGAGCGGTTAATAAAAAATAGGTAAAAACGATGACGATAGGATAAACGATGGACGTGTTACTGCCGCACTCAAATACCCTTTATCATTATCAATCAATCAATATTCAAATTAGGTACACTGCACACTTATTGACGTCACATAATTTCGGTATCTTAAAGCTAAGCTACGAGCTTATTTAAGAAACTCCTTATTCGATAGATAGATAGATAGATAGTTACATTCTTTATTTCCACACAAACATAAAGATATAAAGTTTACAAGTACAGAATACATTATTTTCACCAAAAGTGATCTCCTCTAGACCCATTCAGACCCTTAATCCATTAGGAATCTAAAAAGGAGTGAGATAGACCAACAACTTGTGATCATATAGCCTATAGGTACCTATAACATAGCAGGTATAGATTTCGTATTGAATTCGAAGGAGTTCCAGTAATGATAAGTGAGCGACTGAATGCGTCAGTAAGTATCTATGAAATTTTTAAACAATCTCCAAAGCCATGAGCTTGGAATACTTGGTGTTCTCCTCAACTCCGGGAAACCTGAAGCCTCGTTCGGCGAGCTCCTCGTAGGTTATCTGGAACAGGTCGTGGAACCCTGCCTTCCTGGCCACGGCCTGGGAAGCCGCTGCCGTGAACACAGTGACCGTCACTTGGATGCCGAGGGCTTTGCACAGCGGGATACTAGAAAAACAAGACATCAAAAATCTCTTAAAATTTCCTCCACGGACAACGCTTTCAAAGTCGCACATAGCGAGCTAAGGGGTAAGTTAATTATGTGAACATCTCTTTTTTTTATCCACTACAAGTTAGTCCTTGACTGCAATCTCACCTGATGTTAAGTAATGATGCAGTCTAAGATGGTAGCGGGCTAATCTGTCAGGGGCATGGCAATTATATTAAACCCATACCCCTATTCGGTTTCTACACGGCATCGTACTGGAACGCTAAATCGCTTGGCGGCATGTCTTTACCGGTAGGGTGGTAACTAGCCACGGCCGACGCCTGTAGTTGCTCTGGTGTCGGAGTGAAACGTACGTTGACAATAATTTTGAAGATTTGTATGGTGTGGTGAAAATCGCAAGCTACATGTGAAAGATAGGCACCGTACAACATAGATTTACAAATTAAACTTTCAGTTCTTTCATTATCATGGACCTCTGCAAAACAATGCCTGCTTCTATCCAATAGTTAATTACTTTATGTTACCATTGACATAGCCAAAACCGCGGAAGCGGCAGTGGTTAAAGGTTCCTGTGGGTAGTTCAAATGCTTCTCGTAGGGGTCTAAAGAATGGGTAATTAGCACAGAATATGTACAAGTATTAGAAAGTAGGTACGTGGATGTCCACGAGGTGATAATATGATGACGATGATGACTTAAAACAGCTAAAACTCGATGGACCTACATTACTATTATGTTATCAGCTGTTGACTAATTGATTGGAGAATCTCCATTTCATTCTTCCGTCCTACAATTCTCTTACAGATTATTCATGCTAATTATAAAGCCTGAAAAACTACGTATCATAAAAATCAAGTAAATATATTTATTTAACAAATTAAAATGTCTAAACTACAAGTTAAAAATAATGAATCATTAAATAACAATTAACTAAATAAGTAAGTACTAGAAATAAAATTAACAAAATCATTTTTTCCGGGCAACCGTTTTAATGACATTTTACTTTTTTGTAATTTGTCATACATAGATGATTTTTTGGGATAAAACATAGGTTGCAGAAACAAAATGAAAATCATATTGAGCATTTCACTTTTCGTCATCCCGTTCCCAGTTTTCCGTTTTTATTTTGTTTTATTTTTTAATGGTTTTTGTAATCTTTCAATTCCTTAGAAATTCGTTTTATCAGTTTTATCAAGTTTGTGTCGTTGTTTACAATCAACTTTAACCGCTTTCTTCTCTGACACCACATTTCTCTTTATATGATATATCGGTTGTGCGCATGCATAGTCCAATTCGTCATAATACAAGTGCTTATTTCTGTTCGCTGGATTTGGGTAGTATGCTGCATGCAAAACTTCGTCGACTTCATACACTTTAATATCAAGGGCGTGTTGAAATAACGCACCACTTATTAACATTCTTTGTATAACTACACAGCTAACATGAGTTATAGTATTCCCCCAAATATTCAAGAAGCGCAAAAAGTAATACTTCTTTAACGTATTCAGAAGATCTAGAATACCATCGTCAGTTATTTTGTTATGTCCTACGTCCAGTGCACGAATTTTCGAATACGGCAATCCAAAGCTTAGCGCCCTGGCGCCCGTATCCTTTATTCCATTGCCTGCTACACTCAAAAAAATTAACGGAGGTTTTTCAGCTAAATATTTTCCAAGCAATTCAGCTCCGTATTCACCAATACTATTGAAACCTAGATCCAAATAAAGCAAAGTATCGTTTCTTCTAAGACCTCTAACAAAGTATTCTACATCGTGGCCGATGAATTGGTCTTTCTGTAAATGTAGCTCGATTATTGTAGAGTTCCTTTCGAGTAGAAATTCTATATGGTAAGCTAACCATTTAGTTTCATATGAGTAACGGTTGAACAAGGGTATTATTCGGCTAAGATCTAGCACTCTTAAAGTGGTATTTCCTTGGTGATCGTAACGTAAAGCTGTGATAATGTGCGCTACGCTTGTTAAAGTCAGATTTGTTTCTCCGATATCACAATATTGAAGAGTAACATTCTTTTTAAGGAAATCAGCGAAATATATAGCACCGTTCACTCCGAAATCGTTACCATTCAGTCTCAAATATTTCAGCTTTACCAACTGTGCGTATTTCGCTAAATTCATAATTGATTTCTCTGTTAAGTTGTTGTTCATCATGTTTAGGTTTATTACACTCGATCGGGCCTTTACAAGAATCTTTTTCAAAAGTTTGAAGAATCCTACATCAGTTATATTGTTATAGCTGAGGTCTATCCTCGTGATTCTTCTCGGCTCTTCTTTAATGTACAGGCATATCGCTCTGATATCTGAATCTGTAACACGTCGCTCGTATCTATCAAAAATATCTTTGCCCCTTAAAACCAAATAGCCAGTTCCGTCAGAATTTCTTTCTGTAAATAAGTTTAAGCGGATTTTATTCAGCTCAGAACTTCGTAATGGCTTAGGTTTGCCAGTAATCTGCTTGAGAATGGCAACTGTGTTACAAATGCACTTCTTTTTGCGTGGCGATTTCTTCATTTTTCTCTAATTTATTTCTAAGTTTTCTTTTATAATTTTTTGTAAATATTGAAAAAGAATTGTGTTGTTATTATATTTTCTGATACATGTCAGTCGTGTCCATGCCGTGTCAGTATTATTAGATTATAATAAACTTTGCCATGCTTGCCATCATTATGACAAAAAGCTAAACCAAAAACTTCTTACGTACTATGTTTATCGTTTTATTTTTCAAGGAGTTCTAACCCACTCCTCAGATTCATGTAGAAGAAGTCTAAAATACTTTTACTACAATGATTACTATCTGATTACTAAGAATTTTCATTTACAGAAAGTTATCTATTGAAAAATTCTATATTAGACGTAAGCGTAAAGCCGTTTGAATTATATTGGAATTCGAGCTATTGAGATCGGGATCGAATTATTGGCGACGTTGCAAAATGCAGACCGCAAGGAAGGAATTCTTCATTATCCTTTATTAAATTCCTACTTTCACGCCTCGAGGAATCTAGGTGTTTGATGAGATAGTTAACGTTATTTAAGTTGTGCAGGTATTTCTGTAACAATTTAATGTACTTACTTAGTATTCAGTATTTTTAGCATGATAAAAATAAACACAATTACTATTGCGTTGTTTAGATATTATAAAGAGAGTTCAGGTATACACTGAAGAAATAGTATCTCCTTCCCGATTTCACCTACCGGCCACTGCAATGCCGCCACAAGCCCATAATTATGCGGTAAGATACTCCTTTACAAAAAACCTGTTGAGGATATCCAAGTTCCTGTCCAGCAGGTCCATAATCTTACCGAGTCAGCAGTATCTCCTTCCCAATACCGCAGCCTCTCCACTGCGGTGCCACCACCAGCCCGTACGCAGTGAGGTACTGATCCACACCGAACTTGTCGAAGATGTCCACACTCCTGCCCACCAGGTCTACCGCTCCAAACAGCTTTGCCCAAATTTTGTCCTCCGTCTGGTGGATAACATAGCTAGTTTGATCTTTGCATAAATTAATAATACAAGTAACAGATTTCAATATTTTTCAAGAATAGGAGGTTCTTGGTATTGAGGAGATTTTTGGATCAATTTGTTTAGATTTTACAAAAAATGCTTGAAGTAGTTAAGATATTGGTACACATCAAGCACATCGAGTTTCATTGAATATAGTGAAAAGTCTACTTTAATGTGCCATACCATTTCCAGAAAATTAATAATTACTTTAACATAGCATATAATATTTTCAGTGAAAGGTACTCAGATACTTACTTACTTTTCTTTAAAATTTACTTTGACAAAACTCTTTCTTAATCTTTAAAGTAAAGCGTTCAGTGCATCTTATACACCCTTCGACTGTAAACAGAGTTAGATAATCTACATACTCTGCTTGATGAAGTAAAATTTCTAGATAAGTACCTACCTGAAATTCTTCTTCTTTGTCACTCTTAGAGCACACAGTGAGCACATTAACGCCGATGATTTCAGTCGGTTCGTCTCTATCTTCGACACAGACCACGGATATTCGGTCTTTGATTGTGACCCTCCACAACTTCTCTAACTCGGCGAGAGCTCCTGGATGCTTGTTGATTTCTGCAATTGAAATACACATTTGATACGATGATAGGGTACACTGTACACATCTTATAAATAGATAGGAACTTTACAATAAAATTCTGGAATAATTCCAGAGTCATTTCATAGAGAACCTCTGGTGTACTTTACCCCTTCTGGATGTTTTGTAGGTTACACTTTTAGATATCTGAACGATTGGTATTTTTAGGTATTTAAAGGCACTTTAGAGTGTAAACCTCTTTGATGATCTGCGTAAAATAAAGCTACTTTATTGTGATGCGATTCCTCAGCTTTGAGGAATCGACGTGAGAAGCATAATGTTTCTTCCTCAAGATATCACTGTTTCGCCATTTTTCTCTTTTGGATGCCTCGTGTCGATTGCTTCTTTTATTATACCGGACCAGACAAGTCAGACCGACTTTTCGGGCTTCTCTGACAAATTCAGAGAAAGAGTCGCACCGATCTGAAGAGTTAAATATGCTGGTAGATAGGCAAGAGTCGTCTAGTTGCGATAACGCTTAGCACTCGATTGCGATTGTTAAGCAACGTGGACGCAAGTCGGTAACTGGATGGGTGACCGAATTTGGCTGTCTGAATTTGGCCTTTTCGTTTCCTCCGTGCCTCGGCGAGCATGTTAAACCGCTTGTCCCGCTTATTATCACTAATTTATCTGATAATAATCGTTAGAAACCTAAGACTTCAAATAGTACTCTTTATTATTGAATAGAAGCAGGCGTTACTTTGCGGAAGTCCATGATAGTGGATGAACTAGAAGTTTAATTCGCTATAATCCGCTACAGTAGACAAATCTGTGTGGTACAGTGCGTGTCTTTCACCTGCAGCATTCGACACCACTCGACACTCTCAAGTGAGAGTGATTTGGAGGATTTTTGTGGTGTGGTGGTGTGCCTGTGCGAATTGCTGGGTGGTGGGTGTCGCATGCTGCAGGTGAAAGACACGCACTGTACCACACAGATTTGTCTACTGTAGCGGATTATAGCGAATTAAACTTCTAGTTCATTCAGTACTCTTTATTATCCCAAGCACCGCATTATCCCAAGAAAATCCCTGCCATTACGTGACAATGAGGAATACGACGCAGAGAGAGATACCGTCACTACAGCTAAATACCTATATACTTGCAGGGTGGTTCATCAGCAGTGAAATACTTGAGAAGCAGTTGCATCGCTGGCTCGATCTGGTCGTCCGTCATGTCTTGCACCCTGAGTGCCTTGCCTCGTGTGGTGAAGCGGTGCCAGACCGTTGGCAGAGGGATGGAAGAGGGTCGGGTGTAGACCATCTATAGAATAGATTATTTGTGAATTATTCTGTCACCAAAGCAATGACTAGTGGAGATGTAGTCTTAGATAGAGGTGTGCTAAGTGGGTAGAGTTAAGAGTTATGGCATTTATGAAAGCCCTTTTATCCCCAGAGTATATTTAAAGAAAATCTGTTCTTTCATCAGACTCTAGAATGGTTGTTGTATCGGCTAAGTCATATTATTAGTTAATTATTACAGCTTAAAACGAGGGCTAGAAGGCTTGAAACTACAGTGGTACAGAAGAAAATAACTGCATTTTTATAGTCAGTCAAATCTTTAACAATGATCATCTCAACCTAAAGCCAACCCAATGAACAGGGCCCACCATGCTGGTCAAGTGTAAACTGGCAAACTTCACCCATCTTTGAGAACATAGAGACGTTTTCGCACAATGTTTTGTCTTCACCATTAAAGCAGTGTTAGTTAATCGCGTACAACACAAAAACTCCAAATAGTAAGTCTGCATTTCAACCTGGACCTGAACTCCTCGAATTGAAAACACCTTAGCCACTTTAAATAAATTCAAACAATATGTGTCCAAAGATGCAACAAGGGTGGTTTGTATTCTAAAACTTTATCATATAAGTTACTGAAGCATCACTAACGTAAACGACTTACCGTAAGATGTGTTAGGGGTTGATAAGATTCGCCAACTGCCGCCGATGTGGCTCCAACGAGACGACTGCGCTGAATTGACTGCTAAGGGTGGGTTTAGGGTGAGGGCACATTGGGTGATGTACTGAGAGATTTGAGATTTCATTTTTCTTGACTTGCTAATAGGTTTTTTTTAATTATATAGGCCAGCGCTTGGCTGCAATCAGATTTGATTGCAAGTGGTTATGGAGGCTAAGGTGGAGCGCGCTTGCCTAGAAGATGCCTATTCACTCTTGATTTGAAGGTACCTATATTAAAAGAGGAAGGGAAAACGGAAGCCGGAAGGGCATTCCATATCCTAGCGGTTCTAATTAGAAACGAGGAAGCAAATCGCTTCGTACGAGCCCGCGGAATTTCGACTGCGTAAGGGTGCAGACCTTGTCGATGTCTTGCGGTTCGATAATAAAAAGGTGACGGAGGAACCAGATCGAATAGTTCCTGAGCACACTCTGCGAAATATATCCTGTAGAATACCGACAGAGAGGCAATTTTACGCCGATGTTCTAAGCTTTGGAGCTTCGAACTGGAGTTCTGGTTCTAGTGCTGGTGCTGGAGTCAAGAAGCAAAGAGAAAGAAGCAAGCGGCGAAAGACCGTGTCCAGTGGCGAAACCTTTCGTCCAACAGTTGAATCATGTAAACAATCACGTCGATTCGTTGCTTTGTTGCGGCGTGGTTGAAGAAACAAATAAACACCTTTGCACCAAACAAACAAACATTCGCATTTATAATCTATCTTCTCTTCTCAGATCAGGGCGCATTTGGAAACTTCGTAGGTTTAGTTTTAAGATACCCTAATTAATCACCATCATGTTTTATACATTTTACTGCCTCGTTGATCTAGTGGTAAGCATGTTCGACTGCGGCCGACGAGGTCCCGGGTTCGAGTCCCGGGTCGGGCCATAAATTATGTATTGGGTTTTTCTGACTATAAATTCTCAGTTCTAGCCCGGAGTTAGGAAGTTGGTGGTGTTTCACCCCCGTGCCTCGGAGAGCACGTTAACGCGTCGGTCCCAGTTATTATCACTAACATGATAATAGTCGTTGCAGCCCGCCAATCCGCATTGGAGCAGCGTGGTGGGTCTAAACTCTAATTCCCTCTCTCCTATGACAATGGAGGCCTATGCCCAGCACTGGCACGTTAATGGGCTGTAGTTGTGGTGGCTGTGGATGTTTTATAAGTTTCGGACGTCAATAAGTGTACAGTGTACCTAAATTGAATAATATTAGCATTATTGATTGATTGATAATGTTAGCAGTGATTAAATTTACTTTCAATCATTATGATGACCACAACTGAGTATTGATCTCCTTTCAGGCCTTACCTACCGCTGTTCAAACTGAATATATTTTGTATTGGGTATATTTTGGTCTATGTGTGCCCACAACCTGAAATGATACCGTCATAAGCTAATCTAAAGCCGCTAAACGGAATCTTCTGACCAAGTTAATCTCTACGTTATATCGTTATGTCGTAGGGCTGTCGTGTCGTTATCGTAGGGTGACTCGCATCCTAGAGAATTAAAACCGTTCAGCAGTTTATGAGCTCTTTCAAACTTTATTTTCAATCTTCAACTCTCCTGACAAAAAGTCATAGAGTTATTTTGTAATTATTTGAGTTGAGTTTTTTATTTGAGTCTTTATATTTAATAGTGCCACACCAGCACAGTGTACTTTGCCAATTTCAGGTGGAGTGGAAGATCCACAAAGGAGACTATGTACAAAAAAAAAGTGAATTTATAATTATGAAGAGTACCTATGCAATAAATGGATTTTATTAGTTACATTAATTATCAACAAAAACATATAGGACACATAATACAAGGAGGGATTAAGCAAAGATATAATATATACAGTAAAATATGTATAGCTATACACTTTTATCCAAGCGAAAACCAAAGTAAATCTATGCTTGTCATTAAAAAAATATGCACGTCATAGTTTGGATGTTACTCCTTCACGCCACAATTACTGAAATGAGGATAACTTATAGGTACCTTACAACAGGCTAATTAAAGAGTTTCCGCGGGAATGGTGTTGAGATTTGTTGGTACCCGTGGAAACTCTTTAATTTTCCGGGATAAAAAGTAGACTTTGTGATAAAACAGATACAGATTCAGATTTATTTATGTCTGAATACAGTTGTACATAAATAAATAAATAAACTCTTTATTTGGGTTTTACAATACACAGAAAACAATACAGAATATAATAAGAATATAGAAAGTACATTTTTTTTATCCACTACAAGTTAGCCCTTGACTGCGATCTCACCTGATGATAAGTGATGATGCAGTCTAAGATGGTAGCGGGCTTAAACCTGTCAGGGGCATGGCAGTTATATTAAACCCATACCCCTATATGGACTATATATAATACATATATGTAGTATATATATACACTAATCTGTGTAAAATAAAATCCCAAAAAGGGCATCGACTCAGCGTATTGCAGATATGGTGAAGATGCACCATATCAGCGTTGATTTTCAGCCGACCCCTTGTGCTTCGACGTCCCGGAACGGCCCGGGCTGCCCGTCAATCTCACTACTCTAACCATCAAACCAGGAAACTAAATGTTACCGTGTTAAATGTAACCTACCTACTAAAGTTAGGTACCTTTAACTAAGTTTACTCTATTTGATTTCGAATCAAAAAAACATAAGAACAAACATAGATGTTAGTTTTAGTTATTCCAGACTATGTGTATCCTGATCCGTTCAGCTGTTCTGCTTCAAGCGTTGCATTGAGTTACAAACATCACCATAAAAGCAGCAATATTGTGGAACGCAATCCCAGCTGACATCAGACAATCTCAATCTTTAGCAATCTTTAAATATCCTGTCAAAAAGCACTAACTGACGAAATGATTTTGTATATATGTATATGTTTATAATTATATGTATCATATAATGTTTATGTATATATTGCATATTTATATATTTTAGTATATCATATTTCGGTATATATTATTAGTGTGTACCTATTTGAATGTATATGTTTATGTATGCATTTAAACTCTTAGATATTTAAGCAATTTCCCGTCTCACAGTAATAATTGATTCATTAGTGTAGGTTGCCTGGCAGAGATCACTTTAGTGATAAGGTCACCTTTTGTCTGTACTTTTATTATAATATGTCCTTTGTAACTGTTCTTTTGTATGCAATAAAGTTGTTTAATAATAATAAACATCCACCGATCCATCCAGGCTCTCGCATTTATAATATTAGTATAAAGTTTAGATAATTAATATGATTTAAATCGATAAATTTTAAATCGAGACTGAAGCAGCACTATCTTTCTTCTTTATATGATTAGCTTTTATATTATTTTGTATTTATTATTGTATATTATGTATGTATATTAGTACTATTTTTTTTTGTATGTATGTTATTAAATTATGTGTTTCCTGTACATATTATATGTAAGTATATTTTTATGATATTTATCATAAGTCATAATTAAAAAAATCTATTCTCTTGTTTATAAGTACCTACTCAGCTTTATCTATTTTTCACCATTCTCACATTCTAGGGCTGCTGGAAGAAATCTCTTCAAGAGATAAGTAGTCCTTGTACATGTCCTTTAAAGGACATTGACCAAATTCGCCTAAGAATCAACATACGTTTGAAATATACAGTAATTCTTAGCTTAATTTATAGTCTTTATTCCAAATATCAGAAGTTAACGGACACTTCAAATTAATTAAAAAATAAGTAAATGGGTATTCAATTGATTACTATACGTTTCCGTCTCTGGATTATTAACCACAGATCAATAACTTACAGTTTAAAATAATATACAATACCACCGCTTGAGCGCTAGATCCGTATCGTAAGAAACAAGATAAAAGCTGCTTAAAGTGCTAAGTGCGCTAGTATTCTGAATCTCGCAACGCCATCTATTGAAAGTACAATAATTTAATATTTTTAACGCCATCTGTGAAGTTCTCGATGAACGATGACGATACCTGCATTATTAATAACGCCATCTGTAATGTTTTTGATGAACTACGGCGAATCTTGTCTTATCTACATACTGTTTACAGCTCTATTACAAAGGGATAAAGATGATATTTATTTGTTCAAGTAGATTGATCGTGAAAGCTGAAATAAACTCAAAATTGAAAATATTTTTGGTAATAAGTATTTTTTTTGCAAGTGTCCGTAGCTTTAATCTGCTCTCAAGCATAAAAAGGTATTAATTTGAACCCATGTTTTATGACGGTTGGTTCTTAGGCGAACTTTGTATGGGGACTGAACAATGTCCTTTGTATGTTTAGTTTTTAAGTTTGGTACTAAATATATAAATAAATAAATAAAATGATTGTTTTCATGTACATGTGTATTGTTTTGGGAAACAAGAACAGTTGAACGCGCTGTGTGCAGGTGATCATCGATCACTTGATCTCAAAGTGCGTTGTTCAGGTGTACGTTACGAACGTAGGGTAAATGCACCCATTACTGGGCGCCTAATGTACGTTCTTATTTTTATACGACTGCCTGAAAAAAGGAGTATATTGTTTTCAGGGTTCGTGTATGTATGTATGTATGTGAGTTTGTATATTCCACCATAACTTCTATACGCCTGAACCGATTTTGATAAATGAGGTATTGTTAGAATCCCTAGCTTATTCAAGGTAACATAGGCTACTAAAATTTAAAAAAAAATTGATGGTGTGACCATGGTCCCGCATTAAAGACCAAAATTGAAAAAAAAAATCGAAAATAAGATTAACTATATAATTATCATCTAGAAAATGATGAGTAAGTAGATTCCAAAAATATATAACAATCATTTAATAAAAAATGTGAATAAGATTCCAAAGGCTATATATGCAAATCGCTTCTTATGGAGGTAAACTCCAAAAATAATATGGCAGGGCAGTCGTATTTTTTAATTCGTTAAATTAATTATGCTAGATGATGCCCGCGACTTCGTCCGCATGAATTAAGGTTTTTTGATTTCCGCGGGAACTTTTTTAGTTACCGGGATAAAAAGTAGCCTATGTCCTTCCCCTGGATACAAACTATCGCTGCACCAAATTTCATCAAAATCGGTTGAAGAGATAATTTTTTTTTTATTTTCGTGGGAACTCTTGAATATTTCGGGATAAAAAGTAGCCTATGTCCTTTCCCGGGATACAAACTAGCCCCATACCAAACAATAAAATCGGTTGAACAAATGGGCCGTGAAAGCGTATCAAACAGACGAACAGACAGACACACTTTCGCTTTTGTAATATTAGTAAGTATGGAAGTATGGATTTATTCGGTATTACTTTACATAATATTTTTAAAAATTTGCTACCTAAAAAGCGCGTTTAATATATGTATCAAGAGCTAAGCCTATTCAATTAATGGAATTAATTTAAAAAAAACAGCTGTAGATATATTATATTGATTTATATGTAACCAAAATAAACAACTATTATTCATTAATATACTAAAACCTAATTCTTAAATTGACTATACTGAGCAAAGGTGCCCATCAAGCTTCATTCACCAAGCTTGCAGCGTTGCCACGCTGAATGGCGATGGATAACCTTTGGACCAGGTAGGCTCCAGAACGTGGGCCTTTCTCTTTTAAACTCTGATCTCTCTTATACCATTTTACGCTTCCTCGCCCCAGCATCACACAGCCAGTGAGACAAATAGGCAGAAGATATTATTTAAATAAGATATAAATATGTATAATAAAGTTTGTCCGTTACTCCGCTGTAATAAAATAAAATAAATAAATAAATTGGATGATCACTTCATAATGCACGGTAAAAAACCGTTGAAAGGATTAACGCCAGCCACATAGTATCAGAAATCGTCTACCAGAAAATTCAGACTTGCGCTGGAAGATAATCTGTTGGTCATCATATTTTTGCCAATATATTATGCTTCTATTGACCTCATAGTGGGACAGAAAATATTCTGATAGAACCTTGCTGATATTAAGCGACTGGACTCATACATTTTGGCTTCCTTTCTTAATAATTCATTATATAGCGTCGGACAAAAACTTGTTTCTTCATTACAATAATATCACTCTTTTTTTTGTCTTTGACAAGACGTTAGAGAACTTTTTAGATGCCAACATACATGGGTAATCGTGTAGATGAGATATTTCTTTTTTCGCGATAAAGAGTGCACCTCCATCAGCCAATGACTGCAATTCTTTAGTTCTGTTTTTCAAGTTTCATGCATAGATTAGTCCTCTTTTCCAACATTTCCACTTTTTAATTATGATGGGCGATAACTAGTGCATTTACCCCAGTTTTCAGCTTTCATTCGTATTTCGTATTTGGCACGGCGCCATTTTGGCGCGCCTCCATCAAGCATGGCTTCCCCGATGCTCCACAGTTCTCTCCTAACTGCAAAATAATACACACGTTGTTACACAAATTGTGATTAAAATACTTGAAAACCTTTGTTCAATTAACACGTGCTATAATAAACAAATAGGTACAATTTTTGCAAGCTTTCATTTGCAAATTAAAAAGCTCGTTACATAACGAAGCGGAAAAATCGCCGTTTTTTTGAAATTTTGTAGACAAAGGCATTGTGCCGTTCATTGTTTGTGATTCCAGTTTGGACTTTAATCTGAAAATAAGGTAAGTTTTCAACGATTAATTGAATTCTTTATTATCTAACATTTATAAAAAATAAGAACAAAACAACTAAAATAGAAATTGAATCTCAGACAAAGATTGTCTGGGAGAGATCTTTTCAACGACAATTAATTTCTAGTTGTTTTGATTTGGGTTTTTTTTTGCCTGTGAATTGAGTTTTCTAAGTACATATTTGCAAAGATTTTATTCGAAGTTAAATTCATACCTACTCATATTATTTGAGTGCGTAGCTGTGTCTGTCTGTCAATCAGCTACGTTTTCAACTTTCATGGCCCATCCATTCAACCCCTTTTGACGAATTTTACCATTGAAAATGGTTATCAGATGGAAATCGCCTGAGACCTTTTTGGCCTTAGCTCCGAGGATTTTGGGAGGATCGAGAAGGAAAGAGTACCAAGAGTCGAGGAATTTAACGAGACACGTGTGAGCGTTTGAATTTTGAAAATCACCTGGTAACGTTTTTAGAATTTTGAAAAATATAAAAAAGTTGGGTGTTTTACTAAATTGTAAATATTTCGGAAAAAACCGACAAAAATAAATGGAAAAAAATGTCCTAGGGTACTTATTAGTTTAGATACAAGATGGCGAAAAAATTTTGAGAATCGGTTAATAATTGTGACCTGTCTCTTTAGATTTGGAATTGTAGAAAAACGGGTATTTCCGTAGGATAAAGTGATGTAGTTTCGTTTCTATGATTATTGACCGATCGTCATGATAATGGCGTTAAAAGATGCGGATGCAGGCGAAAAGTGCATTCGAGATAGAATTTTGAAAATCGGTAAAAACATTTTTGATAAATTTTGAGACGAAGTTTTTATTTCAGCATTTTTTTTTTCGTAATTTTTTGTATTCATTTTCAATGCTCCGATTCTTGCGGGGACTGCGAAATCTGTGATTTTTTAACAGAAGTAGGGAAAGGGCAAAAGATCGTAAGATGTAGGTACAGAGCTTTTATAAGCTCCTCCTGCGCTTCCTATAAGCCAATAGTTCCATCAATACCAATTCAAAACTTCTTACTGATTTTCAGAAGATTTGCTGGAGTGGTCTATTTATGCGTTAGCTTAATAAAAAGAGATACAAGAAATAATGAAATAAAACTATCATCGCAAAATCTGAATATCTTTAAGTACAAGATGACTGACTGAAGGACTGAATTATCAACGCACAGCTCCACACACACATGTCCACAGGACGAATCAGGCTGAAATTTGGCATGCAGATAACTATGACAACAACACAATAATGACACAGAAATCCGCTAAGGGGCTAAAATAGGGGGTTGGTAGTACACGCGGACGAAGTCGTGGGCATATGCTAGTCTGTTATACTTGAATTTGGCACGTGATGACACCAGTCCACCATATGGAAAAAAACAAGCATAGAGCTACTGTTTGATAGAATGATCAATTACGAACTTTCTTCTGCAATTAAGTACCTACCTACCTACCTGTGTACCTACCTGTGTACGTTTAAAGCATGTGCGTATAAAACAAACCTGAAAACAATCACTCCATCCGCACTACTTTGAAGGTAAACAGAACAAGTATTTTTGGGGCGGAATCGAATGCGCACTTTCGTTTATAAACACGCGCCCACGTGTTATTGTAGTCGGATAATGTTGTTGTACCAACATGCGCCGGATCATTGATACAGTCTTATCATAAAAACATGTTTATGTTTTTATTTATGCACATATAATTGGCTAACTGATGCCCGCGACTTCGTCCGCGTGGATTGAGGTTATGTCCGCGTGGCCTATGTATTATTCCAGACTACAACCTTTGTGCCAAATTTCATCGAGACCCGTTCAGCCGTTCTGGCGTGATTGAATAACAAACATCCATCCCTCAAAACTTTCGCATTAATAATATTAGCCTACATAACTTTTGTCATGAAAAATTTACCGGATGGCTCTACCTGAAGTATGAAATTGTTTTTGTTAAAGGATTTTGTGTCCGTTGCTTGGTTCTGATATAATGCGCTCGGTCTTCTCCAAAGATAGAGTCTAATAAGTGCCTTTACCCCATAGCTAACTCCTAGTTGTTATTTGATGTATGGAGAGGAGAATTCATCAAAGGCACATGTGCCTGTGTTCTTTCCAATAAACAGGTACTTACTATGCCATGGCATAGTAAGTACCTGTTTATTGGAAAGAATAATGCGTAGTAAGACCCACAAGAAATGATATTATTGCGTAGTAAAACGACCTAAAAATCCGATTAACGTGCAGTGTTCTTTATGCCAAAACGGCGTGTTTAGTGTCAAGGTTCCGGTCATCAGCCCGTGTGTTTATTTTTGGCTTCCATTTTGTTTTGGCCGGCCATTTTGCGCGTCTGTTGCGATCTTTTATCCCGTCAAAGGCTTAGGAGTTAAGATCTCTTCAACTCTTATTATTGGCTTGGGAATTGACATTAATGTAGTTTATAACGAATAAGGCTTCCAGAAATTTTCCCTGAAATGAGTGTTTTGGTATTTAACTTGCACAAGTACCTACCTACTTAAATAAATTGATTTAATTTCATTGAGTTGCTTACTTTCTTTTGTCGGGTTTTCGTTCGTCGGGTTATTTTCCGGACTTGTTAATTATATGTAAAGTGATCACATAGATCACAATTCGCCAACAATTGTGATATGATTTTTGAGATAATAACAAACAAGTAGGTTATTATTGTTAGATTAGGTAGCACTAGGTACGTGGATTGGTGCATATAGACGCCAAGACCCACATAAAGCCATTAATTCTAACAACTGCGTAACACAGTACAAATAAGCAAAATTATTCCGGAATTAACAAAGAAGAAAGAGCATTATCAAGGGGAGTTTCGAAACAGAAACAAATCAAACGTCCCTTCAAGGCCACAGCATACATTTGTATTATTAGACATGCACCGTTTCTATAGCAACGGTCATCTGATTGGTGATCGCAGTAGACGGCCGACGTCCGATATAGCTTTGTATTGACGTCATGCCATAACATAGAGCAGAAATACACATTTTACTAATAGAGGTTACAAAATTGTACGGCTTATAAATATCAGAATGATTATATTTGCTTTAAGTTCTTGTTGAACTATGGAAAACTACTAGATCTGAAAAAGAGATGAATAACGGGAAATCAAATAAAACTACTCTCTGGACAGATTAAAAACTGATACTTGATATTACTTGACTGCTGACACACACAGGATAGCGGGGTGTAACTTATCCTTTATTATGTTCAATTTAATGTTATGACAATTACAGTGATGCTAATTTTTTTCTGCTGATTTCTAGATTAAAAAAAATAAAAATATTTAAAAAAATCAGATTCTAATGTAAAAAGATAAGTAACCGATTCTAAAAGATAGTCGATGTTTCTAAAATGATTTTATTTTATAGCACGTAGGTACGCATTATGCTTAAACGAAAATATTTATGAGACCACAAAAATCTTTTAAGTAACAACCAAAAAAAATATGCCGTTAGCTAAACGTACGCCACGTGGCGCCATCTATTTTAGAAAATAAAGATGTGTCAAGGTTATTGGCCTATGTACTGTCAATTTAAGCTCTGATGTGATCGATCTTGGAGTTCTCTGACGTGACGGCAGTAAACAGTCTGTAGGTAATCGACATTTTGTGAGACGTAGCCGGTAGTTAGCTAAAAAGTATTGGCCGAAATCCAATTTGGAACGAAATGTCGTAATTAATTCGGGTTTCCCGAACATTAAACCTTTCTAAGAACCTGTCTTTCGTCAACTCATCTTCACTTTTCGAAAGCTTCAAAATCCTTTGCGTCTTGATGCCATACAACGAGAAATGTTCTCTCTACATTCATTCTTTCATACTAAACAAAGTAAATGCCAGATTACTTTCAATTCTCTGTTGCTTCATCATCATCTCTTAGGGCCCGAGCCTGATCCAGACTCTTCCATGCTTTTTATATAATACGTGCTCGTTCTCCAAATTATTGCCTTCTCTACTTGCCAATCCGTTTTGCTTCTTCGTGTAGGTACGTTACATGAAATATACCTACCTACTTGGAGTACATTTTGGAAATGGAGTGAAATATACATTTCACTTCAACACCGGAGCATCCTCAGCAGATGATATACAGAATTATAACAATGCAACAATTGTAAAGTTCACATGTGGATCGTCCCAATAAATTGTCATTACTAGGGGCCATACTTTCAACGTTTAAAGCCATAATATTGTTGACTTTCGTGTTTTAGAATTATAATCCATATTTTAGGAACGTGAAGGTACGTGACATCAAACTGTCATTTTGAGTAATATTGCTTGCGTTGGCAGCATGGCCCCAGACAATACAAAGCAAGAGCAACCTTTGTGTTTTGGTGATGTCACTTTCTCATCGGACTTGGCCGCGTGCGGGCTTGGAGCGCCGCCATCTTTGCGTCGAAATTTTCACAACCATACTAACCGTTGTATTTAAATAATATACTCTGTGCCATGAAACGATTGATGATGAGCACGAGTAGATATTTATCGCGTATTTTGATCTTCCGAGGATTTCCGCTATCGAGATAATTTTATTGAGATTAAACTTACAATTTAGATGAACAATCATTTAAATAAACTTTTAAAAGCACTTTCGAGTCCTCAAGTGAAACCACATATTATATTACGTCACAATATTTTATACTTACTTGCTACAATAATTAATCTGGGTTTTAAGTTCTAGGATGACCCGCATCCCGCTCGTTTAAAAATTTGTACCTACAGTTCGCGAGCGAGTTGAATGTAGAGTAAATGTATGTGTCTTTACTCAGCATTCAACTCGCGCGCGAGCTATAGCTCGCGCGCGAGTTGAATGTATACTAATGTGTTCCTCATTGAAGTATACTTCAATGAGGAAGTATACTTCCTCAATGAAACCGATATCTTATTGGATTGGATATCGGTTTCCTTACAAATTTTTAGCAGAGAAGATATTTCGAGCAGTAGTTTTTGCCTACAATCACCTTACTCATCAAGTCAGCATGAAGCTAGGTCGTATTGAGTAGGTGCAGTTCACGGGAACTTTGATGATGTCAAGTTCTAAATTAGAACTAATTTATCTAATCATCCCACATGTTCCTCCAATCCATCCAATGGGACTCTTCTTTTATTAACTAAGTTTTCCAATTCTAGCAAGGATCTACTTACTATGTCGATGTCTTTGAACAGTTTCATATTCTACGCTAAGCAAGCCGAGAAACTTCGGTGAAATTACTACTTTAGGACTTATATCCACAGTTAAACCAATAATTAAAGATCTTATATCTGTACCCATGTTCCTGCAAATAAAATATTATTTATTATTTTATTATTATTATCGCAGCAATCATGTGAAGTTCCACGGGTTGATCTCGTCAACATTATATTTATTGCGGCAACGACAGACAAACGTGACACAGGCATGCGCGTCTTCCCAGTTCCCGCGTCAGATCACCCTTGGACAATACAAATACGCAGTGGAATCTATAAATGATCACGAATGAGTACAATGAATTATATTGTTTTGAAGTTGACGACGTTTTAGTCAGTGACGATCATTGATGTAGAATTTTAGGGCGTGACGATAGTAAAATGCAATTTGTAAATCAATCAAATCAAATGCTTAGTGTAATGATTGAATGGCGATCTCGCACCAGAAAGCGCAGCGTTGGATGACCCCCACTATAAAGGACGGACGATCTCAATTCTCAAGCGAGAAGCTGGGAGCCGCTGGAAGCAAGTGACATAAGACCGTCTTCAGTGAAGACCAGCAGTGGACGTCTATTGAGATTTGAGACGACGACGATTTAATTGGTTTGAGATAATAATCATCATTTGGCGGACCCAGGGGTCCAATGAAACACTGTCAGCTCCGTTATTGTAATATATTTACTCATTATCATTTAACAGTACGTACACCGTGTACGTTTTTATTATTTTACTAGATGATGCCCGCGACTTCGCCCATTTGATTACCGCAGGAACTGTTTAATTTGTAGCCTATTTGACTCTCCGGATCCTCATCTCTACCCATGCAAAAAATAACGTCGATTCGGTGCTCTGTTGCAGTATGATTGAACCGTTTTTTTTGTAGGATAAACCAAACAAACAAACAAACACTTTCGCATTTATAATATTAGTATGATTTTTCATTTAATTATACGTCCATCTCACCGGTTCAGATAAGTTAGTTGTACTATTACGATGCTCATAGGTTTTGACTGCCTCTGAAATTTACCACGTTCATTTTTTTATCTCATAATATTTGACTTTTTATTTTTTAAGTAATAATGTTTCAATTTAATTTCAATTTAAATTTTTTTATTTGTGAATAGTGTAGGTACATTTGAGGTGGAAATCAGTATAAAAGTGCTCCTATTCTACCACATTGTGGTGTACAAATATCTTATTTTATAAAATTATTACAGATTGTCCTTATTAAATCATGATAAATGATAATTCATAATCTTGATGATGGCAATGTTAGACAATAAGACACAATTTTATAACAACCTTATTGATTAATTAAAACACACTGTATTAAGTTTATGTAATTTATTATATATGTAATTTATAATATGGGCCTTGTTGCCTGAAATAAAATGAATAATAATAATTATTATTTTGTTTCAGTCAAGATGCCATCGGAGGTGATCACAGACAAGTCCCTGCAACGCGAGCTTGCGGACTCCATCATCCGCATGGTGCCTCTCGATGAGATCCGCATCCTGCTGGCCTGTGGCGCCAAGGTAAACGGTTATTTTCTCAAGAACTGCAATGTCAAATATTGAATAGAAGCAGGCGTTACTTTGCGGAAGTCCATGATAGTGAATGAACTAGAAGTTTAATTCGCTATAATCCGCTACAGTAGACAAATCTGTACCAGGGCGTGTCTTTCACCTGCAGCATGCGACACCCACCACCCAGCAATTCCTGTGCCTGTGCGATTTGCTGGGTGGTGGGTGTCGCATGCTGAAGGTGAAAGACACACCCTGTACCACTTAGATTTGTCTACTGTAGCGGATTATAGCGAATTAAACTTCTAGTTCATTCGCAATGTCAATTTTTGAAAAATAAACTTGTAATGCCTGCTTCTAGGCTTAGTAAAACTAGCAATTCATTTGTTGGAAACAGTGTCCGCTTCTACAATAAGCTCGGTAATCTTTGCGGCATTGACTATGCTAGTAACCGCTAGACTAACGAGGCAGGTACTGAGTATAGCGCGGTATAATACGACTAACCGCTAGACTAACGAGGCAGGTAGTAAGTATAGCGTTTAAGGTGGAAGACAAGGGTTTGCCCGCGAAATTCAAATTTAATTTGGTTTTTCGCAATTTGTAAACTAATACGACAAAGTAGGCTTATGGCATTCAAATTGCGCCCCTAGGAATATCATCTTCACAGGTTTATATAAAAATCTTTACTTGAAAGTGTCCAGGTTAAGAAATTAGTCAAAATAATGAGTTTGACGTGAGTTACTCACAAATTAGTCATTATTTTGACTAATTTCTTAAACTGGGCACATTCAGGTAAAGATTTTTATATAAACCTGTGAAGATGATATTCCTAGGGGCGCAATTTGAATGCCATAAGCCTACTTTGTCGTATTAGTTTACAAATTGCGAAAAACCAAATTAAATTTGAATTTCGCGGGCAGACCCTTGTCTTCCACCTTAAGTATAAGTTTGTATGATGTGCGTCAGGTGAACGAGCCGGTGACGCAAGGTTTGCGGCCCATCCATTACGCGATCTGGCAGCGCTACCTGGAGGCGACGCGACTGCTGCTGGTACGCGGCTGTGACATCAACGCCGTGGACGACTGTGGCTATAGCGCTCTGCATCTGTCCGCCGAACACGGGTACATGTAGCTAAGTCTATACTTAAATAAATAAATAAACTCTTTATTTGGGTTTTACAATACACAGAAAATAATACAGAATATAATTAGAATACAGAAAGAACTTATGGACTAAACATTGTAACTTTATACTTATATACTAAACACTAATCAAATAAAATAAAATCCCAAAAAGGGCATCGACTCAGCGTATTGCTGATATGGTGAAGTGCATCTTCACCATATCAGCAATACGCTGAGTCGATGCCCTTTTTGGGATTTCAGCGCTGATTTTCAGCCGACTGAAGATGCACCATTTCAGCGCTGATTTTCAGCCGACCCGTTCTGCTTCGACGTCCCGGACCGGCCCTAGCTGCCCGTCAATCTCATTACTCTAAACAACAAACCAGTTATAAATAAGATTACTCTATTTGACTTATATTTACTTCCTTCACTAGAAGGTAGTCTATCATCAGTTTTTGTGGCCGCCATTTTGAAGTTTTTTATTTTACTGAACCGATTTCTGAGATCATTATCACATTCTTCTGTTGAAAGGGCTTGTTAAGTACTTAAACTGTAGTCATCTTGATTGAGTCACTTGATGATGTTTTTGTGGGCTTGCCCTCCTCTATAGTCTCCTAAAGCAGCCGTTCGTTTGCCTCGTCCTGTTTGTGACCATTCCCCAACTATTTCTTCCATTATCTTCAGGTTAAGCCCATTTTATCAAACGCTTTTTAAAGCATGCCCTGCCAGGATCCTTGGGTCATCTATTGAAGCGTCAACTTATTCATATTACCGTGGCAGGTACACGGAGCTGGTGAAGTTGCTGCTGGAGAGCGGCGCTGCGGTGGACTACCGGCCCGACACTGGGGAGGAGTTCCCGCGCACCACGCTCTGCGATGAGCCACTGCGGCTCGCCATACGGAACAAACACTATGTGAGTGCCTTCTACTGCTGCAGAGTGGCACGGCGGTGGACTACCGGCCCGACACCGGCGAGGAGTTCCCACGCACCACGGTCGGTACGGAACAAACACTATGTGAGTGCCTTCTGCTGCTGCAGAGCGGCACGGCGGTGGACTACCGGCCCGACACCGGCGAGGAGTTCCCACGCACCACGGTCGGTACGGAACAAACACTATGTGAGTGCCTTCTGCTGCTGCAGAGCGGCACGGCGGTGGACTACCGGCCCGACAACAGCGAGGAGTTCCCACGCACCACGGTCGGTACGGAACAAACACTATGTGAGTGCCTTCTGCTGCTGCAGAGCGGCACGGCGGTGGACTACCGGCCCGACACCGGCGAGGAGTTCCCACGCACCACGGTCGGTACGGAACAAACACTATGTGAGTGCCTTCTGCTGCTGCAGAGCGGCAAGGTGGTGGACTACCGGCCCGACACCGGCGAGGAGTTCCCACGCACCACGGTCGGTACGGAACAAACACTATGTGAGTGCCTTCTGCTGCTGCAGAGCGGCGCGGCGGTGGACTACCGGCCCGACAACAGCGAGGAGTTCAACAAACAAACATGGAACCAGCTTCCATCTTCTGTGTTCTCTCATGATTAGAATATGGGGCTCTTCAAAGCAGTGGCGTGCAGTTCATAGAGGCATAAAAGCACTGTTTACCCAAATGGAAATACATCAATGCTCATTTTTATGAAAACAGCTAGTAAATCTAGGTATTCTGACTAACTAATGCCTCTGCTGCTGAAGAGCGGCGCCGCGGTGGGCTACCGTTCCGACAACGGCGAGGCGTTCAACAAACAAACACTGTGCAAGTACCTGCAAATTGTGGAACCAGCTTCCATCTTCTGTGTTCCCTCATGATTAGAATATTGGACTCTTCAAAAGGCTGATAAATAAATATCTCAAAAGGCGGCTACGCATTGGCGGTTCCTCTCGTGCTGCAAATGTTCATTGGCGGCGGTAAACACTTCATCAGGTGATCCGCCTGCTCGGGTCACCTGATGAAGTGTTTCCGTTCCGTTAGGTTCCCGTACCTCAAGAGGAAAAAACGAACCCTTATGGGATCTCTTCGTTGTCCGTCTTCGTCTGTCTGTCTGTCAACCGTCTTTTCTCGGGAACGCGTGGAGGTATCAAATTGTAATTAATACCAAATACTTAGGTCTACATTTTCTTGTAGCTGTAAAATCGTCAAACTTCTAAGTCAACGCAATCAAAAGGTACAGCCGTTTATGCCGCATGTTTTGCATATTTTGACACTCGCCAATAAATCTTGACCTATAGTCATGAAATTTGGCAAGAAGTATGGTCGCACAGCACAAGTAGGTACAAGTATAGTAAAAAATCCGAAAATCGTAAATTAATGTTCCGTACTCACAGGGTGTCGAATTGTTTGTCAGGGGCTACCAGTTTATCGCCATATGTAAGCCAGTTGTTTCACAGCTGATTGTTATTCACTTTTTTTTAACCACTACAAGTTAGCCCTTGACTGCGATCTCACCTGATGGTAAGTGACGGTGCAGTCTAAGATGGTAGCGGGCTAACCTGTTCGGGGCATGGCAATTATATTAAATCCATACCACTATTCGGTTTCTACACGGCATCCTACCGGAACACTAAATCGCTTGGCGGCACGTCTTTGCCGGTAGGGTGGTAACTAGCCACTGCCGAAGCCTCCCACCAGGCCAGACCAGGGAAAATTCAGAAATTATAAATTCCTAAATTGACCCTGCCGGGGATCGAACCCGGGACCTCCGCACGTTAAGGCAACAGCGCTCAACACTCCGCCACGGAGGTCGTATATTACGTGGTGGTACGGTCGGATCCCTTTGTGCGCGGGTCTGACTCGCACTTGACCGGCTTTTCTTTCACTTCTCTTGTGGTGCGACTGAAGGTTACTTTTTTTTTTATTGAAAATACAATAGAACTTACTGTAGCTAGCCTAACCTAATTACTATATAAATCATGCCCACGTGGAATGGTGGCAAGAATGCTGGCTGCATTTCCGCGCTGGACAGCCAGGCTGCGTCCTTTGCGCAAAAAATGAGCCAGCCCTTCTGTCACCAGATGAGGCAATGTTAAATGAATAAATAAATAAATAAAATCTTTATTTGGAATTACCATATACAGTGAAGGTACAAACACAAACTTAGTAGTAAAGAAATAAACTAATAAAATAACTTACGAACTAGACGGTGAGAAAATAATTCCAAAAAGGGCAACGGCTCAGCGTGATGCTGTTATGGTGTAGATACACCATAACAGCACTGATTTTCAGCCGATCCCTAAAAAACGAGTTTTCGACGCCCCGGACCGGCCCGGGCCGCCCGCTAACCTAACATCGCTTTAAAAGCTGATGTACAGAACATTTTAATTATTAACTACTTAGATTATTGACTACATATTATGCTAAGCAACTAATACTATCCCTTAATTTACATTAAATAACTAAACTATCTGATATTTAATTGACTGTGGCCTAATCTTGGTAGTGACAAATTACAATTATAATGTTATATTGAAGGTCACTCAACTCCTCGTCATTTCCAGGAGGTCGCCAAGCTCCTGCTGGAGCACGGTGCGGACCCCAACAAGCGCTACTTCTTCGGCGCTGAGATCAACCTGGTCTCCGACCCTGAGTACCTGGAGCTGCTCCTCATGTTCGGCGCCAACCCTGACTCCCGCGACCGTGCTGGACTCACGCCACTCATGAAAGCTGCTAGACAGAGAAGGGTACGTGCTTGATTCATTCATTCATTTATGTTTTTTTTTTATTTATTTTTTTAAAACAAATCATGCTTATGGACAGTAATGGTAGTGTCTACTGTCTAGGGTTATAAAGTATACTCAATACTCAATATCACTTATTCAATATAGGTACACTGTAGGTACACTTATTGACGTTAAAAATTACTTACTTATAAAACATGATGGTGATAATTGGTTAAGGTATCTTAAAACTAAAGCTACGAGGGTTCGAAACGCGCCCTTCTCTGTCTAGCAGCTTTCATCTGCTAGACAGAGAAGGGTACGTGCTTCATTCATTCATTCATTTATGCTTTTAGTCAGTTTGTATGTAAGTATAATTTTTTTTTGTATGTATTCTGCGCTTAACGACAATCATGCTTATGAAAAGTAATAGTGATGTCTACTGTCTAGGTTTATAAAGTTACCTATGTATACTCAATACTCAATATCATTTATTCAGTATAGGCACACTGTAGGTACACTTATTGACGTTAAAAATTACTTACATAGAAAACATAATGGTGATAATTGGTTACGGTATCTTAAAACTAAAGCTACGAGGGTTCGAAACGCGCCCTGGTCTGAAAGGAGCCCACGACAAACTCAACTGGGTTTTTTTTTATTATCACCATCTCACAAATCATCTTAACTAAGGAACTATCAGAGCCATAGAGCAAATTATTGCCAAGCCTCCTTGTCGTCTCTAGTAGTAGTATATGTCACTCTCCAGCCCATGAAAAAATCACATCGATCTCTATTGTTCTGTTGCGGGAGTGATTGAAAGAAAAGCAACAAATAAACACACTTTCGCTTTTATAAACGCCTAAAAGAAGTTTGTCCAGCACAGTGGCGAGCAGTTCATAGAGGCATAAAAGCACTGCTTACCCAAATGGAAACACGTCAATGTTCATTTTTATACGACTGCCTGAAAAAAGGAGTATATTGTTTTCAGGGTTCATGTATGTATGTATGTATATATGTATGTGAGTTTGTATATTCCACCATAACTACTATACGCCTGAATCGATTTTGATAAATGCGGTATCGTTAGAATCCCTTGCTTATTCCGGGTGACATAGGCTAGTAAAATTTAAAAAAAACATGATGGGGTGACCATGGTCCTGCATTAAAGACCAAAATTGAAAATAATATATAATATATAATCATCATCTAGAAAATGATGAGTAGATTCCAAAAATATATAACACTTTAGTTTAAATATATTTGGTGATTCACAAAAAAAAAACATTTCATAAAAAAGTGAATAAGATTCCAAAGGCTACATATGCAAATCGCTTCGGAGGTAAACTCCAAAAATAATATGGCAGGGCAGTCGTATTTTTTTATTTTTATTATATCAGTCAGTAAATAAGTATTCTGACTAACTAATGCCTACCCTAGCTTCAAGCCCTGTGCACGCCACTGGTCCAGCAGTTAGGACACTTTGGACTGATGGTGGTGTTGGTTGTTGCAGGGCATAGAGTCGGTGCTTCTGCTCATCAGCTATGGAGCTGATGTCAACGCCATGGCTGACGCTCGCAACGACTATAGAACCGTCATGCACTACGCTGTCTTAGGTGGTAAGTTTTATCCGTTATGGATGCCACCACCCAATGGATGGGCTATAAATGCTTACAATGTTCCAATCCGAGTTTCGTGCTGGTTCTTCTCGGTAGGCATGTCATCAGTGGCAGATTCACTTGACGATTCAAAAGTACTTGTAAAAGTTTATTTGATTAACAAACATTTGAATGATCCCCTTCATACACTCTATAAGGACAGAGGAAACCCAGGTACATGTGCCAACATGCAAGCTTTAAAATTCTCCGTGGAAGCATTGCTCCAAAGGGATTACCAGCATACAAATCCGTAGTAAATATGTTCCTTGGTAGAAATTTTACATACGACTCGGAAGACAGTTCCTACCTAGACCTTTTACTAACAACAGAAATTATTGCTAAAATCCTCTCAATCAAACTCTAAATAATAGATGAAATACACTCTACAATCCTCACCCTCCGCATTTTTTGTAACTTGCATCTGGAGCCATACTGCTAACCACTAACGCTTACTAAAGCCTTATTATGTTGACTTTTGTGTTTAAGAATTATTTAGGATAGTAAAATTTTTAAAGATTATAATATAATCCTTAGTTTAGGCAGGTAATTTGCTCGTATTGCTTTAAGCGTTGGCAGTATGGCTCAGGAGATATGTCTGTTTTCTGCTTGTTTTCCTCTTTTGGGCTTTGCAGAATTTAGTCTTTGAATGTTCATAATATCTGGCAATATTGATTTGCTTTTACCTGACTAGATTTCCAATTTTATTTGGGTAATCCAAACTAGATATTTCATTAATTTAACTGTAATAGGCACCTCTCTTGTTTTGCCTTACATTCAGCCTGCTTCGATGTTAGCTTACTGCTATATTGTTTCATTATTGTTGACTTGTCTTTTAGAATAATAGTCCATGTTTTAGAAATGTAGGCTCTGCGTCGTTACTCAGTTACCACCAATAAAGAAAGACCGAAGTCTAGGGTCTATGTATAATTATCATCGTGTGGCATTTTTTTTTATGCCACTACAAGTCAGCCCTTGACTGCAATCTCACCTGATGGTAAGTAATGTTGCAGTCTAAGATAGTAGCGGACTAACCTGTTACGGGCATGGCAGTTATATTAAACCCATACCCCTATTCGGTTTCTACACGGCATCGTACCGGAACGCTAAAGCGCTTGGCGGCACGTCTTGGCCTAGTTCCTTTGGCTTGTAAATACCCAATTGGACCTCTGAAGCACACCTCTGTACCAGGTAGTGAATGAACTAGGAGTTTAATTCGCTATAATCCGCTACAGTAGACAAATCTGTGTGGTACAGTGCGTGTCTTTCACCTGCAGCATGCGACACCCACCACCCAGCAATCCGCACAGGCACAACACCACACCACACAAATCCTCCAAATCACTCTCAACGTACGTTTCACTCTGACACCGGAGCATCTTCAGGAGATGTTGACTCGACAATAGACGCTTCTGACCTACTACAAACTCTAACCTTCACTCCTCCTAAGAAGTCTAGAAGATCAGCTTGTAGAAAAACATTTCGTGTTAAATTAAGCAGTACAAACTTGGGTATAAATGCTGCAATAAACCGTCTCATTCATGTTTACAACGAGCTTGCCGGTGTACATGATGACGTCGATATTGTTTGTCAGGCTCCAATTACTTTTAAAAAAGTTATAGCGTCAGCGATCTCTTCTTTGAGGGACAAATCGGCCAGTCTTAGTTCGTTATTTTGGTCAGTTAGTTTTGAGTTTATTTATTTTATAGATTAATTTATTTGTCGTAGTAGGTAGTAATAGTAGGTACATTGTTCCTTTGGTTTTATATTATTTTTATCATGTAATTCGTTAAGTACTTGAGATCGGTTGTTTCTTTTTTTAGCTGTGTATGCATATAAGTGGCGTGCCACACGGTTATAGACCTTATGTACTATTTTTAATTTAAGCTTTGTGTACTCGCCGTTGGTATACCGAAATACAATAAATAAATAAATAAACAAGTGCATTGTCCAGTCAATTGCTTTGCAGTCGAATTGCTGGGTGGTGGGTGTCGCATGCTGCAGGTGAAAGACACGCACTGTACCACACAGATTTGTCTACTGTAGCGGATTATAGCGAATTAAACTCTGAATTAGAAGCGTTTAATTCTGAAGCAGAAGCGTTCATTCACTATCATGGACTTCCGCAAAGTAACGCCTGCTTCTATTCAATATCTGTACCAGGTAACACGGACGTGGTGAACTTGCTGGTGAAGCAAGGTGCGAGAGTGAACTACGAGTGTCCTGACCTCAACAAACCCAGCGCTCTGGATCTGGCCATACTGAAGGGAGACGTGCCGATGCTACAGCTGCTGTTATCAGCTGGTAAATATCTGGATTACCAAGCTTTGCTCGGTATTTTTTTGGTAAATCGTTTTTGGAAATTATATCTAAACCTTTTTCTTTTTTTATTGAAAATAATACAATAGAACTTAATGGTAGCTAGCCTAACCTAATTACTATATAAATCATGCCCACGTGGAATGGTGGCAAGAATGCTGGCTGCATTTCCGCGCTGGACAGCCAGGCTGATCCTTTGGGCAAAAAATGAGCCAGCCCTTCTGTCACCAGATGAGGCCATTAACCGCGGTGAAATATCTCGCAAAAAATGTTTGGCACTAAGACTCCACGGCCCAAGGGTCTCCACGGCAAACGGAACAAATATGTAACTCTCTATGAGAGAGGCATACTTCCGCCGCTTGCCGGTTTCAGCCTTCTCTGCTGCGGCTCCCGGCCTTGATGCTGTCTCCCTGATATGACACGGGGCCAATGTGTCTACGCATGTTGCGTCCCACATTAGCGCCCGTCCCCGTTCCCAGGGAACCAGCGTCAATCCATCAGGTCTCTTGCCATCATCCCGACTAATCCCTGCCGGCTCAATGAGCGCAGGAATATCTATGGTGGCAAGAGCCCTTTTGATCGTATCATTGAGAGAGCCATGCCGAAAAAGCCTACCAGCGCTCCTTTGGCAAGAGAGTCCGTGAATTCCAAATTTATCGACCTCTTTTCCACACGGACATCTGTGCTCGAAGCACAGGGGTGTTCCCAATCTGAGACCTTAAAAAATTATATTTTCTTTTTTGGAATAAAATATTATATTATGTTTGAAACAAATAATCGGATTGGAGACTCCGGACTCGAACCGGGGTTTTCTGATTTTGGGACAGCCCGCTTTCCCACCTGAGCTATTATAATCTTGTCGATGGTAGCAGTATTTCATTGCCTGAAAACACGTATAAAACGACATTTTCTAAAAATGAATTCTAATTATATCGATTTATCGCCCCCGAAACTTTTCAAAGTTTTATAGGTGTTATTAGATATTATAGCCCCAAAAACTTATCTGACCCGGTGACTTATGAAAAATGAAATAAAAACAAACAGGCATAAAAATTAGTTTCAATTTCGGCCAACGGGTCAGATAAGATAAGATAAGATGTCCATGCATGCTGACTGCTAATTATATTAAGAACATTGTATTAGTATGTAAGATATGACAGCTATAAATAAATAAATGACTAAGTTTGTGGGACTCTTAACTATTTCCTACTCTAATACAGGTGCTCAAGTGAACTCCTCAAGTTCCGTGATCGGCACCCCGCTCCACGTGGCCTGTTCCGACAACATCACCAACAGGAAGGAAATGGTCAAGGTTAGTAACTCATCATCAAAATATAATGAGGATGCATAAATCTTAATGACCATAAAAACACACCAATTGAGTAACCAGAAATACCGGCCCAGAAATCGATTAAAAATCAAAGATAAAATAAAGCACCTAAAAATTGAAACTAAGTATAAGTAGGTAACCCCCCCAGGGTCTCCACCATCAAAACACACCAATTGAGTACCCAGAAATACCGGCCCAGAAATCGATTAAAAATCTTATCTTACTAATATTATAAATGCGAAAGTTTGGATGAATGTATGGATGTATGGATGTATGGATGTATGGATGGCTGTATGGATGTGTGGATGTATGGATGTTTGATATATAGCCTTTTTTGCGCCCTGTGCGAGCTTCTATAACTATGCCCTTGTTTTTTTTAGATATTATAGGTATCCAAGCTAGAGCAATGCTATGTATAGGCCTAGTTTATTTCGTTCAGGGTGATAAAATAAAACAGAAGGACCTTGATGTTGGTGGACCAATTACTTATCTAATATTCTGAAAAAAAAGCTATTTTTTAAAGAACTAGAACTGATGTAGGTAAACAAGAAGACGAGCGATTTAAGTGGACCCTTCGCCTATTATATCACCCACTGTGTCTCACTCACTAAAACTCAAACGCAAGTTCATTAGTGCAAATGCGTTGCCCATCCTGATGCTTAGGATTTAATTTTTGGGCCACTTTGGTCTTCATACTTCTATAATAAAATAGCACCCTGCAAAGTTTATGTGAACTGTAAATTAATTTAATTTTAAGTACTTGGTATGGTAGAGTTTTGAATAAGGAAGGTAGCATAACATAAATTGCGTTTAAGTATGAATTGGTGAAAAAACGTTTTCATTTTACTTTAAAAAAGAAAAGCATTAAGGGCGCAGCGGGAACTTATCAGGAAAAAAACGAAAAAATAATAGTCCTGCCTTGTCTGGCCATTCTTGCGCCCCCCCGAGTCTACGCCCTGTGCCTGGGCACTGGTGGCACTGTGCCAATGTGTGGGCCAATGTGTCTACGCATGTTGAGTCCCAAATTATTCCAGTCGCTACTTGTTCTCTCTCAGATTCTTCTAGAAACATCAGGAGCAAAACGAAAAAATAATAGTCCTGCCTTGTCTGGCCATTCTTGCGCCCCCCAGAGTCTACACCCTGTGCCTGGGTACTGGTGGCACCGCCCTATTTACGGCACTGCACGGGGCCAAACTGTGCCAATATGTGGGCCAATATGTCTACGCATGTTGCGTCCCACATTATTCCAGTCGCTACTTGTTCTCCCTCAGATCCTTCTAGAAAGCGGCGCAGACCCCAACCTCAAGGTGTACAACGAGGACGACGGCGCCCAGCTGCGGCCGGCGCTCGCGGAGTACCTCGCCAGCGACGTGGAGCCCTGCGCGGACACCGTGGCCTTGCTGCTGAGATACGGGGCCAGGGTGAGTGGGTCCTATCGGCTCTATATGTGTCATTTGACGTGGAGCCCTGCGCGGACACCGTGGCCTTGCTGCTGAGATACGGGGCCAGGGTGAGTGGGTCCTATCGGCTCTTATATGTGTCATTTGACGTGGAGCCCTGCGCGGACACCGTGGCCTTGCTGCTGAGATACGGGGCCAGGGTGAGTGGGGCCTATCGGCTCTTATATGTGTCATTTGACGTGGAGCCCTGCGCGGACACCGTGGCCTTGCTGCTGAGATACGGGGCCAGGGTGAGTGGGTCCTATCGGCTCTTATATGTGTCATTTGACGTGGAGCCCTGCGCGGACACCGTGGCCTTGCTGCTGAGATACGGGGCCAGGGTGAGTGGGTCCTATCGGCCCTTATATGTTTCATTTGACGTGGAGCCCTGCGCGGACACCGTGGCCTTGCTGCTGAGATACGGGGCCAGGGTGAGTGGGTCCTATCGGCTCTTATATGTGTCATTTGACGTGGAGCCCTGCGCGGACACCGTGGCCTTGCTGCTGAGATACGGGGCCAGGGTGAGTGGGTCCTATCGGCCCTTATATGTGTCATTTGACGTGGAGCCCTGCGCGGACACCGTGGCCTTGCTGCTGAGATACGGGGCCAGGGTGAGTGGGTCCTATCGGCTCTTATATGTGTCATTTATCATTTGACGTGGAGCCCTGCGCGGACACCGTGGCCTTGCTGCTGAGATACGGGGCCAGGGTGAGTGGGTCCTATCGGCTCTTATATGTGTTATTTATCATTTGACGTGGAGCCCTGCGCGGACACCGTGGCCTTGCTGCTGAGATACGGGGCCAGGGTGAGTGGGTCCTATCGGCTCTTATATGTGTCATTTGACGTGGAGCCCTGCGCGGACACCGTGGCCTTGCTGCTGAGATACGGGGCCAGGGTGAGTGGGTCCTATCGGCTCTTATATGTGTCATTTATCATTTGACGTGGAGCCCTGCGCGGACACCGTGGCCTTGCTGCTGAGATACGGGGCCAGGGTGAGTGGGTCCTATCGGCTCTTATATGTGTCATTTATCATTTGACGTGGAGCCTGCGCGGACACCGTGGCCTTGCTGCTGAGATACGGGGCCAGGGTGAGTGGGGCCTATCGGCTCTTATATGTGTCATTTGACGTGGAGCCCTGCGCGGACACCGTGGCCTTGCTGCTGAGATACGGGGCCAGGGTGAGTGGGGCCTATCGGCTCTTATATGTGTCATTTGACGTGGAGCCCTGCGCGGACACCGTGGCCTTGCTGCTGAGATACGGGGCCAGGGTGAGTGGGTCCTATCGGCTCTTATATATGTCATCATTTGACGTGGAGCCCTGCGCGGACACCGTGGCCTTGCTGCTGAGATACGGGGCCAGGGTGAGGGGGTCCTATCAGCTCTTATATATGTCACCGTAAGATTGTAAAAACCGTTAGATTATAATCTAATAACGAAATTGCAAATTCGCTAGTATTCCAATAAGCAAACTAAAAACTAATACTTACTAACCTATCAATTTCAGGTGATTATGAAAACCCAGTTCCGCGATCCGGACGGCATCCTCAACCACCTCCAGAACGTCACCACAGTGGAACATGAGCACATCTTCTACATGCTTCTAGAAGCAGCCGAAGCCTTCGACCTTTGCATGATCAAACGAAACAACGTACTGAACGCTGTCCAAAAAGAAACCTTAATACAAAGAGCTAAAACGCCTATCGCTCTGCTCGCTCAAGCGAGAATATTTTTGCGTAAATTCTTTGGCACAACGCTCGTTCATGTTGTAAAAAAATTGGAGATCCCTAAAACTCTTCACAGTTATCTCCTTTTCGAATGTCGTTAAAGTATTTTAGTTTTATTTTATTGGATTATATTCAACCTTATTGGTTATGCATTAATGGCTGTAGGCCTGTGCCAATAAAAAATAAGAACTTTTTTTTTAATTCTGGCTTCCCGCCAAACTGTTTGGTGTTGCCAGCGTCAAATATTTGCCTAATAGAAGGGGTATTTGACTGATTAGCCTGTAGGTTTTGCCTATGAGATATTATAGATTCGTAAGACTCGAGGTATTTTTATTCCTTTGCTTGCGTGCGTTACATACGTACTTTATTGATTGCAAATTGAGTTACATTGATCTTTATCATCTAGTTTTTAAGGGAAAATATTATTTTTTAAAGAATAAACGTGAATATGTATCTATTTAGGCATTCAATTAAATATTTGATTGTCTATTTAAAATATCTGACGGCGCGTCGATATTTTTAGAGTGGCGAGGAGCGCATCCGACATTTGTCTTTGATCTGTGGCGTTTGACAGCTGGTTGACGCTCCTTGTCACTCTGGCACAACTCCGAGCGCTAGTGTCACTCACGCATGGAGAATTGGAAACTAATCCACTTTTGCATCGCGCGATTCAAGCTACGTGTTCGGTGGAGTGCTAATTGGAGATTAACCATAACGTGATTGTAGCTCAAACTATATTCCTGTGATTCTATGCAAGTTTTAATTAATTCTCCTCGCCCGCCTACCCCACAGTATATAGTATGGAATCGGCCACTGATGATGAGGGTATCCGCGTGCCTTTATCAGAAGCGGGATGTAAAGGGCCTAGACCAGAGGAGAACAGTCACGACCGTGAACCTACTACGTCAGCGAAAGAGTCAAACCTGAAAGATCAAATGGAGATGTTCATATCTCTCGAGCCGTGAGTCAACGCAGTTGATCAAATTTGACCCTGACGATAGCGAGGTGGACATTGAAGGATGGTGCAACGTAACTGAAATCGTCGTAGTAAGTCGCAGGTTAGAAGCTGCAGAACTTTTATTGTTACTTACACGAGCCCTCAAAGGACGTGCCGCCGCATGTTTAACGAAATTGCAAGCTTCACAATTAACATGGCCTCAAATAAAAGAATTAATGCTAGCAAAATTTGCAAAACCGATGTTGCCCCAAGACTATTTTGATGAAATATTAAGATTTCAAATCGGCGCAAAGGAAACTGCATCTGAAGCTGCGACGCGTCTTTGGAGCATCATAGAACGCATCCCGCGGACGGAAATGTCTGAAGATATAGCCACTGGGTTTGTGGCTTCAGTTCTATGCCAAAAAGACATCATGATTCGCCGCGAACTGCATTCTCATAACGTGACTGCTAGAGCTCAACTTTTACGTATCCTGAACGGCGTTTCACTCAAGCATAACCATGATGGTGGCGAAGGCAATGACATGGACGCGAAAGGAGCTCGCTATGATGAACCACGTTTCAACGGGACTTGCCACCGATGCGGCACAGAAGGACATAAGGCAGTGGATTGCAGGAAGCGTAGAGAAGAGCCTGACACCTCAACCAAGACATTCAACCAAGCGTCAAGAGTCGCAGCAAGACCAGTTACCTGCTACGTATGCGGTTAACCAGGCCACGTGGCTTCAATGTGTGTGGACCGGAAGGGCGGCGAAACAAAGGCGGTTCATGCGTGTGAACAGCAATCATCGAGAAGCACTCTCACTACATCATCCGGTGAGCCCGTTTCCTTTCTTTTTGATAGTGGATCTGCCTGTTCATTAGTAACTGATAGCTTAGCCAATAAATTGGCTGGTGCTGTGCGGAATGATTTAGTATATCTAACGGGAATGGGCCGGGGAAACGTTGACTGTGTCTCTCAGATTCTTAGTCCCATCAATGTACAAGACATTTCGTTGACCGTACTGTTTCATGTAGTACCTGACAACACCATCATGGAGTCGGTGATCCTAGGTAGAGATATATTAGGGGATGGCGTGCACGTTCACATTGACAACGACCAGCTTACTTTTACTTCTAGAAAAGAGGTCAATGTATCTGACGTACCCGTCTAATCTGATTTCATGACTATTGATACCGATTTGCAAGGTGATGAGAAACGAGCGTTGATCAATATCTTACAAAAGTATAGGGATTATTTCATTGATGGTGTGCCCACGCGACGTGTAACGACAGGTGTTCTTCGCATAGACCCTATCGATCCAAATAAGACAGTGCAGAGATGTCCTTATAGGTTGGCGCCTGCGGAGAAAGAGATAGTTAACGAGAAAGTGGCAGCTCTATTAAAAGTGTTTTAACTGCGGTAGGGCAAAAGTGAAACCGTTTTCTGTAGGTGACTTTGTTTTTATTATGTGTAGCGAGCGCAATCAAACCAAACTGCAGCGAAAGTTTAGAGGTCCATTTACTATTACTCGAGTTCTAGATCACGATAGGTATGAGCTAAGAGACATTGATGGTTCTAACCGCACTTATAAATATTCCCATGAAAATCTTCGTGCAGTACCTGTTGGTTATGATGGGTTGGCTGAAGTAGCTAGCTCCTTAATTAATGACGTAGAGGAGGCCGAGACGGCGGCAGTCCACGGTCAAGAAATCGAGACGGTAACATCTGATGATGATAGTGACACGGTGTCGGTGTCTAGTTCACGCACTATTACCGCTAGCTCTGAGACCCTCTCTGCCTCCGAACGTGATGGTAACAAAACAACAAATGGTTAGTAACAATATGCTATGTAAGTACACGCCGTGTTTCTGAATTTGACGTTTGTTCATTACTGGCAGACGGTGACAAGTGCGTATGTGGTGTAGCTGATTTAAAGGACTGGCCTATAAGGGTCGATGTTCTTGTTGAGGCTAAGGTTTGACTATGATTATTGCCTATGATGGTTGTTGTGCGGGACGATTGTTGAATGGTCTAAGGGACTGGCTCATATGGGTCGAAGTTCCGGATCACTTCAACCTGGGTTGGTACTGTATGTGTGAGCTGGGTGGTAAGTGAATGATCTAAGGGACTGGCTCATGCGGGTCGAGGTTCCGGATCACTTCATTTGCGGCAGCGTGTGAACGTGCGACGTTCATTACTGGTGGAAGGGATGCTGACGGGTTGTGTCCGGTCCACGTCATCACATTGAGGTGATGACTGGTCGAAGGGAAGCCCGAGTTCAGTTATCCGCTCCAGAAGGTGTGTGGGAAGTTAGGTATAAGACGCAATGGATAGATGTGGTGTTTGGGGACGATCTCAAAGTAGTTAAGTGTCAGAGATGGGCGAGCATGTCCAGAAGGGTACTTGAGCTGTGTATTTTTCTTTGCAGATATCCCTGGGCATGACCAGACGCGCGAGGACGCGCGAATGTCAGTCCGGCCGTGACGGCGCGTCGATATTTTTAGAGTGGCGAGGAGCGCATCCGACATTTGTCTTTGATCTGTGGCGTTTGACAGCTGGTTGACGCTCCTTGTCACTCTGGCACAACTCCGAGCGCTAGTGTCACTCACGCATGGAGAATTGGAAACTAATCCACTTTTGCATCGCGCGATTCAAGCTACGTGTTCGGTGGAGTGCTAATTGGAGATTAACCATAACGTGATTGTAGCTCAAACTATATTCCTGTGATTCTATGCAAGTTTTAATTAATTCTCCTCGCCCGCCTACCCCACAGTATATAGTATGGAATCGGCCACTGATGATGAGTGCGTATCCGCGTGCCTTTATATCTATAACATCAATGAAAAATTTATTTTTGTAAGATTTATAATATTATCTATTATATTCATTTTTGATACAATATTTTGGAAAACCAAATTTTTATTATGTAAATAGCTTTATAGTAAAAAATTCGTTACAAACCAAAAAGCACGAAGAACTATTGCACAATTAAAGAAAAATATGCATGTATATTACTTATTTTATTATTAGAATCTCATATTTTTGTAGTCTGATATTATAATATTGTGATATTATTTTGTGATAATTATCTTTTAATAATGTAAGTCTCTTACTTGTATTTGTATCGTTAAATACAATATGTTACAAATGTATTGGACTGGATATTATATAAAATTAATAATAAAGATTGTGTATAGATATTTCTAGTTTTATTTAATACAAAATCTTAGCCTTTATTTGATATATATTCCATAATCCATATTAATATTATAAATGTGAAAGTGTGTCCGTCTGTCTGTCTGCTACGCTTTCACGACCCATCTGTTGAACCGATTTTGATGAAATTTGTTACAGGTATAGATTGACTCCCGGGGAAGGACGCAGGCTACTTTTTATCCCGGAAAATTCAGGAGTTCCTGCGGGAATCAAAAAATCTTTATCCACGTGAACGAAGCATGGACGGGCATCATCTAGTGGAAAATAAAAACTTAGCAGCACTAAGATTTGAATCCGGTAATATAACCAGCACCAAAGATGATCCGGAAATATTCATAATTGCTTATAATAGCTATGAAATGAGCCGTACATCATCATCATCATCTCAACCTAGTTAGTTAGTTGGTTCATTATTTTTACCAGTATGAGAAGTGTTTAAGTCTAAGACCAATGGGTCAAGTTTATAAACTGACTATTTCCAATTTATTGCGGCAGCATTATCAGAGTGAACGCATAGTTATGGAGCGCCTTTTTGCATGGCAACCTTGGCATGAAAGGTATCTAAACCGGACGGTTTTTAAAACATTTATGGTCGATTGACGATTCTCACGGTAGATACCTATTCGAGCCACTACCATGAACCGTTTAATCGAAACCCTCCAAGAACGTGGTTTCAACGTTCTTGTTTTCTTCTAAACTCTACACAACGTTTTTCGTGTTACCATCAGAAAATGAAAATAACGTATGGTGTTATCCAGAGACAAGTGGTGTTATCAATCCTTTGAGATATATTTAAGTATATTGAGATCAAAGTAATCAATCGACTACAGTCGATCGACGATAAGTAACATTCACAGATTTATAAAGGGAAGGTAACATTATAACTTTCTGTTGTCTATGGCTATTTAATTTATCTATGATTTCCCACGATGGAAAACTTGTCATAAGCTCAGAAGGGCTGGAATCCAGAGCCGTAAAGCCAGTTAGTAAAAAAAACGACAATTGTCAAAAATGAGAAAATAGAAAAGTCAAAGTCAAAATTTTGAAAATCATTCAATCTTGAAAAAGCTTCAGTGGTTTATTTGCGATTTAAACGTATTTTTAAACTAAAATGGCAGAAAAGCAGAAAGTTGATCTTGGTCTTTTGGAGGAGGATGATGAATTCGAAGAATTCCCCACAGAACGTAAGTTTTACTTGGTATAAGTGTACCTACTTGAAAAACCAAATGTTTACCTCGTTATCAGATCTATATCGTAAGAATTCGTGTGTTATCAGATTGGGGCACCGAAGATGCTGATGACGCGGACGTGTCCGTGTGGGAAGACAACTGGGAGGACGATATCGTGCAGGACGATTTTAGTCAGCAACTAAGGTTAGAATGGATTTGCATTGTAGAAAACATCCATACTTTATAATAAATGCAAGTGTGCCTGTCTGCTCCGCTATAACGGCCTATATTTGCAACCGATTTTGATAAATTTTGGTACAGAGGTAGATTGCTGTCCGGGGTAGGATAAAGGCTACTTTTTATTCTGGGAAATCTATTTCTGCGGAGTGCAAAAAATCGTGACTTCAGTGGGCCTCATTCTAAATATTTTTAATTAAAAAACTTATGGTGCCTCTTACTTTTTGTTTTTATTATCCTGGTTAAATCTTCTGTTCCTATTTTTCAAACCAGATATCCACAGCTGGATATGGGTCTTGAAGGGACTTCCATGCCTTGCCTAAACCCAGTGACGCCCTACATGGCATCTTTCTATCTATTATAAATAAAATTTCCACCTAGTCTGCCAATGCTTTCTATAAGGTCTTTCAAGCACCATCTGACCCTCACATGTATCTTGTACTCATATATCCATCTAGGATCTCTATCTGATTTGGTCTAAAGATTAACATATGGAGTGTTAAGTTTGGCTTGACCTAGGAATGGTGTTATTCTTTATTCACTTATGTAACCAATATACCAAGTTTTTATTTTATTTTGCAGGCAACAACTGGAGAAGCTGCGTGAACAGAATAAAACCTAATATGTGAAGTCCATAAAATGATCACCATAGGTTGATGTCCATAGGTTTCAAAAGCTCATTTTGTCTTAACCAATTCTCAACATTTTAAGATTTTTAGTATCATTTACTTTGTACTTTTAAGTTTAATAATAAATAAGTACTTAAGTTCAGAATAACTTTTATTTATTTGAAGTGCAAGTGAACCTTTTTAATATTGATAATAGGTAAGTAAAAAAAACAACATTTTTTTTTACAAAAAAAGCCTTTATGCATCACAAAATATCACAATAATAAGGCACATTTATCAAAGCTAGACATTTTATACTGTAGATTCCTAGAGACTAACTCTACATGAATTACAAAGTGGAACCTGACAAAAATCTTTATAAAATATTATAGGTACTAAAAATATGTATGTGGAGCCTCGAGGTACATTTGAGTTCTTAAAATATTTCCTAAAAAGATATTTATAAAATTTAAAAAAATTATAGTAAGTGAAATTGATAATTTTCTAAGAATTATGTACTGATTTTGATTAAAAGATTAAAAAGGAGTGAAATATATTTTTATCTGAACAAAGCCTGCTTGTGCGAATTCGCTCTTTTGAATTGGAGACATTTAGAGTGCAATGCAATCAATACAGGCCAATAATAGATTTTCATCTCCGATAAATAATAATAAATTGATAAATTCTTAAAAACTATTGTACTTATAAATTGAAACTTTTCAAAATCTACTCGAAAAAGCCTTTCTTAGTGCTCTGTTGTGAGTTTTTAATAATTCAGTCTTTGCTTTAATTTGTTTTCACTTGTGCCGCTTGCAGAAAATCCGGGTGATGTTTAACCCACAGATAAATTTGAAATTTTGACAGAAGATTTATAAGAATTCTGTCATTGTAGCAGCTAACTCTGGGTTAATAGGATAACCCTGAGTTTCTGCAAGTGGGCCTTAACCATTTATATCTAAATTACATTTCATACCACAAAAGTTATTTAGATCACAATAGTGGTAACAACAAAGACCACATACTACTGTACTATAACTCAGTGGACATCTAACATTGTGGCAACCTCTGTAGCAAACAATTTTACTAAAACGACAGCGCTAAATATATTGCTATCCCTTTTATATAACTCGCTACGGGAAGGGACAGCACTGGATTTAAAGCTGTTATTTAAGTTAAAACCGAATCAGCCACATTTCATAACATGACCACTGAAAAATGGTTGCAGAGTTTAATTGTAAACTTTCGTGAAATGAACATAATATATTGCAAGGGATTTACACTAAAAATGAATATTAGGGTTTTCCTGGTTGGAGCCAAATTGGAATTCTTCGTTGTTCTGTTCCGGCTGGGCGGCCACATCCTCTTGCACACAGAAGTATGTATCTATGATATTGTGTGACTTCTCATAGATCTGAAATAAATGATTATTATTTTAAACTAGCTGATGCCCGCGACTTGGATTAACCCCCCGCGGGGAACTCTAACATTTCCAGAATAAAAAGTAGCATATGTGAGACCAAAGAAAACATGGATGGATTGTGTGAAACAGGATATGCGTATAAAAGGGGTTGACGGATAACAGAAGTGAGTGGAAGAAGAAAACATGTTGTGCCGACCCCACATAACGTGGGAAAAGGGCAAGAAGTAGAAGATGTGTTATTCCAGACTATAATGTATTACTGTGCCAATGTTCATCAAGATCGGCTCAGCCATTCTGGCGTGACAACGAGTTTAATACGTTTAATAAATACTAGAAGTGTACTATCTAATAATAGCTAATAATTATTTATAGTTCGTGAGTTTTTACGTCTTTAAGAGGTGATAGCTAGTGAATGGCCCGATGAATAGCAGTTTCAGTCTTTATACAGTTTACATAGGTACTGTGCATACTTTAATACCATATAAATTCTACATCAATCTTTAATACTGTACAAGAATCAGTCTTTCTAAATATGATTCATTTTTGGTAACCATAACACGTCTATGAACTGCCATATCTAGGAAAGGGCCTATCCGCATGCGGGCAGACTGGCACATTTCCCACCTGTGGAGAGCTTAAGACCCAAAACGAAATCAGCCTTTCTAGCGATAGTTACCAAAAGTGCAGCTATCTCCTATACTATAATACATCTGTCATATAGATTTTCTTAAATTCAAATACAAATGTTTTTTTGTTCAAATAAACTTTTACAAGTACTTTTGAATCGTCAAGTGAATCTACCACTGGTTCAGAATGCCATTCCTACCGAGAAGAACCAGCAAGAAACTCGGTTAGTATAAAATGTAACCGGACCATAATAATAAATCAATTGACATTTGACAACTCATTCATCATGAGTTCAGTAGTTAAGGCGATACGGTGAAACATACATACAAACATAGACTGCTAAAATCATAACGGTTTCTTTTGGTTTTGCCGTAACTATTTAGGTAAAAAATCAACTATATGTGAATACGTACTTCTTCATTCTCGTGATGCTGCAGGTTCTCTATTAGGTCCAGGGCACTGATCTGTTCCAGGGTGACGCATAGGGCTTCAACTTGACCAAACTTGGCAGCCGCCTGCAACGAGAACATATTTGTAACACCTCATGCGAAGATATCTTTTCTTCATCCCTAAATGAATTAGGTGAAGCTAAATGCAATGAAGCAAGTCTTCTAGTGTAGCCCATCCATTTTACATCCACATTTGTATGGATACCCTACATTAAAGATATTATGGTCAAAAGTCTTTAAACAAATTGGCAAACATTCTTATCCAAAATCAATGTTACTCAATATTTAGCAATTAAAAGTAAATTTAACCAACTTCCATGGTCAAAACCACTCTAAGGGTATAAAGCGAACTTTAACTTAGCTTAGACTTAAGACATGGTTAAAACGAGACAGATTTATGTTACTCACATAAGTCCATCCCGTTTTAAATTGCAAGTAAAGTAAGTGAGCCAAGTCAAAATACGCTCTATAGATCTCAGCATAACTTTTATTTGCAGTCATAAGTGTTTTGCAGTCAAAGTTGTGACCAGTAAAGAGTTTAGGCGGTAACAGCTATACTTTTACCTAGTGATCATGTCATACTTATTGCAGTAGGGCTCCAGGAAGCCCATAGTCAGTTTGGTGATGAGCTGATGATGTGTACTGACCTGCAGCAGATCGGTGATGCCGTCCATTACGATGGCCACGGCTCGGAGGTCGGTGGACTCGAGCAGAGCGCAGTAGGGCTCCAGGAAGCCCATAGTCAGGTTGGTGATGAGCTGATGATGTGTACTGACCTGCAGCAGATTGGTGATGCCGTCCAGCACCACAGCCACGGCTCTTGAGGTCGGTGGACTTAATTCTCGCAGTAGGGCTCCAGGAAGCCCATAGTCAGGTTGGTGATGAGCTGATGATGTGTACTGACCTGCAGCAGATCGGTGATGCCGTCCATTACGATGGCCACGGCTCGGAGGTCGGTGGACTCGAGCAGAGCGCAGTAGGGCTCCAGGAAGCCCATAGTCAGGTTGGTGATGAGCTGATGATGTGTACTGACCTGCAGCAGATCGGTGATGCCGTCCATTACGATGGCCACGGCTCGGAGGTCGGTGGACTCGAGCAGAGCGCAGTAGGGCTCCAGGAAGCCGGCGGACATCAGCGCATCGAGTTGCGCTGGGGTGCCGCCCATTGTCAGGTTAGTGATGCCCCAAGCGGCTTCCCTTTGAGACCTGATGATGAAGATATATCGATATGGGTGTCATTTCCGAGGTTTCCGGGATGTTGTCATATTTGTTCCTTATAAAAATTCATCGGAGCTTCATCCAAATATATGGGCCTTTGAAAGTAGTTTTGATACTGCAAGGTATTGCTACTAGATGGCATTAAGTTAGTTGTGTGGACTGGATTAAAACAGACACAATATCTGAAATTTTGGCACTTGTGGGTAAGTGAACCGTGGCCTAGTGGTCAAAGGCATTCCGGGCGCGGATCCCAGACACAGGTTTCCACAATCACACTAATATTATAAATGCGAAAGTGTGTTTGTTTGTTGGTTTATTGGTTTATCCTTCAATCACGCCGCAACGGAGCAGCGGATCAACGACAGCGGATAAAAAGCAGCCTATGCCACTCTCCAGGTCCTCAACTATACCCATGCCAAAAATCACGTCGATCCGTTGCTCCGCTGCGGCGTAATGGAAGGACAAACCAACAAACCAACAAACAAACACACCTGGGCATTTATAAAATTAATTATATCGAGCTAAAATGAACAAGGTAAGGTAAGTTTTAGCTTGGATTTATTAAAAAAATATACCTGATATCGTCACTAGTGAGCACGTGCACAAGGTGTTTCAACAGTCCCTTGTCGATAGCGGCTTGGATCTGTGACGTAGTACCAGCCAATACATTGCTCACGGCCCAGGCGGCTTCCTTCACTAGCGAGGCTTTGTTGCAGCGCAAGAGAACGGCCAAGGAGTCTAGACAACCCGCCTGTAAGCAGCGGTCCGTCTGGAATAAAGAGGTAACATAAGTTGCCAGTCAACATGCCAGTTTTATTTATGGTATCCAAGACTTAGGTACTTAATTATTTAATTCTTATTATATATAATTATATATAATATAATTATATATAATTCTAATTATAATTAGAATTATATATAATATAATTATATAATTTTTGTTAAACAGCACATCCATTTTTGCAAAAAAAAAAATGCGATCTGCACGACAGGCAAACTAGAGGCCGTAATAGGCTCGTGACTCCATCGCTCCGCCTCAAAAAGTCAGAAGGTCATTCGTGGGAATGAGCATTCTTTTCTATAACAAAATTCCACAACCTATTTTAAGCTTGCCTATACACAAATTTAAGAAATCCATTTAAAGTATGCTCTTGAAAAAAGCTTATCACTCCAGCAATGCTAAGGACAGTGGTTACTTATGTATACATTGATATAATAATTGTAAATGAATTATTTATTTTAAAAGAGCAACCACCGAGTTTCTTGCTGGTTCTTCTCGGTAGGAATGGCATTCCGAACCAGTGGTAGACTCACTCGACGATTCAAAAGTACTTGTAAAAGTTTATTTGAATTTGAATAAAAATATCTGCCGCTTTACCCCAAAGTAAGATTCCGTAAGACAATGGTATGAAAACTTTGTGTGACTATACCTGTGTGTCAGGGCCAGTGAGTATGTTGCCGGTGGCCCGGAGCGACTTGAGTTGCAGCAAGTTAACTAGCCGCGGGAACAGCTCCTTAGTTGTTTGGAGACCCAGTGACAGTGACATAAAATTAGTTCCGATTTTGGCCACCGGGTCGGATAAGTTTGTGTGACTATACCTATGTGTCAGAGCCAGTGAGCATGTTGCCTTGTGTGACTTGTGTTGCAGCAAGTTAACTAGCCGCGGGAGCAGCTCCTTAGTAGTTTGCAGACCCGGTGACGGTGTCATGAAATTAGTTCCAATTTTGGCCACCGGGTCAGATAAGTTTGTGTGACTATACCTGTGTGTCAGAGCCAGTGAGCATGTTGCCTTGTATGACTTGTGTTGCAGCAAGTTAACTAGCCGCGGGAGCAGCTCCTTAGTAGTTGTAGTTTGCAGACCCGGTGACAGTGTCATGAAATTAGTTCCAATTTTGGCCACCGGGTCAGATAAGTTTGTGTGACTATACCTGTGTGTCAGAGCCAGTGAGCATGTTGCCGGTGGCCCGGAGCGACTTGTGTTGCAGCAAGTTAACTAGCCGCGGGAGCAGCTCCTTAGTTGTTTGCAGAACCGGTGACAGTGTCATGAAATTAGTTCCAATTTTGGCCACAGGGTCGGATAAGTTTGTGTGACTATACCTGTGTGTCAGAGCCAGTGAGCATGTTGCCGGTGGCCCGGAGCGACTTGAGTTGCAGCAAGTTAACTAGCCGCGGGAACAGCTCCTTAGTTGTTTGGAGACCCAGTGACAGTGACATAAAATTAGTTCCGATTTTGGCCACCGGGTCGGATAAGTTTGTGTGACTATACCTATGTGTCAGAGCCAGTGAGCATGTTGCCTTGTGTGACTTGTGTTGCAGCAAGTTAACTAGCCGCGGGAGCAGCTCCTTAGTAGTTTGCAGACCCGGTGACGGTGTCATGAAATTAGTTCCAATTTTGGCCACCGGGTCAGATAAGTTTGTGTGACTATACCTGTATGTCAGAGCCAGTGAGCATGTTGCCGGTGGCCCGGAGCGACTTGAGTTGCAGCAAGTTAACTAGCCGCGGGAGCAGCTCCTTAGTTGTTTGCAGAACCGGTGACAGTGTCATGAAATTAGTTCCAATTTTGGCCACAGGGTCGGATAAGTTTGTGTGACTATACCTGTGTGTCAGAGCCAGTGAGCATGTTGCCGGTGGCCCGGAGCGACTTGTGTTGCAGCAAGTTAACTAGCCGCGGGAGCAGCTCCTTAGTTGTTTGCAGACCCGTGACAGTGTCATAAAATTAGTTCCAATTTTGGCCACCGGGTCAGATAAGTTTGTGTGACTATACCTGTGTGTCAGAGCCAGTGAGCATGTTGCCGGTGGCCCGGAGCGCGGGCGTGCGTACGGCGGGCGACTTGTGTTGCAGCAAGTTAACTAGCCGAGGGAGCAGCTCTTTAGTTGTTTGCACCTCTTCTATGCGCTCGTTTGGTCCGTCCGTCAGGTAAGATAGAGCCCAGCATATGTCCGCTGCAAAAATATATATATATCTATAACTCTATCTAGTGAAAGCTGAGAGTGCAAATTGGGGGTAGACTTAAAAAAAAATGGTTGGATATCCTTATGAGTACTAGAGTTTTGTATAGCACAGTGTTGCCAATATCTATAAATCCGATTCCCAGCTTTAACTCGACAGACAAAATATTCCCAGGCGCAGTCGTAAGCGGTAATCTTGTAAATGGTATGTAAATGTAATCCTCTTAAGCGTTTCACCAAAAAGCAACTTAAATAATAACATGTTTGCTTAATAATGTGTCATGCAAGATCAGCTCATGTAGCAAAACATTTCGAAAATTATGTTATCTTAGTGCATGACATTCCTAAAACTGTTATCTTCCACTCAAATGGCATAACAGAATTTGGTCACTTAATTTTGGGTTATAATATTCAAAAACTTCATTATTGTCCAAAATACACTTCACATTAGTTGAACGTTACAATAAAACTGTTATAACATCCTACATTGCATCGCATTGGTACAGTTTACCATTTGGGAAATTCAAGAATAAATAATTTCATAATTCATATTCATTTTTATTTTGCCAAATTGTGGGTAACAACAGTCGTTATCTTATAAAATTTAGTTCCGTTCACAATTTACTGCCAGTGGCAGTGTCAAAAAATATACATGTACATCCTTGAATTACGTAATTTTTTATCAATTATTTATAATAATATAGGTATATATCCAACATAATTCCCTTAAATCCAACAATTCATTTAAAGATTATACGAGTACAACAAAGTATGTACCACAATGTTTAAAAATAAAATTGTGGAATTTTGAAACTTAGAAGAAATTAGAAAAAAAAAGTATTAGAATGTTTAGATCTATCTCAAATCTTTGTGGATTTCTTATCTGCTGTTTTTTCTAGACACGAGGGCACTCACCTAGTACATCAGGATCTGCCACAGTGAGCAGCTCGGAGACATAGGGCAAAGCAGGTGCCACCAGCTCAAACTTCACTAGCGGGTTCTTATTTCTGAAACAATAACAATATCACACTAGAGGGAAAGTTTGTATGTGTGTAAGTTTGTTACTCTTTCGCGCAAAAACTACTGGGCCGATTTGGCTGAAACTTGGAATGATACTCGCAGATTATATCCTGGATACATGGGCTAGTTTTAATTTATGTCGCGGGCTTCAGTTAGTCATTTTTAATTTCAATTGAGAGCGAAAGTTGTCATAACCGAGCTAATCAGGCAGTGGCGTGCACAGGGTTCAAAGCCTTTTACTGGTAGGGCATAATGAAAATTAAGTATTGGGCTATTTTATACATGGTAAGCAGTGTTTTAATGCCCCTAACTTAGTTTGTCTGCTTTTGCTGTCAGGAAAGTTTACTATTGAAACGGCTAGGCTTGTCTACTTGGCTTACTTTCACAGTGTTATGACGCCCGGCATTTTATTGTGGGGCAGAGCAGCTGATATCCAAACAATTTTTATATTTATAAACTCGGACCACGCGAATCACTTCGTGAAAAATTTTAGGAGATTGGTGTTGGCCTCAATTTGTCCTACGTGAAATAAAAAAGTGTGTGTGTGCAATTCACACACGACAGAAGTGAAACTTCAGAAAAGTAGCCTATAAGAGAATGAGATAAATAGAACTTTATCCTATCTCATCCTCTCACAGGATAAATCCTATATATGTTTGTCTCTTTTTGAGCTTTAACGTTTCATCGAATTTTCAAATAACGATTCTAAAGAAGTTTCACTTCAATAAATCATTTATCACGGGAGTTTATACGGTAGTTATGTATAGCCCGGAGTTGGAAGTTGGCGGTGTTTCACCCCCGTGCCTCGGAGAGCACGTTAAGCCGTCGGTTCCGGTCATTATCACTAACATGATAATAGTCGTTAAAGCCCGCCCACCCGCATTGGAGCAGCGTGGTGGGTCTAAGCTGCTAATTCCCTTTCTCCTATGAGAGTGGAGGCCTGTGCCCAGCAGTGGGACGTTAATAGGCTGTAGTGGTGGTGGTATGTATAGCTTACTACTAGTGACCTGCAGAAGTTGCTGTATGTCCAGGCGGCGGTGCGCAGTTGGCTGGGCGGCGTGTCCGGCGTCAGCATCGGCAGCAACGCAGGAAGCGCACCACGTGCTAATACCGCGTCACGAGGCTGGGCGCCATCGCCCGCAACATTGCCCAGCGCCCACGCGCTCTGTTCGCCCACAGTACCGCCCCGCCCCAGCAGCGTTACCAACTTGGGGATCGCACCACTCTACGAAATAGTTTTATTTATTTTATAAATTTTTTTTCCTTGAAATAAATTATTTAGTGTATGATTTCATGAGTAAGTACTAATTTCAATTGTATGCTAAAGTAAAAAGTTTGAACCCGCCCCAGCAGCGTTACCAACTTGGGGAGGGTGCCACTCTACGAAATAGTTTTATTTATTTTATATTTTTTTTTTACGTGAAATAAATTATTTGGTGTACGATTTCATGACAATACTAATTTCAATTGTATGCTAAAGTAAAAAGTTTGAACCCGCCCCAGCAGCGTTACCAACTTGGGGAGGGCGCCACTCTACGAAATAGTTTTATTTATTTTATAATTTTTTTTACGTGAAATAAATTATTTAGTGTATGATTTCATGAGTAAATACTAATTTCAATTGTATGCTAAAGTAAAAAGTTTGAACCCGCCCCAGCAGCGTTACCAACTTGGGGATAGCGCCACTCTACGAAATAGTTTTATTTATTTTATATTTCTTTTTACGTGAAATAAATTATTTAATGTATTATTTTTGCCTGTCTGTCGGTATTCTACAGGATATATCGGAGAGTGTGCTCAGGAACTATTCGATCTGGTTTCGTCACTTTTTTATTATCGAACCGCAAGGCATCGACAACGTCTGCACCCTTACGCAGTCGAAATTTCGCGGGCTCATATGAAGCCATTTGCTTCCTCGTTTCTAATTAGAACAGCTAGGATATGGAATGCCCTTCCGGCTAGGTATATATAGGTAATATTAGAAGTGGAGCGGAAAACGGAAGCCGGAAGGGCCTTCAAATCAAGAGTAAATAGGCATCTTCTAGGCAAGTGCGCACCATCTTAGGCTGCAGCACCACTTTAAGCAAGTCTGATTGCAGCCAAGCACTGGCCTACATAATAATAATAAAAAAAAATATTGGATTTGCAGATTAAATGACTAAATACTAATTTCAATTGTATGCTAAAGTGAAAAGTTTGAATTGTTTCATAAACACTGGATTTGCAGATTGATGCTCAACAGTTAGTTGGTTGAATCGTGGAGGGATGGGTTAGAATGATGATAATAGATTCAAAATGCATAACTTACATCAATCACTGCTATAGTGTGTTCGTGTGTGCCGGAAGCAATGTTGGTGATCGCCCAAGCAGCTTCGAACTGCAGGTCCGGACTGGAAACAGATAAATCTTTAAAAACACGCACCTTCTACATGTTTCCAAGTTATGCATAAAATTCAATAATTCCATGACTGGACATGTGCTCACACAAGATCCAATCAAGTCCAGTTAAACAGGACCATAGGATCCTATAAGACTGGACAGCCATGTGAACTATTCGGTTTTGCAGGATCCGATAAAAAGTAGATCTGACAAAACTGGAGACATTGCTATTATAATGAGAACACAGCAGAGTGTATAAGATAAACTCACCAATCATCCCTATCCAGAGCAGTAACTAAAGGCTTCAGAATGCCAGCTTCCACCATAGTGGTGATGGGGGGGTTTTGTTCACGTGATAGCATACGCCTGGCCGCCCTTGCTGCAGCGATTTTAGTCATCAGGTCACTTGATTTCAGACCTGATAAGAGAACATTTTGTATTAAGTTCCATACCTAAAGAGGAAAAAAGGATCCCTTGTAGGATCACTACATTGTCTTTCTGTCAACCTCCTTTTTGTCGTGAACGTGTGGAGGTGTCAAGTTGAAATTAATATCAAATACTTAGGTCTACGGCCCCTTAGATCTATAGAATAATTGAGCTTCTAAGTCAACACAATCAAAAGATATGGCCATTAATGGTGCATATTTTGACACTCGCCAATAAATCAAAACCTATAGGGTACTTTACATTGACCTAGAATCATTAAATTTAGCAAGAAGCAAGGTCGAGCCAAACATTGTTAATTAGGGTTCAGTACTCATAGGGTGCCGACTTGTTTGTCAGGTGACTAGTTTAGCAACATATGTTAGTCAGTTATTTCACAGCTGATCATGTTGTAATGACATTTCACTTGTTATTTACTAATAGAATTTATATTGTGTGGTGGTGTGGAAACCTTTGTAAGTCTGACTCACTCAACCGGTTCTTTTTCTCCTAGAATTTGTAACACATGGAAAATTTTGTTTCTTTTCCACAAGAAATTGACTTTCCTTTGACTGCAATCTCACCAGGCAGTAAGCGATGATTCAGTCTAAGATACAGTATAAATACAATACAGGTGTGGAATAAATAAATCATCATTTCAATAAATGCAAAAACATCAAAACAAACCTTGCACTATCTCCGCTGTGGTCATGGTCTTCTCAACCTCGCTGACCTCCTCCCCTGCCTCAGGCGACATGGCCCTGCGCTTGAGGAGCTGTTCATCGCGAGCCTGCTTCCGCAGTGTGACGCTGAGCTCTGCACGCTTCCGACGAAGTTCCTGATGAGGGTAACCACAATATTCAATATTTGTTTATTCAATTTTGGTACAATGTAAACTTATTGATGTCCAAAACTTATAAAACATGATGGTGATAATTAATTACGGAATCTTAAGACTACAACAGCTAGTAGGGTTCCAAAGGTGCCCTGGTCTGAAAAGAGCCCACAAAAAACTCAGACAGGTTTTTTTTAGTATCACCATCTCACAAACATCTTACATTTAATAGAAATTGAATAATTAGATTAATTAAGTAGTTTGTTTTGCTAACTACCGCTGCGGGTTAGTATGATATCTCCTTAGTCCTGTTCACCCAAAGAATTGCTCTGTCTAGACGTCTCCTTCATCCAACTGTATGAATTACCTCTTATAACAGTGTTGAAACAGAGAAATGTCACTTTGAAAGCTCTAAGATTTAGTTGTAAGAAAAGGACTGTGATGACCATCCATGATGATCGATGACCATGACCATGCACAGCCTAGACTCAACACACACATATCCCAAAAAGAATATATACACTTTCATGACAAACAAGACTAAGTCTGTTAATTCGTAAGTAAAAATATCTTACATGCATGTACAGGTTTCAGTACACCTAGCGCGGGTTTGATCTCTTCTATGATATTCTTTTCCCTTCCCTTCATTAGAGTACATTTTAGACGAGAAAATTCGAATTTGATGAAACGTGTGTTGAAGGTACCTGTGTCGATTACAAAAAGAACTTACCGTAACTCCTTGGCCAGCATTTTTGTACGACGCCAATCTCGATGTGTGAGTTCTATCAGCCATGGTAATTAAACAAATTACAAAATAAATTAAATATTGAAAATTAAATACAAAAGTTTTCTCGAAACAATGGGTGCGCACTTCCAGACAGAGACAAGTAACATATAGGATACTTCCAGAGTGCACTTCTGCAAAAGTTCAAAAAATCAACGGCCAACAAGACTGACAGCTGATTTCAGTGTTTCTATTATCAAAAATTAAATAAAGCTTAGCACTACTAAATAGTGCTGCTGTTTTTTATTACGTTAATCGATTATCGTAATTCGATCTTACTATCTTAAATATTATTATCTGGGCAACTGAGAGAGTATTCGAAAGTAATATTAATATAAAATTATTTGACTTAATTCGAATTCATTGTTGAGAAATGATTTTTTTGGGTGGCTTTGATCTTTATTTGATGAGAATAAGAAGCAAAGTAGAGTACAAATGTAATTACTTAATTGTTTAAAAGTTTTAACTGTGGTTTTAACTAATAGAGGGCGCCACAGTATGTAGCAAAACCTAAAACCAACATGACGAATGGGCGAGCCTTGAAGTGAAATTGACATCCACCTGACATGACACATCACATCACTCACACGGCCACAAATCGACTACATTACTTAATATTAAGGCTTTTTAATCGCATTATTCGTATTTTTTTATTGAGGTCTCTTTAATTAAGAATCATAAAATATGAAACTAAATATATAATGGGTGTAATCTAGGATGATAACGTAAACGGAGAAGATGATATTTGAATATTAGCAAAATTTACATTAATCGAATTTGCCATGTTTTAAAATAAATAACTAGTTAACGTAATTTAAAAATTCTTATTATAGTTTCACGAGATTAATAAGACTTTTATTAGTTACATGAAAATATGCAATTTGAGAGTCGAAACAAAGCAATAAATAATAATTAATTTACTAGTAAAACTTAGCCTCTGATCCTACTACTTGAAAGACAAAGAAGTTAAAGAAAACTTATTAGACCTGACTTCATTATTAATCAAACTGCATTGCGACTGCATAGTGTCATCGAATGAATGCAGACAAGAGTCGAGACGAAGAATTGAAAAAATCCTGAATAAAATAAGAAGAAGTAGGAGGCGCTTTTACGACAGATATTGAGTGGTGGGACGGGCCTAACATGCGCAAAGACGAATTACCCTACATTATTAACATGTTGCACTATTATTAACCTATGTCATGACCGACACTTTCATCCGATGACCTCAAAACATAAAACGATCGTTAATTAAAATTATTAAAACAAGTTTACAAGCCATCGAGGATATGTAATTACGCAAAACGTTACGCCGCTGGGCGTGACATCACAAATCAGTCCGATCGGGCTGAAGACAACACGTCTAATAGCTATCTCTTTCTATGTCTTATGTGAGAGAGGGAGGGACGTTGCGAGCAGGCTGGTGCTGATCGTATTCTGTCGAGGGTGTCGCCATTTTCGTTTTGACGAATATTGACAGCACGGCAGACAGACAGTGGCGCGGTCGTCGACGCAGCGTCTGCCAGACTATTTTTATTTTGATTGTGAATCATATAGCGAATTGACTTAATTTATTTAATCGTAGTGTCCAATAGTGATTAATTTTATAATTACAAAAACAGTAAGTCGTGACGAGTGATAGATAAATTGAGAGGTAACGATATTTGGTGCTAACCTCCTTCTTTTTTTACTTGTGTTTTGAGAACTGCAAGACGTGATCGATATGTGCAAGATGTATTACAGATGACTTTGCATCAAATTCAGCATCGTGTTGATTACCTGGTGAGTATTTATATGAAAAATAATGCTGACAAAAGCAATAATCGTTTACAAAAACGATGTTTTGTTGATTTCTGAAATAAAGCGTAAGTTTTTCTTAGTCAATGAAATGAATGATTGACTTTTAGAATATTTAAAGGTATAAAATGTCACTTGTTCGTTGTTGCGGTAGCTCCAGTTTGTTTACGAACTGTCACGGGCAGTATACGGCCTAAGATATATTGCCTGGGTTGGCGACTATGCGTGAGCATTATGTTTAAAGTAAATTCAACCCTAGGTTCTACAACATTAAGTTGAAAATGCTATTCTAGGTATCGCGATAACAGCCCGTGGAATTAATTTATCACACGCCGCGCTTGACAAGTTGAAAACATAAATTCGACCTTGGCGCACCACGTGGTTGGAAGTCGATTTTCTTTTCTTTTGAGTTCCATTAGTCTGAGTTAATCGATTTTTGATGATAATTAAATAAAAAATATGACGTTTTCAAATATGGTTACATCACTAGTTTTTTTTTAGGATTTTGACTATTTTTACTATGATTTTGTCATTTGAGCTGAGTATTGATTAGTGCTATTGTCTTGTCCATTTAAAAAAATAATAAAAAATTGAGGTTTGTGTACTTTGCAGTGTACGGTAAGATTTAATTTTAAAGTAAATAATATTTACTTAGTTTGTTGCTTTGAATAATATAATCTACATGTACTAAATTTACTACATTTTACATTTACTAATTTTTTTTACTTTACTAGATTTTTTTGCATATTTATAGGTATTTAGGTAACTAATGCTTTCATAATGTTTCATACTAAGTAAATATATTTTATCAGATAATTATTATTTATTAATTTTATTCAATGAGTTCCTTCCTAAGTATGAATGAGTTATGTATTATTATTTATTTATTTAATTGTGCATATTTTAATGAGTGCCTAGCTTGGATCCTAATTTAAAACAAGTTGTTCAAGTTTTAGTCTTGTTTAGTATTAATAAGTATTTGAGGTAGGTACCTACCTACCCGAAATTAATATAATATGTGTAGTATAGTTAGTACCTAAATAATTTTGCTATAGAGAATATACCTAAGTATATAAAAATGGACCACCATAAGAAAAATTTGGCAAAAAAAACATTTAAATACATTCATACTATACTATTGCTATATACCTACATATATACAGAACAACCTGGGAACCCACTATTATCCCAAGAAAACCCCTGCCATTATGTGATTAATCAAAAGGGTCACTACTCATAACCCTCAGCAATGAGGAATACAATGCAAAGAGAGAGAGATGAACTTCACAATCACAAACAAATTCACGTTTAGCTTAATGTGTAATGAGCAATCCTAATGCGTTGGTCAGAAAAAGTTTTTAAAAAGCCTCTGGTAACTCTTTGTTTCTTTTGGTAAGTATAAAAAAGTATTCCATGTCCAAATTCAAATCTTTTTGATTCAAGTGGACTTTGACAAGTGCTTTTGAATTGTCGAATGGTAGTGAATCTACCACTGGTTCGGAATGCCATGCCTACTGAGAAGGACCAGCACTAAACTTGATGGTTGCTATTTTGAAAAAATTAATTTACAATTAAGTACATCAAGTTTAGCAAGCAAATTTTATTAAGGATAGTTCAGTTTTTGTCATTTTAAAAGAAATACATATAATGTTGCATGTGTTTAAATACCTGCAGGTGCTCTATTATGTAAAAAAATATTGCTGCTGTGTGACAATCGCAATCACCTCTGATTGGTTAACACTCTTCTGCTATTGGCCAAAATCCATTGTTGCATTAACAATACAATTAATTAAGTCAATCACAACAATTGAGACTGTAACAATGATTGATGCATATTTTACGTGATAGGGCTACAGAACTGGACTAGATTTAATAGTTGCTGCTGTGTGACAATCGCAATCACCTCTGATTGGTTAACACTCTTCTGCTATTGGCCAAAATCCATTGTTGCATTAACAATACAATTAATTAAGTCAATCACAACCATTGAGACTTACAATGATTGATGCATATTTTATATGATAGGGCCACAGAACTGGACTAGATTTAATAGGCAGTAAGTTATTTGTAATCACTCAATCCTGTCTAGGTTTCTTTATCATTTCTGATAAGATAATGTTGTGATAATGCTCGCTCCAAAATTAAGTCTGCTGACATTTTTTTATTGGTACAATTAAGTACATCTTTTTATTGATACAAATAAAATGATGTTCCAAATTGTGTATTTTGTTGTTATTTATGTCAATTTTGCCTCGTTGTTCGTTGACTGTTGTCATTTTTCAACGGTTTTTCAATCTTACATTGTCACCGTAAGATTGAAAAACCGTTAGATTATAATCTAACTGGCGAAATTGCAAACTGTCGAAAGATTACAATTTAACGCATTATTTTTCGGTAAATTGTAATCTGTTAGGTATTTTAACCCGATAGCACCTCCGAACGAACGTCGAACCCTATCCTAACCTATATGAAACAGACAAGAAAACGTAAAAACAATGAATATTTCAAAAATTGACACTCAGAACATTGAACGGTTCACAATCTTTCGACAGTTTACAATTTCGCGAGTTAGATTATAATCTAACGGCTTTTACAATCTTACGGTGACATTATCATGTTTGACTGCGGCCGACGAAGTCCCGGGTTCGATGCCTGGATCGGGCTATAACAAGCATTGGGTTTTTCTGACAAGAAATTCTTAGGAGATATCTTTGGAGATAGGCCGCCGTGGCCGAAATTCGGTCGGGAGGAGTACATTACTTATTTACGTCAATTGCACTTGCTGGTCTTTAGGCCAAAGGGACTATGGCATTCTTTAACCGGATGGGATACTGCACTGGATAATCTCAGTACCCCGATGAACGTATTTGAGTTGTTGTAATAGGCTAGCTACTTTATTATGATTACTTTGTTCCTCCGTCACCGATCTGGGATATAACAGCGAAAAACCAACAGGGTTGGCATCCTTAGGTGGTGACTTGTGAATCTTTAGCATCCTCATCGTTAACTGACGTCCACTGCTGGACATAGGTCTCTTGTAGTGAATTCCAAACGTCGCGGTCGAAAGAAAAGGCTGAGTTTGTTGTGGGCTCGACTCAGATCAGACGTATTTGGAACCTTCGTAGCTTTAGTTTTAAGATACCGTCGTTAATTATCACCTTCACGTCTTATATTTTGTATAATTGACGTTAATAAAGACGTGTACTGTGTAGGTACCAATTGAATTAACATATTTTGACTTTGACTTTGTTCGTCTACCTATTTGGAGGTCTGTATACGCTGAGTTTACTAATGCGGGGTCGCTACTCCAGCACCTTGGGACCCCAACTCTATCGGTTGTTTGAAGTAAGTACCCCGTCCATTGCCACTAGCTACGCAACTCTTCGAGGCATGTCGGTGACTCTGGTGTACAGATCTTATCGGAGCACTGCAGGGGCTGATTTTGATTTTGTTTTATAAAGATGGCGGTATAATTTTGCTTACTCATTGGGCTAGTGCTAGACCCGTAGTACCTACATGAGGACCCGGGTTTGAATACGGGGTCGGTGGTTACCCGGAGTTGAAAAATTACGTACACCAGCACGTAAAGCCGTTGGTCCAGCGCCTAAGATTTCTCTGGTTGTGGCGGATCGCTGCCCCGTCGCACTATGAGAATGAGGTATGACACTTGATTGGAAAAAGAGGCAGGTAATTAACTTGCCGCCGAACTGTTTTTTTTCTATTCTACTACAAGTTAGCCCTTGACTGCGATCTCACCTGATAGTGAGTTATGATGCAGTTTAAGATGGTAGCGGGCTAAAGTGTTAGGATTATGGCAGTTATAATATTAAACCCTTATATCCTTAGTCGGTTTCTACACCGCATCGTACCGGAACGCTAAATCGCTTGGCGGTACGTTTTTGCCGGTAGGGTGGTAACTAGCTACGGCCGAAACCTTCCACCAGCAAAATCTCTCCTTTTGAATCGACTCTTCTTCTGAAACGCATTTAATATCAACACTAGGTAGGTTCTTACTTATAATAATAATTTACCGAAGTATGTTAGAATAACCCAGTGTCTTAACTGGTTAATTTATGTAAATTATAAAAATGAGATTTTTTACTAACATGTACTTAGGTATAATTTTGTATGCCTTCCTTGTAATTTGAAACTCGTAATTGTTGCATTGTACTTAATCTGGCTGGAATTCACTCTGATTTTTCTTTCCTAACGCGCCAAAAGAAGTATAACTTCAAAAACTTATTCCGCGCGAATGAAGTCGATGGCATGAAACTCAAATAATGTTTATTCAATTTAAGTAGGTATACTACACTTATTGGCGTCCAGTTATTTATAAAATATAATGGTGGTAATCAGTAACAGTGTCTTAAAACTAAAGCTACGTGGGTTCCAAACGCGCCCTGGTCTGAGAAGAGCCCACAACAAACTCAGCCGGGTTTTCTTTTTAATTATCACCATTTCACAAATCATCATAAATAGAGAACTATCAAAGCCATTAGATCAAATCATTGCCAAGCTTCTTTGTCATTTAAGTAATCCTTTACATCAGCTAGTTGCACGAGATATATCAGTACAGCAATGATATTTTATTATTTACTTTAAGGTAACAATAATTAAACAAATGAGCAAAAAATACCAAACAAGTAGCAACTAACATAATTAGTAATTAGATATAGCTGCGTTCATAAAAACATTTATATTTAGCACAATAAATAAAAAATAAAATAAATTTGAATCAGCAAATCATCATTCTAAATGGTTCATTTACCACTACTAAATTTAATTATTTTCGCATTTTTTGAAGAAAACGACTGAAGAATTAATTTTAGTGAGGAAGACGTCTAATGAAAATGATAATAAGTAAATCTAAATTCTTAAAAACAAAAAGTATTTCGCTCACGAATATAAGACAAGAATTTTTAAAATATACTTCACATTTTGTCACAAGTGCAGAAACCGAACGGAAAATTTAACGCAGCCTTCCCGCGAAAAAACCGCTTTGACAGCGAAAAAGGCGGGAACGGCCGCCATTACAGCCAAGTGACGCCTCGGCCAGCGGTGTAATTGGCGAGCAGGAGTTATGGACAGATTTTAATAACGTTCAACCTCAACTTATTGCTTGTTCGTCTTGAAGATTTTTGCTCGTAATTTACTGGCCTTTAGTATATTTTTCCATGCTACTCTAGTATTATATTAGAGCGCTTATATTGCCATCTTCAAGTAGTCTCATAAAAATCCCAAACTTCAAAGTTCAAGCTATTTGTTTTCCATGATCAATAAAACTCTTGTCTATTTTTTAGTAAATATTTACATTCTCATTCTAAAAAATACCAATCTCAAATGGCTTCTTGACAGTGCTTCTATGATGTGCTCGAAAATTCTCTTGACTTTGATTTTACCAAACGAAAGATAAATTGAGTTGTTCTGATGTTAAACGTGTATGCGTATCTTTAGTAAAGATTTCAATGCAAAATCTATAGGTACTTAGTTACTTAAGTAATGATTAAGCGATTTTGTGGCAGTTAGACCTGCCATACATGCCTGCCTTCTACGTTCGCCATTGATCTATTTAACAATGCATAAGCTAGGTTAGAGCGCTTTCATCTTGTTTTACATTATAACTTTACACCAACTGTTTGTCTTGTTGTGCCAAGTCAGAAAAGAATTTTTCGGGACAAAATGAGTAAACTTCCTCATCAGACCACTTGGCATCTCTTTGCTTAAAATCAGCTGGTATTTATGTTTTCTCCAGTAGTGAAAAGTCTCGGGAATACGAGACACTTGGAAACCCTTGTTTAACCCTCTTGAAAGGCAGAGGCGGCGTCCCTCGATACAGTTTCAAATTTGAATTCGTGATGCAAGACGTTTCGTTTGGAGGGAAAAATGGACGCTTTATATTCAGCCGGCGTTCGCGGGTAGTTTTAATTTTGACAGTATCGAGTTTTTCTTTATATTTAATCTGTTTATACAATGGGAATGAAAACAATTTGGACTAAGCACTCCGAAATATTGGTGAGGTGCCTAATTAGGTATTCTATTTGTGCTGTGAGTTGGCTAGCCATTGAACTACTTGTATACGTTAAGATATAGTAGGTACGCCTGCCACATGATTCGAAATTTTGGTTGTATTCAGTGCCTGCATTCATAATGAACCTGCCAATCTGCATTTGGTCAGCGTGGTGGACTATGGCCAAAGCCTTCTTATTCTAAGAGAAGACTCGTGCTCAGTCATGCTGCATGCATTGCGGCTGATCCGCACAGAGAAACGGTTGGACTTTTTTTTTGCATGAATAGGTATACTTAGTTATTTATCTCGAGAGTGACATGGGCTACTTTTTATCCCGGAAAATGAAAACGTAAATAAAAATTCTCACGGTGCTTAAAAAAATTACTCCAAACGGACGAAGTTGCGGGCATCATCTAGTTAAGCAATAATTTATGAATTAGGCATACGAGGTTATGATGGAAATCTAAATGTATCTTAATATATGCTTTCCGGAATATATTATAATAAATGAATGGGTTGATTTATTTGAAATTGGTTTCTAAAATACGTTGACGAAACCGGCAGAAGGACTTTGTTTTACGTTTTGTTCCAAAATCAACATCTCTATTATATCTCAACTTACCTATATTTTTCACTTGTCAAAAAAATATTGAACGAAATTTTTTGTTTCCTTATCTAATTGTTACGAAAACCATGTTCAAAATATTACAAGAGGCACGCAATTTTTGGGAGTATATCCCGTATTCCGAAGGCGGTTGAACCGTGCAACTCAATATTTGAGCAGATGTGCTTGGGAGGCGCGCGAAAATGTTATTTTTATGCGACCTACATGGAAATGTCTGTGGTAGGGATGGGGTGGCGTCAATAACTTGACGAAATATCGATAGGATGCCTATTGTAATAACAAAAATAGGTACTGTAGTACCCGGTCAAATTGTAGTACCCGGAAACAGAAGGTATAACAGTTCGCGTTCTAGCCACGGTTCATTTTTAAGAACCTTCAAGGCAAGGGTGAATAGGCTCTTTTCGCCGAGCGCGCTCCAGCCTAGAACTCATTATTATTTTTCATGAAGCGCAAGTTTGCAAGTGCAAGCCTTTAATTTTATGTAATTACATTTATTATTTCCAAACACTGGTTATGCACTCAATTCTTATTTAATGGATAATTTTATAATACAGACACAGTGGCCATTTTGGCAGTAAGCCCCGATCTCCCGCCAAGCACTCCCCATTGAGCTGTCACTGTCAAGCGTCGTAGAGGCAGTAACTTAGTAACCATAGAATTGACATATCAATGTTCAGTGTAACACAATTTACAAAAAATGTATAAAATATGCATAAATTATTGTTTAAAGTAAACTTACCTACCTATGTTTTTATTTATTTACTTTTAAGCAATGGGCTTTGGCAAAAGTTGATTGCTGTAATTGATAATAATACATTTTGACAGAGTTTGGTCGTTGCGTGAAACACTTCGGCTTTCGGAAAAGCCGATCAAAAGATTGGATTCTTCGAAGTTAGTATAATTATTAACTCTTAGAAGACCTTTTCGCAAACAGAGAATATCCACTTATGCAACTTTGTAAAGATAATAATTATATTAATAATTGTTAGAAATAAATGGTATGAAACCCGTTTTTGATATGGAAGGGAATATTTTTTGGTGAATCGTGTATTCTGAAAGCGACTGAACCATGTGACTCAATATTTGAGCAGATGTTCGGAGGCGCGCGAAAACGTTATTTTGATGCGATCTACATGGAAATGTGTACCGTAGGGACGAGATAATGTAGCGCGACAGTTTTATCGATACTAATTACATCACTGTTCAGTTACTTGTTTGTAGCGTCAGCTAAGAAAAGCAATTTAGCATCGTGTAGGTACATCTTTAATATTTTAAGTATAAGGTTCTTTGTATCCTGGGATTATAGAATACGGGCATAATTTAAACACGACTAGATACCTAATCTTATTCATTGCTGTTTACTAAATTAATTCTGTGGTTTTCAATAACAAGTTTCCGTTTTTTAAAAAATTTTGCTAAATGAGAAATGTTCCAAGATATTACAGAATTATATTTGTCCCAATACAAATACTGACTAATAATGATAATAATAAAATTGGTTTCAATAAACAGTAAATAAATTAATTAATTGCAACGTCTCTCTCAAAAAAAGAACTCTCGTCATTCATCAAAGTTAGCTAAGTAAATAACGGAAAAGTTAGGAAACGGTACTAAATACCTACTAACAAGTGTAAGTAACTAGTTAAACTCATCACAACTGCTACAGTCCATCGAGTGTTAGACCATCGATATTGTACATCACTAGCTAAAATTACCCTTTCCTCGCTCTATCCTGACCCCGCGCCTCTCCAAAAGGAATTTGTTTCTTAATACATGTTCCTGCTCTATTATTTAGCGAATATTATCATAAACTCCTGAGGGTTTCCGAACGGATGCTTGTTTTTGTGCGGCCAATGTTGCCATTTCATCCGATCAATTTATTGGATTTCTAAACCGTAACCTGTGCCTGTATGGAGTAGTTCTAAATTCAAAGTAGTTTCCTGGTGGGAGGCTTCGGCCGTGGCTAGTTACCACCCTACCGGCAAGGACGTGCCGCCAAGCAATTTAGCGTTCCGGTACGAGGCCGTGTAGAAACCGAATAGGGGTAGGGGGTTTTAATATAACTGCCTTGCCCCTAACAGGTTAGCTCGCTACCATCTTAGACTGCATCATCACTTACCATCAGGTGAGATCGCAGTCAAGGACTAACTTGTAGTGGATAAAAAAAAAAAAACGATCTTTATTTCTACCTAGAATTGCGTATCGATCTGCTTGAACCCTCATGCTGGTACTAAATGGACCAATGTCACATCATTTTGGTGTTTGAAATGCTAATTCTTCTGAGAAGATCCACACTTACTATTATTATCCCTTACTATTATTATCTTCGAAATGAGAAAGATATTTACTTAATGTGGGACATCCTGTGCCAGTTAAGGTTCCCTTATCTTATACGAATTTGTCCGACTTAATTCTCATTATTGCAATTTTCGTAGGGACGAATTTTTTGAAAAAAAAATAGTTTATGTTACTCGCTGGTAAAGTAGCTTTATATAGTACCTATGTAAACAGTATAAGAACTGACGCTATTCATCGGGCCTTTCACTATATATCACCTCTCAAAGACGTTATGCACATAGTTACATACTGTAAAAAAATATTAAAAATTATTATGTCGCCACGTTGATTGCTGTTAAATAAATTCTTACGCCTTTATAATTTTTAATAGAAATCAACGTGACGTGAATAATTAGCACTAGTAGCGGCGTCTGCCTGCCGGTAGCGCGCTAGCCGACGGTTGGTCTCACTGATGTGAGCGATCGTCATCTTTGCTTTACCGAACAGCACGCTATTTATCGTGCGCGATCTAATATTTAAATTTTAGATGATTAATTAGTGTGTACAGTGTTTTTTTTTATTATTTTGACACGATTATGTGATTTTGAATTATTATGAATAATGATCATAACTTAAATCTGTAAATTGTTATATCAACAACTATTGACACAAGCTATCTGTCCAACAAACGACATGTAATGTAACGTGCTAGGAGATTTAGCGTGCTGCAATACTTATTGCGCCTGCCAGCCGCCCACACGCTATTTTAGATAAAGCGTGCTATAGCATAGCATATTTAAAAGCATGGTAAGAAGGTATAGTTTATGGTCTGTAGCGTGCTATGGATTTATAGCAGTTTTGAACAAGCCTAGTGCCGATTTGAATTGCTGGCTGGCTTACTGTGTGGTGAATATTGTAAGCTGCAATTTCAAGATACATACTGTACCACATAGATTTGTCTACTGTGGCGGATTATAGTGAACTAAACTTTTTTCATTATGGACTTCCGCTAAGTAACGCCTGCTTAGAAGTTGCAAGTATTATTATTGAAAGGACGTATTGGAGCTATCCAATACGTCCTTTCAATAATATTACTTATTTACCATTTCAAAACTCAAAAGCTCTTGTCTTTGTATTAGAAAATAACATTCACGAAGTTAGCTCGGTAAGTATTCAATCAAATAATGAAGTGTTTATTAGACAATAAACAGCCAGCCGCGCTTCCAACTGGCTGCTACACAAATATTACAATTACCACGATTTTACACCTTTTAAAAATTCCTCCCGCACGTTCCGTTTCGTTAAGTGGTCGTAATTTTACTCGTAGACCGTGTGTGGTCAAACGTATGCGGTCCGAGTTATAGAAGTCAGCGTATTTATGCTAGGTATGCAGATGTGAAGGAAAAGGATAAATAAGCTTTGATTATGCGCCACATGATTTGAAAAGTAGTCGAGCAAGTTCGAGCCGAATTAGACCACCGAGGTTTTCGAAAAGAAACATATATAAATAGTTATTTGTTAAAAAAAGATACGATTATATTTGGGCTCAGAAACTCAAATATGTTCAGTTTGGGACGGCAATACTAAAATTTTAAAGGCTTATTGCTGTTTTCTAAAAACTTCTACCTAATTATGACTTCGTTTTGTTCTCTTATTATTACAGACTGCCTCACAAACTTCAGATGTTGTAATTATTATTTACCGTAGTAAAAAACTAAGAGGCTTGGTAAATTTATATTTTTGTATTTTAGCGTTGGCAAATATAATACTTACATATTATGAATACCAATTCGTTCGTTCGATTTAATTCCGAGTTTAGATCCCTTTTGCAAGATGACAACTAAATCAAATCAAATCAAACTCGCTTTTAGTATGAAAGTTTGTATAAAATACATTTTTGTTGCGTCATCAAATTTCAACGCTTTTTATATCGATACTTTAAAATGATTATCAAACTTTATACTAACCGAGGTTGTGAATTTTAGGTCTTTTTTTAAGACCCTCCAATAATAATCAGTAAGAAACAAAAATTTTGACATAGGCATATCATCCCTATTGTTATAATAATCATATTTTACTCATACGATATTGTTTTATTTGTATGAAGTTTGGGCCATGAAACTTACGCTTGGTCCGTACCATTATAAAACTCGCCATTCCTATGACTGGTACCACGCCATGAGAGTATGAGTTATTAATTAACGAGCCCAAACGGGTATTGTTACAATGGTTAGGCAAATAGATTATATGTTTGTCCATTTATTAAAGCGTTAGACTACTGTTTTCAAATTTACCGTATTTTGAATCGATGTTATTTTCCCAAGCTTTTTATTTCTATTATGTATTTATGTACCTACGTACGCATTGAATTGAATGCATTCGGGCCGTGAATTTAAACGGTGAAAACCTCGTTACGTTTACTCCGAGGACTATATTTTCCATAGTTACTATGTAATTTTCCGGGATAAAAAGTAGCCTATGTCCTTCCCCGGGATATAATCGAACGCTGTACATCATAAAAATAGGTTGAATATATGACCCACGAAAGCGTATCGGACAGACACACAGACACCTTCGCATTTATAATAATAGTATGGATAAGTAAGCGTGCGAAAGATGTCTAGGAAATCATTTTGCAGGCGTGAAAAGGAGATGTGAGGACGATGGAAAGAGGTTCTCAACTTCTCACTGCTCCCAAGACCATGAATGCACTTAATATTGCATATAATCTCGAAAGCTCGCCACACTCCTTAATGAAGTGAAACTTCTTTAGCATCGTTGTGATTTGAAAATTCGATGAAACGAAACAGCTACACCGAAAGGATACAAACATATTCATAATAGGGATTTAGCCTGCGAGAGAATGAAATAGAATAAGTACTACATAAATGTATCTCATTATCTCGTAGGCTTTCTTTTCTGAAGTTTCACGTCTGCCGTGTGTGAATTGCACACACACACTTTTTTTATTTTAATTTAGGTACATTACTATGTTAGGATCTATTTATTGCATAGTTTAATAATCTTAAGCACATATATATTTTTATATATTTTTGTATATTTCTTGCAATGTATTTGTTGTGCTACCTAGTTAAATTCTTTATTCAAGTCATTAACATTAATGAATTGCTTAATATTATCATACTTCACTATATTACCTACTACCTAAATTGTTTCTTCTTTCCCCAACTTTTCTCTTTATATTATACGCACTGTCTTTCAACCCTGTCCCCACTACCAAAGGTTAACTGAGAGAAAATACCTCTTAAGTTTTATGTTCGCCTTCAAGTACATTGTATATTATGTGTAATAAAGACTTTAAAACAAACAAAAACTTCTCTTAATCCTATCAAATGAATTAAATGACTGATGATCTACTTTCTTCGCTGCTCCAAAGAATCAAATCAGATCGCGAATTCTAAAAGCCTTTTTATGCAGACGATTTCTCTCTTCGTCTAGTCAGAATAAGCAATTATTGTTTCTAGTGCAATATGTAGCGGAGTCACGTGCGAACGTTGTCTTATAGCAGCTTGTAGAGCTTCTAAGCTAACCCTTTGATTTGTGTGTTATACCTCACTCTTACATTGAGTGAAAATCATGTAGAATATGTCTAACTGAAAAGTAAATGTCTTATAGATAGTACCTAATGTACAGTTGCGGTTTAAAAAAAATGTTTACCACCTTTAGGAATCGGATGGATGTAGAAAACCTCTTTCAATATTTCTAGTAAATGTCACTTTTAACAAATATGATGATGCTAATGTGTCAAGTCTTTTTACTCAAGTACTCTTTTTGTTGAATTCGACGTTTGAAATCTTTTGATGGCTTTAATACCTTGCTTAAGCGTTGTAGATCTTAATGCACGTAGTGTTTTAAATAATCTAATTTGAAAACATTTTCAGACCGCGACCATACAGTAAAAAATTCAAAATACCTATCAAAAAAAATTTGGTGATAGCCTAGAAGCTAAGTTAGACACCCGGCTTCCTATTCGAGTGATCGGATGTTCGATCCCCCGGCCGGGACACAGTATCGTGCACAGCATTCGGAGCCCGGGTAGGCGTAGATACCTACTTTCAGGAAGCTTTTGAGCTTTTTTAACTAGGGTAAGCAGTACCTTTATGCCTCTTTTATGCCTCTTAAGTCGTGTACGCCACCGGGACATCCAGCTTCGTAAAGCTAGCTTTCTTAAATCGTACATAGCTGCGTACAGCTATGTACGTTTTAAGAAATTAAATATACCTAGCAAATCAAATCAAATATTCATTTATTCAATTTAGGTACACTACATGTACACACATTGCGTACATGTCAATTACTTAGATAAAAAACATGATGGTAATAATTAGTTACGGTATCTTAAAACTAAAGCTAAGATATGATTTAATGGTGAAGGAAAACTTCGTGAGGAAATCTGAATGCCCTAGAGTTCTTCATGATGTTCTCAAAGGTGTGTGAAGCTAGCCAATCTTGTTTTTGATTATTTTCATCAGTTATTTCTAACGAGCGCGGCGTAGCTCTCCAAAAATGTACTAAATTGGAATTAATTTTCCACTCTGGCAACACCGTCCAGAACTGAACTAATTGGGAAGAGGGACGATTCGAGAGTGCGCAGCCGAAAGAACGTCTTTTTTTATTTTAATTGTCGCTCGCTGAGAGCTTTTAATTTAAGCTCGCCGAGTCTCTTCAACACGAGAGGATTATAACAAGATGAAATAATTAAATCGTACTCTGTGAGTGTGCATTTATTAAACGAGATTTTAGATGAATTAGAAATAGTATTGAGTCATTTAAAAAAACTAAATCTCCCGTCCAATCTCAATTGTATCTCTATATATATAAAAGCGAAATCCCATTCATTCACTGACTCACTGACTGACTAATCACGATATTTCAGGACCTTTAAAGCATACAGACTTCAAATTTGGAAGGTAGGTTCCTTCTATGGTGTAGACATCAACTAAGAAACGGTTTTGAGAAATTCACCCCTTGGTTGAAATGGGGTTTGGAAGTTTGTATGCAAGTCCTATGTTTTTGGAACTATAGACTTGAAAATCGGGATTTAGGTTATTTGTTTTAAGTTATAATAAACTGTATAATCGATTTTACTAAAATCTACCCCACAGAGGGTGAAATGGGGGTTGTAAGTTTGTATGAAAGTCCTATGTTTTTGAAGTTATAGACTTGAAAATCGGGATTTAGGTTATTAGTTTTAAATAATAATAACCTGTTACGAAAATTCATCCCAAAAGGGGTGAAATGGGGGTGGAAGTTGACATAACAGTTTTATGATTTTGAAGTATAGACATGAGAATCAGCATTTAGGAAACCTGCATAAAAAGCTATACATATAAAGCCCCTATAGGCTGTTTGCAGTGGGAAATTTTCATAATCTTTAGTTTTATATAAAGCTTTGTTTATATTATATACTGATTCCAATAAGATCAGTAGCCAAGTTAAGTATAATTTTTATTGCAAGATTTTAGTAAAAATCCACGAAAATTTCATGTTTTAAATTACCTATATTTATTATGAAACTAGTCTAATCGTAACTTTCTTTGTTCAAAATAGACAGTTTGCCAATCAGCGCGGAAAAATGTCTAACGTTTTTGTTAGCATTTTCAACAGAAGGCTAGGCACCTTCTATAAAAATGAAACTAAAACATGAGACTGGGTACAACTAAAACGTGGTACTTAGGTCTTACAATGGCTTATTATTGTATCATCGATCAGTAGCCCTCTAATGAACACTGGTCTCTCAGAATGCAAAAAAGTTTAGGCCACAGGACACCACGCCGGCCTAGCGCTCTTCACCTTAGGCTGCATCACTACTTGCCATCAAGACTGAATGCAGTCAAGCCCTAATCTATAAGTTTAAAAAAATTAACTAGGTATACACAATTTTGAGAACTCTGGACATGACGATTTCGTGCACTGTTAGTACAAACAGTTAGAGGTGCTCGCTTGGGACTCGAACCCCGTATTGATAGAGCTATGCTTCGTCTTACTGAAAGTATCATTACATCATTGAGGCTAACAGAGTTTCCAAAGACTCAAAATTATTGTGCCTGATACGAATCGAAATTTTCATGAGCTTTTATTATTCCTCAAGGCTTGAATCAAGTATTTAATGGATCTTTATGCTATTCCTAGCGACACTAATTTTAGAGGAAAGAAAGTTAATACAAAATGAACGGTAGAAATTTTCTATCGTCAAACTGGCAACATTGTTCAAAGTCTCAACAAAATGTAGATAAGTTAGCAATTTGAATGCCGCTCGCGTTCGATCCGTGGCGCGTTCGAATTTTGAATATTTACAATACACGGATCGCGCGTGCCAGCTGAAAAGTTGACGCCGAATCGAACGCGTTCGTTTTGTTAAGTTGCCACAAAAAACTGCAGAGCGATTTAATAATTCGGATATAATAATATCTTGGTATTGACTATTGATATAGGATAATAGACATTATCTTGAATATTGGTACCTATATTGTAGAATAGGTCGGAAATATATTGTATAAAATAATCGCAGTGATAATCTCTCGGCTTCTTTTTCGGGAGATTTATACACCTGACACTTTTGCCGTGTTAAATTAAAAATGAAATTAAATTTCCTTTTTTCCTCCGCTTTAATATTGGTATCTTCAAATCTAGAGTGAATAGGCAACTTCTAGGCAAGCGCGCTCCACCTTAGGCTGATTCACTAATTGCCAGCCAGTCTGATTGCAGCCAAGTGCTATCCTATAAATAAATAAAAAATGCATTTCAAGCAATGAAATATCAGTATTCAGTTGCTATAACGTTGAAGGAAAACATCGTGATTCGTGAGTAAACTAACTTGCAAGTCTGAAAGCTTTCCCTCATGTACCCAGAGGTGAATTCTGCCAATCCGAAATTAGCCAACTTGGTGGACTATGGACTCTTCTCATTCTGAGAGGCAGTCTCGTGCTCAGGTGTGGGCCTGCGATGAGTTGATGATGTTGACGTCAACTCAATTGACGTTTTTCTTCAAAAAATATTTCTGCCGAAGCTTTTAATTTTGTACAATACCTATATTTAAAAGTGGGTTATTGCATCATTTTAATATCACCTGTTTGGTTGTAGCGCTCCTGGCATAACATTAAAAGGTCTTCGCCTACAGTAAAAAAAAAAGATCATTTACTTATTATCTGTGGCAATTTTTACGCGGCTATAATGGCAATAAATCATAATTTTCACCTCAAGGCACAACAATAACGGAATAATGTTTAAAATGGCCGATAGATTAGAAATTTAATTGCGTGTAATTTTTAGAACGGCGCTAAGTAATGTGGTTTCTATTCGCCTCGGGCGGGTGGCCTGGATTTTGTCGATGTACGCCTAATCGTACTTGTATTTTAATCTAAAAATTGTGCGTGTGCTTATATTTTCACCACTTTTACTTTAATATTAAGTGAAGATGCAGTCTTAAGTTAAGATGGTAGCGGGCTAACTTGTAACCCTACTCAGTGGCTGTCAAAAAATGAAAGCCGCTGACATTTAGTTTTTATCCATTTAAGGTTTGCTATGAATTAATATTTTTTAATTCATAGCAAAACTTCAATGGATAAAAAATATAAGTCAGTGGCTTTCATTTTTTGATAGCCACTGAGGTAGATGTTAAGAAGACTGCAAAACTTATGAGAGAACTTACAAACCCATACCCCTTATCGATGGTAGATAGTAGATACCTACAATAGATTATACTAGGCATGATGACAGTAACCAAGAATCAATGAAACTATGAATTTATCTAATGAAATAGGATTCATGGTTTATAAAAAACGTATTTATTTTTCTATTTCGAGTGAGATTGCTATTTATTTTGATGAAATAACACATTAAACCGTTCATTTTCCCTTCGTTATTGAAGTGAAAAGTCGCGGTGAACACTTTTTGGTTAGGCGTAAACTTGTGGATTCGCGTGACCGTCACCGACATGCTCGCGTTGTTACGAAGGCAAAAGGTCTTAAATATAAATATACTACATTCGTAATTACATTTTAATGCCTTAGTTTTAAGGTTTATATTTTAATTATTTTAAATATTTTTGTCTTTAAAAAAAAATATAATTAAAAAAATTGTTAAATATTCCGAACATAATCTGATCATTTTTCAAAATTAGTCCTGACTATGACTATAATTGTAAATTTTTTTGTCTCCAATGTCTCCAGGATGAATAAATATTTTTCTTACCCTTATGTGCGGTTTGCCAGAGTACAAAATCATACCATTACCTGTTATGGTAGAAAAATCAAAGCCCGTGGCTTTTGGATACTTATCTCTACCCCAAAATATCGTAACTGGGAGAATACACCAATTATCCCGTTCACTTTCACTCTGATATTTGGCTGCAAAGATGAATAAACATTTTCCTCACTCAGTGCTCCCGGCTCTTTGCTTACGTCATTATGACTTTTGGGCAAGGGGCACACTGAGTTTTAGCAAAATGTAAGCACACATAAAAAATTAACACACATTTTTTTTTAACTATGAGTTTTTGCAATTAACGAGCGCGCTTGCACTTTACTTACTAGTTATGCATATTGTGTAAGTGTGCGTGCCTCTTGGAGCGGTCAAACACAAATGTATACAGGTAAGACTTTAACACAACCATAAGCCACGCACACTCGTGAATTGCAAGAACTATATATTAATTAATTAACTACGCGAAATATAAAAAAACCTGTTATTACATTGTGTTGCAAGATTTGTACAAAACATTTGGTTTTAAACATGTCTCAAACATGTGTTAGAAGACATGTCTCGTTCTATGAAATGTCAAACAAGTATTTACGCAACAAGTTTTATGACAATGGATATGTCACCGTAAGATTGTAAAACCCGTTAGATTATAATCTGACTCTCGAAATTGTAAACTGTCGAAAAATTGTAAACTGTTCAATGTTCTGAGTGTCAGTTTTTGTATTTACGTTTTCTTGTCTCTTTCTTGGAGGTTAGGTTAGGGTTCGACATAAATAATCAAGTAGGCCGGGCACTTAGGTTTTATCGGGTTTTAATACCTATCAGATTACAATCTACCGGAAAATAATGCGTTAAATTGTAATTTTTCGACAATTTGCAATTACGCGAGTTAGATTATAAACTAACGGTTTTTACAATCTTACGGTGACAGATACACGGCTCGATATATAGAGTTTTCAACATGTTTTCATGTGAATGTTGCGTCCATTGAAATAGAATGAGTACTAAAATTCTACATCAACGGTTGCGTCAGTGGGAACTCACGTTGAAAAGGTCCCGGTATACGACCATCCTTTTCGACTAAGCAAAGATACAAAATGGTTGCCCCTTTTTTCATGGGAGAAATAAACGGAATATAATTATGTATCCCCTGTTTTTCCCGGAAGGGCGGGAGGGGGCGGCATTAGGTTAATAGTTGGAGGCCGAAATATTATTTTGCCCGGGAAAACTCGGAAAAACAAATTTATTTTGTTGAATTTCTTCTTGATGTAGGCTAGCGTCTTTGGCATTTGTTTTTTGGTAAGGATTGGAATTTGGATGTTGTAACTTTTATCTTTTGTCTTCAAATTTTTACTGCTCAGGTATAGTTGACGACCTCCGTGGCGCAGTGTGTAGTGCTGTTGTCTTAACGTGCAGAGGTTCCGGGTTCGATCCCCGGCAGGGTCAATTTGGGAATTTTTAATTTCTGAATATTCCCTAGTCTGGCCTGGTGGGAGGCTTCGGCCGTGGCTAGTTACCACCCTACCGGCAAAGACGTGCCGCCAAGCGATTTGGCGTTCCGGTACCATGCCGTGTAGAAGGTTTGGGTTAAATATAACTGCCATGCCCCTAACAGGTTAGCCCGCTACCATCTTAGACTGCATCTTCACTTACCATCAGGTGAGATCGCAGTCAAGGGCTAACTTAAAGTGGATAAAAAAAAAAAAAGTTGGCGCCAATCAAATAGTAGTTTTTGCCTGCATTCAACTCGGGTGCATAGGTACCATACCTCTTGTAGTTTTCGTTTTTATTATACGACTGCCTGAAAAAAGGAGTATATTGTTTCCAGGGTTCATGTATGTATGTATGTATGTGAGTTTGTATATTATATATAACCATAACTTCTATACGCCTGAACCGACTTTGATAAATGAGGTATCGTTAGAATCTCTAGCTTAATCCGGGTGACATAGGCTAGTAAAATTTAAAATAATTATGGGGTGACCATGGTCCCGAAAAAAATTTTTCGAAAATAAGATGAATTATATAATCATCATCTAGAAAATGGTGAGTAGATTCCAAAAATATATAGGTAACACTAAAGTTCAATATCCAGTGATTCACAAAATAATATCATTTAATAAAAATGTGAATAAGATTCTAATTTAACTAGATTAATTTAGATTTTTAACATTTTGGTTCGATTTTTGGCAGGGCAGTCGTGTTTTTAATTTTTTTAAATTATGATTTACTAGTTTTAATTATTGCTTGTTTTATTTTTCATAAATACTAGTGACGCTGTCTGCTGTCACCGGGTCAGATAAGTTTGTGGGTTATACTATAGACTGAATCGCAGCAACACCTCAAGCCGGCGGGCAATAAAAACGGATATTAAAAACCATACGCGTCGCATTTATTACAAGTGTTGCCACCAGATTGATATAAGATTCTGCTTTACCCACCACCCCCTTACCACCCCCTCACCACCCCCTTACCACCCTAGTTGAGGCTTAATCTTAGTAGGATTGTGTTTAGTCGTTATCAAACAGAAGATGTTTTATTATGTGTACAGTTTGCTTGGGCTTCGTTTGAGTTATAATAATATTCAATACTATTATTAATTATTAATATAGTATATACTAGCGAATGCCCGCGACTTCGACTGCATGGGTTGAGTTTTTTTGGTTCCCGCGGGAACTCTTTAATTTTCCGGGATGTGCCATTCCATACTATAATCTATCTCTGTGCCAAATTTCAGCCAGATCCGTTCAGCCGTTGGGGCGTGATTGTGTAACAAACATCCAAACATCCATCCACACTTTCGCATTTATATTTTTAGTAAGTATATAGATTTATTCTTTAATATTCACACTTTTGACTTTACCCTTTCCCCGCTTTTCCAATCCATACTTATTATTATAAATAAGTGTGTCTGTGTATGTCTGTCTGCTACGCTTTCACGGCCCCCTTTTCAATCGAATTTCATGTTTGGTACAGGGATAGGTTATATCCCGGGGAAGGAAATAAGTTACTTTATGTCCCGGAAAAGTTTCCGCGGAAATCGAAATAACATAGTCCATGCGGATGTTGTCGCGGAAATCATCTAGTAATAAATATATAAACAAAAGCTTTATTGTTTCCATTATTGTTAGGTAAACATATGTATGTATGTATGTATATTCTTTATTGTACACCACAAAATATAAAAAAAACAGATAACAAACATGAAAACTTAAAACGTAGGTACAATAAGGCGGTCTTATCGCTAACCAGCGATCTCTTTCAGACAACCTTATCGATACGGAGACAATGAACAAGTGGATAGTGGGAGGTGGTGCATAAAAATAAACTTAAATACTAATAGATACATAAACTAAACAATATCATAAAATTATAACTTATTAATACACTAATAAACTCGCCGGCATATTTAGCGGAACATAAAAAAAAGGTCCATAATTAAAAAAATATGGTTTTATTTTAAAATCTACTTACTACAGTTCTTTTGTTATTTAAAGTTTCATTTGTTTTACTTAAAGTGAGATCACATTAACAACAGATTTTGCGAGTAAAGGCTATTTGTGAAAAATGGTACATTTTTGAACTTTTCATGTAACCGGGAAAAGTGAAATTTAATATTAAAATAACAATTAATTAAATTAGATAAATGGTGATTAATATCGCGTATTTCCTCCACGTGCTCTTATTAAAGTTTCTACCCGTCTAGGCATACTGAGAATGATGTTATCGATGGTCTCCTGGGATAGTCTCCGCCATTCCTCAACTACAGCGATTCGCAGTTCTCCCACGTTGGCAGGAGCTGGAATTCTGGACTTAACTTTTCTTTTCAGCAAGTCCCAAACGTGCTCTATTGGGTTAATATCCGGTGATCTCGCCGGCCACTCCATAACAGTGATATTCATATCATTAAGATAAGCTTGAGTTACCCGAGCGGTATGCGGCCGAGCATATGAAAGAAGAGCTTATATAGAAGCAGAGCGGGGTGTAACCGTAAGTGAGCGTACTGCTTCTATTCTTTCATATGCTTCTTTCCGAACCGGTGGTAGAGTCTTAATGTTTCATAAGTGACACAAGTTGTCCTACATGAAATAAATAGATCATTTATAATTTACAATGCCCGTTTTGCTGGCCGCTACAGTAATGTACTATTTCTAAAAAATGATATGAAATGTTTTTTAAATGAGTTCGAAAGTTAAACTTCCCGGCCTAGGCCAGTAAAGAATGTATGTATTTTCATTACATATCATAAGTTGAATTTGGAATCTTTCTTCCTGAATATCTTGTAACTTGTTATAATGTTCTTTGGCCTAAATAGTATTACGCGCTCAGCACTCACAGCGCAAAAAAAAATTAAAACCAATTACAATTTCAATTAGTAATTCAAATATAACTAATTTAACTTTTAATATTTCTTAAGTAGGTTGCTTTTTTATTTACTTTCTTTTAATTACATAATATAATATATTTAAAAAAAAAGTCACTTGTTTAATTTTTTAGAAAAGCACTATACACTCTACCGGGAGAGCATTTCTGGTCTCGTTTAAGCCTAAGTCTAACTAACACGCGACCAGAAAACGCGTAATTCCGGGTCTCGCGATGTAATGTACTATTTGAGCTGATCGCGTCCACTTCTCCGTCCGGCAATGTCCGAGGCTGAGGGTAGTACCGTTGTCCACAGATGCGGTGGCGGTGGTAAGGCGGCCGCGATGCAGGGCGGTGGCGCGCCCGCCCCCGATGCTGACCAGGCGCAGTTCGAGGCCGACAAGCGCGCTGTTTACAAGTGAGCCCCTCCTCTCCATACTTCATCTTCTTAGGAAGCAACTGTTCTAGCAGTAAACGGATTTATTTCAGTTTATTTTTACATTATAAGAAATTCATTGAAAACAATACAATAGAACGTAAAGCCCACGTGGAATGGTGGCAAGAATGCGGCCGACAAGCGCGCTGTTTACAAGTGAGTCCCTCCTCTCCATACTTCATCTTCTTAGGAAGCAACTGTTCTAGCAGTAAACGGATTTATTTCAGTTTATTTCTACATTATAAGAAATTCATTGAAAACAATACAATAGAACGTAAAGCCCACGTGGAATGGTGGCAAGAATGCGGCCGACAAGCGCGCTGTTTACAAGTGAGTCCCTCCTCTCCATACTTTATCTTCTTAGGAAGCAACTGTTCTAGCAGTAAACGGATTTATTTGAGTTTATTTTTACATTATAAGAAATTCATTGAAAACAATACAATATAACGTAAAGCCTGCTAGCCTAACCTAATAAATCATGCCCACGTGGAATGGTGGCAAGAATGAGTCCGACAAGCGCGCTGTTTACAAGTGAGTCCCTCTCTAGTCTCTATACTTCATCTTCTTAGGAAGCATGTGTTCATATTCATTTCATTTATTTGCATTTCCAGCCCTGCTAGGGCAAAACAAAGTACATACATTAATAAAATTACAGTAATAAAAATATGTTACATTAACTTACTTTATCTTAATTATGACATTTATATTGAAATTAAAATTAAAACATAAAAATCAGATCTCAAAAAAGAAAAAAAATGTCTAGTACCTACAATAAACTATTATATTATGTCAACATCAAAATTAATTATAAAATATTAAATAGATTAAATTATTAAATAGAATTATGTCAAATACAATAAATTATTAAGTACATTATGCCATACCATTTATTCCGCGTATATTGTTTAGTTGGCTAAAAATTCTAAAAGTTCTAGCAGTAAACGGGTTTAGTTCAGTTTATTTTTACATTATAAGAAATTCATTGAAAACAATACAATACAATACAACAAAACAATACAAATATTTTTACATTATAAGAAATTCATTGAAAACAATACAACAATACAACGTAAAGCCCACGTGGAATGGTGGCAAGAATGCGGCCGACAAGCGCGCTGTTAACAAGTGAGTCCCTCTCTATACTTCATCTTCTTAGGAAGCAACTGTTCTAGCAGTAAACGGATTTATTTCAGTTTATTTTTACATTATAAGAAATTCATTGAAAACAATACAATAGAACGTAAAGCCCACGTGGAATGGTGGCAAGAATGCGGCCGACAAGCGCGCTGTTTACAAGTGAGTCCCTCCTCTCCATACTTCATCTTCTTAGGAAGCAACTGTTCTAGCAGTAAACGGATTTATTTCAGTTTATTTTTACATTATAAGAAATTCATTGAAAACAATACAATAGAACGTAAAGCCCACGTGGAATGGTGGCAAGAATGCGGCCGACAAGCGCGCTGTTTACAAGTGAGTCCCTCCTCTCCATACTTCATCTTCTTAGGAAGCAACTGTTCTAGCAGTAAACGGATTTATTTCAGTTTATTTTTACATTATAAGAAATTCATCGAAAACAATACAATAGAACGTAAAGCCCACGTGGAATGGTGGCAAGAATGAGGCCGACAAGCGCGCTGTTTACAAGTGAGACTCTTTGTATACTTACTTCATCTCCTTCAACTTTTCGACGACCTCCGTGGCGCAGTGTTGAGCGCTGTTGCCTTAACGTGCGGAGGTCCCGGGTTCGATCCCCGGTGGGGTTTGGAAATTTATAATTTCAGAATTTTCCCTGGTCCGGCAGTGGCTAGTTACCCTACCGGCAAAGACGTGCCGCCAAGCGATTACGAGTTCCGGTACGATGCCGTGTAGAAAATGCCAAATGGAGTATGGGTTTAATATAACTGCCATGCCCCTAACAGGTTAGCCCGCTACCATCTTAGACTGCATCATCACTTACCATCAGGTGAGATCGCAGTCAAGGGCTAACTTGTAGTGGATAAAAAAAAGAGTCCCTGTGTATACTCCATCTAGCAGATAATTAAATCTAAACTGTTCTTAAATAATTAAAAAAATTAAAAAACACGACTGCCCTGCCAAAAAACGAACTAAAAAGTTAAATTAATCTAGTTAAATTAGAATCTTATTCACATTTTTATTATATGATATTTTTTGTGAATCACTGGATATTGAACTATAGTGTCATATATTTTTGGAATCTACTCATCATTTTGTAGATAATGATTTTTATAGTTAATCTTATTTTCGAATATTTTTTTTCAACTTTAGTCTTTAATGTGCGAACATGGTCACCCCATCAAATTTTTAAAAAAATTTATTAGCCATTTTTTAATTTTATCTACCAAACCTTATTTTTCTGCTGAAATAGTATTTTTCGAAGTATTTTTTCGAAATAGTAGATACTTCCGAACATGATCTGACCGTTTTTCAAAGTCAGTCACCATGCCTGTTGTAAAGTGTCTGTCCACGTTCCAGACACCCCCTGTTCCCACTGCTGGCTCTGCTGCTGGAGCGCTGTGAGCAGGCCACGGCGGGGGCGGAGGCTCCGGCCGCGGACGCGTTCGGCGCAGACCTGCAGGCCTTTGTGCAGCACCAGCGCCGCGACCGCCGCCCCTTCCTCGTTGACGACCCGGAGATCGACGGACTGATGATTAAGAGCATCCAGGTTAGCGTCTGCCTCCTCCGATACTGTTGACAGCTGACAGGTGCAAACCTGCCCGCCCTCTGCATCACCAGCTCTGAAACCTGCCTCTAGATGGTCAGCGACCTGTGATACCAAGCAACCTAGCTTTTACGGACGCTTCAATTTGTTCCCAATCACTTCAATGAAAAATCAAATCAGGGGTTACGATAGCTTTGCTCATAACTTGATCTATTCGTGTCTACACTTCTATACTTCTTACTAATATTATAAATGCGAAAGTTTGGATGGATGTATGGATGTTTGTTACTTAATCACGCCACAACGGCTGAACGGATCTGGCTGAAATTTGGCACTAAGATAGATTATAGTCTGGAATAGCACATAGGCTTTTTATCCCTGAAAATTAAAAGAGTACCCGCGGGAACCAAAAACCTCAAACCACGCAGACGAAGTCGCGGGCATTCGTTAGTATATTATAATGGCTTTGCTCATGACGTGATCTGTACGTGTCCACACGTCTATACTCATATTATAAAATGCTAAAGTTTGGATGGATGGATGGATGGATGGATGTATTTTACTCCATCACGCTAGCTAGTGGTGACTTCCTCGGCTATCGACTTGGTTAAAAATTCTTTCCAGCATATTATGACGGTTACTCTTGATTGTCTTCCAGGTCCTCAGGATTCACCTGCTGGAGCTGGAGAAGGTGCAGGAGCTGTGTCGAGACTTCTGCGGGCGGTACATCGCCTGTTTGAAGACCAAGATGCAGAGCGAGAACCTTCTGAGGACGGACTATAGTGCTGGTATGATCCACACTTCTATCGATGCCAGTTTACTGATTTCTTTTTATTACCTTCTGTTTCTCCGCTGGGACCATAACATTTTAATGATAATGTTGTATGATTTTGCATGTCTATGTCACCGTTAGATTGTAAAAACCGTTAGATTATAATCTAACTCGCGAAATTATAAACTGCCGAAAGATTGTGAACCGTTCAATGTTCTGAGTGTCAATTTTTGAAATATTCATTATATTTACGTTTTCTTGTCTCTTTCTTGTAGGTTAGGTTAGGGTTCGACATAAATAATTAGGTTTTATCGGGTTTAAATACCTATCAGATTACAATCTACCGGAAAATAATGCGTTAAATTCTATTTCGCGAGTTAGATTATAATCTAACGGTTTTTACAATCTTACGGTGACATCTATATAAAAAAGTATATAAAAATGAACCCTGTTTCCCTTGGTCGCTCCATAACTTGAGAACTAGACTTGAGCGATTTCATTCATTTTTTTTTTCAAGTTTTCTAATACTTTTTACAATGTGCTTACGGAAATTAAGAAAATTGAGCAGAATAAAGGAAATTTTTTGATAAATTTGCGACTATTTTATAACTTCGTGCGTTTGATGGACGTGAATTTAGCAGACAACTGTCTTTTTATTGTAGGCTACTTTTTATCCCGGCAAAATTGAGTTTTTCCGAATTGTTTTTTTTTTAATTTTTATTCGATTATATATCGATATTTTTTTTTCTGCTTTCAGGTGGTGTGGAGAGTAATAACAACTTGTCTGGCACGATGGACGACCATTCCAGTACATCTAATTCACCGCAGTACCAGGTAAGTTAGCCTGTCATAGTTATTGTATTCAATTCAATTCAATTTATTTATTTCAGGTAACAAAAATCCATATTTATTACAATTTAATGTCAATATCAATAATCATTATTAGAATTTAGAAATATATAATTATTATTTTAAAAATCAAAATCAAAGTTTAAATTAAAAAGTCAAATTGCATTAAAATATATTATATATTATAAAATTCGCTTGCCCTCCATATTCTATTTTAGACGGTGTCGATGGTGGTATTGTATGAAACTTTACGTAGTTTTGTGGAGTTTCAAATACTACTTTACCTAGATACTAGATGTCGCCTGCGACTTCGGCCGCGTACAATTTCTAATTTCCTATGAGATTTTCCCGCTGCAAAAGGCCTACTTATAGCGGCTATAGCATTGGCAGATTTTTATTATTTAAAACCAATAACCTAAATCCCCATTTTCAAGTCTCTAATTTCAATCACATTGGATTTTCAGATAAACTTACAACCCCCATTTCACCCTCTTATGGTGAATTTTCGTAAAATTGATTGTACAGGTTATAATTTAAAACTAATAACCTAAATCCCGATTTTCAAGTCTCTAACTTCAAAAACTTAAAACCCTCATGTAAGCTTCCAACCCCTATTTCACCCCTATTCTGGTTGATTTTCGTAAAATTACTTATTAGTTAATAGGTTACTATTTATTTAAATCTTATAACCTAAATCCCGATTTTTAAGTCTCTAACTTAACTTTCATACAAACTTACAACCCCCATTTCACCCTCTTTGGGGTGAATTTTCGTAAAATTGCTTATATGAGTTTTTATTATTTATAACTATTAACTTAATTGCCAAATTTTCATGCCTCTAACTTCTAAAACAAAGGACTTTGATACCAACTTTCAACCCCTTAGGGGTGAATTGTCTCAAAACCGTATCTTAGCGACCGTCTACACCACAGAAGGAACCTATCTTCCAAAGTTCAAGTCTGTATGCTTTATAGTTCCTGAGATCTCGTGATGAATCAGTGAGTGACCTTTCGCTTTTATATATATAGATAGAATAGATTAAAATACTCGTGTGATACTATTAAAATGAGGGACGAGTGGCCTAGTTGCGACAACGCGTATCAATCGATTGCGATTGTTGTGTAACGCTGACCTAAGTCGGTAACTGGATGGGTGACCGGATTTACTATTTGGCCTTTTCGTTTCCTCCGTCGATTCCGTTATTTCTAACATGTGATAATATTCTGTAGTACCTAGAAAATAAAGTAAATAGTCTATTTGTATGCGGAAGGACCTGTACGGAACCCACCGCGTTATTATCCCAAGAAATCCCCTCCCATTATGTGATCAATGGAGTTGGATTATTAGTGAAATTGGAAAGGGGTCACGACCCTAAGCGATTAGAGACCATTAAAAACCTCACCAGCTTGTGAAAATGAAAATGAAATGATTAATTTCACGCAGGAAAACTTGTGCTAATTATTATAAGTCGTAAGAATCTACCACCGGTTCGGAAAGTGTTCTAATGAGAAGAGCCGGCAAGAAACTCAGCAGTTGCTCTTTTCATGAACAAAAAAATGTTACCTATACATTGTAAATAATATACTATACTATAACTAGCTGATGCCCGCGTGAATTGAGGTGCTTTAGGGGTATGAAAAATAGATAGTATCCGATTCTCAGACCTACTCAATATGCATATAAAATTTCGTCAAAATCGGTCCAGCCGTTTCGGAGGAGTATGGTAACTTACACATATTAATTGTATTTACGTTATCTTGTGTCTTTCTTATAGGTTAGGTTAGGGTTCGACATAAATAATCAGGTAGTGGTGGGCACTTACGTTCTATAGGGTTAATATAACTAACAGATAACAGTCTACCGAAAAATAATGCGTTAAATTGTAATCTGTCGACAGTTTACAATTTCGCGAGTCAGATTATAATCTAACGGTTTTTACAATCTTACGGTGACATATCCCTGGATAAAGATTTCTTTCTTTCTTCTTATTCTACAGTCTCCTGCGGCGCCACTGGGGGCGGCCGCATTCCCACCGGTGTACCCCGCCGTTACTGAGCTCCCCTTCGCGCCCCACAGGGAACCACGTGAGTAGCGAGTCACGTAACACGGCAACCAGAAGGACTACAGAAGGAGACGACGATAAAGGACATTGACCAAATTCGCCTAAGAATCAACACGTGTTTGAAATATACAGTAGTTCTTAGCGTATTTTATAACCTTTATTTCAAATATTAGAATTCAACGGACACTTCAAATTGATTACAAAATAAATAAATGGGTATTACATTGATTACTATACGTTTCCGTCTCTCGATTATTAACCACAGATCAATAACTTACCGGTTAAAATGATATGCAATACCACCGCTTGAGCGCTAGATCCGTATCATAAGAAACAATATAAAAGCAGCTTAAAGTGCTAAGTGCGCTAGTATTCTGAATCTTGCAACGCCGTCTATTGAAAGTACAATAATTTAATATATCTAACGCCATCTGTAATGTTTCTGATGAACTACGGCGAATCTTTTCTTTTCTACACTGTTAACAGCTCTATTGCAATTGGATAAAGATGGTATTTATTTGTTGAAGCAAATTGATTGTTAAATAACCTCAAAATTGCAAATATTTTTGGTAATAAGTCATTTCTAAGCAAGTGTCCGTTGTTTTAATCCGCTCTCAAGTATAATCAAAGTTTTATGACTGTTGGTTCTTAGGCGAACTTTGTATGGGGACGGAACAATGTCCTTTACTACTAAATTTATTAATTAATTCTTACATTATGACCTAAACCAGTGGTCGGCAAACTTATTAGCCAAAGAGCCAAATATGAACATTACAACAATTTAAAAAAAAATATGGGAGCCAAATCTGCTTATTTGGTAAACTTTTACTACACTAAATAAGTAGTACACTAAATAAAACTATATTTCATACGTAATACATAAATATAATGCGAACAATGTGCTTGCATCTCCCTGGAAAGTTTGAGTAAGTCAGTGGTGCGATTATGTAAGAATTGCCGATCCAATTGTCTAAGTTCGGCGTCAAAGTAAAATAAACCATAACAGCATTGAATTAGAGCTTAATTTCGTGCATCCATTCTCATACGTTTATGGTATCGTACATACCTAAACGTATAAGAATAAGTATACGAAATTGAGCTCTAAATCGATAATGTTATGGTTTATTTTACTTTGACGCCGAACTTAGACGATTTGATCGACAATTCTTACACAATCGGGGGGCAGGTTTGTATGTTGATGTTTTTAATTTTGGGCATGATTCCAAGTTCTCATCAATAAGACGACTTCTCAGTTTACTCATGAAAATGTTCATGCTTGAAAAAGATTGTTCGCATATATGTAGAACCGAAAAAAGAAAGAACAGCAAACGCCGCACTTAAGGTGTCAAAAAGCCACTTTGCCGACCACTGGTCTAACATAATGCTACGTTGATTTTAGACACAGCGGTTCACATTATGACTACTTAGGGCTAACCTAATCTACCCAAAAATTTTTTTATCCTCTACAAGTTAGCCCTTGACTGCGATCTCACCTGATGGTAAGTGATGATGCAGTCTAAGATGGTAGCGGGCTAACCTGTTAGGGGCGTGGCAGTTATATTAAACCCATACCCCTATTCGGCTTCTATAGAGTTAAATCGCTTGGCGGCACGTCTTTGCTAGTAGAGTCATAAATAGCCACGGCCAAAGCCTCCCACAAGACCAGACCAGAGAAAATTCCAAAAATATAAGTTCCTAAATTGACCCTGCCGGGGATCGAACCTGGGACCTCCCACATTAAGACAACAGCGCTCAACACTGCGCCAGAGAGGTCATCAGAAGAGTAGATAGATAGATAAATACTTCATTGCCACACAAAACATTAAAAATAAATAAAAAAGTGAACAAGTAAACAAAAATAAGTGCGCAAAGGCGGTCTTATCACTAAAAGTGATCTCCTCCAGACGACCTTTAAATAAAGAAACAAATGCAATGAAGCGGGAAGCGGAAGTTTTCTGCTAGACAATTTCTGATGGCATGCAAATGCCCTAAAAGTTTTCTGCTAGACAATTTCTGATGGCATGCAAATGCCCTTAAAGTTTTCTGCTAGACAATTTCTGATGGCATGCAAATGGCCTTAAAGTTTTCTGCTAGACAATTTCTGATGGCATGCAAATGCCCTAAAAGTTTTCTGCTAGACAAGTTCTGATGGCATGCAAATGCCCTAAAAGTTTTCTGCTAGACAATTTCTGATGGCATGCACATGCCCTAAAAGTTTTCTGCTAGACAATTTCTGATGGCATGCAAATGCCCTAAAGTTTTCTGCTAGACAATTTCTGATGGCATGCAAATGACCTAAAAGTTTTCTGCTAGACAATTTCTGATGGCATGCAAATGCCCTTAAAGTTTTCTGCTAGAAAATTTCTGATAGCATGCAGATGCCCTAAATGATAATTTAGGGGATCGAAATTATCATTTAGGGCATCTGGGTCCAATTGTGGTGGGTAACACCAAAAAATATTGTTTTCAGCACCTCTAGTCGTGCAGGGATCAACCCCAATAGGGCAAATTGGTGCTGGACTGCTTTCCACGGACTCCTTTACGGGTAAGAGACTTAGATATCGTAATAAATCAGTTCATATTCGTCATCAGAGAGTCATCAGTAGAGTGAGAAATATAATTGTCCATCAGATCATTAAAAAAAATGTGCGTCTATAGTCTAGAACTAATTTTTATGCCTTTTATTTCAAATATCTTTTTTTTTTTTTCAAAATTTCTATATTACTTCTTACTATCTTACTAATATTATAAATGCGAAAGTTTGGATGGATGTAGAGATGTATGGATGTATGGATGTTTGTTACTCAATCACGCCCCAACAGCTGAACGGATCTGGCTGAAATTTGGCACAGACATAGATTATAGTCTGGAATATCACTTATGCTACCTTTTATCCCGGAAAATTAAAGGGTTCCCGCGGGAACCATAAAACCTCAAACCACGCAGACGAAGTCGCGGGCATTCGCTATTAGTACCATGAACTAATCTGACAGCGTCGCTAGTAGATATGAAAAAAAAATTAACAGGTATAAATAATTAGTTCCAATTTTGGCCAATAGTGGCGCTGTCATCATGTCAGATAATTGGTGAAACATGTGATTCTATTTTTGAAATTGTCGTGGAATTTGTATATGTCACCGTAAGATTGTAAAAACCGTTAGATTATAATCTAACTCCCGAAATTGTAAACTGTCGACAGATTGTGAACCGTTCAATGTACTGAGTGTAAATTTTTGAAATATTCATTGTATTTACGTTTTCTTGTCTGTTTCTTGTAGGTTAGGTTAGGGTTCGACATAAATAACACACTATTGTGTATTTGAAACAATAATAATAATGGTGTTCGACATAATAACGATTATTATGGTTAACTAACACTATAACACACTTAGGTAATCTTTCGACAGTTTGCAATTTCGCGAGTTAGATTATAATCTAACGGTTTTTACAATCTTACGGGGACATATATTTTGTAAACATCGTACTCTCTGGAACACCATTGCAATCCTTTTATGACCGTTCCTATACATATATAGGGGCACTTTAAATAACTAACTTGGTACTACTTTAACAAAAGATTGTGGCCTCAAGCCAGCTGTCCATTTTGACAGCCATATTCGGCGCAAGAGACGTTCGAACGTTACTTCCGTCCGAAAAATTACCATCAAAGTTAATCTCAAATCGCACCTAAAGATTTACTAACTATACTAACATGTATTTTCTCCAATTTTCAAGGCCATACTAACATGTATTGTCTCTCCAGGTACGAACTCCAACTCGTGTTCGTCCGTGTCCGGGTCCCCTCCCCCCGCGGGCGCGGAGGATGAGGGGGAGGAGGGGGGGAAGAGGGGGGTTTTGCCCCGGCACGCCACGCAGGTGATGCGAGCTTGGCTGTTCCAGCATTTAGTTGTGAGTTCTACCCCTCATACGTGTTTGAAACACTAAATACACGAGAACAAGTTCTATAACTAAATAAAACAATAATAAACGGGATGATTTAAGGATTCTAACGATACCCCATTCACCCAAATCTGTTCAGGCATTAAAAAGTTATTGCGGAATAAAAGAAACTCACATAAACCCTGAAAATATTACACTCATTTTTTGGGATGTCATGTTAAAACTAAATAAATTAAAACCCATAATATCAACTAATAATTTTTGTAGTAAATGATAAAAGAAAACAATTGACCCTACCGGCAAAGACGTGCCGACCGAGCCACGGCCGAAGCCTCCCACCAGGAAAGACCAGAGAAATTTCAGAAATTATAAATTCCCAAATTGACCCTGCCGGGGATCGAACCCGGGACCTCCTACGTTAAGACAACAGTGCTCAACACTGCGCCAGGGAGTTCTTCATACGTGATTACGTCACAATTATGTATTGCATACAAATTTCGTTCGAGTTGATAATTTGATTGAGTTGTCATCATCCCTATTGAAACTGTTAGCAGTTATGCTTTAGTAAGTTTATGATACAGGTTTTACATAATGGCAATATTCTAACAGTAGCCTCGCAATATATTTATAGTAATATAATCTTCGTAAAACACATTCACAATTACAAAAAAATATGCGATCTGCATGATAGGCAAACTAGAGGCCGCAATAAGCTCATGACTCCATCGCTCCGCCTCAAGAAAGTACGAAGGTCGTTCGTGGGAATGAGCATTCTATTTTATAATTAAATTCCATAACCTATTTTGAACTTGCCTTTACACAAGTTTATGAAATCCATTAAAAGTATGCTTCTGAAAAGAGCTTTTTTAATAGACGGCTCTATAGAATAGCTATAGGAGCTAGCTTCCTGAGAAAAATGGTCTTGACAGACAGACAGACAACAAAGTGATCCCATAAGGGTTCCGTTTTTCCCTTTTGAGGTACGGAACCCTAAAAATATTTGAATTTTGAATTTTTGAATACAATACAGCTACTGATTTAGTCAGAATGGGTTCTTTATTTATTTATTTGATATGCCAGCGATCCAAATACAGAGTCATTTTATAATAAGAAAAGGTTTACAATTACTAGTGCTATATATATATATATATATATATGTATCAATTATAGGCATATACAACATTGCCACGGTGTCTCCAGTCAAATTTTCAAAACATAAACCTATCAATTAAAACAGAGATGGGTACAATATGTCAATAAAGATGTCAATACTATTACAACTATTTATATATACAATTTTAGTAAGATTAAAAATTATCAACAATACATTAACTTAAATGATAGTTAAGTGAAATGCCCCCTCACCCCTGGTACTACTCCCATTACAAGGTAATGGACCATTCCCGAGAAAATTACGATTATATAACCTAACATCAAACTATGAAATTTTTAAGAGTTGGGATGATTCCTCCCCCCTTATAACTCGTAAATGGGGAGGAAAGAAAGGGAAAGGGGAGAAAACGCCTACAATTCGGTTCTGACACTCACATTCGAACCTAAGTGCCCATGAATATTTATGTTCTAACCTAACCTAAACCTAACCTAGCTTCTGCCCACCCCTACTTGTAATGTTTTTCATTTACAATTGACAGCTTTTAGCCTCCCGCCGCCATAACTACGCTCATGTATGTTTTATTTAAGTGTTTTACCCGTTTTAAGATTAGAATTTTATTTCGTTATTTTCTTGAAAACTATGCATTACCTTGTAATAAGACTAGTAGCACTATAATCGTGGACCAAAGCTTTATCAACTACAATAGGGATGATGCCTAAATTAAAAATAAATTATTTCTAATTGATTATTAAATAGAGGGTCCTCCAAAATACCTCAAATTCACATCCTCGGTTAGTTTTAAGTTTGATAACCATTTTAAAATATAGATTAAAGGTAAAAAGTGCGTTGAAATTTGATGACGTCACTATTGAAAATTTCATACAACTTCCATACAAGAAGCGCGTTTTTAAGTTTGATAAAGAGTTGCTGATTTGATTGAGTTGTCCTCATCCCTATTGTTTTTGCCTCCAAATTAATGGTAAGGGATACTAAGGCCAACCCATTGAAGTTCTTAAGAGAGTCTATACGTGTTATTGCCAGCATCCGTACCCAACGGAAGAGGAGAAGAGGTCCCTGGCGGCGCAGACGCGGCTGACGTTGCTGCAGGTCAACAACTGGTTCATCAATGCCCGCCGTCGCATACTGCAGCCCATGCTGGACTGTCAGGACAAACCAGGTAACATGGATAGATGGATGGGTTTGATAGATAGATGGATAGATAGATAGATGGATAGATAGATAGATGGATAGATAGATAGATAGATAGAAAGATAGATAGAAAGATAGATAGATAGAAAGATAGATAGATAGATAGATAGATAGACAGACAGACAGACACACAAACAGACAGACAGACGGATTGACTGACAGACAGACATACATACAGACAGACAGACATACAGACAGGCAGACAGACAGACAGACAGATAGATAGATAGATAGATAGATAGATAGATAGATAGATAGATAGATAGATAGATTTCATTATCGTTCATCATTGAAGGTCGTACATATAGCGTAATTCAGAGAACGCTTCGTAATCGTGAGTTGGGCTCTTCGTGGTCGCGTGAATCGTACTACTAATGCCATCTATTGGATTATGTGCGGACTACGAAGACCGCCACAAGATAGATGGATAGATAGATAGACAGATAAACTCTTTATTGCTACACGAAACATGAAAATACATAGAAAAAAAAAGTGTGTGTGCGGTAGAAGCGAATCTTTTCTGAAGCGCGAAGCGACAGTGCCTATAATATAAAGAGAAAAGTTGGGGAAAGAAGAAACATTTTAGGTAGTAGGTAATATAGTGAAGAATGATAATATTAAGCAATTCATTAATGTAAATGGCTTGAATAAAGAATTTAAGTAAGTAGCAAAAATACATTGCAAGAAATGCACAACAATATATAAAATATATAAAAATATATATGTACATAAGATTATTAAAGTATGCAATAACTAGATACTAACATAGTACTCAATGTACCTAAATTAAAAAAGTGTGTGTGTGCAATTCACACACGGCAGAAGTGAAACTTCAGAAAAGTAGCGTACGAGAGAATGAGATAAATGTAACTGGTATTCTATCTCATTCTCTCGCAGGCTAAATCCTATTATGAATATGTTTGTCTCTTTTTTTCGTATCATCAAATTTTCAAATCACAACGATTCTAAAGAAGTTTCACTTCAAAATTCTTTTTGAAGTAAAAGTGTGAGTGTGCAATTCACACACGGCAGAAGTAAAAGAAAGAAAAGTAGTCTACGAGAGAATGAGATAAATATAACTTGTATTCTTTCTCATTCTCTTGCAGGCTTAATCCTATAAATTATGTTCAATTGCCGCAATTTTTGTTCCCACGGGAACTCCTTTGGTAAGTACAAAGCGAAACTTGGGGAAAATTAATAATTGCCTTACCATAATCAAAAATTGAATTTTATAATCATATTAAAAAAGATAGCTTAGTGGACTGTATTTAGCGTGTTTTTCCCCTAGTGAATTATTGGTCAGTTTTTATGATATTATATAAGGTAAATGAAATGGAACTTACGGATGATTGCATTAATTAATGTCACTCACAAATTCACTGCAATTCCACTTATTTTACCTGCGGCCGCAGCTTATTTTACAGGTTGAACACAATAATGACACAAAATGTTTATGATTTTCGTGGATTTAAATTGTTCACGTGTCGGATTAACTCGGAATGGCGTCCCGATAGGTAGGTTTTTCACTAGATGCGTGCACGTCTTATTACAATGCAGTTTTATACGGAACTAATTAGATTTTTGCGAAATGCAATTGACAAAAATGGAAAGAGAGGGAGATAGGATGTAGGATGGTCAATGAGTGCGAGAGAGACAATATCATAGTACGTCTGTCATAGTTTCCAAGATTCTACGAGTCTATTTTGCGATAGATCACAAATTATAATTTTGGTATTAAACATCCCCGCCTGCATGAAGTCTTGACTTCATAAAATTAAATTAAAAGATAGAGTTAAGGGACAAAGAGATCATAACTCATTAACAAAGCCCTACATCATACAGGTGCGTAATATTGCAGTGAATTAATAACTAAAAAACTAAGTATAAGTAACTAAAGTAAATATAATAAATAAATAAATTTATTGAGTTGGTAACGGACAAAGTTTTACTACAGGTCTATCATACGTTCCAGAATTAGTTCGAACCTGAGCGACACGAACGACCCCGTCTTTACCTGGCATTACTTTGGTAATAACTCCGATTGGCCATTTCAATGGAGGTGCGTTTTCAACTAGAATTAATACAATAGTCCCTACGGTAACAGGATTACTAGGCGTATTCCATTTTTCACGCGATTGCAAATTATGTAAATACTCCGTTTTAAACCGTTTCCAAAACGATTGGACAATTGAGTCCAATAGAGAAAACCTAGTTAAAAGGTTAGCGCGTTCTCCTGTAACATCAGGAGCGGGAATAAATTCCAATGGTAGAGTAGAGAGAAAATGCGATGGCGTTAATGCAGTGGGTTCAGAAGGATCTGAACTTAGAACGTAGAGAGGACGACTATTTAGCACAGCCTCAATCTGACTAAGTACGGTAATCATCTCCTCGTAAGTCAAAATTTGTTTTCCTATTACGCGAAATAAGGCCGCCTTTACACTCTTAACTTGACTTTCCCAGGCCCCTCCGAAATGGGATGCCAAAGGCACGTTTGGTTTCCAGTGGATACGATTCTTTGTTAATTCGGAGCTAAACTCCTTGTAATAGTCTTCAGAGTGTAAAAAGGTATGTAACTCATTTAAATAAGCCTTAGATGCCATGAAATTACTCCCTCGATCGGAGTAGAGCATTTCAACGGTTCCTCTTTTTGAAAGAAATCTTTTTAAACAATTTAAAAAAGTCGCGGAGCTAAGATCGGATGCTAATTCTATATGAATAGCCTTTGTGACTAGGCAAACAAATAAGCAAATGTATGCTTTCTGACTACGTACGCCGCGTTTTCTCGTTAAAGTTATGTAAAGCGGTCCTGCATAATCAACGCCGGTATGTAAAAAGGCTTTACTTTTTTCGACTCTACATTTCGGAAGATCTGACATAAGCGGAAAAGTAGGCTTAGGATTTTGCCTAAAACATGCGTTGCATTTATGAATGCGGTGGCGTACCACACGACGAGCGGACAGTATCCAATATTTTTGCCTTAATATGGATGTGAGTAATAGAGGACCTGCGTGTAACTGAGTACGATGATAGTGATCTACTAAGAGATCAATTATATGTCCATTCTTGGGTAATAAAGCTGGATGCTTATGTGAGTAATCCAAAGTGGATTGAGAGAGTCGTCCGCCTACGCGTAAAATGTCATCAGAAATAAAAGGAAATAATTTTTGTACCTTTGACGAACATGGTTTATTATTTTTAATATTGTCTATATCAGACTTAAAGGCGGAACGTTGTACTGCTCGAATAATCATTAATTCAGCAGCTTCGATATCTTCAACTATAATAATGTCTCTTCGCGGAAGCCTCTTCATGAATCTGAGTACATAAACCACAGCGTGGACGAACTTAGTCCAAGAAGAACATTTTGATCCTAGCGTAATGATTGGATGCTCGTCCTGAGAAATAACTACGTGAGTCATAGTTTTCTTCTCAGGTAGAGAAGAATTGTCGCGAGGTGAGAATTTGGTTATAGGCCACTCTTCCGATGGTAAAGAAATCCACGAGGGTCCTTCAAACCACAGTGCGTGTTCCGAAAACTGAGCGGGCATAAGGCCACGTGATATACAATCAGCGGGATTTTGAACTCCAGCGATATGATAAAATGTTACATTAAGTGGCGACAATAGCGTGTGAATTTGAGAAATGCGATTAGCTACATAAGTATTAAACTTATGTGGCGAAGAAAGTGCCCAACAAAGGGCGACTTCTGAATCTGAGAATGCGAGTACTTCATTTATTTTTATGCGAGAAGACAATGTATAATACATTGAGTTTACTAGACGAGCAAGTAGTACTATACCGTTCAACTCTAGTCTAGCTAGTGTTACCGTGGGCTTTATGGGCGCTACACGCGATTTCGAACAGATCAGTGTAACTATAGGCGGTTTATTTTCATTTTTAACGTGTAAATACACGACACAACCATATGCCTTTTCGCTGGCATCTGAAAATGCTAGAAGTGAGACTTGCGAATTTTCCTCAATGCCCAAGTGGCGAGGGAACTTGAGATTAGAGATAATAGGCAATTCGGATATATAATCCTGCCATTTATCGATTATGTGTTTAGGTGGGGAATCATCCCATCCCATATTCAGAAGCCACAAATCCTTTATGATTAATTTAGCGGATAGGATAACTGGGCCAACGAGGCCTAGGACGTCATAAAGGCGCGCGGTTGCGGAAAGAATGGCTCGTTTTGTACAAGCTTGAGGCGGTTGCGAGACTTTAAAAATAAAGTCGTCGGAAGCGGGAAGCCAATGGAGGCCTAGAATTTTAAAGGAGCTATCTGTGTCGAGAGAGATTGACTCAGACTGGCGATGAGACATAGGAATGTGACCAAGCAATTCAGTGGAATTGCTGGTCCATTTCACTAAGTCAAATCCACCAGCCTTAAAGAGTTCTATTAACTCATGTGCTATCTTTACTGCTTCATCGAGAGATGAGGCAGAAGAAGCTAAGTCGTCCATGTAGACGTCTCTCTCCACAACAGAAGCAGCGAGCGGCCATCTCTGGCGCTCATCGCTGGCCAGCTGCCGTAAAGTACGCATGGCTATGAAAGGTGAAGAACGTAGACCAAAGGTCACTCGAGTAAATTCATATACTTCGAGCGGGTCCTCGGGCGAGAAGCGATAAATAATACGTTGATATTTGCGGTGCGGTGCGTTAACATAAATACATAAATACATTTGCCTAACGTCGGCAAAAAATGCGATGCGGAATATGCGTACATTCAAAAGAATGTTAAAAATATCTGATTGCAAATTGCAACCAGTATGCAAAATATCATTTAGCGATAATTTTTTATCAGAGGAGAATTCTTCTATATTAAGAAGAGAAGAATCAGTGGGGCAAGAACCATCTAGAACGATGCGAACTTTCGTACTTTTGTCCTCCCGAATCACTGGGTGGTGCGCTAAATAATAGCCTGATGAGATAGGCTCACCAGGTGGCACGCGTTCAATAATGTGGTTTTCTATGTAACTTCTAATTACATCGTTATACCTAGAGTGAAGCTCAGTATCTCTTTTGAATCTCCTTTCTAGATTAAGAAAGCGTTTCTTAGCGGTTCTGTATGAATCTCCTAAAACATCAGGATCAGTATTAAAAGGGAGATTCACTGAGTATGAGCCGTCCTGATTGCGGATGGTTGAAGAAACATATATATCTTCACAGTTTTGTTCATCAGAACTTAAGAATTTGCGTGCGGGGGGTTCTTCAATAGTCCAAAACCTCTCTAATAATCTATCTAACGGCTCGCTTGTGATAAAGCACAAGGCGCGAGATTTAATATTTTGAGAAATAATAGGTGCATCGCCCATAATTAAATAGCCTAATGAGGTCTCGAATGCGGAAGGCGTATTTATATTACCAACTATTTTATTATTTAATGCTATTTTACAGTAAATATTAACGCCCAGTAATATGTCTATCGGACCAGGTTCATAGAAGTTATCATCCGCTAATGGTAAATTTTTTATCAGATCGTCAAACTCTGCGATATCGACGTGCGAGTCTGGCAGTTGTGAAGTGATTCGTTCTACCACCAGAGGGCGTATCGAGTATTCCTTCCCGTTATCAAACCGTGACTCAAATCTAAACTCGGAAATACCTAGTATTTTTTGCGAAGATCCGCCGATACCTTGGACTTCAGCAAAACGGTTTTGAGAATTTATGGGTAGTGAATACCTTTTACAACAATCGATAGATATATAATCGTTTTGCGACCCTGGGTCTATTAGACACCGTACAAGATGTGGACGATTGTTACTGTCATATAATCTTATTTTTGCAGTGCCTAACAGCGTCGTAGTAGCAGTGCGGTCTATACAATCGTAAGACACGTTACACACAGAAGTATTATTCGTGCTACTAGAACTAGATTTAATTTTATTGGCGTTATCACTAGAGGAGGGCGTAGGTTCCGTAATATTAACAGAGGATAAGCGTGGCGATGCTATTGCGTTTGAAGTTAAAGATGGATTATCTAACTTAGGTTGGGACGATTTTGAGTTATTATTGTTATTATTCTTTCGTTCAAAATGTATCGCTGAATGATGCGAAGACGATGAACACTTGGAGCAGATTCCCTTTGATAAGCAGTTCATAGTGCGGTGAAGGGTTGAAGTACAACGATTACAAAAAGAATTATTTTTTATAAATAAATGCCTATCTTGAGGAGATAATTTCATGAACGATGGACAAGAGTAGAGATGTAAATGTTTATTATTGTTACATAAACTACAAGTTTTACTCTCTGACGGATTGAGAGATTCAGTGTTAACAAAACTCTTAGTTGAAGGCTTTGGAAGCAAATTAGTCTTGCTGCGGTTTTTATTTTGTTGAGATTCAAAACCTTTATCAATGGAGCGTATTATCACCTTATTTTGTTCCTTAACAAATTCTATTAAATTTTTATAAGTCGGAATTTGTTTTTTACGATTGATAATCTCAAACATTTTGACAGTTTCTGCGTCCAACTTAAGCGTGGCTAGATGAAAAAATATGAAGTCAGTTAAATCAATCTTCAACTGTTTAAGTGCTTCCACTGATGAATCAAAAGTATTTATAAAATTATCTAGCGCGTTTGCATTAGTGTTTGCGAGCGGTTTAAATTGTAATAATTGATTCAAATAAGCGCAGGCGAGCGAGCGAGGGTCATCATACTTTTGAATTAACCTTTCCCATATAATAGAATAATTTTCGGCAGTGGTTGGCAAACCTGCGCAGATGGAAGCGGCTTTATCCTTTAGGCGACCAACTAGATAAAAAACCTTTTCACTATTTGATAAGTTAGGATTGTCATGAATCATGCTTTTAAATTGTTGATAAAACAAGGGAAATTTAGTTATCTCACCATCAAAAGTCATTAAGTCTATAGGTGGGAGATGCGATTTCAATTTAGGAAAATTTGAGATTGGACGTGAGGCGTCAATCTCATTGCTAGCGGAATTTCCATTATTTTCGTTTAGCGTTAAAATCTGTTTGACATAGCAAAACATTTCTTCGAATGATGTCCATGACTGATAGTTAGGAATAACCTTAGGATTTATTTTAAATTGAGCTTCATTATATAGATCCAAATTTCGTTCGAATTCCTTGCGCAAAGTTTCTAAGTTGGAAGCCTGCGTAATTAAAGAAGACAGTTTTGATTTATCAACTTCAAGTTGAGTTGCGATATCGTACAATCGTTGCATTCTTGCGAATATAACATCTCTTTTACTCTCCAATAATAATAACGTACATTCGTCTTTATTATATGGTTTAGAAGAAGGAGAAGCTTCACCCTTACTCATTTTGAAAGAATAATAAATTTAAATTATAAAGATATGAATTTATAATAATTAATAGCGTTTATTTTTTATATATAGCGTAAATAATGCGCGAGGTATAGATATAACGTTGTCTAAATGCGTAAGATACAAATAATAATATGCGTTTGCAGTTTTTATGTTGTAAAAAACATACAAACACTATTATTTGCGTGCGTAAATAGGTGCGATGAGTTCCGAACAAAATATAGTTACCTACCTACTGAGATACGCTGCAAGCGAGCGATCGGTGCATTCAATTTAAATACCTATCGAAAACAAACTGAGCCGAGCGGAGTTAAATACCTAAATATTGCCTTGTTCGATGTCGTAAACTTATTATAGAATTTTACCAACTATCTATACGTTTGTACATAACTAGATATGCGGAGTTAAGTATATATACTTGTATAAAATGAAGTAATAAGTGCGTGAATAGGAAAATATAAAAATTATAAATCTTATTACTTCTATCTAGTGTTAAACGATAGAATTACGTAAATATAATAAACAATTCTGCAATATTACGACACAGTACAATAATTAGGGCGTTTTTAAATGTTATGAATATTAAATTTGACCAAAGTTTTGTTTAGAAATTACAAAATTAATCGTAAATTCAAAGTTATGTTTAAATTTACTAGAATTAGTTCAAAAAATCCGGCTCGTAAGTGGCCAAAATTATGGTAAGTACAAAGCGAAACTTGGGGAAAATTAATAATTGCCTTACCATAATCAAAAATTGAATTTTATAATCATATTAAAAAAGATAGCTTAGTGGACTGTATTTAGCGTGTTTTTCCCCTAGTGAATTATTGGTCAGTTTTTATGATATTATATAAGGTAAATGAAATGGAACTTACGGATGATTGCATTAATTAATGTCACTCACAAATTCACTGCAATTCCACTTATTTTACCTGCGGCCGCAGCTTATTTTACAGGTTGAACACAATAATGACACAAAATGTTTATGATTTTCGTGGATTTAAATTGTTCACGTGTCGGATTAACTCGGAATGGCGTCCCGATAGGTAGGTTTTTCACTAGATGCGTGCACGTCTTATTACAATGCAGTTTTATACGGAACTAATTAGATTTTTGCGAAATGCAATTGACAAAAATGGAAAGAGAGGGAGATAGGATGTAGGATGGTCAATGAGTGCGAGAGAGACAATATCATAGTACGTCTGTCATAGTTTCCAAGATTCTACGAGTCTATTTTGCGATAGATCACAAATTATAATTTTGGTATTAAACATCCTTAATTTTCCGGGATAAAAGTCCTTCCCCAGGATACAAACTATCCCTGTACCAAATTTCATCAAAATCGGTTGAACAGGTGGGCCGTGAAAGCGTAGCAGACAGACAGATGGACAGACAGACAGAAACACTTTCGCATTTGTACTATCAGTATTTATAATATTAGTATGGATTATAAATGCGAAAGTTTGGATGGATGGATGGATTTTTATTACTCAATCACGGCTTACGCTTACGGATCTTGCTGAAATTTGAAATTATAGTCTGGAATAGCACATAGGCTACTTTTTATCCCGGAAAATTAAAGAGTCCCCGCGGGAACAAAAAACCTCAAACCACGCAGGCGAAGTCGCGAGCATCAGCTACTAATACATAAATAATGGGTTTTAATTAAGACATATATTTCTTTGCAGGCGGTAAGAAAAGTAAAAACGGGTCGTCGATAAGCAAGAGGTATTGGCCGGATGCGCTCACCAACCCACAGTTTACGGCCGGTAACAGCTTTTACTCCTACTTGCTTAGAAACAGCTATATTATTAAAAAAAACATTCAATACGTACATTGGTTCTTGTTCTTTTCTGGCCGCTAATGCTCAAATAGGAAATCAGATCATTTCTATACAACACAAGGTTTTTAGCGTGAGTTAAATTTAGTCATCGCCATCTATCGGCAAGGCTTGTTATCAAATACTGTTTATTGTTTCCTCAAAAATTAGAGAAAAGTATAACAAAAATACAAGCCTCTGCGGAAAAAGCAATTCACGGCCTCGTCTTTTTAAAATCACTTGTGAAGTCTCCGGCTCCTCCATCCAATATTACTCCGCCGTGAATTGCTTTATTTCGGCCTGGGAAAAATGTACTATTACACGATTACATAAAAAATACTACCAATATTAAATGAAATATTAAAAGCACTTAAGGGCCATTAATTTGTTTAATTTCACAATCAGCTCGAACACGGAGCTGAGCATATTAAAAAAGTCAAGTACAGAAGTAGGAGAGTACTTTATTTGCTATCCCTTTAGGTGACAAGCTTGGTGTGGTTCTCGAGGCATCCTCTTTCTAGTTTCTACGCACACCAATCTTTGTTTCGAAAAATTCATCTTAATGGCTTTCTGAATAAAGCTGATCAGACACCGATGCTAGAGTAACGTAACTTGATGCGTTTTTATTGAACCGGACGGGTGCAATATACAAGAATTACTCAGCAAAAGTAGAAATTTTGATAATGGTGTTTTCTTTTCAGGTCTTCTCTCATCATCAGAAGATGAGGAGCAGGAGGGGGATCATTCCGCTGATGAGCACGAGTCGCAGAGCGAGGAGCCCAGCGAGCACGCACCCTATCCGCCCATACAACAACCCATGCACTGAGGTAATGCTCACTGTTTGACTCTCATCATCATCAGGAGGTAAAGAGCAGCAGGGGATCACTCCGAGTCCGGTGATGAGCAGGAGTAGCAAAACGAAGAGTCCAGCGAGCACGGCCCATTCACTGTTCAGTGAGCATTACCACATCTCCTCCTGATGATGAGAGTCAAACTACTCTCATCATCAGGACGAGTAGGGGGGGGATCACTCCGGTGATAAGCAGAAGTTGCAGAGTGAGGAGTCCAGCGAGCACGCGCCTACCCGCCCATACAACAACCCATGCACTGAGGTAATGCTCACTGTTTGACTCTCATCATCATCAGTAGGTGAAGAGCAGCAGGGGATCACTCCAGTGATGAGCAGGAGTAGCAAAACGAAGAGTCCAGCGAGCATGGCCCATTCACTGTTCAGTGAGCATTACCACATCTCCTCCTGATGATGAAAGTCAAACTACTCTCATCATCAGGAGGAGTAGGGGGGGATCACTCCGGTGATGAGCAAGAGTAGCGAAACGAAGAGTCCAGCGAGCACGCACCCTACCCGCCCAAACAACAACCCATGCACTGAGGTAATGCTTACTGTTTGACTCTCATCATCATCAGGAGGTGAGGAGCAGGAGGGGATCACTCCGGTGATGAGCAGGAGTAGCGAAACGAAGAGTCCAGCGAGTACGCGCCCTACCCGCCCATACAACAACCCATGCACTGGGGTAATGCTCACTGAACTGTGAGCATTACCCCTACTCCTGATGATGAGAGTCAAAAGACTCTCATCATCAGGACGAGTAGGGGGGGGATCACCCCGGTGATAAGCAGGAGTAGCTGAGTGAGGAGTCCAGCGAGCACGCGCCTACCCGCCCATACAACAACCCATGCACTGAGGTAATGCTTACTGTTTCACTCTCATCATCAGGAGGTGAGGAGCAGGAGGGGATCACTCCTGTGATGAGCAGGAGTCACAGACCGAGGCCTCCGCCATATTGTTTTTATTGTCACCCACCTAGTGTCTGTGGTAATGATACTGGGTGGGTGACGTGGATATGTCGAATCGAGCGAAATCATTTCATTTTCATTTATTTAAAGTTTTAAACCTAGCAAGGCGTTGAGCCTACATACGACACCAAACAATTTTTTGATAACTATATTTAGCCGAAAAATATTACGCGTGCTATTTATGTGATAAAGCCACATAAGTATGACAACAATTATTCCTAATAAAGGAAATACCCAATAAACATTATTTTCTTTGCCCCTTTCCAGCTCTCGAGATTGGAGCAAGAGACATGACAAAACTCAAACAAGAAACATTAAAAAAGACAAAACTGTGTATACCATAGGATGTAAGTTAGAATAGAAACATGTATACGTAAACATACCTCACTATTTTAAACTTATATTAATTATAAAGACGCTTTTTAATGTCTGTTCATTTGAATTTATGTATTTTGTGAATAGTGTACATGGTTTTCTTTTAAATAAATTAATATATAGTAAAGCTAAACAATAAACGAAATAAATGCAAATATTGAAAACGATAAACAATATTCATGCAGCTGCATCATTAAGTTTATTTTCTATTCACGCTATCAGAGCTTTTACCGTGTTAAGTTTTTATTTTCAGCACAACAGGCAAATAATATCCCTTATTTTGAATAATATGTATATCATATACTGAGAAAATAATGTACACGGTTCATTTATTATAAAAAAAGTTTGGATACGCTCTTTGAGATTAATTAACTTTTGTCAGCATACTTTATTTATCAAAATATGATGAGTTTTGTTATATTTTTGTGAATGGTAGAAATCTATGTATTGTGATGGCAACATTATCATTTATAATTGAAACGAATCCAGAGCTCTGCAGTAATGGCAGAAAGGAAAATCAGCTAGGTAGCTAAAGTTGGAGAAATGGAGAATGACAAAATTTTCTCGTTTTTCTAATTCTATTTCGCACTATAACTTATTTAAAATCTACTTTTGAGTGCAGGTTGAAAAGTATAATATATTTTAAGTATATTTTAATATAACTGCTATAGCCCTAACAGGTTAGCTCGCTACCATCTTATACTGCATCGTCACTTACTATCAGGTGAGATCGCAGTCAAGGGCTAACTTGTAGTGGAATAAAAAGAAGTTTATTTAATCATGCCTAGTTTATCACAAAATGTAAATACAATAAAATGAGTCGACTTAAATATGATTCGTAAAAATTGTAATGTTGCCATACTTCGAAAGGACATTGTCCAAATTCGCCTAAGAATCAACAAGGAATTGGAACATACAGTAAGTCTTAATTTATTTTGTATATTCAATTTTAATAACTAGAATTTAACGTACATTTCTAAATAATAATAATGAAAAATGGGAATTTAATCGATTTTCTATCCTTTCACTTTCCTCGAAACCTCAAATCACCGCTTGAGCGCTGGAAACGTCAAGTAAGAGTAAGAACTAAAACAGTAAAGCGTTTAGATGACACGAGAAGGAAGAATGATATTGAAAATGGCTCTCTTAACGATACGACCAGGAAACAAATATATTTTGTCTTAGTGTGCGAGGGAGATAAAACGCCATCTTTTCCATTTTGTTAGTGTTGAGATTGACAAAGACATTATTTTATAGGGATGGCAAAGGTAAAAACTATAAATAAATCGATATTTTAAGCAGTACCGATAATTATTATCGAGTGTAAATATCGACTAACTTTATTTATCGACTGTATAGTATGGCTCTACCTGGTTTACTTTTCGTGACAATTGTGTGGTTACTATTCTTGAAAATAAAAAGTGTAGTTCGAGAAAGCTGAGCTCCGTATAAAAAACGGCCATCCAGGTGGTTTATATCACCATATAATATAAACCACCTGGGATCTTGTGTCAACTCTAAATTAACTAACATTCTACACTCAATCTAACCTCAAAATCAAAAATATTATCGTTAATAAATAAATTCTCTGAAGTGTCCGTTGTTTAAATCTACTTTCAATGGTATTTATATGTTATTTTGAATCCGATAATGTATATTTTATAACTGTTGGTTCTTAGGCGAACTTTGTATGGGCGATGGTCAATGTCCTTTACCCATTAAACAATCATAAAATTAAAATAATTTTGTGACATCTTCATGATATGTATGCGTCGTCAATTTTCGTAACCGGTTGTGAATAAAGTAGTTTTGTTTTTGAACCATCACCGACTGAGCAAAATGAAATAGTATAAGAATATTTTTTACCACAAAAAAAAAACTATAGACAATACCGTCCATAGACAAGTTGTATTTATTTGTATAAATAAGTTAATATACTCAAGTTTTTTTTAAATTTCTTTTAACAGTCGCCATATTAGTTTAAGAGTAATTTTAGCATAAACATATAGAATACGAAAACATTCTTATTCTATTTGTTTATGATTTTTGCATACTTATAAAGGGCTATACGATCAAATTATACGATTCAAGTAAATTATGTATACTCAAAGAACCTATTCGATTCAAAACCTGTATACGCGGAAAGTAATAATATCGGAAAATTTTAAATTTAGATGTAAATTTTAAAAATGATTCGCAGTATTCGATTAATGGAAATCGATTAGGACATCGATTTTCTTAAGTATTAATTATAAGCGTATTTTGGAGTATTCAATAATATTTATGTGCTATCATCACATTAAAATAGCAATAGCGTCATCATCAATCATCATGATTGATTCACAGTTATTTACGTTTGTACGGGTGTACAAAAAAAAACAATTTAAAATATATTAATAATGCGTTACGTATTTTGAAAAATACATACATAGTAACAGTTTTTGGTCAAATTAATTAAATAAGAATAAATACTTATCATATAATTACCACGACACTCAATCGTTATCTTTGTAACTCCATGTTATTAATACTTTAGATCTAAAATTTGACACCCTTTTGAGCAAATAAAAAGTTTGACACTTACATGGATTTTTTTCAAAGCAATATTTAAAAAATACATAATATTATAAAATTTTTGCGATATCAGTATACGTCGAAATGGAATTACTAGTAAATAAATATGATTTTACCATTTCTCCTACGGTATTTGCAATATGCACAAAACGCACATGGCAACCCCATGGATCGATTTCCTTGGATTTGTAGAAAAAAGCAAGATATAATGATATGACAAGTTTTAAAAAGTAATAACTACCAAATTAATCTAATATATGATTTTACCATTTCTCCTACGGTATTTGCAATATGCACATAACGCACATGGCAACCCCATGGATCGATTTCCTTGGATTTGTAGAAAAAAGCAAGATATAATGATATGACAAGTTTTAAAAAGTAATAACTACCAAATTAATCTAGTATATGATTTTACCATTTCTCCTACGGTATTTGCAATATGCACAAAACGCACATGGCAACCCCATGGATCGATTTCCTTGGATTTGTAGAAAAAAGCAAGATATAATGATATGACAAGTTTTAAAAAGTAATAACTACCAAATTATTCTAGTAACGAATGCAAAAATGTTGCCAGTTTACTTGATATTTACCTGGATTATTGCTGCAAGTGGTTGACTTAGAAAGACTGAAGAAAGGGTAGTTGATTGGGATATGCCTGAGTCTAAATGTGGATGGCCACAAGAAACTGATGTTGACAAAATTACCCATTTTTACATAGACGATAACCAATAAAAGGTAGAATGATGGCCTTGGTCATAATTTTTTAAATCTTGTCATCAACTTTGTTCTTGCCTTTTTATACGGGATCGGTGAAATAATAAATTTAAGATTCAAGCTTCGTATCTTCCATGATTTTGTATTTTAAGAAAAGAACTGTATTAATATATAGAGTAAGAGATATTTTTGTTAAAGTTTTACTTAGATTTTGGCCTATTATCGATTTCTGTGACAGTAGCGTATAGATTTTAGCGCATAAGGTACCGACATTTTTATATTTATGAATGCAAAAGATGGAATTGAATTGAAATTGAAATTATATTTTATAATTTTATGAAAAATACATAATTTTTTTATTAATGGCGACAAGAATGGTTTGCCTTAATACGGTCTTGTTATATTAATTAATAACAGTGTTAGCTTTTGCTCCCAGAAATATAACTTCAATAAAGACATTTAATTCACTGTAATATGTATATTAACTCCAAAAAAAAGTAATATTGCCAGTGTTGAAATTTTCCCTAAACTAAGGGAGATTTACCTATACGTTTAAACATGTCAATAGTTGTGATATTTATGATATTGGAAGTCATGTTATTGGATCGTAACCTTCAACACTAATTTTATAAACTTGTCTATTGATCTATGTTAACATATTAATTTTATCTGTGATCTTTTTTATGAAAAAGTAAGCTCGTCTTTTTTTTCCAAATATATGTATTTTATTAGACGTGCACTAAGTTTTGACCATAATTGTTAATGTGGTGGATCGCAATATGTAAGTATACTATAAATAAAAATGTCGGTAATTTCGTATGTTATACGATGAAACGGATATACGTAATTTTTAAAGTGAAATATAAGATTCTTTTTATAATAACTTTTAATTCGTCTGTATCTATAACTATGGTAGGGCCAAAGCATAGCATGCTACTTTTAGTATAAGGAATTCTTATCAGGAAAAGACATGCATTTATCACAAATTACTACTAAAATTAACTAATGTTTTCTATGAAAATCGTTGGTCTTTTATTTTGAACGTTTGGGGTTTCGATAGAAAGTGGCATTTACACTTTGGTCCTTAGTGATAAAATAATTATAACATTTTAATTAATCATCTGCCTTATTATTAAAAAGTTGACTAAATTTTAGTCATTTTATAGATTTAAGTTAAAAACATGTTAATTCAGCTATTTAATATTTCGTATATGGTTACCTGCATGATGTTTATATATTAATAGCAATTGTTTTTGTATATACCATAAAATTGCTTATAACCAACTTAAAAAAACAATATTTTTAATTTTAAGGCAGATCTTCAAACGATTTAAATAAAGAGGACAGATGTCATGAATTGCACTTTTTGACGACAATGCCTAACAATTAACATAAGTTATATGTCAGACTGAACTTTTTATTGAAAATAATACAATAGAACTTAATGAACTTATAATATGTAAAATAATAACATTCCAATATAAGAAATTGTGGGGAAATTCAAAGTAACTTAGCTGGAAACATTCTGGTATCGTATTAACGCTCATTTTGAAGTCAGCTTTAAAAAACTTCAAATATATTATATTTGTGCCTGATATAAGTACGTCTTGATTATTATTTCAACATAGGGTTAGTAGTATTGGCGGAGATAATCACTTAAAAATCGTTTTCCCTAATTTATATTAAAAAAAGTCTCTGACACAAATATGTATCTACATATATTTAAAGCCTGAGCTGATTCGCCATTCTGTGGTCGGAGCCAAAGTTGTTTGTTGATTTTTCTCCTACTTGTTCCGAAATTGCTTCAAATATTAAAAAAAAAGTACGTTGGCTCTTTTCAGGCCTCTGACTTTCGAGAAGGAAATCATATAACTGCCGATATTGTCTAGGCAATGGGGCGGTCCGTTGTATGAAGACCCCCGCATTTAAATCCTCAGTCGATGAAACTTGTCTGGGTTTTAGTATTGGGTGATCCAAAACTTACACAAAAATATCCAACTAAAAAAAAACATCCGGAAGTTAGGTATTTATACCTAAAACTTAATATTAATGGCTGAATATTTTCTCAATTTTTTTCTAAATAGCAGTTAGTATATTTACCTTCAAAACCGAAATATCAAATGAAATAATCGTGCAGAACATCGATATTTAAACCGATTTCATGATAGAATCTAAACTGCGTTTACGCGATAATGTACCTTCCTGCTTTAACAATTGGGTATAGCATAAAAACCTTACTTCCTTTCTGATTTTTTGGTGGATATTTATAATATACGTTTAACTCATGATACTTTATCATACTATAAAGTTTCATCGCCTGAGGAATTATTGTTGGGGTCGACTAGACTAGCTTTATTGCCTAGACTAATACAGCACAAGATTTTAACGTGAGAAATTAGAGAAAACTTGCCTGTAGGTAACAAGACAGGTCCTAGCCGATTCACGGCTAGAAGAATTTTACCGGGGTACAAAGGAGGCCATGCGTCGAGACCCCCCCCCCCCCAAACCCCCAAGAGAGAGAAAACTTGAAAAAACAAAAAACTTGAAAAAAATCACCGACATAATACACCCTCTCGGCCGAGGCGCCGGGATAACAGGATTTAACCCGGGTCCCGCACGCAGCGGTTGATGACGCCACCCACAGCGAGGACCCAACCCCTGGGCCAGTTGTCACCCAGGGAGTGTAGCCTACAAGGCAGGCCCGAGCCGATTCACGGCTAAAAGACATTTAAAGAAAGACCCGGGGTAATTTTGTACCGGGTTACATAATTACCCCGCCCGGGTAAGGAGGCCATGCTTCGAGGCCCTCCCCCAGAGAAAAGCACAATACAAGTCTCGGTCGAAACAGCAATTCACGGCCTCGTCTCCTTAAAAAGACCCCAACTAGCGCCTCGTCCTTTAAAAATCACTTCGTCGGCTTCGCCTCGTCCTTTCAGTGTTACTCAGCCGCGAAATGCTTTATTTTCGGCCTGCAGGCCGATTCAGAACCTTACGATGTCTCAGTTATCGATCGATTCGGTTTGGTATCGTACGATAAGATGTATTTTCAATTCAGAATAATCGTATCGACAGTGAAATTAGCCGCGAAATGCTTTATTTCCGGCCTGCAGGCCGATTCAGAACCTTACGATGTCTCAGTTATCGATCGATTCGATTTGGTATCGTACGATAAGATGTATTTTCAATTCAGAATAATCGCATCGACAGTGAAATTAGCCGCGAAATGCTTTATTTCCGGCCTGCAGGCCGATTCAGAACCTTACGATGTCTCAGTTATCGATCGATTCGATTTGGTATCGTACGATAAGATGTATTTTCAATTCAGAATAATCGTATCGACAGTGAAATTAGCCGCGAAATGCTTTATTTCCGGCCTGCAGGCCGATTCAGAACCTTACGATGTCTCAGTTATCGATCGATTCGATTTGGTATCGTACGATAAGATGTATTTTCAATTCAGAATAATCGCATCGACAGTGAAATTAGCCGCGAAATGCTTTATTTCCGGCCTGCAGGCCGATTCAGAACCTTACGATGTCTCAGTTATCGATCGATTCGATTTGGTATCGTACGATAAGATATATTTTCAATTCAGAATAATCGTATCGACAGTGAAATTAGCCGCGAAATGCTTTATTTCCGGCCTGCAGGCCGATTCAGAACCTTACGATGTCTCAGTTATCGATCGATTCGATTTGGTATCGTACGATAAGATGTCTTTTCAATTCAGAATAATCGTATCGACAGTGAAACCGAATCGAACCGACGTAGATATCGGTCCTGGGCAGTTATCTAATATTTCAGCCTAAAAACCTCGATGCGATCAATCTCGCAATTCATGTCTTGTGTCTGAATAAGAAATGTCCAGTGTAGTTTACCATAGAGAATAAAACGAACGCTTTTAGAGTAACGTTTAAAGTTGATTAATTATACCTATTGATTATAATTAAGGCATAATAATTTACTAGTCAATAAAAACAGTCTCGCTTTATGTTTTTTTTTTTTGTATTTCTACGAACTATCGTGGGAACTGTCAAGATATTTTATGCATTTTTTTTTGTTGACATATTATGTTTCGTAATTATGAGGAATGTCTTACATACTTTTTTAGAAAAAAAAAGACTTTTTTTTTAATTTAAAAATTTTGCAAATGTGCGATGTCCTCAATATATTTATTTATTTATTTTACTTTATTCTGAAAACATACAGTAACCTAAAACTTAACTGCAGTAACTTAAACCATAACAGTTTTCAACGTATTTTTGCACATAATTGTCTAAAAATTTTCCAAATGAATAGTTGGGTATAGTCGCTAGACGAAAACATAATTTGTTATTATACTTACTTTAAATTAGAACAGAGAAAAAGAAAAACATACATACAAAAACGATAAAAATGAAAAAATTATGAGCTAGTTGGTTTTTGCCAAACTATCTTTAATACTCACCTTATACTTATGGATATGGAGAGAAAGACAAAAAATTAATTTAACGAATTAAAAAATACGACTGCCCTGCCATATTATTTTTGGAGTTTACCTCCATAAGAAGCGATTTGCATATATAGCCTTTGGAATCTTATTCACATTTTTTATTAAATGATATTTTTTTGTGAATCACTAAATATTGAACTATAGTGTTTTATATTTTTGGAATCTACTCATCATTTTCTAGATGATGATTATATAGTTAATTTTATTTTCATTTTTTTTTTCAATTTTGGTCTTTAATGCGGACCATGGTCACCCCATCAATTTTTAAAAAAATTCACTAGCCTATGTCACCCGGAATAAGCTAGGGATTCTAACGATAACTCATTTATCAAAATCGGTTCAGGCGTATAGAAGTTATGGTGGAATATACAAACTAACATACATACATACATGAACCCTAAAAACAATATACTCCTTTTTTCAGGCAGTCGTATAAAAATGTCTTTGTCAGAAAACAACTGGTTATGGTATTTTCTGCATAATTTCTAAATTTATTTTTTTATATCTATATTTAGTGTTGAATACAGTAATTTGGAGTAGTATTGCCATAATATTTTCGTGAGATTTCTCTGTTTTAGGGAAACAGGAAGCCTGTAGAGTCGGTCAATGTTGATGAAAATACGAAAAGTATAAATCTATATTTATAATGGTATTTCCTGCTCAGTTATATTACCTTGTAGCATTAAAAATATTGACAGATCCCATTGATATAACGTCATGTACAGTTCGCTGCAAAATATAATCTTTTTCGCATGCCAAATGTTTGTTTTACTTGAATCAACATCCATTCCTCAATGTGCTCAAAATAGTTGTCAACTTAAGATTGTAAAAACCGTTAGATTATAATCTAACTCGCGAAATTGCAAACTGTCGAAAGATTACAATTTAACGCATTATTTTTCGGTAGATTGTAATCTGTTAGGTATATTAACCCGATAGAACCTAAGTGCCTTAAGTATTTATGTCGAACCCTAACCTAACCTACAAGAAACAGACAAGAAAACGTAAATACAATGAATATTTCAAAAATTGACACTCAGTATATTGAACGGTTCACAATCTGTCGACAGTTTACAATTTCGCGAGTTAGATTATAATCTAACGGTTATTACAATCTTACGGTGACAGTTACATGATTAAATGTGATGCAAATTAGATTTCAGTTCCACAGAAGAGAACCAGTGGGTCCATTGCAGTAGTTTTTTTTAAATATCCACTACAAGTTAGCCCTTGACTGCGATCTCACCTGATGGTAAGTGATGATGCAGTCTAAGATGGTAGCGGGCTAACCTGTTAGGGGCATGGCAGTTATATTAAACCCTACTCGGTTTCTACACGGCATCGTACCGGAACGCGTAATCGCTCGGCGGCACGTCTATGCCGGTAGGGTGGTAACTAGCCACGACCGAAGCCTCCCACCAGGCCAGACCAGGGAAAATTCAGAAATTAGAAATTCCCAAATTGACCCTGCCGGGGATCAAACCCGGGACCTCCGCACGTTAAGACAACAGCGCTACACACTGCGCCACGGAGGTCGTCAAAAAGTAGTAGTTTTACAAGTAGTGTGACGATCTGCCTCGTTGGTCTAGTGGTTGACATGTTTGACTGCGGTCGACGAGGTCCCGGGTTCGAGTCCCGGGTCGCGCCATAATTAAGTATCGGGTTTTTCTGATTAGAAATTCCCAGTACTAGCCCGGAGTTAGGCAGTTAGCGGTGTTTCCCGTGCCTCGGAGAGCACGTTAAGCCGTCGGTCCCGGTTATTATCACTAACATGATAATAGTCGTTAAAGCCCGCCAACCCGCATTGCAGTAGCGTGGTGGGTCTAAACTCTAATTCCCTCTCTCCTATGAGAGTGGAGGCCTGTGCCCAGCAGTGGGACGTTAATGGGCTGTAGTGTACAAGTAATTCAGTCATATATACAGCACTTGAGCCTGTGACATTTTAATATTATGATCACGTGATATTATTTTGATATTATGATGAATTTGTTAGGAGCTATGCCCTATTATTATTTAAAAAAAAAAAAACCACTACAAGTTAGTCCTTGACTACGATCTCACCTGATGGTAAGTGATGATGCAGTCTGCAGGCAGAAGATGGTAGCTAACAGTAACGTGTTTTTTAATAGAGGCATAAAAGCACTGCTTACCCAAATGGAAATACGTCATTGCTCATTTTTCATTAAAACAGCGAGTGTCATGATTTTTTAGTTTTATATTCTGTGGAACGACATTCGCAATAAATATAAGGCCATAAAGGACTTGAATCCAGGGCCGTAAAATAAAATAATTAAAAAAAGGGGGCCAATGCCAATAGGCATGATGACAGTAACAAAGAATCAATGAAATTATGAATTTGTCTAATGAAATAGGATTCATGGATTATAAAAAACTTATTTATTTGTCTATTTCGAGTGAGATTGCTATTTATTTTGATAAAATAAAACTACAAAATACAGCAATCCGCCATATTGGATTAAACACCGAGAAGCGAATGACGTCACAATTGTTTGTTTTCGAGCTTTGACAATCACACTATTGTTTACTGCACACTGCACAGAGTACATTGGTAAAAACAATAGTGACGTCACAAACGACGCCATGACACCGGCGAGCGTTTTGGCGTGACTTTTAAAATTTAAATTTCAAATGCCAATCTTATCTACCAAACCCAATTTTTCTGCTGAAATAATATATTTTTTCGAAATAGTAGATACTTCCGAACATAATCTGACCATTTTTCAAAATCAGTCATCATGCCTATTGGGCGCGAAGGACGAAAAGAAAATCGGAAAAAGGATAGTAAAAAAATAATTAAATTAGGTTAGAATATGATATTATCGGAACGAATAAAGTACCTATATTAATGAACATTGGGTTTTAATTCACTAAAAGTCAGAAGTGGGATATATAAAATTATTCATTTAATTTTATAATTATTAATATTTATTACACTAGTAAATAGGTATTCTGACCAACTAATGCCTACCCAGCTTCGAACCCTGTGCACGCCACTGGTAGCTAACCAGTTAGGGATACGGCAGTTATACTATTGATGAACTGCCTCGTTGGTCTAGTGGTTGGCATGTTCGATTGCGGCCGACGAGGTCCCGGGTTCCAGTCCCGGGTCGGGCCAAAAACAAGTATTGGGTTTATCTGACTAGAGATTCTCAGTACTAGCCCGGAGTTAGGAAGTTGGCGGTGTTTCACCCCCGTGCCTCGGAGAGCACGTTAAGCCGTCGGTCCCGGTTATTATCACTAACATGATAATAGTCGTTAAAGCCCGCCAACCCGCATTGGAGCAGCGTGGTGGATCTAAGCTCTAATTCCCTCTCTCTCATGAGAGTGGAGGCCTGTGCCCAGCAGTGGGACGTTAATGGGCTGTAGTGGATGGATGGATGATTATTGATTTATTTGTTACTAGATGATTCCCGCGACCCTTGACTTAGTTTTTTCGTTCCTTAATTTTCCGGGACAAAAAGTAGCCTATGTCCTTCCCCGGGATATAAACTGTCCCTGTACCAAGTTTCATCAAAATCGGTTGCATACATAGGCAGTGAAAGCGTAGCAGACAGACAGGCATACAGAAACACTTTCGCATTTATAATATTAAACCCATAACTCTAGTCGTTTTTTACACGAACGCTTAATCGCCTTGCCGGTAGCTAGCTACGGCCGAAGCCTTCCACCAGACCAGATAATTCGGAAATTATTAATTCCTAAATTGACGCTTTCGGGAATCGAACCCGGGACCCAATACAAGACCATAGCGCTCACCATTGCACCAGGGAGGTCGTCATAATTTAGAATAAGAAACCTTGTGAAATTCAATTCAGAGATAATAAGTTTTGAATTTCCGTAGTTGAATAACAGAATAGGTAATAGTATACAGGCCTCCACTCTCATAGGAGAGAGGGACTTAGAGCTTAGACCACCACGCTGCGCCAATGTTGTTGTTGTTGTTTTTTTTTTTTTTTTTTTTTTTTTTTTTAATTTTTAAGTAATATTAATGTTAACTATATCTATTATTGTGATTTTAATGTACTATATTGTATTTTCTAAATAATTTTGTGTACACATAAGTAGGGTTGTTGTCTGGATCCTGTTTTTAATTTCTTGTATTTTGACTTTTGACAATGGCAATCTGTTTTGTGTTTTGTACCTTTGCAATAAAATAAAATAAAAAAAAGTTGGCGGGCTATTTTTTTAGATCGCTGGCTTTATTATTATAGAAATTTCAAGGCAAATCTGAATGAAACAGCTTTTCGTGTTTAATTTTTTTATTATAAACAAGTTATCGAATACAAAATTGCGACCTTATATTTAATATTTACAAAGTTTATAACCATTTTACATTATACAGTAAATCCTTACCTTACTACCCTTATACAAACTGGAATGATTTCGGGGCATACTACCATCGCTTAGAGCAGTATTGCTTTAATATTGTTGACGTTCTATTTAGAATTGCAATCCTTATTTTAGGGACGTCAAGGGAACGTGACAAAACTGTCATTTCGAAATAATACTGCGTTATGCGATGATAGTAACCCCCCAGGAATTTTTACATGAATACGCATTATAGAGGTAAAATATTATGTATTTATTCAGAGAAGTATAATTTAAATAATATAATAATTTTATTCAGAAAAGTATAATTTAAATAATATAATAATTGGAGATACCTAGAAAAAAAAGGTAATTTTTTTTTATTACACTATAACAAAGCCTTTTATAATAATTGGAGATTAAAAAAATTAGTAATATTTTTTTATTCCACTATATGAAAGTCTTTGAGCTTAACTGCAATCTTACCTCGATGGTAATTAATGCTAATGATACAGTTTTAGATGGTAGCGGGCTAACCTGTTATGGGTAACAAGTGAAATTAATTTAACGAATTAAAAAATACGACTGCTCTGCCATATTATTTTTGGAGTTTACCTCCATAAGAAGCGATTTGCATATATCTTAATGGAATGGAAATCTAATCTTGTTGGAATCTTATTCACTTTTTTATTAAATGTTATTTTTTGTGAATCACTGGATATTGAACTATAGTGTTATATATTTTTGGAATCTGCTCATCATTTTCTAGATGATGATTATATAGTTAATCTTATTTTCGATATTTTTTTTCAATTTTGATCTTTAATGCGGGACCATGGTCACCCCATCAATTTTTTTAAAAGTTTTACTAGCCTTTGTCACCCGGAATAAGCTAGGGATTCTAACGATACCTCATTTATCAAAATCGGTTCAGGCGTATAGAAGTTATGGTGGAATATACAAACTCACATACATACATACATACATGAACCCTGAAAACAATATACTCCTTTTTTCAGGCTGTCGTATAAAAATGAAAGATTTATACCGCTCATTGGTTTCTAGTTTCTACACGGCATTGAATAGGAACGCAAAATCGGTTGACCTTATGTCGGCAGGGTAGCAAACTAGTACTAGCCTAAGGCCGAAGCCTCCCATCAGACTAGATACATTTTCATCACGCGCTTTAGTCCATATGGAGAAAAAAATTAACGGTTTGTCTGTAAAGACGATAGTTTTACGCGATATAAGTGAATAAGTAATAGAACTAATGTATAGATAGGTATAAGTTTGTCACAGGGAACGACGGGGCTGACGTTCTTTGTTTTGTGAAGAAAAGCCCCCAAATAAATGAGATTTAAAAAAAAACTAGAAGTTCTCGAAGAAGCTCGCGTAGCGGCGTCCCAGTAGCAGAACTATTCGAAATGCTAGCTCTGACGTCACGCTATCGTGCCTCTTTGTCGCTTGTTCCGCGCTCTCACTTGCACGCTCAGGCTCGGCGGAACGTGACACTTTTTTTTTCGTGCGTGCAGCCAGTGTTCATCGATTTATAAGACGTTATCACGTCAAAAAGACACTGCCTATCCATTTTTGATTGAATCATTAGGTACGATTAATAAATGATGTTCGCGATCAAAATTATAGTAGCTCATAATCGGAAGGCATTTCACCTGCTGATCGCCAAACTTCAATTTGAAGATGGCACCCGATGGCGATAATTTGCTCTAATGCCTCAGATAGTTCCTTAGTTAAGATGATTTGTGAGATGGTGATAATGAAAAAAAAACCCCGGCTGAGTTTGTTGTGGGCTCTTCTCAGACCAGTGATTCACAAACAAATATAATTTAATAAAAATGTGAATAAGATTCCAAAGGCTATATTATATGCAAATCACTTGTTATGGAGGTAAACTCCGAAAATAATATAGCAGGGCAGTCGTATTTTTAAGATACCGTAACTGATTATCACCATCATGTTTTATATGTAAGTAATGGACGCCAATATTTGTATCTATAGTGTACCTAAATTGAATTGAATTGATGATGATGATGATGATGATGATGATGATGATGATGAGTGTGGAATTAGGTTTTTACGATCACACAGCAGCCCTTTGAGTTTCCAAAATAAAAAGAAGCATAACATCTCTTTACCAAACGATGAACCGTATAACATAGCAAAATGAACAGACAGACACATTAACGTCCCATTGCTGGGCATAAGCCTCCACTCTCATAGGAGAGAAGGAGTTAGAGCTTAGATCCACCACACTACTCCAATGCGGGTTGGCGGACTTTAACGACTAAGTATTATAATTTTAGGGTACAACGTCGTATTCATGTAAAAATACCACCTACCCCCTCTCACAGATTACATTTCTAATGTTAGTGCTAAGTCTTCAGTTTTAAAGCTTAATATGAGCTTTTTCTTCATTACCTCATTATAATGTTTGTGGCTATTTAAAATAATAGCTCATAATTATGACCATATCATTAAAATGCAATACAGTTGTTCACTTATATTCTCCTGTTAGTATGTCTCAAATGTAGTGCACTTTTTGCATAAAGGATCAGCCTGGCTGTTCAACGGAAATGCAGCCCACTTCCATGCCATCACTCCCGCTGGCGTGCCATACGGTTTATTTTAACATTTTCAACCAAAAAAGAGAATTACCTATGTTGGTACTTAATTTATGTGTTGTAGAAGTTAAAGCAGTAGAACTGTTTCTATATTAGCATCTGAATCGGGTATTTTTGACTTACTCAAAGCATTTAACGATATTGCAGTGAAAGACTTTAATCTCTAATATTATTGGACTCGACAAACCCGCTCGGTTATTCAATTTTTAATTTAATTCATAAATCATTACCATTCAAAACTCAATTTTACGAATCTTCGGTAATATGCGTTGTTGCTTAGGCTGGCAAAAAGAGGAATTTGCTTAGACAGTTCCTTTTCAGTAGCGCAAGTTCCTAAATAACTAATTTAATTTAAGCCCAAGAATTTCTGCGGCCATATGATTTTAATATTTAAAAAAAAAAACTATGTGTGAAATTTTATTAATAATAAATTTTTTATGTTTTTCATAATTTATTTTAAATTTATTTTACATATAAATTTTAGTATTAAATTTTAATTATTTTAATATGGCCGCATATATATATGTCATATAATATATGATATATATTTCGTTGGGCTAGAATGAATTTCTTGTTTGTCATTCTAGAAAAGAACCACTAGAATCCGTTAGTTCAATTGAAATTTACACAAATATATTATCTGTTATTTTAAATACAGTCACAAACAGTATAATAAAGTAAAATAATTAGTTAATACCATCTCCTTTCGTCACACATTTAAACCTAACGGCCCGCGAATCGAATTTTGTAATCGAATCGATTCGTGGGCGTGAGCTCTTATAGTCCCAATGATTATAATTATTGGTCCCATCATACAAAAATTGAGCAAAATTTTCACCTGGACTATTCATAAAAAAATATTTGGGAAGCTCGATTAACAAGTCTCCATTATAATATTTTATAACACCTACCTACCTACTTACTTATCTAATACATAAGATTTTCTTTCCCCCTGTATATTTTTGAAGAAATTGATATGGAATTAAGAACCCACCTTGGACTCAGCTTGGACATAAACAAACCTAGGCACCTGTTTGAAAGTCTATGGTTTATATACCTGTTATTTTAAATTCAAATATAATAAAATACATTGGTAGAGTGGGTAACTTCATTATTTTGTTTAATAAATAAATCTAAATATTAAAATAATTAAAGATGTAAAAAATACATGCAGTAGTTCGTGAATTGATTATAAGACAAATATTTGATTATGGTATGTAATACGTTTATTATCTTTGGAAATGTAAAATGAAGTAGACTGTTCACATAGAAATTTCCAATGTAAAGGCAAAAAAAATACTTTTTATTTGTGGATTTTAGTTTAGTATTGAATTCGAGTTAGTGAAGGGTGTAGGGTGGTGATTAGTATAGTTTTACATTCGAATAATAGTTACTAGGTACTGTGCCCTTGAATTATGAGCAATTCGAAAAAAATAGATTTACCTTTTCTTATAGGCCTATTACATTGCACTTTTTTACACTTGAATCAGTGTAGTGTAATAAGATCTAGGGAGAAAGGGTCCCTAAATTGACCCTTATTGCTGTGTGATAAGCAACGCTCGAACTAGCAGCCACGCCCAACCACAGGGCCCTGTAAAAAGTGCAGTGTAATAGGCCTATTACTCGTATCATATTTGGAAATTTCTAGACGAACATTCTTTGATTATTCTCCTATAATTTACATTTTTGTATATTCAAAACATTTCACATTCCCATTAACATTTTTTTTAATTTAAACACATTTTATAGTATGTTCAAACGTGCAGCGTGTCAAAGATTTGGCAAAATCAAGAATGTCTAGTTTTAGATCTACTTACTTGTTCGAATACTTAGAGTAAACTAAATATTTGGCGCGACTAACTTACCAGTATAGATATCACCCGAAATTAAGTACATTAAAAATACCTCAATATGAAATCAGACAAATCCCATACCCCACTTTAACAGATTATTCCGGAAAATTTACCATCACATACACGAAAAATTCGAAAGGGCTTTAGTTTCGAATCTTTTAGGATGGAAATTTCTAAGTGAACAGACTTTTTATCATTATCAAATAATGTTTCGGTTTATAGTGTTTTGATCATGTATTAATGTCATAAATCCTATGGTAAGAATAACGGCGATATTGATCAGCCACACAGAATTATAAAAAAATGCCAAAATATACCAATATCAGATCCCTACCTCATTCCATCAGAAAATAAATTCACAAAACACATTCCAACCAAAACAAACAGTTAAACACCTAAAAAACAATAATTATACACATCAATAATAGTCCTCCGGTATTTTATAGTCTTGAAACACTCTACTCCTTCTATGTTCTGACATTATAAATGTGTTGTCAGAACGAATTAACGACTCCCTTTCCGCTTCGGAAAAGTGAGACTTAACAAAATCCCTGTTTAACATTAACTTGAGTTCGTCCATACTCGAACTTAAGTTACCTGTTTTATCTATAAAGTTTAATTCATGCAGCTTAATTTCTTTACTGCCCCTCAACACGGATTTATGCGGCTTACTCGCATTTGAGGTATTCGTTTTGGTCGGTTTATTTAAAGGCTTGTACGAAGCTTCTCTGTGATTATTAATAATCTTCTTGTTTATTATTAGAGTCGATCCACGTCTAATAGTTTCCCTCCCCAGCTCGACTATTTCCAGAGAGTCTTGGCCGACTACGAAACTCTTGTACGCTTTGATGAAAACATTAATCAAAATCCCGAGGCCGATTATTATGAGGGAGTAAGAGATGATTGGGGCGGCGATCGGACCGAATCTGGTTCCCATGAAGATCCAGCGCCATATTGACGTGGTTACACCGTCGATACCCTGGCAAATAAACATTGAAAATATATTATTTATTAAAAAAATATCAGTCGAATTGAGAACCTTTTACCTTGTCACAAGTAAGTACTTATTTACTATGTAAGCTTTTAAAATATATATGTAAGTAGATCTCGATACTCTAGAAACCGCCATAAGGTAGTAACAGCGTCGTATCGTGTGCGCAAAGTGCAGAAATCCTTTGTGGGGTCGAGTGTACGCTTTTATAATATGGTTTCCAAAGAGCTTCTGGATTTGCCATCACATAGATTTAAAGCCTGTGTTAAACAGCATTTGTTAAGTCGAGGTTATTACACTATCGATGATTTTATTAACGACAAAGTTGCATGGAAGCAACCGGCCTCGTATCCAGCGACCCACGAGTCAGTGTAATACTTGTAACGTATGTGTTGTGTTGTCTACATATTGTAACCTTTTCTTTTCTATGAAAAGAGCAACTGCTGAGTTTCTTGCCGGTTCTTCTCAGTAGAATCACCTTTCCGAACCGGTGGTAGAGTCTTAACGTTTCATAAGTGACACAAGTTGTCCTACATGAAATAAATAAATCATTTCATTTCATTTCATTCCGAGTCAGGACTGGGGATCCGTTCAAAAGACTTGAGGCGACTGCGTTTGTCTCAGAACCATAGAATTCACCATTCTTATATCTATGATCTAATATCCATGTTCCAAACGCAGTCGTCACTGTCAAGTGACAACAAAAGTTGACAACTGTTGGTGCGAAAACTCTGTCACTGTCATTGTGACCAACTAACAACAGCAGGGCGACCGCGTATCTTCTGCATCAATCATTGTTACAGTATCAATAGGCATGATGACAGTAACCATGAATCAATGAAATTATGAATTTATCTAATGAAATAGGATTCATGGATTATAAAAAACGTATTTATTTTTCTATTTCGAGTGAGATAGCTATTTAGATTGATAAAATAAAACTATAAAATACATCAATCCGCCATATTGGATTAAACGCTAAGAAGCGAATGACGTCACAATAGGGATGATGACAACTCAATCAAATCAGCAACTCTTTATCAAACTTAAAAACGCACTTCTAGTATGGAAGTTGTATGAAAATCACAATAGTGACGTCATCAAATTTGAACGCACTTTTTTTCTTTATTCTATATTTTGAAATGGTTATCACAGTTAAAACTAACCGAGGATGTGAATTCTAGGTCTTTTGGAAGACCCTCTGTTTAATAATTAGTTAGAAATAATTTATTTTTAATATAGGCATCATCCCTATTGTTTGTTTTCGAGCTTTGACAATCACACAGAGTACATTGGTAAAAACAATAGTGACGTCACAAATGACGCCATGACACCGGCTAGCGTTTTGGCGTGAAATTTAAAATTTAAATTTCAAATGCCAATTTTATCTACCAAACCTAATTTTTCTGCTGAAATAAGATATTTTTTTCGAAATAGTGGATACTTCCGAACATAACCTGACCATTTTTCAAAATCAGTCATCATGCCTATTGTTGTGATTGGCTGAATTTATGGTACTCTTGCCTCGTCAATGGATTTTGTCCAATAGTGGAAGAGTGTTATCCAATCAGAGGTGATTGCGATCGTTACACTGTAGCTGTCAGAGATACGCGGTCACCCTACATATATAAAAATAATGGCTCGATCTTTGAATCTCTATGGATTGAAGTCAATTGAGATACAGTAACGGAGCTACCATTGTTATTATTGGACCCCAGGGTCCGCCGCCAAAGACTTTTAACCAAACTAATTACGCATTCAGACAACCTACATAGAGTGCGTTGGAGACCTCGTAGCTTTAGTTTTAAGACACCATTATTAATTATTATCACCATAACTTTTATTTATTTATTGACGTTCAAAAAGTGTCCCACAAACTTATCAGACCCGGTGACAGCGTCGCTAGTACATATGAAAAAAAAACAAAAACTCAACATGCATAAAAATTTGTTCCAATTTTGGCCACCGGGTCTGATACGTTTGTACCAATTTTGAATAAAGAACATTGAGCTGCAACTGTATCTCAATTGACTTTAATCCATAGAGATTCAAAGATCAAGCCAGTATTTTTATAGCTCTTGCGCATGACTATCTATCTCAATTGACTTCAATCCATAGAGATTCAAAGATCGACCCATTATTTTTATAGCTCTTGCGCGTGACTATCTATCTCAATTAACTTCAATCCATAGAGATTCAAAGATCGAGCCATTATTTTTATAGCTCTTGCGCATGACTATCTATCTCAATTCTCAATTGACTTCAATCCATAGAGATTCAAAGATCGAGCCATTATTTTTATAGCTCTGGCGCATGACTATCTATCTCAATTGACTTCAATCCATAGAGATTCAAAGATCGAGCCCTTATTAGTATTTTTATAGCTCTTGCGCATGACGGGGAAAATGACAGTCCACTGCGATGTTTATAGTGTCGCCATGTCCGTCCGTCCGTCCGTACAGGGGCGGCCTTAGCCATTGCGAGGCTCTGGGCGGTATATATTTGCGAGGTGCAAGATTCAAATACACATTAGTATCTAATGACTTTTTCTACTTGGGCTGTAGCGCTGTTGGGGCAAGAGCGCTACAGCCCAAGTACCCCTGCTGGAGAAGAATATATATACAGAAGAATCTCACTAATCCGGCACTATTTAAAACCAGAGGGTGCCGGATTATAGGAATAAATGGAAAAAATCATAATACAATGTAAATAAAATAAAGAATTTCATAAAGAGAATATATTATGATAATATTTGTATTAATTTTCTAAACGTCTTTTTTATAACTGTAACATATATCACAACAAAATAATTATTACATACGACATTACAACGGCAGAGCGCGTTGTGTACGTGGCGTTGGGAGGGACGAGGGAAGCGTGGGCGGATTGTGCCGGATTATTGGACGTATCGGTCTATTGAAGTGCCGGATTAGTGAGATTCAACTGTACACACTTTCATTTTTTTTAATCCACTACAAGTTAGCCCTTGACTGCGATCTCACCTGATGGTAAGTGATGATACAGTCTAACCTGTTAGGAGCATGGCAGTTATAATAAACCCATACCCCTATTCGGTTTCTACACGGCATCATACCGGAACGCTTAATCGCTTGGCGTCACGTCTTTGCCGGTAGGGTGGTAATCCCCCACCAGGCCAGACCAGAAAAAAATCAGAAATCATAAATCTCTAAATTGACCTTGCCGGGGATCGAACCCGGGACCTCCCACGTTAAGATAACAGCGCTCAACACTGCGCCAGGGAGGTCGTCGAAAAACCCCTGCTAGCTCGCCCCCTCGCTCTAGCCCCCAGCAAGAGCGAGGCCCCGGGCAGTTGCCCTGCTTGCCACCGTCTGTCTGTCTGTCCAGGTCTTAGCACATACAGAAGAATCTCACTAATCCGGCACTATTTAAAACCAGAGGGTGCCGGATTATAGGAATAAATAGAAAAATCATAATACAATGTAAATAAAATAAAGAATTTCATAAAGAGAATATATGATAATATTTGTATTAATGTTCTAAGCGTCTTTTTTATAACTGTAACATAAATCACAACATAAAAAGGTGTTAATTTGAACCCTGTAATCAATGTTTTATGACGGTTGGTTCTTAGGCAAACAACAAAATCTGTCGTTGATTACAACGCGCTCTGTCGTAATCAACGACAGAACGCATTGTCTACGTAGCGTAGGTAGGGAAGCGTGGGCGAACTGTGCCGGATTATTGGACGTATCGGTCTATTGAAGTGCCGGATTAGCGAGATTCTACTGTACATACATTTATTTACACGAGTACATATTTGCAGTGAGTGTTAGGGCTCACCTCCTGCGCCCACATGACGGGGAACATGATGTCGGGGAACTTGTGTATGTTGTTGACGCGGATGTTGGGCGCGCGGTCCACCTTCAGGTTCAGCTGCACGCGTACCTGCGCCTCCAGCGGAACGCCGATTTTCTGCAATCAAACACCTATTTTCAACCAACCAACCAACCTTCGCCTGGGGAGGGTCTTATTATGACTCCCTAAAACAGACCCCCCTACTAGACCTATTACACTGCACTTTTTAATTAAATTGGTCCTCATTGCTGTATAATAAGTGACGCTCTAACTAGCGACCACGCCCACTCTAACCACAGGGTCCTGTTAAAAGTGCAGTGTAATAATCCTCTTTCGTCGAACGTTTTGTATGGGCGTCAATGGTTTGCCGCAGGTGCGGGTGGGTAAAATAAAGTACTATCTCGATTCTTTTCAAACATTCGTAAAAGCGAATAAGATAGACAAGGAAACAGTGGGAATTTTTTGGGAGCTCGATTAAATAAATCTATGGGTAGAAGTTTCGTGCGAGCAGGACATAATCTGTAATTTTTTATTTTTTGGTTTTTGTTCTAGAGTGAGAAAAATGGAAAAGAGTCTTTGTTTCTTGTTTTTTTTACTCTGAAATGACTAACCATAGAGTGAACCATAGATTTAAAACAAAGATACTGGATATTAGTTTTTAGTTTTAAAAAGGGGGTAATTTTTTTTGTAAACCATCAAGATGCGATAACCTTTTAAACTTTAATCTATAGCCTTTTTTCGTAACGATTAGAATGACGTATTAGTGGGAAATGTGCAAATCTCTTAGTCATATTTTTTATTCAAATTAAGTCGAGTGCCAAAAAGAACCAGCAAGAAAATCAGTGGATGCTCTTTTTAAAAAAAATCATTTAGTATTACATCAATGTGTAAATACATAAGTAACCGCAGTCCCAAACATTGCTGGAGCGAATCAAATCCATGCACTTTTATCGTTTATACATACCTAATTTTGAACAGTATAATAAGCTTTTTTCAGGAGCATATTTTTAGTGGATTTCTAAAACTTGTGTAAAATAGGTTGTCGAATTTTTTTATAGAATAGAAAGCTCGCGAATGACCTTCGGACTTTTTTGAGGCGGAGCGATGGAGTCACGAGGCTAGTGCGGCCTCTAGTTTGCCTGTCGTGCAGATCGCATATTTTTTGTAATTATGGATGTGCTGTTTTACGAAGATTATATATTACTGTAAATATATTGCGAGGCTATATACTAGCCACAACCGAAGCTGAATCAGATCAATATTTGTCAAACTTACTGGTTGTAGCAGAATGTAGCTGCCGTGTTTCTTCTCGTCAGGATGGAGACCTTCTATGTCTTCTAGAAGAGATGGCTCAGCATCATAGAAGTGTGGGTAGGACAGGTACACTGGTGCATCTGAAATTAAAATTAAAAGTATGTACTTAACTAACTCATGTAAATCTGGAGGCTAGAAAAGGAGACGAGGCTGCAATGCCAAATGGCAGCCTTATTATACAACTGCTAATGCTACTCACTGTATTGGCAAGGGCTGATGTTCTGCAGCCCCCTGGGGGGGCACTTCTCCCCCTGGCAGTAACACTTGTTGTCAGGGTTGACGTCCGCGTTCTCCAACATGGAGCTGGGCGGTGTGTACAGCCCTGTGAGGATGCCTGCAAACATACCCACATTAACAACCAAACAACTGATCTGGTTTGACAGATGCTTGGAACCGAACAGGGTGATCGCGTATCTTCTGCATCAATCATTGTTACAGTATCAATTGTTGTGATTGGCTGAATTTATGGTATTCTTGTTGCGTCAATGGATTTTGTCCAATAGTGTAAGAGTGTTATCCAATCAGAGGTGATTGCGATCGTTACACTGTAGCTGTCAGAGATACTCAGTCGCCCTGTAGATCATAAAGATTTTTAGTAGGCATTAGGCTACTTTAGTCAAAGTCAAAGTTTGTTTATTAAAAACTAGATGATGATGACTTCGTCCGCGTGGATTAGGGTTTTTTGATTCCCACGGGAACTCTTGAATTTTCCGGGATAAAAATAGCCTATGTCCTTCCCCGGGATACAAACTATCCCTATATCAAATTTTATCAAAATCGGTTGAACACTTAATTTTTTTTGATAATTTTTTTCCGGGATGAAAAGTAGCCTATGTCCTTCCCCGGGATACAACCTATCCCTGTACCAGATTTCATCAAAATCGGTTGAACAGATGGGCAGTGAAAGCGTAGCAGACATACAGATAGACAGACAGAAACACTTTCGCATTTATAATATTAGTATGGATTACATATCGTTCCATTCCATTGACAATATGTACTTGTCTAGTAGGCTACTTTAGTGAAAGTCATGTCGTGATCGTGTGCTCGAGGGGCAACATTTATTTATTATTTATGGAATGGCAATACTGATTTCATGTTGGTATTGCATTATTAATGAATTCAGAGTTGGTAGAGGGTAGGCGATACAAACATTGTGTATAAATACGGGCGTCATTCTGTGAACAGGGCATTTGAACATCGGGCGCTGTCTGAGGTGCACGCCTTTGTAATGTATATTTTTATATATCATAATATACAGTGTTATATTATGCTATTGTATAATAAGGTGTATATAGTGCGTCATTGCTGAAATGTTGTGGGTCCTCTTGCATAGTTCTAATTTATTGTAAAAATATATAATATACGATGTATTTTAATATTATTGAGTATCCTTAGTTAGCCAATCGGTCTTAGATTGTATTTAGTCATGGAATATATAGGCCAGTACGGGAATTCGTGACAGTCAGTTTGTTTATTAAGAATTAGTACATACAGACTACAGAGTACACTTTTTACCAGACAGCGGAACGCACAGGGTTATGTGTTCATCTGTGTATATAATATGTTCCTGTTCCTTAACAGCTAGTCAATGAAAAATCAAAACGGTGCCAAATTCCTACGTCGACAGACGAATCGCAAGTCTTGTAAAATCATAGTTAGGTTTCTTTGATCATTTGTACATTTTAATGATCACTAGTGGGCCTAGCAGACGTTGTCCTGCCCACCTAGAACCCAATTGCAGCGCCCCCTATTCTGAATATAAACCAGCCCCGGACCCACTTAAGCACATCTAAATCGGCCCAGCCGTTCTCGAGTTTTCGAGACAAACGAACAGCGATTGATTTTGATATATATATATAGATTTTGGATTTACGAGGTTTCGTAGGTTGTACCATTTTACAGATTTGGATGTAACCATATATTTATGGGGATATCGTTAGAATACTTACATCGTCCTGACATGCGCTACTAATTAATAATAATTTTTTTTTTTGGAAAAATATATGTTTTTGCTAACAGTCGTTTTTTTTAAGTTAAGTAATTGTAGCTTGTTAAAATCACAAATTTCTTTTTTCCCGATAGGGATGATGACAACACAATCAAATCAAACGCGTTTAACTTAGAAACGCGCTACAAGTATGGAAGTTGTATGAAATTCACAAGTGATGAGTGAGTGAGATGATTTCAACGCACTTTTTTTCTTTAATCTATATTTTAAAATGGTTATCAAAACTAAAACTAACCGAGGATGTGAATTTTAGGTCTTTTGGAAGACTCTCTACTTAATAATCAGTTAGAAATAAGTTATTTTTGAACAAGTGATAAGTGAGTCATCAAATTTCAACGCACTTTTTTTTTTTCTTTTCTGTATTTTAAAATGGTTATCAAACTTAAAACTAACCGAGGATGTGAATTTTAGGTCTTTTGGAAGACTCTCTACTTAATAATCAGTTAGAAATAAGTTATTTTTGAACAAGTGATAAGTGAGTCATCAAATTTCAACGCACTTTTTTCCTATAATCTATATTTTAAAATGGTTATCAAACTTAAAACTAACCGAGGATTCGAGGTCCTTTGGAAGACCCTCTATTCAATAATCAGTTAGAAATAATTTATTTTTGATATCCCCATCATCCCCATTATCCAGAACTTTCACAGTAGGCGCAGCCTTACCATCTTTGTATACATCCTTCCTGTAGGTAAAGGGCATGATCCGGCACAGATCCTTGTCGTAAACGTACACGGTTTTCTCCTTCGTGGTGTCGGGTGGCGGGAAGAAGGACCCTTCCGAAGCCCTGGAATGGAAATAGGTGTTTTTTTTAATTTTTTTTTTTTAACATTGTGTTCTGCTACTATTGGTAATGTAGCTTTGTGACCTTATGTTTTTTTTTAATTTACCTAGCTATACTATCTCTATAATAAAATAACACTATTTACCTATTCTAATTACGTACTAGTCTTAAAAATCTAAGGTTGTTACGATTGGATGGACAGTGTTTCGCAGGTTTTTTTTTATATCGTGTTTTTTTTGTTTTTTTTAATATTGTTGTGTTCTGCTACTATTGGTAATGTAGCTTTGTGACCTTGTTTTTTTTTAATTTACCTAGCTATACTATCTCTATAATAAAAAAACACTATTTACCTATTCTAATTACGTACTAGTCTTAAAAATATAAGGTCTGTTACGATTGGATGGACAGTGTTTCGCAGGTTTGTTTAAATATCGTGTTTTCTTTTTTTTTTTTTTTATATTCCTAGCTATACTATAACTATAATAAAATAACACTATTTACCTATTCTAATTACGTACTAGTCTTAAAAATCTAAGGTCTGTTACGATTGGATGGACAGTGTTTCGCAGGTTTTTTTTATATCGTGTTTTCTTTTTTTTTTTTTTATATTCCTAGCTATACTATAACTATAATAAAATAACACTATTTACCTATTCTAATTACGTACTAGTCTTAAAAATCTAAGGTCTGTTACGATTGGATGGACAGTGTTTCGCAGGTTTGTTTAAATATCGTGTTTTCTTTTTTTTTTTTTTTTTTATATTCCTAGCTATACTATAACTATAATAAAATAACACTATTTACCTATCTTAATTACGTACTAGTCTTAAAAATTTAAGGTCTGTTACGATTGGATGGACAGTGTTTCGCAGGTTTTTTTTTATATCGTGTTTTCTTTTATTTTTTAATTTACCTAGCTATACTATCTCTATAATAAAATAACACTATTTACCTATTCTAATTACGTACTAGTCTTAAAAATATAAGGTCGGTTACGTTTGGATGGACAGTGTTTGGCTTTCGAGTGCCTTATTACGGAAATAGGTTCCATTTTGATAATAATAGATCAAAAAATACTGGAAACATATTTTAAGGAGATAAATGTTTGTAACACCTATATTTTATGCTATGATACACCGAGTTTCTTGCTGGTTCTTCTCGGTAGGAATGATATTCCGAGCCAGTGGTAGATTTACTCGACGATTCAAAGTGTTTCCGGTTTGTTAAGTATATTTATAATGATCCAAAAGCACTTGTAAAATGCACGTGTTGTTATTTGAATAAAAAAACATTTGAATTTTGGTATACCTATATTTTGCTGACTTTGTCCCTAGAGCTAAAGCAGCCGCCCAATGCTTAGGTATAATTGTATTGTCTGCTTACATTTTATTCTTCACTAGATGATGCCCGCGACTTCGTTTAGTTTCCGGATAAAAAGTAGCCAATATCCTTCCCCTGGATACAAAATATCGCTGTACCAAATTTCATCAAAATCGCATGAAGAGATATTTTTTTTGATTCCCGCGGGAACTCGAATTTTGCGGGATAAAAAGTAGCCTATTCCTTCCCCGGAACACAAAAACCACATACCAAATTTCATCAAAATCGCTTGAACAGATGGGCCGTGAAAGCGTAGCAGACAGACACTATCGATCGCATTTATAATATTAGTATAGATTAATCACTAAAAGCATATTTACGTATTATACATTTATCAGGGAATTCCTGGGAAGTATTTGTACATTGTATAGGTATTCAAACAGACTCTGTCATTGTCTGTTTGTCCGTCAGTTTACTCGAACTGTTTCTGTGTAAAATGTTATTTCCATTGTCCTTGTGTATCAACAAATACTCTCATATTAACAAGGAGTATCTCACTATACCTATCTACTGATAAATAATATGATAATAAAAAATATGATGATAATAAAAAGAAAAAAAAACCCGGCTGAGTTTGTTGTGGGCTCTTCTCAGACCAGGGCGCGTTTGGAACCCTCGTAGCTTTAGTTTTAAGATACCGTAACCAATTATCACCATCATGTTTTTTAAGTAACTAATTTTTAACGTCAATAAGTGTACCTACAGTGTACCTATATTGAATAAATGATATTGAGTATTGTATTGTATTTCCTTAACTTTATACTCAAACAAACTTATCCGACCCGGTGACAGCCTCGCTAGTATATCCACCACCACCACTACAGCCCATTAACGTCCCACTGCTGGGCACAGGCCTCCCACTCTCGTAGGAGCGAGGGAATTAGGAGCTTAGACCCACCACGCTGCTCCAATGCGGGTTGGCGGGCTTTAACGACAATTATCATGTCAGTGATAATAACCGGGACCGACGGCTTAACGTGCTCTCCGAGGCACGGGGGTGAAACACCACCAACTTCCTAACTCCGGGCTAGTACTGAGAATTTCTAATCAGAAAAACCCAATACTTAATTATGGCCCGCTAGTATATGTCACCGTAAGATTGTAAAAACCGTTAGATTATAATCTAACTCGCGAAATTGTAAACTGATGAAAGATTAGAATTTATCGCATTATTTTCCGGTAGATTGTAATCTGATAGGTATTTAAACCCGATAAAACCTACTTGATTATTTATGTCGAACCCTAACCTAACCTACAAGAAAGAGACAAGAAAACGTAAATAAAATGAATATTACAAAAATTGACACTCAGAACATTGAACAGTTTACAATCTTTCGACAGTTTAGAATTTCGCGAGTTAGATTATAATCTAACGGTTTTTACAATCTTACGGTGACATATATACTAAAAATAAAAATAAAAACAAAAAATATTAAACAGGCATAAAATGTCGGTCCTGGGTTCGAGTCCCGGGTCGGGCTATAATTAAGTATTGGGTTTTTCTGACTAGAAACTCACAGTACTAGCCCGGAGTTAGGAAGTTGGCGGTGTTTCACCCCCGTGCCTCGGAGAGCACGTTAAGCCGTCGGTCCCGGTTATTATCACTAAAATGATAATAGTCGTTAAAGCCCGCCAACCCGCATTGGAGCAGCGTGGTGAGTCTAAGCTCTAATTCCCTCTCTCCAATGAGAGTGGAGGCCTGTGCCCAGCAGTGGGACTTTAATGGGCTGTAGTAGTAGGCATAGCGAATAGTTCCAATTTTGGCCACTGGGTCAGATAAGTTTGTGCGACTTTAATTTAGACACTTAAGGGCTAATTTTTCAATCGTCAGATAAAGTTTGTCGGAGGAATAAATTTGACGTTTTGACAGGTTTTGTATTGAAAATCCGTCAAAGCGTCAAATTTATTCCTCCGATAAACTTTATCTGACGATTGAACAATTGGCCCTTATTAATTAAAATCATTATCCAACTGTCAACCTTTCGCTGGCCTATCCACTGCTGAGAACGGATTGCATCTTAGAATGAGATGGGTTAAGGTCATTGTCCACCACGCCTGACCATTGGCAGACTTTTCACACTTTTGAGAATATGATGAAATATTCTGAGGCCTGCATGTTCACTAAAATATCTCTCTGATGTATTTAATAATAGTCGTTAAAGCCCGCCAACCCGCATTGGAGCAGCGTGGTGGGTCTAAGCTCTAATTCCCTCTCTCCTATGAGAGTGGAGGCCTGTGCCCAGCAGTGGGACATCAATGGGCTGTAGTTGTGGTGGTAGCTAGTTTTTAATTGAAACATCTATAACACATATGACACTCCTCTTTCTGAGTCGCGTTGGTAAAATAAAAGCCTCACTTACTTGATATTGTTGCAAGGGCTGTCCCTCCAATACGGAAGGTGGTCTAGTCCATTGAGTTTGTCCAAATAGCCGAATTTGTCCAATCGTTGTCCAGTGTTGATCGTGTGCACTTCGTCTAATGTGCCGTTTCTCTTGAAAAAATATAAAACACATTGTTATTGGCTGTATAACCAATGTCTTCCATGCCGAATTTCGGCCACGGCGGACATTCTCCGCAGAAATCAATACTAATATTATAAACGCGAAAATGTGTCCGTCTTTTTTTTTTTTGGATTTTTGACTATGGAGGTGTCCAGTGTTGATCGTGTGCACTTCGTCTAATGTGCCGTTTCTCTTGAAAAAATATAAAACACATTGTTATTGGCTGTAAAACAATGTCTTCCATGCCGAATTTCGGCCACGGCGGACATTCTCCGCAGAAATCAATACTAATATTATAAACGCGAAAATGTGCCCGTCTTTTTTTTTTTTTGGATTTTTGACTATGGAGGTGTCCAGTGTTGATCGTGTGCACTTCGTCTAATGTGCCGTTTCTCTTGAAAAAATATAAAACACATTGTTATTGGCTGTAAAACAATGTCTTCCATGCCGAATTTCGGCCATGGCGGACATTCTCCGCAGAAATCAATACTAATATTATAAACGCAAAAATAGGTCCGTCTTTTTTTTTTTTGGATTTTTTAGTACGGAGGTATCCAGTGTTGATCGTGTGCACTTCATCTAATGTGCCGTTTCTCTTGAAAAAATATAAAACACATTGTTATTGGCTGTATAACCAATGTCTTCCATGCCGAATTTCGGCCACGGCGGACATTCTCCGCAGAAATCAATACTACCTAATATTATAAACGCGAAAAAGTGTCTTTTTTTTTGATTTTTAATATAAAACACATTGTTATTGGCTGTATAACCAATGTCTTCCATGCCGAATTTCGGCCACGGCGGACATTCTCCGCAGAAATCAATACTAATATTATAAACGCGAAAATGTGTCCGTCTTTTTTTTTTTGATTTTTATTATGGAGGTAGGTTACATCCCGGGGAAGGACATAAGCTATTCCCCTGGAGTTCCCCCGGGAATCATATCAATCTAGTAAAATATACGACTCGATTTAATTGAGTCCGGGCTTTATACAGTCTTTTAAATAATCATGTATTACTAGCATGTATATTAATAAGATGCATTCAAAGTTTTTTTTTTATCCACTACAAGTTAGCCCTTGACTGCGATCTCACCTGATGGTAAGTGATGATGCAGTCCAAGATGGTAGCAGGCTAACCTGTTAGGGGCATAGCAGTTATATTAAACCCATACCCCTATTCGGTTTCTACACGGCATCGTACTGGAACGCTAAATCGCTTGGCGGCACGTCTTTGCCGGTAGGATGGTAACTAGCCACGGCCGAAGCCTCCCACCAGGCCAGACCAGGGAAAATTCAGAAATTATAAATTCCCAAATTGTCCCTGCCGGGGATCGAACCCGGGACCTCCGCACGTTAAGACAACAGCGCTACACACTGCGCCACGGAGGTCGTCAAACACCTATTAGGCGAAGAAGATTTGTAGTCTTTGTAGGTGGCTACGAGTTAACCTCTACGGCGTAGAAGCTTGGATGCTGTCACGTACAGCTCGCGCACGAGTTGAATGCAGAGCTAATGTAGTATATGTCACCGTAAAAACCGTTATATTATAATCTAATTCACGAAATTGTAAACTGTCGAAAGATTGTGAACCGTTCAATGTTCTGAGCGTCAATTTTTGAAATATTCATTGTATTTACGTTTTCTTGTCTGCTTCTTGTAGGTTAGGTTAGGGTTATTAGGGTTAATATCACCAACAGATTACAATCTACCGAAAAATAATGCGTTAAATTGTAATCTTGCGACAGTTTTACAAACTTACGGTGACATATACAAAATGTGATACATACAAAACCTCTGCATTCAACTCGCGCGCGTACTGTACATACACTTTCTAAAGTGCCGTAAATTTAGGGCATTTTAAAATTAAACTACAAGAACTGGGGGGTTACTACCATCGCTTAAAAGCAGTGTAATTTCAAAATGCCAGGAGCCATACTGCCTATGGTTTCATTATTGTTGACTTTCGTGTTTTAGAATTATAATCCTTACTAGCGAATGCCAGCGACTTCGTCTGCGTGGTTTGAGGGACGGTTTCCCGCGGGAACTCTTTAATTTTCCGGGATAGGATAGCCTATGTGCTATTCCAGACTATAATCTATCTCTGTGCCAAATTTCAGCCAGATCCGTCCAGCCGTTGGGGCGTGATTGAGTAACAAACATCCATACATCCACACATCCATACATCCATACTGATCCATATATCCATCCAAACTTTCGCATTTATAGTATTAGTAAGAAGTAAGATAAGATTTTAGGAACGTCAATATATACTTGACATCAACTGTAATTTTGAGTATTATTGCATTAAGTATTGTTTTAAGCGTTGGCTGTATGGCCCCAGTTTTTTGTCAAGTACTCAGACGATGTACTATGTTTCCCTCTCTCCTATGAGAGTGGAGGCCTATGCCCAGCAGTGGGACGTTAATGGGCTGTAGTGGCTGGCTGGACATCATACTACAGGGATCATACGATCCCTGTAGTATGATGTGTCGTAATCGTCTATATTTATATATATAAAAGCGAAAGGTCACTCACAAAGGTCATCACGATATCTCAAGACCTATTAAGCGTAAAAACTTGAAATTTGGAAGGTATGCTCCTTCTATGGTGTAGACATCAGCTAAGAAACGGTTTTGAGAAAATTCATCCCTAAGGGGTTGAAATGGGGGTTGGAAGTTTGTATGAAAGTCCTTTGTTTTTGAAGTTAGATACATGAAAATTAGCAAATAAGTTATTAGTTTTAAGTAATAATAAACTGCATAAGCAATTTTACGAAAATCTACCCCACAGAGGGTGAAATGAGGGTTGAAAATTTGCATGCAAGTCCTATGTTTTTGTAGTTAGAGACTTGAAAAATCAGGATTTAGGTTATAAGTTTTAAGTAATAATAAACTGCATAAGCAATTTTACGATTATCCACCCCAAAAGGCGTGAAATAGGGGTTGAAAGCTTGCATAAAGGTTATAAGTTTTAGAAGTCAGCATTAAGGACTTAAATAATTAAAAATCTGCCGATGCTATATAGCTGCTATAAGTAATATCTCATAGGGCGACCGTTAGTTGGTTTATAGAAACCAGTTTACCAGATATAAACCTACAACTATATGTTTTCAAAAAGAAAAATACATAAAAGCACATATATTTCTACGAGTTATCATATCAAGTAGGGCTATTTTTGACGTGAGGATGGCAACAGTTTCGTTTAGGATGTGGAAATGGAAAAATTTGGATAAAGAACCTCTGTTTATAGATAAGTCATAACTCTTACGAGGATAGTTAGATAACAGGAGATAAGATGATAAGAATGGAAAAGATAATAAGATAATCATAAACCGTTCCGTTATTCAACCGTTTTCTTAATAGTTTTTAATTGAGTTTAAAAATGCTTGGAATAACAATACATTAGGAATAAGAACCTATTTCACGTTTTTCTGCGTCTCGATATCGGATGTACCATGAACTAGCTTATGCCCGCGACTTCAGGCTAGGTTGAGGTTTTTTTATTTCAACAGGAACTCCTTAATTTTCCGGAATATAATCCTTATTAATATAAAATAGTCTACATCAATCTCCAGTCTTCACGTCCCCAAATATACCGAATACCCATTGCCCATAATCAAGTCGATCCATTGCTCCGTTGCGGCGTAATTGAAGGACAAACAAATACACTTTCGTTTTTATAATGTTAAGTATTTCAATAGCAATCAAATTCGCTAGCCTCTTACGGTAAATGTACGAAGATTGGAGGCACTCGATATAGAATTTCATGTGCTATAACTATAAAATCTTATAGTTTAGAATCAAATAACGCAGCGGCACCTAACGGTATTTCATTTGATTGGCAGTGCTTATACTTACCATACAGTTTCTGGTGCTTAAAAAGCATATATTTTAAACCACCCTGGTGCACTGTTGAGCTCTGTTATCTTAACGTGGAAGGTCCTGGGTTCAAATTCAAAGTCAAAGTCTTTAGCGTTCCGGCACGATGACATATAGAAGCCGATTGAGGGTATGTGTTTTATATAACTGCCACCTTAACAGGTTAGCCTGCTACCATCTTAGACTGCATTTTCACTTACCATTAGGTGAGATTGCAGTCAAGGGTTAACTAAGTAAGGGTAGTGGATATTTTTTTGTATACAGTTTGACAAATACCCAGAATTTTAAGGATTCCTCTGTTTCTGATACAAAGTTTCGCGGAAATGGATGTGTTTTGACTTACGGCAAGTAGTAACCCCATTTGGCTGTTCGGTCTCTTCCCTTTGGGGTAGAAGTAGTGAGCGAGAGTCACCAGCGGGTCATTGTAACTGAAAGAGAAGATAGTTTCAAATAAGAAAGTACAAACTCAAACACAATAGGATATTTATTCAGAATTGGTATCTACACAATACAGCACACATTCTGGACGTCACGTTTACAAAGTATAAGACTGGGATAATTAACAACGGTATCTTAAATCGACGAGGGTTCCAAACCCGCCTTGGTCTGAGATGAGCCCAAAACAAATTCAACCGGGGTTTTTTTTATTATTATCACCATCTCACAAAAATCGTAAATTAATTGGATTTATAAGTATAAAAATGACATAAATTAGCCGCTGGAACAATTCATACCCATGTTTTTTTTTAAATTTAAATAAACAGAAAATACTTTTATAAAAAACTGTACATAGTTCTATAATTTCAATACATTAAATGTATTTTCAATGTATTTATTGGGTCTTTCGCAGTCAGCTGACGAGACTTTGAGGAGGTAACTAGGATGTCATAGAAGAATCTTGATTCTTCTTGATCTTGACCAGTTCCTTAGATGTGACCTGAACTAAAAGGCTTGGTGCGGATCAACCGATATAACAGCCAGTTGAGAAAGTTGGGAGATAACTTAGTGCATGGAAGAATACCTTTGGGACGTTGCAGAAAGCTACGTTGTAATTTTTAGGTATTGGATAGAAGCAGGCGTTACTTTGGGATAAGTCCTTCATAATGAAGGAACTAGAAGGTTTCGCTACAATCCGCCGAAACAGACAAATCTATGTGGTATAGCGTGTATCTTCCACGTGTTTGTGATATTCAGCACTCAGCCAAAAATTCGCACGGGCACAACACTGCACCACACAAACCTTCCTAATTAATCTCAACGTTCGTACGTTCCAGTCTGATACCGGAGCATCTTCAGGATATGTTGACGTTGAATTATTATTTTTCAGTATATAGGCTAATCGTCCGTCGGTCCCGGTTATTATCACTAACATGATAATAGTCGTTAAAGCTCGCCAACCCGCATTGGGGCAGCGTGGTGGGTCTGAGCTCTAATTCCCTCTCTCCTATGAGAGTGGAGGCCTGTGCCCAGCAGTGGGACGTTAATGGGCTGTAGTGGTGTATCTTAATACTTGGCTGCAATCAGTCCTGCTTGCAAGTTGTACTGCAGCCTAAGGTGGCGCTTGCCCAGAAGATGTTTATTCACTCTTGATTTGAAGGTACCTATATTAAAAGAGGAGGGGAAAACGGAAGCCGGAAGGGCAATCCATATCCTAACGGTTTGAATTTGGAACGAGTAAGCAAATCGCTTCGTACGAGTCCGCGGAATTTCGACTAAGTAATTTTAAGGGACACTCACCCAAAGACCAGTTCCTCGGCGGTGACTTGCATCAAGGGCTTGAGGCTTGGCTGAGGCAAGCTGGGAAAACGACTTTTCTGAAAGAATGCCGTTGGGTAGCCACCGGGCAAGCAGCCAGCAGCAAAGACATGTTGTAATGGTGTTTGAAACACTCACACAAAGACCAGTTCCTCGGCGGTGACTGGCATCAAGGGCTTGAAGCTTGGCTGAGGCAAGCTGGGAAAACGACTTTTCTGGAAGAATCCCGTTGGGTAGTCACCGGGCCAGCAGCAAAGACATGTTGTAATGGTATTTGAAATACTCACCCAAAGACCAGTTCCTCGGCGGTTACTTGCATCAAGGACTTGAGACTTGGCTGAGGCAAGCTGGGACAACGACTTTTCTGGAAGAATCCCGTTGGGTAGCCACCAGGCCAGCAGCCAGCAGCAAAGACATGTTGTAATGGTGTTTGAAACACTCACCCAAAGACCAGTTCCTCGGCGGTGACTGGCATCAAGGGCTTGAGGCTTGGCTGAGGCAAGCTGGGAAAACGACTTTTCTGGGAGAATCCCGTTGGGTAGCCACCGGGCCAGCAGCCAGCAGCAAAGACATGTTGTGATGGTGTTTGAAACACTCACCCAAAGACCAGTTCCTCGGCGGTGACCTGCACGAAGGGCTTGGCTCTGTCACGGTAGGTGATGGCGAGCCCAGAGACCAGCAGGTTGAACAGCCAGCCAGCAAGGTTGGGCGAGAATGACGTCACCGTCTGGAAGGAAACCGCTGGGGAAATTATAACTTTATGGAAAAAATATAAGAGAAATTTTAGTTTTGACAATCTCCGTGGCGCATTGTATAGCGCTGTTGTCTTAACGTGCGGAGGTCCCGGGTTCGATCCCCGGCAGGGTCAATTTGGGAACTTATAATTTCCGAATTTTCCCTGGTCTGGCCTTGGGAGGCTTCGGCCATGGCTAGTTACCACCCTACCGCGATTTAGCGTTCCGGTACGATGCCGTGTAGAAACCGAATAAGGGTATGGGTTTAATATAACTGCCATGCCCCTAACAGGTTAGGCCGCTACCATCTTAGACTGCATCATCACTTACCATCAGGTGAGATGGCAGTCAAGGGCTAACTTGTAGTGGATAAAAAAAATTTAGTAAAAACTAAAGGAACATTTTTGGATTGATAAAACGTAAATGTCGATAAATGATCCCAAATATTGATCAATTATAAGGGTTCGAAAATATTTGCGGTCTTTACGTCTTATTATCTTCATAGTAGATGATGATGATAGTGATGCTCGTTACTTCGTCCGCGTGGATTAATTTTTCTGTATTCCCGGGAAACTCCTGAATTTTCCGGGATAATAAGTATGTCCTTCCCCTGGATGTAACCTACCTCTATGCCAAATTTTATCAAAATCAGTCAAATATAGTGGGAAGACACTGTCTCCTGCAACACAGTTTTGGCAAATAAAGATTTATTTATTTTATTTATTTACTATAAGATTATATATATATATATTCAAATATATATATTTAAAAATCAATTGCTGTTCGTTTGTCTCACTAAAACTCGAGAACGGCTGGGCCGATTTAGCTGATTTTGAAATGCATTGATGCATTTGCATCAATTGATGCAATCAATTTGATGCATTTGATGCTGAGCTGATTTTGGTTTTGAAATGTTTGTCGTAGTCCAGGGAAGGTTTAAACGGTGAGAAAATATGGAAAAATTGCGAGGAAGATAGAGCAGGACAACGTCTGCCGGGCCCACTAGTTTTTACTATTTATATTATATTATATATATATTTTATTTATTATATATTAAAGATTTATTTATTGTATTTACTATAACAGGATGTACAGTTAGTGGCGTGTACCTACTAACCAATAGCGGTATGTTGGGAACCACCAGCTTCTGGGTCTTGTCGACGGACAGCTCGGGCACGAATCGCAGGATCTTGTTGTGTTGGTACGACATCGTGTCGTTGTCGTGGAACCTAATGTTCACCTTCTCCATTTCTTCTCTGGGAACAAAAGCAAAATTCTTTAGGTGAACGAGAATTAAATTATTTTATTTGAGACTACGGTCTCAATTTGCATATGTCTGAACTATCGAAAGTTTAGAATTTAACGCATTATTTTCCGGTAGATTGTAATCTGATAGGTATTTAAACCCGATAAAACCTAAGTACCCGGCCTGCGGCCGGGCACTACTTGATTATTTATGTCGAACCCTAACCTAACCTACAAGAAAGCGACAAGAAAACGTAAATAAAATGAATATTTCAAAAATTGACACTCAGAACGTTGAACAGTTTACAATCTTTCGACAGTTTAGAATTTCGCGAGTTAGATTATAATCTAATGGTTATTACAATCTTACGGTGACACATACAACTCCAAAATATAATGTAAAAGTTCGTGGAAAAATAGGTAATAATAAACAAACTTGTTGTAGCCAGCTTCAAATCTCACTGTGCTTACTTTCTCATGTAAATTGACGGTAGATATTATTATTACTATTCATTTTATTTCAGGCAACAAGGCCCATATTATAAATTACATAAAATACATTATTACTTAAAAAATAAAATATTATAAGATGAAATAAAATACTATAAGTAGGTAAATACAATATTTAAAACAACATTGAGTAATAAAAAAGACGAATACTATATTGCAGACCTCCCTGGCGCATTGGCTGTTGTTTTACAATAGGAGGTCAAAGCTTCGATGTCAGGTAGGCTCAATTTGGGATTGTGTACCTAAATTGAATAAATGATTGATTGATTGATTGATCTCTCGTTCTACAGTTGTAAAGTTACCGGACATAGATTGTATAGTTACAAGTTTCATTGAATATGCTAATGTCTAGGAAATGTTTACGGTGTGTTATAATCCTTTGTTATGCATTCGAGAATCCAGATACTGTATCTATATTATTTTGTCTATATAAAAGAGAGATTATCTTTTATTACTTTATATAAAAGTAAAGTTTAAAAGCTTACTCAAACATAAAAAAAGAATTGATAATTTCTGAATTTTGTCTGGTCTGGTTTGGTGGGATTCTTTGGCCGTGGCTTCCACCGTACCAGCAAAGTGATTTAGCGTTCCGGTACGATGCCGTGTAGAAACTTTAGGAGTATGGGTTTAATATAACTGCCGTACTTCTAACAGATCTGGCCGCTATCAGGTGAGATCGCATGAACCGAATTGTTGTATTGTCATCGGTAAATTACACACTTTCGCAAAGTTTCAACTTTCAAATTCATACGACAATTAGAAGTCGGTTAAATTCGACTTCCAAGTCTTTAATTTTTTAGTCTTTAATTCAAAATTTGTTTGCAATAGCTGATGCCCGCGACTCCGTCCGCGTGGTTTGAGGTTTATTGGTTCCCGCAGGAACTCTTTAATTTTCCGTAATAAAAAGAAGCCTATGTGTTATTCCAGATTATAATCTATCTCTGTGCCAAATTCCATCCAGATCCGTTCAGTCGTTCTGGCGTGATTGAGTAACAAACATCCATCCATCTAAACTTCCGCATTTGTAATATTACTATAGAAGTAGGATAGATTTGCAAAGGTTCAACTTTTAAATCTATACGACAATTAGAAGTTGGTTAAATTCAACTTCCAAGACCAGCCCCTAGATATTGTAAGGAAATCGTAATAGTTTGTTTCGTTTTTGTACGTCAAAAAACATGTATCAACTCCATAAACAGTTCGAGTAATACGTTTTAAGCTGTCAAATGATTACGATTTGCTTAGACAATCGGGCCTTTGTTTACATAGTTAGCTAGTTACAGGTAAACTAATATAAAAGCGTGTTAATAGTAAGTAAAAATAGGTAAAATTGGTGTCGACAGCTTCAAATCTCACTTAGTTAACTTTCTCGTGTAAATTAGCGGTAGGTATTAGCCATCCCGCTAATTATTGCTGTATTGCCTGCCGTCACGAGAACCGAGTAACAGAATCGTGCGAGCTTTCTTTTTTTAACTGTTTTTGAGTTAATCTATACTTCTTTACTGAACAACAATAACAATTTTAAATGCGAAAGTTTGGATGAATGGATGGATGGATGTTTGTCACTCAATCACGCCATAACAGTTGAACGAATCTGGATGAAACTTGGCACAGAGATAGATTATAGTCTGGAATAACACATAGGCTACTATATTTATCCCGAAAAAGTAAAGTTCCCGCGGCAACCAAAAATTCACAGATTTCGCAGTCCCCGCAAGAATCGGGGCATTGAAAATGAATACTTATATTTATTTACGAAAAAAATTTATTTTATCTTGAATTATCACATTACAAGTTGAATAATAAGAAATTTTTAGTGAGATTTTACTTCCCTAAATATACATAACTACATTACTTACAAGGCATCTTTTAACACCATTACCATGACGATCGGTCAGCGTATATTTAGGTTTGCGTGTTCAATAGATTCCTTCTATTGAACACGCAAACGTAAATATTCGTAAAATGGTTATCAGATGCAAATCGCCTGAGACGTATTATTGGCCATAGCTCCGAGGATTTTGGGAGGATCGAGATGGGAATAGTACCAAGAGTTGAGAAATTTATCCAGACACGTGTGAGCGTTAGAATTTTGAAAATCGGCTGGTAACTGTTTTTGGAATTTTGAAAAATGTTTAAAAATTACGGGGTTTTTGGGGGGTATTTGTTTACTAAATGGTAAATATTTCAGAAAAAAACCGACTTAAGAAAAAAATTAAACAAATGAAAAGGTCCTAGGGTTATAGTTTAGCTACAAAATGGAATTTTTTTTAAAATTTTTTTGAAAATTGGTTAATAATTGTGATTTGTAGGTGGTCCCTTTAGATTTGGAATGGTAAAAAGACAGGTATTTCCGTATATAAAAAGTGATGCTTCTATGATTATTGACCGATCGTCATGGTATTGGTGTTAAAAGATGCGGAGGCAGGCGAGAAGTGCATTCGAGTTAGAATTTTGAAAATCGGTTAATACATTTTTGAAAAATTTTGAAGAAGTGATTTTAATTTTTTAAGAATAAACCAAAGCTGCAGTGATTATTGACCGATCGCGTATTTCCGTTTGCGTGTTCAATAGAAGGCAGCATTGCCTTGAACCCTTCACGGGTTTGATGTGCTAATTTTTTATTTAAACTCGCGTTCAATTTATGGAACTCATCCTCCAATCGCGCACGGATTTTTAACCGAAATTTTCTTTCAAACAGGTGCTTTCAATTCAAGGCGATCAATCTGACAACGCTGGAGTTTGGGAGCGTTGGCGACGGTATTTTATGGTGAATGTCATGCTATAAAAGGGTTATAATATTATTAAAAAATGTAGATCTCTCCCAAAACCGAATCAGAACAACCCGACTCCACGTAGTCTTGTCTGTGCTACCCTTAAAGTGTTTTTGTAAAGCGCGAAGCCAGAAGCTCGCGAAAGAGGTCTTGAATGAAGCGACCGACCTTAGTGCAAAGCAATGATGAGGTCTAGGTTGAAGCGCGCTTGCCTAGGAGATGCCTATTCACTCTTGCCTTGAAGGAAGATACCTAAGTTATACGTGACAGGAAACACGTGCGCTGGGAGGATGTTCCACACCAGCGGTTCGGATCAGAAACGTCCAGCAAAAACGTTTCGTGCGGGCAGATTGGACATCAACCACATAAGGATACCAACGCTGACGGTTTCTCGCTGTTCTGTGGTAGAACGGAGAAAGAGGAACAAGGTTGTGAAGTTCCTGAGCACACTCTCCATGGAAGAAAGGAGGAGGAGGAACAAGGTTGTGAAGTTCCTGAGCACACTCTCCATGGAGCATCCGATAAAATAATAAAACACCGAGTCCGATTTAATAATAAAAGACCTTATAAGTCAAAGGAAATGACTCATGGAGATCACCAAGCACGACGAAGATAATAGTACGGTTAATATAGATATTTGGGTTCCGAATGTCATGTTTTTGTGTAATTAAGTACATACTACCTACGTCAACAATTAGGCCATGTAACTACACGTGAAAACCATGAAGACATGGATATGGTCGCACGCACTAGTTAATTGAGATGAAGGCTATGTCAAAAATAAATTATTTCTTACTGATTATTAAATAGAGCCTGCCTCGTTGGTCCCAATTGTCCCGGGTCGGGCCATAATTAAGTATTTAGTTTTTCTGACAAGAAATTCTCAGTAACTACTAGCATGGAGTTAGAGAAATAAACTTTTACAAGTACTTTTGAATCGTCGAGTGAATCTACCACTGGTTCGGAATGCCATTCCTACCGAGAAGAACCAGTAAGAAAATCGGCGGTTGCTCTTTTGAGAAAAAAATTTTCAATTTCATTATTTTATAGAATACATAAGTAATTACTTAGCATTGCTGGAGCGAGTCAAATCCATGCTCTTTTGTCATTTACGTAATCTTCAACAGCATAATAAGCTTTTTTCAGGAGCATACTTTTAATGGACTTCTTAAACTTGTGTAAAGGCAAGTTTAAGATAGGTTGTGGAATTTTGTTATAAAATAAAAGGCTCATTCCCACGAACGACCTTCGGATCTTCTTGAGGCGTGATGGAGTCACGTCATTGGAGCAGCGTGGTGGGTCTAAGCTCCAATTTTCTCTCTCCTATGAGAGTGGAGGCCTGTGCCCAGCTGTGGGACGTTAATGGGCTGTAGTGGATTAAATAGTCTTCAAAAAGATCTAAAATTATGTGAATTTTAAACTATAGATTACAGAAAAATAGTGCGTAGATATTCGACGACGTCATAACTATGTATTCCATACAATCCATTAGTACAAGCAAATCCTAAGAAGAACCAGAAAGAGAATCAAGAAGCTGTGTGGGGAACTGTGTGGGGAACTTGTTACGAGTACAAGTTCCCCACACAGTTCCCCACGATAGTAGCCCCATAATAGCGCGATATTTCAAGTTTTCCATTTTGTAAACTGAGTGACACAAAGAAAAAGAGGAAAAAACAAATGAATTAGGGCTTTCAAAACACAAAAGCATGAGTAAATAGCTGTATAAATTTGAAATTGAAATTCTTAACCAAAGAGGAGATATCTGAGATCAAAGTGGTCAGTACGACAAAACAGCAATTTCATATGTAAGGACCTAATACAAATCTTTATTTCAGGGGGGCTCTCATAGAAGCGAATGCGAAGAAAATGTTTTTTATAGCGTTACATAGGGTTGCGGTATATCATTTTAAAGAAAATATATTTTTTTTAATTTTTCCCCTAAAATTGACGAAATGGGGGCTTTCAAAGTGGAGATTTTCTAACGCCCAAAGTTGACCTCAGAACTCTCAATTTCTGAAAGGCTGACTCTGAAACTTGATCAATTATTTGAATTATATCCTGTACTTGAACAACAAATACTCAAAATAAGATAAATATTATAAGGAAACGTAATTATTTAATTTCTTAATGAGCTTCAGTATTTTAAACACAACTTCATAATGATGTCAATAGATGGCGCTCTGTGAAAGTTTATTCGTTTCTCCAATAACTCTTTATCCGTTTTGCGTCTAATGTTAAAAGTTAACTATTACATATATTTAAAACTATCTTATGGATACCGCGAGGTCTCAGTTCGGGGCGAACCACTAGTAATAATATTAATAAGCCAATAAGTGCTACTAAAATTCAAGGATTTCCTCACCTATAGACGAAAGGCCCGACTTCGTTCAGCTTCGGTTTCTCTCCGTTCTCCAGGAAGCCCTGCGGATTGGTGACGTTGAAGATGTATACTTTGGTCAGCCGGATGACTCCCGGCCGCTGCCAGTAGCTGTAGCTCAGGGACCCATTCCAGAGCTTCAGTTCCTGGAAATAGGCATCGGTTTCAATAAATATCGCCTCGTTGGTGTAGTGGTTAGCACGTTTGACTGCGCCCGACAAGGTTAGATTTTTTTTTTTTTTTTTTTTTTTTTTTTTTTTTTTTTTTTTTAAATATTTATCCACTACCGGTGAGCCCTTGACTGCCACTGATGGTAAGTGATGATGCAGTCTAAGATGGTAGGGCTAACCTGTTAGGGGCATGACAGTTATGTTAAAACCTATACCCCTATTCGGTTTCTACACGGCATCGTACCGGAACGCTAAATCGCTTGGCGGCACGTCTTTGCCGGTAGGGTTACTAGCCACGGCCGAAGCCTCCCACCAGGCCAGACCAGGGAAAATTCGGAAATTATAAATTCCCAAATTGACCCTGCCGGGGATCGAACCCGAACGTGCGGAGGACGTTAAAACAACAGCGCTACACACTGCGTCACGGAGGTAGTCATTAAGTATTGGGTTTTTCTGATTAGAAATTCTCAGTACTAGCCCGGAGTTAGGAAGTTGGCGGTGTTTCACCCCCGTGCCTCGGAGAGCACGTTAAGCCATCGGTCCCGGTTATTATCGCTAACATGATAATAGTCGTTAAAGCCCGCCAACCCGCATTGGAGCAGCGTGGTGGGTCTAATCTCTAATTCCCTCTCTCCTATGAGAGTGGGGGCCTGTGCCCAGCAGTGGGACGTCAATGGGCTGTAGACTCAAGCGCGAGTCAGACAACGCACAAAGGGTTCTGTACATACATAAATGAAATGAAATGATTTGAAATGAAATGAAATGAAATGATTTATTTATTTCATGTAGGACTACTTGTGTCACTTATGAAACGTTAAGACTCTACCACCGGTTCGGAAAAATGATTCTACTGAGAAGAGCCGGCAAGAAACTCAGCAGTTGCTCTTTTCATAGAAAAGAAAAGGTTACAATATGTAGACAACACAACACATACGTTACAAGTATTACACTGACTTGTGGGTCACTGGATGCGAGGCCGGTTGCTTCCATGCAACTTTGTCGTTATAATATCTTGGATCTGGATGACATTTGGCACAGAGATTCATTATAGTCTGGAATAACAAAGAGGCTACTTTTTCTCCCGGAAAAGTGTCCGCGGGAACTAAAAACCTCAATCCACGCTGAACAAGTCGTGGCACTTATAAAAGTAATCTATTTACCTTAAAAATAATGTAATCCAACCAAGGCACGAACGACAGGATGACACCAAGTACCACAGTGCATATGCTGAATGTGATCACCGCCAGGCGACCTGCAACAAACAGACAAACACGTTTATATAGATCGATCATGATTTATAATAAAATCCTAAAAGCTATCACAGACGAAAAGACGGAAACAGCTTTCTAGCTTTATAATAAAGAAGCAATTAGAATAATGTTTCAATTACAATTAATCCGTAGTTGCACCGAGATTGTCGAGTTAACGACTCCGCACGGCCATAATTAAAGCCAGCTTCTAAGGTCATTAGTGTCTGATTTATTAGACACCGGTACCCTTACTCTGAGATTGATCGAAATTGAAATACGTCTCACTAAAGTGGGGTGAAAGTGAGCTACAGCCAGCGCTCCAAGCGGAAACATGGTGAACAAAAAGTCACCAAGTCATTCCCACTCCAAGCGAAATTCAATGAGACAGTATGCTTACTCTGAGTTTGATCGAATTTGAAATACGTCTCACTAAAGTGAGGTGAGAGTGAGCTCCTCCATACATCTACAGCCAGCGCTCCAAGCGGAAATATGGTGAACAAAAAGTCACCGAGTCATTCCCACTCCAAGCGAAATTCAATGAGACAGTATGCTTACTCTGAGTTTGATCGAATTTGAACTACGTCTCACTAAAGTGAGGTGAGAGTGAGCTCCTCCATACATCTACAGCCAGCGCTCCAAGCGGAAACATGGCGAACAAAAAGTCACCGAGTCATTCCCACTCCAAGCGAAATTCAATGAGACAGTATGCTTACTCTGAGTTTGATCGAATTTGAAATACGTCTCACTAAAGTGAGGTGAGAGTGAGCTCCTCCATACATCTACAGCCAGCGCTCCAAGCGGAAATATGGTGAACAAAAAGTCACCGAGTCATTCCCACTCCAAGCGAAATTCAATGAGACAGTATGCTTACTCTGAGTTTGATCGAATTTGAAATACGTCTCACTAAAGTGAGGTGAGAGTGAGCTCCTCCATACATCTACAGCCAGCGCTCCAAGCGGAAATATGGTGAACAAAAAGTCACCGAGTCATTCCCACTCCAAGCGAAATTCAATGAGACAGTATGCTTACTCTGAGTTTGATCGAATTTGAAATACGTCTCACTAAAGTGAGGTGAGAGTGAGCTCCTCCATACATCTACAGCCAGCGCTCCAAGCGGAAACATGGCGAACAAAAAGTCACCGAGTCATTCCCACTCCAAGCGAAATTCAATGAGACAGTATGCTTACTCTGAGTTTGATCGAATTTGAAATACGTCTCACTAAAGTGAGGTGAGAGTGAGCTCCTCCATACATCTACAGCCAGCGCTCCAAGCGGAAACATGGCGAACAAAAAGTCACCGAGTCATTCCCACTCCAAGCGAAATTCAATGAGACAGTATGCTTACTCTGAGTTTGATCGAATTTGAAATACGTCTCACTAAAGTGAGGTGAGAGTGAGCTCCTCCACACATCTACAGCCAGCGCTCCAAGCGGAAATATGGTGAACAAAAAGTCACCGAGTCATTCCCACTCCAAGCGAAATTCAATGAGACAGTATGCTTACTCTGAGTTTGATCGAATTTGAAATACGTCTCACTAAAGTGAGGTGAGAGTGAGCTCCTCCACACATCTACAGCCAGCGCTCCAAGCGGAAATATGGTGAACAAAAAGTCACCGAGTCATTCCCACTCCAAGCGAAATTCAATGAGACAGTATGCTTACTCTGAGTTTGATCGAATTTGAAATACGTCTCACTAAAGTGAGGTGAGAGTGAGCTCCTCCACACATCTACAGCCAGCGCTCCAAGCGGAAATATGGTGAACAAAAAGTCACCGAGTCATTCCCACTCCAAGCGAAATTCAATGAGACAGTATGCTTACTTTGAGTTTGATCGAATTTGAAATACGTCTCACTAAAGTGAGGTGAGAGTGAGCTCCTCCATGCATCTACAGCCAGCGCTCCAAGCGGAAATATGGTGAACAAAAAGTCACCGAGTCATTCCCACTCCAAGCGAAATTCAATGAGACAGATCGAGTTTATAACTCACCAAACGTACAAAAATTACGATATGACTAATGTCACTTGCTATTTTGGCACTCCGAATGTTACTTTTAACACAGATTGACGTCTCAAAATGCGAGAATGACGTCATTTTCACATTCGATGGCGGATTCGTAACTCACCGAAAATATTCGCTTACACTTAGGGTGGTGAGCTCTCACGTCGATTAATCGTATTTGCAATGTTAAAATTGGGAGTAAGCACACTGGTGATAACATTAGATTGATTAGATCAGAATATCTGTATATAAAATTCTCGTGTCACAATGTTAGTTACCATACTCCTCTGAAACGGCTCGATCGATTTTTATGAAATTTTAAATGCATATTCAGTAGGTCTAAGCATCGGCTACTATCTATTTTTCATACCCGTAAAACACCTGTATCCACACGTACGGAGTCGCGGGCATCAGCTAGTTTCTGTAAATATTTAACTAGGTACTAACACACATTATCATATTCTTATTAAGTACTAGATTAAGTATTTTTGATTCCCGCGAAAACTACTTAATTATTCGTCATAGCCGACGTCCTTTCCCGGGATACAGTTTAACGCTGTACTAAATTTCATCAAAATCGGCATGAAAGCGGAGCAGACAGACAGACATACACATTTTCGCTTTTATAATATTAGTATGGATTCGGTCGATAATCTTTATCAGCCCTAACTAAATGGGACGTACAGGTATCTCTTATGTCTTATGCTACGGCATGTTTTGACTCTATCATATTCCTATCGCAAATCCATACTAATATTATCAATGCGAAAGTGTGTCTGTCTGTCTCTCTGCTACGCTTTCACGGCTTATTTGGTACAAGGATAGGTTGTATACCGGGGAAGGACACAAACTTTTCCCGGGAAATTAAAGAGTTCCCGTGGGACTAGAAATAACTGTCTCTTCATCCGATTTTGATGCAATTTGGTATAGGGATAGTTTGTATCCTTCCAGGATATAGGCTAATTTTTATCCCGGAAAATTAAAGAGTTCCCGCGGGAATCAAAAAAATCCTATCCACGCGGACAAGTCGTGGGATTCATCTAGTCAAAAATAAAATTGTGAGACTCTCCAGTTGTTTAAGTTTAAAATAAACTAACTACGCATGTGTGTCCATAAACATTAAGTTTATAGCAATGGAAGTACATTAAAAGTAAATTCATAGTTTTTTGTGTTTCTTATGTCACGACAAACAAGAATATTGTTACGGTTATGAATATTTGATTGCAATTGAACAAGTTTTTTCGTTCGTTGAATTCTGCAGCTCGTTTTTCATATTAAGTACCATTTTAAATCACTTCACTTGCCAAAATGATGATATATGAACGATCTTAGGTCCTCTATTATTTATTTTATATAGCGCTGACATTATCAAGAATATAAACAAATCATAATTAAAACAATTAAAAAACACGACTGCCCTGCCAAAAAACGCACTAAAAAGTTAAAAATCTAAATTAATCTAGTTAAATTAGAATCTTATTCGTATTTTTATTAAATGATATTTTTTGGTGAATCACTGGATATTGAACTATATTGTTATATATTTTTGGAGTTTACTCATCATTTTCTAGATGATGATGATATAGCTAATCTTATTTTTGAAAATTTATTTTTCAAAATAAGTCTTTAATGCGGGACCATGGTCACCCCGTCAATTTCTTTTTTAATTTTTCCAGCCTATGTCACCCGGAATAAGCTGGGGATTCTAACGATATCTTATTTATCAAAATCGGTTCAGGCGTATAGAAGTTATGGTGGAATATACAAACTCACATACATACATACATACATACATGAACCCTGAACACAATATAGTCCTTTTTTTTCAGGCAGTCGTATTAAATTGTAAATTTCACATTTATGCTGATGATTTACAGGTAACCTACTACTCTTTTGAACCAAGCAAATACCTATATGCAGTCCAGATGATATATGAAGATTTCCAGCGAATCGCGGATTGTTCGGAGAGGAACTCGTTGGTTCTCAATCCCTGTAAATCTAAGCTTTTAATGTTTGGAACTAGGGCACAAATAAGCAAAATTAATTTTTAACGTCTGTTTAAAGGGTAATGCTTTGGAACGTGTGTTTGAAGCCCACAATTTAGACTTGCTAATGGATACGGAGCTAAGGTTTGAGAACCATATAGCCACAGTAGTGCGTAACTGCTTTTATCGTTTAAAAATAATGTATAAGATACGTAAAGGATTCAAATTCGCCTAATAATCAACAAGGAATGAAAACATACAGTAAATCTTAATTTATTTTGTACCTTCAATTTTAATAACTAGAATTTAACGGACACTTCTAAATAATAATAATGAAAAAAATGGGAATTTAATCGATTTTCTATCATTTCCCTTTCCTCGAAACCTCAAATCACCGCTTGAGCGCTGGAAACGTCAAGTAAGAGTAAGACCTAAAACAGTTTAAAGCGTTTAGATGATACGAGAAGGATAAATAATATTGAAAATGGCTCTCTTAACGATACGAGCAGGAAACACATATATTTTGTCTTAGTGTGCGAGTGAGATCAAACGCCATCTTTTTGTTAGTGTTGAGATTGACAAAGACATTATTTTATAGGGATGGCAAAGGTAAAAACGATAAAAAAATCGATATTTTAAGCAGTACCGATAATTATTATCGAGTGAAAATATCGACTAACTTAATTTATCGACTTTATAGGATGGCTGTACCTGGTTTACTTTTCGTGACAATTGTGTGGTAACTATTCTTGGAAAAAAAAGTAGTGTAGTTCGAGAAAGCTGAGCTCCGTATAAAAAAACGGCCATCCAGGTGGTTTATATTACCATATAATTATAATGTAAACCACCTGGGAGCTAATTAAATAACCTGTGTATCTTGTGTCAACTCTATATTAATTAACTAACATTCAAAATCTAACCTCAAAATCAAAAATATTATCGTCAATAAATAAATTCTCTGAAGTGTCCGTTGTTTAAATCTAGTTTCAATGGTATTTATGTGTTATTTTGAATTAGATAATGTATGTTTTATGAATGTTGGTTCTTAGGCGAACTTTGTATGGGCGATGTGCGGATCCGTCTAGTGGAAGCATTGATTTTATCGAAGCTGAACTGCGTTCCTTGGTCCTCGATTGTTGAGCAAGCTAATTCAGCGAGTTCAGAATGCGTGTGCACGATTCTGTTTCAACGTTCCTCCTACAACTCATGTTATACCCTATTTAAATAAGCATAATCTGCTAAAAATAATATATAGGTGGAAGGTGAACCTAGCCAGCTTGCTTTTCGGGGTTTTCAGGAGTGCCAAACCGTCGTACACTTATGATAAGCTGGGAGGTTGTACGAGGGTTGAGACCATTTCAGAGGTACACGTAAGCTTTTAAGTGTTCCGCATTTGTTCAGCTGCCTTTAGGGGCAGTTATAAGTATGCGGCGACCAGATGTTGGAATATCATCCCACCGCCTATTCGGAAATGCCGTTCTAAGAATGCTTTTAATCAAAAATTAATACAGTCCATTCTTGTTAAACAAAGGGAATATGAAATGGTTGCTGTGGATACATCTGTTATATAGCTAGGTTACTAAATAATTAGGGTAGGATTTCGTATAGTTTATTCGCACGGATTTAAGTGAAATATTATGTAATGTTTTCTTATTACATTTTATTTTATATTACAGCATAATATATCATATTATATTATATTTATTATTATCATGAGGCTGAGGGAGGCTTCGGCCATGGCTAGTTACCACCCTACCGGCAAATAAACCGAAATAATAATTACCTTGTTTAGTTTTTTAAGGAATATATTGTATTTGTACATATTGTTGTATTCAAAATAAATAAATTTAAATAAATTGAATTGAAAGACGGCACCGCCAAGTGATTTAGTGTTCCGGTACGATTTCGTGTAGAAACCGATGGGGGGTATGGGTTTAATATAACTGCCTTGTCCCTAACAGGTCAGCCCGCTAACATCTTAGCATCATCACTTACCATCAGGTGAGATCGCAGTCAAGGGCTAACTTGTAGTGGATAAAAAATTTGATATTTCATTGATATTTCATGGACCTATACGGTCCTAAAAACACTCATAGGTACCTACTTCTCTTATTTAAAAATAGTGTTAAAACTAAATGTAGATTTCAATCAGGAAAAGTATGTGTTGGGTATTTGACAACTAGTCAAATCAGCAACTTTTTTTTTTCAAACATCAAAACGCATGCTTAGTATGGATTTTGTATGAAATTTTAAGTTGTGACGTCATCAAAGTTCGACGCACTTTTTTTACTTCAATCGATAGTTTAAAATGGTTATTCAAAATAAAACTAGCAGGGGACGTGGATATTACGATCATTTATTTAATAATCATCATCATCATCATCACTACAGCCCATTAACGTCCCATTGCTGGGCACAGGCCTCCACTCTCATAGGAGAGAGGGAATTAGAGCTTACACCCACCACGCTACTCCAATGCGGGTTGGCGGGCTTTAACGACTATTATCATGTTAGCTTAATAACCGGGACCGACAGCTTAACGTGCTCTCCGAGGCACGGGGGTGAAACACCACCAATTTCCTAACTCCGGGCTAGTACTGGGAATGTCTAATCAGAAAAACGCGATACTTGATTATGGCCCGACCCGGGACTCGCACCCAGGACCTCATCGGCCGCAATCAAACATGCTAACCACTAGACCAACGAGGCAGTTAATTTAATAAGTTAATTTAATAATCACTAAAAAATTATTTATTTCACTAGTAGTCAAATACCCAGTTGCGGCGTCTCATTAGTAGGTATACCGCTACCTACCCTCATATTATAAAATAGCGTGTTTCAAGCTATTATAACTCTTGCGGTCTAGAAACCTGGCTAATATGGAAAATCACGTAGTTTACTCACATTGATAGAGTAAGACATACGGAAGGAGACAAGAGTGTTCTTCTGAACCTTCACGAAACAGAACAGAAACAGTTTGTTGTTAAGCAACAAAGTTAAAGCATAGAGTAATGTATACAGGGTTACAGGAAAAGTCGACCTAGATCCGTTAAGGGCGTGTAGTACACATCATTTCTGAATGATTTCACTATGGAACCCCCCATCCTAAACTTAACCGTTTTCGAGATATTCGAGTTTATTTTTTTTTATGAAAATGCCCAATTTTTCGGCTATTGAATTGAATATTTTGAATTTTTTTGACTCTTATGATTATTTTTTTGGTTTTTTACATGAAGAATGAGATGTTTAATGACCTCAATGACTAAAATTTTCGTTTTTTTCGTAAAATTAAGTCTTTAATGCGGGACTATGGTCACCCCATAATTTTTATTTTATTTTACTAGTATATGTCACCCGGAATAAGCTAGGGATTCTAACGATACCTCATTTATCAAAATCTGTTCAGGTTTATGGAAGTTATGGTGGAAAATACAGACTCACATACATACATACATACATGCATACATGAACCTTAAAAAACATCTACATTTTATCAGCTATCCAACGAGGTATAACAACCTAGGGTTGTATTTAAACTCATAGAAAAATACATAGTTGGAAAGGTTCAGGTAGTAGGTCTAACGGGTCCCTCGGGCTATTGTCCTTCAAGTTAATCCGGTGCGTGTGAGCGAGACAACTTACGATTTATGCAGAGTGAGAAAAATAATGTGCAAAAACAAGTTTGGGGATACAACATGCCCATTGTTTTGTATTGGGTCGTTTGTTTGCTTGCCATTTTAGTCTGCTCATGCGATTCGTCCATGGTAGATGCGAATTATTGTGCTTTCGGATTCCCACACGACTTGGCTTTGTTTAGTTCAGCATCATCATTTCAGCCTACTGGCTTATCGAATTTAGATTCATCTGTCCACAATATTAATTTTAGGAAATTCGGGTCCTCGATATCTGCATTGAGCATGAATCTGCAGAAGTCCATGCGTCTCGCGGGATCTCCTTCTTCAATTACATGTACCGGCGTGTAGTGGTATGGATACAGGCCTGCCGTATGAACCGTAAACCACACTTTCCACTGAGTTAGGCCCAGTTCACGGGCAAAAATATTGGTCGAAGTGGTTGGGTCTCTTCTGAACCGTTCTACGATTTCAATTGAAACAGTTCCTCGTTGTTATCAATGACAAAGTTAAAGCGAAACAGAGTAATGTATCATATGTCACCGTAAGATTGTAAAAACCGTTAGATTATAATCTAACTCGCGAAATTGTAAACTGTCGAAAGATTGTGAACCGTTCAATGTTCTAAGTGTAAATGTTTGAAATATACATTGTATTTACGTTTTCTTGTCTGTTTTTTGTAGGTTAGGCTAGGGTTCGACATAAACAATCAGGTAGTGGTGGTAAACACTTAGGTTCTATCGGGTTAATAGACCTAACAGATTACAATCTACCGAAAAATTATGCGTTAAATTGTAATCTGTCGACAGTTTGCAATTTCGCGAGTTAGATTATAATCTAACGGTTTTTACAATCTTACGGTGACATATACATTTTTAAAGCTAGATCACTACAAATATCTGGTACCAAAATATAGGATAAACAACTCAGGATATGAAATAAAATGGTTATTTCATGTAGAACAGGCTTACACAGGCTTACATATTTTAGCTTAATCTCTAATATTACTAGCATAATTATTATAAAGGTACTTTAGGCAGAGTTGGTTTTGAGTCAACGATAGTATGAAACTTCAAAGTGGAAAAATTAAATTTAATAACTGTCTATATCCTCGGGGTATTTTTCCTACCGTCCATAATTTAAGCACAATTCTATCACTCCTCGATAATCCATACTAATATTATAAATGCGAAAGTATCTGTCTATCTGTCCGTCTGTCTGTCGGTCTGTCTGTCTGTCTGTCTGTCTGTCTATCTGTGTGTCTGTCTGTCTATCTGTCTGTCTACTACGCTTTGACAGCCCATCTATTCAAACGATTTTGACGAAATTTGGTATAGCGGTAGGTTACATGCCGGGCAAGAACATAGGCTTTTTTATATCCCTGAATATTAAGAAGTTCCCCGGGGAATCAAAATATTATATATAATTATAAGACCCAATGGGCTGGCACTTTGACAGAGTGGAAGTTGTGTATAACTTCTCTTCGGAGGAGATGTCATATTCCTTCACCTACTTAAAGTAACTACTTAATAACATGTCAACTAAAACTAAACGACCAAATAATTATATACGTCATCACAGTAAAGCTAAACGTGACTTTTAACTATACTCAAGAGTTTTGGAAATTGCCTACTTAGTGAACAACGAAGCCCTGTTATTATTACTAATGGAATATTAGGTATTTAATTAGGCACTTTGTACGATTCTAAAGCTAAGTGCTCACTTGCAATCAAATTGCAGAAGTCAGTTGTCTTTATTGACTCGAACTCGTTTCAATTGGGTATTTGACTACTATTCAAATAAATTCTTTTTTAGTGATTAATAAATAGAGAATATCCCAAAAGTCATAAAAGGGGTGTGGGTTTAATATACCTGCCATGCCCCTAACAGGTTAGCCCGCTACCATCTTAGACTGCATCATCACTTACCACCAGAAGAGATCGCAGTCAAGGGCTAACTTGTTGTGGACAAAAAAAAATATTCATCATAACATATTATGGGGTTAAACCTACCTCAATTTTGACAATATCACAAGACACCCGAGACACAACCAAGAATTGAACACGGATCCTCAACTGTTCCTATAATTTTTTTTTAAGAAGAGATGTGGCGAAAATCTTCCACCAGGAAGTATTCTGTATTTTTCTTTTTTCTCTATCAGCTGTTTTCTAAGGTCATGTCGGAACAATGGATTGCAAATGTACTAGGAAATGATTATTAGATTAACGTTCATCGATTTCCTATTGTGAAATACTATTGTATTTATTCAATATCGTAGTTTTATAAGGTATTTAACTTACAATTTAAAGATTTTATTGATTAATTCCTAAATAAAATCGAATAAAATCATTTACTGTTTGTTCTTAGATCTAATTACAGTGGCGTGCACAGGTTTTTTTTTTATTTTTTTATTTATTTGGTCTACCAACAGCATATCATTTAAAATATAGATCAGAAAATTTACTAAATATTAGGTACTAAGTTAAAATGATTAGCCACTTAAAGGTAAACACCGCATGCACTAGGTTTCGCACACATAGCAGATCTAGGACAACTAGAGTAAGCAATGCTTTTATGCCTCTATGACTAAGAGACTTAAGAGTCATGACTCTATCACCGCAAAACCAGGGGCTCTATTACGGTGAAATGATTGCTTCAATGTAACGATCGTAATCATCTTTGATTGGCTATTCTCCACTCTGCAGTAAAATAATTATCATTTAGCCAATCACAATAATATAGTCTAGGCAATAAAGCTAGTAGACCCCAACAATAATTCCTCAGGCGACGAAGCTTTATAGTATGATAAGGTATCATGAGTTAATTAAACGTATATTATAAATATCTAAATATATAAAAGGAAAAGGTGACTGACTGTCTGACTGATCTATCAATGCACAGCTCAAACCACCAGGACGAATCGGGCTGAAAGTTGGCATACTTTAATAACATAGGTACTTAGGCATCCGCTAAGAAAGGATTTTTGAAAATTCAACCCCCGAGGGGGTAAAATGAGGGTTTGTTTGTATGAAAATTGAACTTAACGTGAACTAAGCTGCGGGTAAAAGCTAGTAAGTGTACAGAGGGGCTTTGAAAGCGTAGTATAGTCAAATAATATAGTCTAGGCAATAAAGCTAGTTGACCATAACAATAATTCCTCAGGCGACGAAACTTTATAGTATGATAAGGTATCATGAGTTGAACGTATATTATAAATATCCACCAAAAAATCAGAAAGGAAATAAGGTTTTTTATGCTATACCCAATTGTTAAAGCAGGATTAAGGTACATTATCGCGTAAATGCAGTTTATATTTTATCATAAAATCGGTTTAAATATCGAAGTTCTGCACGATTATTTCTTTTGATATTTCGGTTTTGAGTGTAATTATAGTACCTGCTATTATTTTAAAAAGAAATCGAGAAAATATTCAGTCATTAATATTAAGTTTTCGGTATAAATACCTAACTTCCGGATGTCTTTTTTAAACGACTGCCTGAAAAAAGGAGTATATTGTTTTCAGGGTTCATGTATGTATGTATGTATGTGAGTTTGTATATTCCACCATGACTTCTATACGCCTGAACCGATTTTTATAAATGAGGTATCGTTAGAATCCCTAGCTTATTCCGGGTGACATAGGCTACAAATTTTTTTTTAAAAATTGATTGGGTGACCATGGTCCCGCATTAAAAACCAAAATTGAAAAAAAAAAACGAAAATAAGATTAACATCATCTAGAAAATGATGAGTAGATTCCAAAAATATATAATACTATAGCTCAATATTTAGTGATTTACAAAAAAATATCATTTAATAAAAAATGTGAATAAGATTCCAAAGGCAATCGCTTCTTATGGAGGTAAACTCCAAAAATAATATGGCAGGGCAGTCGTAGTTTTTAATTCGTTAAATTAATTTTTGTTGGATATTTTTGTGTAAGTTTTGGATCATCCAATACTAAAACCCAGACAAGTTTCATCGACTGAAGATTTAATGCGGAGGTCTCCATACAACGGACCGCCCCATTGCCTAGACTATAATAGGGATTTTAGCAAAATAAAGATACAACATAGTATAAGAAATACATAAGCATTTGGATATATATAGTAACCTAAATATAGCTTTTGCATCTACTTGGAATGAAACTCAGGTTTCCCTTTTCAAAAAAGCGATTTAGTATACGACTACCTGAAAAAAGGAGTATATTGTTTTCAGGGTTCATGTATGTATGTATGTATTGCATCATAACTTTTGTACGCCTGAACCGATTTTGATAAATGAGGTATCGTTAGAATCCCTAGCTTATTCCGGGTGACATAGGCTCGTAAAATTAAAAAAAATTAATGGGGTGACCACGGTCTCGCATTACAGAAGTTGAAAAAAATATTCGAATATAAAATCAACTTTATAATATCATCATCATGATCATCATCTAGAAAATGATGAGTAGATTCCAAAAATATATAACAATATATGTTTATATATATATAAAAATATAAAAAAATATAATTCAATAAAAATGTGAATAAGATTCTAATTTAAACTAGATTAATTTAGATTTTTAACTTTTTAGTTCGTTTTTTGGCAGGTCAGTCGTGGTTTAAATATTTTTAATTATGACTTATTTGCATAGAGTTATTATCACTGAGTTAATCATCTAACTTACCTGTCATTCATTCATCATTCTTTCGCGATTCGCGTGAGAATGCAAATACGATTAGCTTCTAATTTATATGCATCTAATAATTAATCTATAATATTAATATCTCGCTGGTCAACTACCTCGTTGGTCTAGTGTTTAGCGTGTTTGATTACTGCTGACGAGGACCCGGGTTCGAGTCCCGCGTCGGGCCATAATTAAGTATTAAGTAATTTACTAATATAGTAGATAGTAAGGGCTTTCTGACTAGAAATTCTCAGTACTCGCCCGGAATCAGGGAGGTGGTGAATAATCTCCCCCGTACCTTGGAGAGCACGTTAAAAGCCGCGGTCCGGATTGTTATCACCAACATGTTAATAGTCGTTAAAACCCGCATTGGAGCAGCGTGGTGGGTCTAACTCTAATTCCCTCTCCCCTCTGAGAGTGGAGGCCTGTGCCCAGCAGTGGGACGTTAATGGGCGGTAGTGGTGGATAAATATCTCGATTGAACAGAATAAATGCGTTTTTTATTGTTAAGATCCATATTTTAAGGCTTTAAACTCTCGGGTTTATACTCCAGACGGGTTCGAAACTAGTCGGGCATCCTCCGACAATAAAGTGAGTTAACCGTTAAATACTTATATATTTTTTATAACTGCCTGTTTGGTCTACTTAGTAGTTATAGGCCTATTACAATGGCCGCTAAAGAGAGGGACCCTTTCTCCCTAAATGTTATTACACTACATTGATTCAAGTGTAAGGGTCCCTGTGAATAGGCCTCTTAGCATGTTCGACTGAGGAAAATGAATACAAAAACTTACGAAAAAAATGTTTTCTTTAAAAATTTTCAAAAATTTTATAACCGATTTTCAAAATTCCAACTCGAATACACACAATTTTTAACACCATTACCATGACGATCGGTCAATAATAATAGAAGCGACATCGCTTTTTATATATGGAAATACCCGTTTTTCCATAATTCCAAATCTTATTCAACGCCATTTTTTAACTAAACTACCTGTACACTAGGACGTTTTTAATTTTTTCTTAAGTCGGTTTTTTTCCGAAATATTTACAATTTAGTAAATAAACACCCCCCCCCCCCCCCGAAAAGCCCGACTTTTTTAACATTTTTCAAAATTCCAAGAAAAATTACCAGCCTATTTTCAAAATTCAAACACTTACACGTGTCTCGATAAATTCCTCAATTCTTGGTACTATTCCCATCTCGATCCTCCCAAAATCCTCGGAAGTATGGCCAAAAATACGTCTCAGGCGATTTGCATCTGATAACCATTTTCAATGGTAAAATGTTGTTTTCTCTCTTGATATCACGTGTGAATCTCCAAATATGTTACAAAATGTACCTGATGTATGTAATAACTTAACAATGAATAGCAAAAGTGTGACGTTTGATAACAAGTCATTGTTTTCCATTACACTCAAGGTCACACACACAATTACTGTCACCACCGATACTGCGAACTTAACATACATCCATATACTATCCATACTTCCATTTTATTATTATAAATGCAAAAGTGTGTCTGTCTGTCTGCTACGCTTTCACGGCTCATCTCTTCAACCGATTTTGATGAAATTATATTTGAGTATAGGGACAGTTTGTATCCTGGGGAAGGACAGACTTTTTATTCCGGAAAATTAAAGAGTTCTCGCGACAGTAAAAAAATTATCTCTTCAAACTATTATGATGAAATTTGGTATAGGGATAGTTTGTATCCCGGGGAAGGACATGGGCTACTTTTTATCCCGGAAAATTAAAGAGTTCTCGTGGGAATCAAAAAACCTTAATCCACGCGGACGAAGTCGTGGGCATCATCTAGTATAGTATACTAACTTTGCCCGCGACTTTGTTCACGTGGTTCAAGTTTTTGATTCCTTAATTTTCCGGGATAAAAAGTAGCCTATATCACTCTCCAGGTGGACACTTGGCAGGGGGACTTTGTTTTATAATATGCAGTGTTGCATCATACTAATTTTATAAATGCGAAAGTGAGTTTGTTTGTTGATTTGTTCTTCAATCACGCCGCAATAGAGCAACATATCTGTGATGTCTTGTATGGGTCCCTGAGAACCTGGAGAGTGACATAGGCATACTTTTCATACTTACATCCCTGCAAAAAATCACGTCGGTGTCAAAAAATGGCTCTGTGATTGAAGGACAAACCAAAAAACAAACACAATTTCGCATATAAAATACAACAATTAGTTAGTATGATTTTTAAATATTTTTTCCGTCGATGAAAATGCATAGTAAGAATAACTATATTATGGATGGTTATGCGCAAAATATTACTTATACAAAACCGCAAGTAAAAGTCAGCGTTCAAGAATTCGAATAAACAGCTCGTGTAGTGACAGTTGGCGTGACAACCATAGACCGCAGCTCGCATTGTCTATGCGTCCTTCAGCTTCCGCGTTTTGGTCACTAAGGGCTTTATTTTATTTATTTTTATTTTATTTATTGTATTTCGGAATACCAACAGCGAGTACACAAAGCTTAAATTAAAAATAGTACATAAGGTCTATAACCGTGTGGCACGCCACTTATAGGTATACACAGCTATAATTGTTGGCTAATTGTTCAATCGTCAGATAAAGTTTATCGGAGGAATAAATTGGACGCTTTGACGGATTTCCAATACAAAACCTGTCAAAACGTCAAATTTAATCCTCCGATAAACTTTATCTGACGATTAAAAAATTAGCCCTTAGTCGGCCGCCAGTTCACAGCTGACTAACCCGCTGCCGGTTTGTCACATTTGTTTATTATTCGGTTTCTACACGGCATCGTACCGGAACACTAAATTGCTTGATGGCACGTCTTTTACCTGTAGGGTGGTAATTAGCCACGGCCGAAGTCTCCCGGGCCAAGCCAGACCAGGGAAAATTCGGAAATTATAAATTTCCAAACGTTATTTCTCCGCACGTTAAGGCAACAGCGCTCAACACTGCGCCACGGAGGTCGGCAAATGTGATTGAAGTACAACCAAGAAACAAACACACTTTCACATTTATAATATTAGTATGATTAAGACCGCAAGCAAAAGTATGTCAAAAATTCGTATAAAGACTCGTGTCGATAGTTGTAGTGACAACCATAAACCGCAGCTCGCATTGTCTGTGCGTCCTTCAGCTTCCGCGATTTGGTCCCTTGGTCGGCCGCCAGCTCACAGCTCACTAACCCGCTGTCGGTTTGTTTACACTTAATTGTTACTCTGTGTCGTCGTATTGCTGAGGGTCATGACCCCTTGTTATTGATCACATACTATATTACAGGTAATTATACCAATTCTAAATTATTCCACGGAATATATCCTATCATATGTATTATGTTGGTTAGTCGCTACAAAGCAACGGATCGACGTAATTTTTTGCATGGGTATAGTTGAGGAACAGGAGAGTGACATAGGCTTTTTATCACTGATCAAAAATCACCTCGAACCGTTGCACTTTTGCGGCGTAAATGAAGGACAAACCAACAAAGCAACAAACAAAATTCACATTTATAATATTAGTATGATTGAAACCGCAAACAAAAGTCAGCAGTCAATAATTCGAATAAAGAGCTCGCGTCTACCGTTGAAGTGGCAGCCATAACCGCAGTTCGCATTGTCTATGCGTCCTTCAGCTTCCGCGTTTTGGTCACTTGGTCGGCCGCCAGCTCACAGCTGACTAACCCGCTGTCGGTTTGTCACCTTTGTTTACTGTTGTTGTTTACAGGGAAAGGGATTCGTTCGTCGTATTGCTGAGGGTCATGACCCCTTGTTATTGATCACATACTATATTACAGGTAATTATACCTATTCTAAATTATTCCACGGAATATATCCTATGATATGTATTATGTTGGTTGGTCGCTACAAAGCAACGGATCGACGTAATTTTTTGCATGGGTATAGTTGAGGAACAGGAGAGTGACATAGGCTTTTTATCACTGATCAAAAATCACCTCGAACCGTTGCACTTTTGCGGCGTAAATGAAGGACAAACCAACAAAGCAACAAACAAAATTCACATTTATAATATTAGTATGATTGAAACCGCAAACAAAAGTCAGCAGTCAATAATTCGAATAAAGAGCTCGCGTCTACCGTTGAAGTGGCAGCCATAACCGCAGTTCGCATTGTCTATGCGTCCTTCAGCTTCCGCGTTTTGGTCACTTGGTCGGCCGCCAGCTCACAGCTGACTAACTGTCGGTTTGTCACCTTTGTTTACTGTTACTGGGAAAGGGATTACTTCGTGTTTTTTTTAATCCACTACAAGTTAGCCCTTGACTGCGATCTTACCTGATGGTAAGTGATGATGCAGGCTTAGATTGTACCTGTTAGGGGCATGGCAGTTATATTAAATCTATACCCCTATTCGGTTTCTACACGGCATCGTACCGGAACGCTAAATCGCTTGGCGGCACGTCTTTGCCGGTAGGGTGGTAACTAGCCACGGCCGAAGCCTCCCGCCAGGCCAGACCAGGGAAAATTCAGAAATTATAAATTCACAAATCGACCCTGCCGGGGATCGAACTCAGGGCCTCCGCACGTTAAGACAACAGCGCTACACACTGCGCCACGGAGGTCGTCGTGTTGTACTGCTGAGGGTCATGAACTCATGACCCCTTTGTTATCTAAACTAATATTATAAAGAGGAAAGATTTGCTTGTTTGTTTGTTTGTAATGGATAAACTCAAAAAGTACTTAACCGATTTCAAAAATTCTTTCACCTATATAAAGCTACATCATCAGCGAGTGAAATCTAACTTACTCGTAATATTATAAATGCGATGGTATGGATGGATGTATGGATGTTTGTTACTCACTCACATCCCAACAGCTGAACGGATCTGGCTGAAATTTGGCACAGAGATAGATTATAGTCTTGAATAACACATGGGCTATTTTTTATCCCGGAAAATTAAGGAGTTCCCGTGGGAACCAAAAAACTTCAATCCACGCAGACGAATTTCATTGGTGCTACCCGCGCGAAGCGGGACCGCGGGAACTCTTTAATTTTCCGGGATAAAAAGTAGCCTATGTGCTATTCCAGACTATAATCTATCTCTGTGCCAAATTTCAGCCAGATCCGTTCAGCCGTTGGGGCGTGATTGAGTAACAAACATCTATACATCCATCCAAACTTTGGCAATTTTTAAAATTAGTAAGATTACAGGTAATTAAATACATATCCCCGAGTGAAGAGTGGTCAATTTGCGGCCGACAAGGCATATCAGTCGATTGCGATTATTAAGTGACCCAAGTCGGTGACTGGATGGGTGACCGAATTTGGTTTTCCGAATTTGGCCCTTTACGTCTCCTCTGTGCCTCGGAGAGCATCATCACTACAGCCCATTAACGTCCCACTGCTGGGCACAGGCCTCCACTCTCATAGGAGAGAGGGAATTAGAGAGACCCACCACGCTGCTCTAATGCGGGTTGGCGGGCTTTGACGACTATTACCATGTTAGTGATAATAACCGGGACCGACGGCTTAACGTGCTCTCCGAGGCACGGGGGTGAAACACCGCCAACTTCCTAACTCCGGGCTAGTACTGGGAATTTCTAATGCGAAAAACCCGATACTTAATTATGGCCCGACCCGGGACTCGAACCCGAGACCTCGTCGGCAGCAGTCAAACATGCTAACCACTAGACCAACGAGGCAGGCAACGGAGAGCATCAGTCTAGATTATTATCGCTAAAATCTGATAATAATCTTTGGAAACCTAAGGAGTTGAAATAGTAGACCTACTCGTGCTCTTAGTCGAATCGTATGCGGAAGGACGTGGGAACCCACCGCATTATTATACCGAGAAAACCCCTGCCATTATGGGATTAATGGAAAGGGGTCACGACCCTCAGCAATGAGGAATACGACTCGAAGAGAGAGACCTACTCTAAATTATACCACGAAATACATAGTAGGTAGTGGGTATTACTATGTATCTGCTAGTAGATATACCATAACCAGGTGATGCCCGCAACTTAGCCCGTGTGGATTAAGTTTTTTGGTTAACTCTTTAATTTTCCGGGATAAAAAGTAGCCTATGTATTATTCCAGACTATAATCTATATCTGTGCCAAATTTCATCCAGATCCGTTCAGTAGTTTTTTCGTGAAAGAGTAACAAACATCGATACATCCTTACTTACAAACTTTCGCGTTTATAATATTAGTTAGGATAATGCCAATTTGAATGAACCTCCCTGGCACAGTGGTGAACGCTGTTGTCTAATAGAGTAAGAGGTCCCGAGGTTCGATCCCCGGTAGAGTCAATTCAGAAATTATAAATTCCCTTATTCCCTTATAATATTAATCATAATAATTTTTATTTTGCAAGAATATGGTACATGCAACACATTAATACATAGGTGTTAAAATCAAAATCAAAACTGTTCAAAATATTCTGCCAAGCTTGGCGTACAAAAAATATTTTAAGTTAAGTTAATTTAAATTAAGCATTAGGCAATTTAAACGTTTTTTTTTTCGGCAAATTTATAAATTAGGGTAGGCTATTATCATTTTATCATATTTTAAAACGGTTTGCGTACTCTTGTATGGTGTAAAATTTAAATAAACCTTATTATAGTTTATGGGCTAATTTTTCAATCGTCAGGTAAAGTTTGTCGGAGGAATAAATTTGACGTTTTGACAGGTTTTGTATTGAAAATCCGTCAAAGCGTCAAAATTTATTCCTCCAATAAACTTTATCTGACAATTGAAAAATCGGTCCTAAGTTATGTAAGTTATCTAGTAGTGATTAAGTTAGTGATGGAGTAATTATTTCCTTGTTTATGTTCAAATTCTAATTTATCTTCATAAATCTAGTACAATCTAGAGATTGTAGTATATTGTCTGTGGTATTTTTGTTAATAAATAAATAAAAAATAAATAAATATTTTTATTTATTTATTTTATTTTATTTATTTATGTAGTTTTAATCTGTGACGTTAGACTATGTAGTGAAGCTTTTTGGATAGAACAAATCAGAACAAATTACATCTTCTATACTTATATATATATAAAAATCAATTGCTGTTCGTTAATCTCGCTAAAACTCGAGAACGGCTTGACCGATTTTGATGAAATTTTTTGTGCATGATTGGGTGGGTCCAGGGATGGTTTATATTCATAATTGGACCCAGTAGGGGGCGTTGCAATCGTGTTCTAGGTTAGGCAACGTCTGCCTGGCCCACTAGTAACCTTTATAATTAAAAAAAAAGCTAAAAAAAAAAAATAAGTGCAAAAAAAAGAAGTTTAATAAAATAACTCAAGCCACAAAGTTGTAGTGTTTAATTTATAACAAAAAAGCTTTGTCCATTAAAAATTCTTATAGTGAACGCTTAAATTTATAATAGTTTTTAATATTAACAATACATTCTTGCATTCCCAAATTGACTCTTCCGGGTATCGAGCCCGGGACCTCCCATGTTAACACTGGGCCAGGGAGGTCGTCACTCTAACAGTGATCTTACGTTCGAACATTAAAAAAAAACTCGTATATCTACTCATGCAGCGTAACGGGGTGACACACATCGGGATGGTCTACAAATGATGAAACTATTACATAACGCGACTGTTGCACGTAACTGTTTAATTAGTGGCTATAATAAGCGTTATCCGATTGTGAAGATAGCTTAGATGGAACACTTTTCCGCTTACGAAAACATTTAATCAAATCAAATATCAAATAAATATTATAAATGCGAAAGTTTGGATGGATGGATTCATGTTTGTTACTCAATCACGTCCGAACGGCTGAAGGGATTTGGATGAAATTTGGCACAGAGTTGGATTATAGTCTGGAATAACACATAGGCTAGGCTAGGCTTTTTATCCCGGAAAACTAAGGAGTTCCCGCGGGAACCAAAAAACCTCAATCCACGCGGACATAGTCGCGGGCATCAGCTAGTATATTATAAATGCGAAAGTTTGGATGGATGGATGGACGGATGGATGTTTGTTACTCAATCACGCCCGAACGGCTGAACGGATTTGGATGAAATTTGGCACAGAGATAGATTATAGTCTGGCAATAATAACACATAGGCTATTTACTTTTTATCCCGAAAAATTAAGGAGTTCCCGCGGGAACCAAAAAACCTCAATCCACGCTTCACGGGCTTCAGCTAGTTACTTATATTATTTTAAGCAATCCATACCTAACATTAATCTAAACATATAAAAGGAAAAGAAAAGGTGACTGACTGACTGATCTATCAACGTACAGCTCAAACCACTGGATGGATCGGGCTGAAATTTGGCATACAGGTAGTTATTATGACGTAGGAATCCATTAAAAAAGATTTTTTGAAAATTCAACCCCTAAGGAGGTAAGATAGGGCTTTGAAATTTGTATGAAAATCGAACCTAACTTGAGCAAAGCCGCGGGTAAAAGATAATCTAAATATATAGAAGGGAAAAATGACTGACTGACTGATCTATCCACGCATAGCTCAAACCACTGGACGGATCGGGAGGAAATTTGGCATACAGATAGCTATTATGACGTAGGAATCCATTAAAAAAGATTTTTTGAAAATTCAAGTCCTAAGGAGGTAAAATAGGGCTTTGAAATTTGTATGAAAATCGAACCTAACGTGAGCAAAGCAAAGGCAAAAGATAATCTAAATATATAGAAGGAAAAAGTGACTGACTGACTGATCTATCAACACATAGCTCAAACCACTGGACAGATCCGGCTGTTTACCATACAGATAACTACTATGACGCTAAGAAAGGATTTTTGAAAATTCCAAATTGGGGGTAAAATAGGGCTTTCAAATTTGTATGAAAATCGAACCTAGCATGAGCGAAGCCGCTGGCAAAAGCAAGTCTTTTAAAAAAAAGCCTTATACAAATAGTGGTAGATTCGACACTCGACGATTCAAAAGTACTTGTAAAAGTTTATTTGTTACCTATTGCCTAAGCCATTCAACATTTTGTATTCCTACTACTTGTAATTCTGTTGGTAGTTCAAATAAATTAAATAAATAAATTAATTTGAATAAAAACATTTTGAATTTTGAATTGATAATTAATCCTAAAATTTAAATTGTCTCTGCCTGAGTGTAGAATCGTGCCTAGTAGCGGGCCAGCGATGGCTTGAAATATAATGATTTCTCTGGGATTCGAACCTGGAAAGTTTTTCTTATTAAGCCCTGACACCAAAGAGATTAAATTCTTTATCTAATCAAGACGAAGTCACCGAGTTTTTTATAGATCAGTAGGTAAGTAGGTGGTTACGGAATAACTACAAATTCACAAAATTAACACTACCTATCGAAAAAAAAAACGCAAATATACCGAAAAATGTCGTAAAAATAACTTTTAACAGCTACCGTTTAGGTGCGAATTTTATATAGAAACGTATAAAAAATCTATTAGGCTGGGCGTAAATAATTGCCCATAACCGATCGATTAAAGTATAAGATTAACACGCAGTCCCATGAAAGGACATTGTTCCGTCCCCATACAAAGTTCGCCTAAGAACCAACCGTCATAAAACATTGATTACTGGGTTCAAATTAATACCTTTTTATTCTTGAGAACAGATTAAAACTACGGACACTTGCAAGAAAATTACTTATTACCAAAAATGTTTTCAATTTTGAGTTTATTACAGCATTCACGATCAATCTACTTGAACAAATAAATATCATCTCTATCCATTTGTAATGGAGCTGTAAACAGTATGTAGATAAGACAAGATTCGTCGTAGTTCATCGAAAACATTACAGATGGCGTTATTAATAATGCAGGTATCGTCATAGTTCATCGAGCACTTCACAGATGGCGTTAAAAATATTAAATTATTGTACTTTCAATAGATGGCGTTGCGAGATTCCGAATACTAGCGCACTTAGCACTTTAAGCAGCTTTTATTTTGTTTCTTACGATACAGATCTAGCGCTCAAGCGGTGGTATTGTATATTATTTAAAACTTAATTTATTGATCTGTGGTTAATAATCCAGAGACGGAAACGTATAGTAATCAATTTAGTACCCATTTACTTATTTTTTAATTAATTTGAAGTGTCCGTTAAATTCTGATATTTGGAATAAAGACTATAAATTAAGCTAAGAATTACTGTATATTTCAAACGTGTGTTGATTCTTAGGCGAATTTGGTCAATGTCCTTTAATATAAAAAAATCTGCTTCGAGTTAAAATTTAACAATATAAGGCAGCATTCATCTATTATGTCCTACTTAGTCCTCGGTTAACTCTAAACTTAGGTGTAATCGTAATATGATGTCCGCGATACAGGTTTCCTAGTGTGGATACCACAGTTAAAAATGGCTGTAATTGTTGTTTATTGAAGATCGTGGACCACGATCTTCAGCAATGAAGCAATGACTTGCGAGAGAGAGAGAGTTTTTTATAGGCAATAAGTATATACCCTTACTAATATTATAAATGCGAAAATAACTCTGTCTGTCTGTGAGTTACAGAATCACGTCTAAACTACTGAATTTAAATGAAATTCAGTAAAGCCTGAGAAAGGACATCGGCTACTTTTTATCCCGGAAAATCCAAGACTTCCGGCGGGAATAAAAAAATGTCTTTTCAACCGATTTACAATATGTAATAGAAATACATCGTAACGCAGAACCCGGTAGTAGCCTATGTGTCTAAACAGACGGACAGTGTGTATTAAATTTTGTCGCTTTCGTTGCTTATTTGAAAGCAGCTTGTTGCAATAGAAACTGGACATTTGCGTCTAAAGTGTGGATGTAGAGACTTGAGGTCACTTCCTCAAACATATCTTTAAGCATCGTGATTCTTAATGGATTTTATCCGTCAAGCCTTAAGATCATCAATATGCGGCCAGCCTTGATGTTATTTATTCGGCCTAAAACATAGTAAAGTGTGTAGACCCAAAAAAATGTATCTAAATTGGCAAACAAACGATTTTACGCGCTAATCAATAAACATCTGTATCCGAGAACCCATCGACGAACCTACATCTATAGTCATAAAAAAAAAAATTAAAATTACGACTGTCCTGACAAAAAACGAACTAATAAAAAGTTAAAAATCTAGTTACATAGAATCTTATTCACATTTTTATTAAATGATATTTTTTTATGAACCAATGGATATTGAAATATAGTGTTATATATTTTTGGAATCTACTCATCATTTTTTAGATAATGATTAGTATATAGTTAATCTTATTTTCAAATTATTTTTTTCAACTTTAGTCTTTAATGCGGGACCATGGTCACCCCATAATTTTTTTTTAAATTTTACTAGCCTATGTCACCCGGAATAAGCTAGGGATTCTAACGATACCTCACTTATCAAAATCGGTTCAGGCGTATAGAAGTGATGGTGGAATATACAAACTCACATACGTACATACATGAATCCTGAAAACAGTATATTCCTTTTTTTATACGACTGCCTGAAAGAATCAATCAGTCAGTTGAGAAGAATCGTTAGAATCCCTAGCTTATTCCGGGTGAGATAGGCTAGTAAAATTAAAAAAAAATGATGATTGAATTGGGTGACCATGATCCCGCATTAGAGATTAAATTTCAAAAAAAATATTCGAAAATAAGATTAACTATATAATCATCATCTAGAAAATGATGAGTAGATTCCAAAAATATATAACACTGTAGTTCAATATCCAGTGATTCACAAAAAATATCATTTAATAAAAATGTGAATAAGATTCTAATTTTAGATTAATTTAGATTTTTAACCTTTTAGTTCGTTTTTTGGCAGGGCAGTCGTATTTTTAATTTTTTTAATTGACTTGTTCTTGCATTGTCGTTTTTTGACGACCTCCGTGGCGCAGTGTTGAGCGCTGTTGCCTTAACGTGCGGAGGTCCCGGGTTCGTTCCCCGGCAGGGTTTGGAAATTTATAATTTCTGAATTTTCCCTGCTCTGGCCTGGTGGGAGGCTTCGGCCGTGGCTAGTTACCACTCTACCGGTAAGAGACGTGCCGCCAAGCGATTTAGCGTTCCGGTACGATGCCGTGTAGAAACCGAATAGGGGTATGGGTTTAATATAACTGTCATGCCCCTAACAGGTTAGCCCGCTACCCTGTTAGATCTAAAACAAAAAAAATTGAATGATCTGCAGTCTGCACCTACGAATAAATATTCCTGTCTGACGGATAAAAAGTCCGCATCATTGCATTTTTTAAAACTGCGCACATTAAGCGACAGGATGGGACGTTGTTGCCCAGAATAAAAACAGTTTTCTTTGTAATTTTTCCTTACTTGAAATTAAAAAATTGAATGATCTGCAGTCTGCACCTACGAATAAATATTCCTGTCTGACGGACAAAAAGTCCGCATCATTGCATTTTTTAAAAGTGCGCACATTAAGCGACAGGATGGGACGTTGTTGCCCAGAATAAAAACAGTTTTCTTTGTAATTTTTCCTTACTTGAAATTAAAAAATTGAATGATCTGCAGTCTGCACCTACGAATAAATATTCTTTTCTGACGGACAAAAAGTTCGCATCATTGCATTTTTTAAAACTGCGCACATTAAGCGACAGGATGGGACGTTGTTGCCCAGAATAAAAACAGTTTTCTTTGTAATTTTTCCTTACTTGAAATTAAAAAATTGAATGATCTGCAGTCTGCACCTACGAATAAATATTCCTGTCTGACGGACAAAAAGTCCGCATCATTGCATTTTTTAAAACTGCGCACATTAAGCGACAGGATGGGACGTTGTTGCCCAGAATAAAAACAGTTTTCTTTGTAATTTTTCCTTACTTGAAATTAAAAAATGGAATGATCTGCAGTCTGCACCTACGAATAAATATTCTTTTCTGACGGACAAAAAGTTCGCATCATTGCATTTTTTAAAACTGCGCACATTAAGCGACAGGATGGGACGTTGTTGCCCAGAATAAAAACAGTTTTCTTTGTAATTTTTCCTTACTTGAAATAAAAAAATTGAATGATCTGCAGTCTGCACCTACGAATAAATATTCTTTTCTGACGGACAAAAAGTTCGCATCATTGCATTTTTTAAAACTGCGCACATTAAGCGACAGGATGGGACGTTGTTGCCCAGAATAAAAACAGTTTGCTTTGTAATTTTTCCTTACTTGAAATAAAAAAATTTAATGATCTGTAGTCTGCACCTACGAATAAATATCCCTGTCTGACGGACAAAAAGTCCGCATCATTGCATTTTTTAAAAGTGCGCACATTAAGCGACAGGATGGGACGTTGTTGCCCAGAATAAAAACAGTTTTCTTTGTAATTTTTCCTTTCTTGAAATTAACCGGTGAACAATGACCATGAGGGGGCATACTAAAATACGTCAAACGTAAAATACGTAATACGTCATTAATAAAATAATACTGCTTTAAGTGATGGCACTTAAAACAGTATTATTTTAGTAATGACAAAGTTGCATGGAAGCAACCGGCCTCGCATCCAGTGACCCACAAGTCAGTGTAATACTTGTAACGTATGTGTTGTGTTGTCTACATATTGTAACCTTTTCTTTTCTATGAAAAGAGCAACTGCTGAGTTTCTTGCCGGCTCTTCTCAGTAGAATCATGTTTCCGAACCGGTGGTAGAGTCTTAACGTTTCATAAGTGACACAAGTTGTCCTACATGAAATAAATAAATCATTTATCATTTTATATGACGTACCTTGACTTCCCTAGAATAAGGATTATATTCCTAAAACAAGATCGTCAACAATATTAATACAATATTGCTTTTAGCGTAGATAATAGTAGCCCCAGGTCCAATGTGAATGGAACGATGATTATAATAAGTGCATCCATATCCATACTAATATATACTCAATATTATGAATGCGAAAGTGTGTCTGTCTGTTTGCGACGCTTTCACGGCCCAACCGTTCAACCGATTTTGATAAAATTTGGTACAGTGATAGGTTGTATACCGGGGAAGGGCATAGGCTTATCCCGGAAAATCAAGGAGTTCCTGCGGGAATAAAAAAACTTAATCCACGCGGACGAACATCAGCTAGTACGTTATAAACGTAAATTCAAGAGGGTTCCAAATGCGCCCTAATATGAACAGAAGCACCTCAAACTCAAACGGGTAAAAAATGCCCTTATTTTATTCGATATCTCGTAAATAAAAGCAATTATCTCTCCTTGTTTCCGATTCGTTATGTTTTATCGATACACGAACGGAAAAATTTATCACACCAATATCCATGAACTTCGGACTTGGCAATGACCCCTACTGTAGGCGTGAAGGAGTTATGCTTTTCTCTTTTTATAAGACTGACTGAAAAAAGGAGTATATTGTTTTCAGGATTCATGTATAATAATAATAATAATAATAATCTTTATTTCTCAAAATTACATTGGAGCCTTAAAAACTATAGAACGATAACAACTGCGTTAGTTAGAAACTGTGTTGTAGTTGCTAACGCCCACCTCCAAATTACAATTTCATGAGAATTACACAATTAAGATCATAATGAATGAAAAAATAATAAAGGTAAAGTAAAACACTGTGTGTGTGTGTGTGTGTGTGTGTGTGTGTGTGTGTGTGTGTGTGTGTGTGTGCGTGTGTGCGTGCGTGTATGTATGTATGTATGTATGTGAGTTTGTATATTCCACCATAACTTCTATACGCCTGGACCGATTTTGCTAAATGAGGTATCGTTAGAATCCCTAGCTTATTCCGGGTGACATAGGCTAGTAGAATTTAAAAAAAAATTGATGGGGTGACCATGGTCCCGCGTTAAAGACTAAAGTTGAAAAAAAATATTCGAAAATAAGATTAACTATTATAATCATCATCTTGAAAATGATGAATAGATTCCAAAAATATATAACACTATAGTTCAATATCCAGTGATTCACAAAAAAATATATAATTTAATAAAAATGTGAATAAGATTCTATTTTAGATCAATTTATATTTTTAACTTTTTAGTTCGTTTTTTGGCAGGGCAGTCGTGTTTTTTAATTTTTTTAGGGCTGAATTTTTTAAATTAGTTATTACGTAGAACCAGCCCCCCGATTGTCAAACGTATAATTCTACCTGTTTATTCACATGACGTACATAGTTATATATATATATATATATATATATATATATATATATCAATTTTACTGAAGTGAAATTTGTATATATATATATATATACAAATTTCACTTCAGTAAAATTGACAGAATAAATTCCAAAAGAACCTTTACCTAAAGGTTTTAGTGTTAAAAAAGTATTTTTTTGACTATGACCCTTTTTTATAATTTAATATAATGCATTTAAAATGAAGCTAGGACTAGTTTCATATAAACCATTAAATATACAACGTATTTTTTAATTTAAATAATATGAATCTATTTATTTATTTATTATTATTATTATTTTCCTTCAGAGAGAAAAAAATTTTTTTCACGACGTCCAAAATATTTTCATTGTTTTAGTTTTTGCATGTGCTTCTTGGCATTTGCGAAGGTAAACAAAAGAAGCGGAATGGAATAATAGTTATAATCATATTATGATTATAAGCACAAAAATACTATTCTTTGTCAAGGGCAAGGTTCACAATGTGTCGAGGAGGCATAAATATCTATACCCATATTAACATGCATAATAACTAACAACCCTTTTTATAATTTAATGTAATGTATTTTAAATGAAACTAGGACTAGCTCTAGGTAAGTATATAACCATTAAATGTACAACGTATTTTTTTATTTACATAGTATGAATCTATTTATTTATTATTATCATTTTCCTTCAGAGAAAAAAAAATGTTTTCACGATGTCAAAAAATTTTTCATTGTTTTAGTTTTTGCATGTGCTTCTTGGCATTTGCGTAGGTAAACAAAAAGATCGGAATGGAATAATAGTTATAATCATATTATGATTATAAGCACAAAAATACTATTCTTTGTCAAGGGCAAGGGTCACAATGTGTCGAGGAGGCATAATTATCCATTGTTCTTTTTATTGTTATCCTTCCAAAAGACGCTTCAGGGCCAAGGGCGTAGTTCAGAACAATAACAAACAACAGAAAATACGCCTATGAATGGGTTTTCACTATGATTTCAAAAATTTGATAGAAGCAGGCTTCTTTGCCTTCCATGATTCCACAATCCGCCAAAGCAGACAAATCTATATAGTATAGCGTGTAGCTTGTGATATTCACTGCCCAATAATAATAATAAATAAATCATTTATTGTCCACGAAAGGTTACAATTGATGATCAATGAACTAGAAGCTTAATTCGCTACAATCCGCCAAAGCAGACAAATCTATATAGTATAGCGTGTAGCTTGTGATATTCATTGCCCAATAATAATAATAAATAAATCATTTATTGTCCACGAAAGGTTACAATTGATGATCAATGAACTAGAAGCTTAATTCGCTACAATCCGCCAAAGCAGACAAATCTATATAGTATAGCGTGTAGCTTGTGATATTCACTGCCCAATAATAATAATAAATAAATCATTTATTGTCCACGAAAGGTTACAATTGATGATCAATGAACTAGAAGCTTAATACGCTGAAATCCGCTAAAGCAGACAAATCTATATCGTATAGCGTGTAGCTTGTGATATTCACTGCCCAATAATAATAATAAATAAATCATTTATTGTCCACGAAAAGTTACAATTGATGATCAATGAACTAAAAGCTTAATTCGCTACAATCCGCCAAAGCAGACAAATCTATATAGTATAGCGTGTAGCTTGTGATATTCACTGCCCAATAATAATAATAATAGATAAATCATTTATTGTCCACGAAAAGTTACAATTGATGATCAATGAACTAGAAGCTTATTTCGCTACAATCCGCCAAAGCAGACAAATCTATATAGTATAGCGTGTAGCTTGTGATATTCATTGCCCAATAATAATAATAATAGATAAATCATTTATTGTCCACGAAAAGTTACGAAGTTAGAAATGCCTACATTAAGTTTATAACTCGTGTTATAGAAATCAGTGCTTTCCCCTTACAATCTTCTCTTACTATGATATAGACAACAAGAGTATTATACATATTATTATGTTAATGTGACTACAAGTTACACATAGTGATGTGGGGTTTAATATAATGCACTGCCTCTAACAGGTTAGCCCGCTACCATCTTAGACTGCATCATCACTTACCATCAGGTGAGATCGCAGTCAAGGGCTAACATGTAGTGGATAAAAAAAATTACACGCGTCAAGCTCGAAAGTAGTGCTGGTAGCGACCTGGATATGGAAGCGAAAAGAGATTCTTGTTCCTTGATTGCTATGATTGCAAAAGTTTAATCAAAAAGTTAATATTAAAGTTTTTTTTGGGCCCCTCCTGAAAATCAGCGTTGCAGTATGTTAGGTAGGTATATACCTAACTCTCATGCTGTGGCACGGGCTGAGGATGTGGCTCATTGACCGCACGTTTAACAATTTAAGTTTAATTTGCATAAGTTTAGATATGCTAAGTATTGTAGTGCTGGTCAATAAACTTTTATTTATTTATTTAATCAAAATTTATCTTCAAATTTTAAGATTTTCAAAAGATTTTTTTTTATATATTCAATATTTGAATACCCTCCTATTTTACACGTTTTCTGACAAATCAGTAGCCAAAAGGGATTAAATCATACTAATATTATAAATGCGAAATTGTGTTTGCTTGTCCTTCAATTGCGCCGCAACGGAGCAACTGATCAACGTGATTTTTGGCATGTGTATAGTTGAGGACCTGGACTTTTTGTCCCGGAATATTAAGGAGTTCCCGCGGAAATAAAAAAAAAACTTACACCACGCGGACGATGTCGCGGGCATCAGCTTGTAATAAAATAAATAAAACGAAGAAGCCTTGTCACCCTATAATTTATATTAAAACTGTTCCTGACTCACATCTAGGTCACGCGGTGTCATATTATATCTGTAAGGATAATGTAGGAAAAAAATTAATACATCATACATACTCGTAATTACTCAGTCATTACTGTGTCATACCTGTTTGGGACCAATGTCGTATGAAATTAAAAAGATGAGCTAGCTAGTGATGGGACTGTCAGTCATCAATCTCAAAATCGATATCGACGTTTCATTTCGTCATTAGGATGTTATTGTCGGTATCGGTAATATCAATAAGTGGTGGAAAAGTCCCAAAAGAGTGAAAAGCAATATCAATTTTTTTTGTCTTCATGTAGAACAGATTTACTTCAATGACATTAGCAAAAGTTGGAAAAGAAAATTCTACTGAGACGAGCCGTCAAGTTTTCTAAATTCAAACATAATTATCAAATTGAAGTCGTAGTATATCAAAATATTTGTAGGCGGGTGAGTACAAAGTCGATTGCTAAATGCAACTTGTGTGTTGTGTTGATTGAGAAATTCATAATCGGAAAGAAGTTAATAATTATGTTATTAGTTAAAACGCATCTGTTTTGAAGTAATACTAATTAAGCAGAAGTAGCATTGTGAAGTTTAAGACATGAGCTAGAAACTAAAAGGGCAAATAATCGATATCAATATACTGTGGGAACATCTCGCAACGTATGAGATAAGGAAGTGATATATTATGCCACAATTAACTGTACCTTCCTCTTTCCACTATAGAAAAACGGTTTAAAAAATATTCCATTCATGATAATAATTTGCTGGTTAAGGATAATATGTATGAATGGTTATGGTTAAAAAATAATAAATCACACATAATTACTTAGTAATTACTGTCACACCTGTTTTGGAACCAAATTTGTAAGAAGTTAAAAAGATGAATAAGTACGATAGGAGAATCGATATCTCGATATCGATAATTTATTATGGAACCATATCTTCTCTGATAGGCGCAGAAAAATTATGTATTTTTTATAGCTGAAAACTTAAAAAAAACTATTAGCTTACAGCGCATGCAAATTTTAATTACTCGTAAATTTTATCTCTTTTTGCTTACATAAGTTTAACGTAATACATAAGTTTACCTATAATATATAAATTGCTTTTCAAGTCACATGTTGATTAAAATTGATTAATTTATAACACGACGATACATACCTAATTTGCGTCATTCTATTTCACAAATGACAAGAATTAAATTAAATCGTTACCTACAAAGGAAACTTTATTTAATAAACTAGAGGTGGCCCGCGACTTCGAATGCGTACAACATCTAATTTACTATGAGATTTTTTTATTTATTTTAATCTAATAACCAAAGTCCCGATTTGCAAGTCTCTAACTTAAAACACACAAGACTTTCATACAAACTTACAACCCCCATTTCACCCTCTTTGGGGTGAATTTTCGTAAAATTGCTTTTATAAGTTTTATTATTTATAACTATTAACTTAATTGCCAAATTTTCATGTCTCTAACTTAAAACACACAAGACTTTCATACAAACTTACAACCCCCATTTCAACCCCTTAGGGGTGAATTTTCTCAAAACCGTTTCTTAGCTGACGTCTACACCATAGAAGAAACCTACCTTCCAAATTTCAAGTCTGTATGCTTTATAGTTCCTGAGATGTCGTGATGAATCAGTGAATGACCTTTCGCTTTTATATATATGTTACTGTAAGATTGTAAAAACCGTCAGATTATAATCTAACTCGCGAAATTGCAAACTGGTGAAAGAATTTAATTTAACGCATTATTTTTCGGTAGGTATATTAACCCGATGAAATGAAATGAAATGAAATTTATTGATAAAAATATTCGTCGTTTCACAATTATGTCGGGAACCCCGAAGTAAGTTTGAAAAAACCTGTATAACCCGATAGAACCTAATAGAACCTAAGTGCGCTACCTAAGGGCACTACCTGTTTATACATGTCGAACCCTAACCTAACCTACAAGAAAGAGACAAGAAAACGTAAATACAATGAATATTTCAAAAATTGACACTCAGAACATTGAACGGTTCACAATATTCGCAGTTTTAAGTTTCGCAAGTTTACAATTTCGCGAGTTAGATTATAATCTAACGGTTTTTACGATCTTACGGTGACATATATATATATTACCTATCGATAGTCGATGTACACGCATCACTATCGCAAGAATGCAGTCCGTCCACTTTCGATGAACATCGGACGGATACCAAGGGCGAGTGCAGGCCTTCCGGTAAGTTGACACACTTTGTTAACAGTATTATTATACAATAACCAATTATTATTGTCGACCTAAATTTAGCTCTCACGCCCGTATAAAATAAATATGTCACCGTAAGATTGTAAAAACCGTTAGATTATAATCTAACTCGCGAAATTGCAAACTGGCGAAAGATTATAATTTAACGCATTATTTTTCAGTAGGTATTTAAACCCGATAAAACCTAAGTGCCCAGCCTGCGGCCGGGCACTACTTGGTTATTTATGTCGAACCCTAACCTAACCTACAAGAGACAAGGAAACGTAAATAAAATGAATATTTCAATAATTGAAACTCAGAACATTGAACAGTTTACAATCTTTCGACAGTTTAGAATTTCGCGAGTTAGATTATAATCTACTTTTTTGGTTTTTACAATCTTTATTGGTTTTTACAATCTTACGGTGTCTTTCGACAGTTTAGAATTTCGCGAGTTAGATTATAATCTAACAGATTTTATAATCTTACGGTGACAAATACATATATGACCTAGAGAGTTATAATAAACTTACGTAAATAAATAAACTTACATACACAAATACACAAATAAATAGTTGTAGCGGGCGGAGGATTACACCCCGGCAGGGGAGACCAGACGGCCGGGGGTCAGGGGGACAGGGTAAGACACCGGCGGACTATCCTAGCCGACTCTAGCAACACCGCCTTCTGCATCCTGGCTGCGAGCGAACTGCCCGGAAACCCCAGTCGCCTCAGATGGTGAGCAAGGCTGACTGGGATTAGCCCATTCGCAGATATTTATTATTATTATACTAAATTTAGGTCTCACGCACGCATACAAAATATATAAATACATATATGGCCTAAAGAGTTATAATAAACTTACGTAAATAAATATAAATCAATAAACTTACATACACAAATACACAAATAAATAGTTGTAGCGGGCGGAGGATTACACCCCGGCAGGGGAGACCAGACGGCCGGGGGTCAGGGGGACAGGTTGAGACACCGGCGGACTATCCTAGCCGACTCTAGCAACACCGCCTTCTGCATCCTGGCTGCGAGCGAACTGCCCCGGAACCCCAGTCGCCTCAGATGGTGAGCGAGGCTGACTGGGATTAACCCATTTGCAGATATTTATTATTATTATACTAAATTTAGCTCTCACGCCCGCATACAAAATAAATATATGGCCTAAAGAGTTATAATAAACTTACGTAAATAAATATAAATTAATAAACTTACATACACAAATACACAAATAAATAGTTGTAGCGGGCGGAGGATTACACCCCGGCAGGGGAGACCGGACGGCCGGGGGTCAGGGGGACAGGTTGAGACACCGGCGGACTATCCTAGCCGAATCTAGCAACACCGCCTTCTGCATCCTGGCTGAGAGCGAACTGCCCCGGAACCCCAGTCGTCTCAGATGGTTAGCGAGGCTGACTGGGATTAACCCATTCGCAGATATTTATTATTATTATACTTATTATTTATTATTATTTTGGTTAAACTTTTTAATTCTCTTCATTAAATGAAGGTGAACTATGCACGGGCTGGAGCCAAGTGTATAATAGGCATGATGACACTAACCATGAGTCAATGAAATTATGAATTTGTCTAATGAAATAGGATTCACGGATTATAAAAAACATATTTATTTTTTTATTTCGAGTGAGATTGCTATTTATTTTGATAAAAAAAAACTATAAAATACATCAATCCGCCATATTGGATTAAACGCCAAGAAGCGAATGACGTCACAATTGTTTTTTTCGAGCTTTGACAATCACACTATTGTTTACTGCACACTGCACAGAGTACATCGGTAAAAGCAATAGTGACGTCACAAACGACGCCATGACACCGGCTAGCGTTTTGGCGTGAATTTTAAAATTTAAATTTCAAATGCCAATTTTATCTACCAAACCTTATTTTTCTGCTGAAATAAGATATTTTTTCGAAATAGTGGATGCTTCCGAACATAATCTGACCATTTTTCAAAATCAGTCATCATGCCTATTAGGGCTGCCTACTACTGTGTTAAAAAACTACGTACAAAGTGGCATGTATTTAAGACTAGTGGGCCCGGCAGACGTTGTCCTGCCCTATCTTCCTCGCAATTTTTCCATATTTTCTCACCGTTTAAACCTTCCCTGGACTACGACAAACATTTCAAAACAAAAATCAGCTAAATCGGCCCAGCCGTTCTCGAATTTTAGCGAGACAAACGAACAGCAACTGATTTTTATATATTTAAGAAGATTACGGCCTTTTGTAGAAGCGAATAGGTTTTGCAATTAATATTTAGTGCTATTATTATTATGGTGACAGAAGGGCTGGCAAATTTTTTGCGCAAAGGATCAGCCTGGCTGTCCAGCGCGGAAATGCAGCCAGCATTCTTGCCACCATTCCACGCGGGCATGATTTATATAGTAATTAGGTTAGGTTAGCATTAAGTTCTATTGTATTATTATTGTACCTACTTAGCTTTTGTTTTATCGATAACAGGTGCCCTACTACCATTGCAAAAAGCAGTATTATTGTAAAACGTCAGATTTATATAACATACCTTGACGTCCCTAAAATAAGGATTATGTTTCTGAAATAAGATCGTCAACAATGTTAAAATAATACTGCTTTAAGCGATGATAGTAAGCCTCTAGGTCATATTCTTACACTAGTCGATGCCCACGACTTCGTCCGCGTGGATTGAAGTTTTTTGGTTTCGGCAATCCGCGATAAAAGTATTAGCAGTTAACACATAGGCTACTTTTATCCCGGAAAAATCCTTAATATAACAACCAATCCTTAATATAATAACCAAATCCGTAAAGTAGTTTTTGCGTCATAAAGCACAGATACAGGAAAAATTGCGAAAAGTATAAATATTTAATTACATCATATAAAAAAAATATTTTTAATAATTTTAAACTACCCATTCCCAAGCTTTCTTGTCGTTTAAACTTTAATTCTAATCCTTTGCATTGTTCCGGGGGGTTTCTACCATTACAGCAGTATTATTTCAAAACAAATCTTTCGTGTCACAGACCTTTGACGTCCATAAAATAATGGTTTATAATGCTAAAACAAAAACGTCAACAATAGATAGATAGATAAATACTTTATTGCACACATGAAAAATACAAGGTAAAGTTATCTATAAACTAGGTATGCAAAGGCTTCCTTATTGCTTACTGAGCAATCTCTACCAGGCAACCTTTGGTGAGAGGATCGAATAAGATGTGTAGGGTAGTGTGGCACAATAGAATACACGTTATTATTAGGTAGGTAAGTACAAAATATAAAACATAATAAACGTATTGTATATATATACATTATATAAAATGAAATACGCATAATAACGAATTAAGATTAAAGTACAATTTATTTATTATGGCATGACTTGGTTATGGAAATATTCTTTGAGACTATTTTTAAAAATAGGTAAGGATTTGGAGTCTAATATTTTTGGGTAGAGAGTTCAATATTAAAACAATGCGGATTTAGCGATGATAGAAAGCCCCGCTTCCAAAGCCTCTAAATAAATTAAGAAAAAAAAAAAGATCGCGAGAGCTTTTTGCAAGTACGTAATCATTTTCGCCTCATTTTTGCAGTCCAATATAAGCTAGTGAAAGTTTATTTTTAATAACCGGCGCAATGGAGTTTTGCAGTTACGAGTAAGTACGATAAGTACCTACTTACTTTCAAAAACCCGGTTTCTTTATTCCAGTTTTTAGTCAATTTGTTTTCAGTTTATTAAAATAACCAACTGACTCCAACCACTGTTATTTTAATAAACTGCAACTAATGAACACCCCGATTTTACGAGTTAAAACGCACAACGAGTAAAATTATGTCTAACTGTTATATCTATTTGTCTACGAAAGCTAACATTACACATGAGACTTGTCTCGTTACGTCAAAAGTAGAGATAAAAGTAATACTTCTTACTAGCTGATGCCCGCGACTTAGTTCGCTTGGAATAAGTTCCACCTCCAAGTTGGTTAAATAGACAGTTCAAGATATATTCATGGATATAACTTGAACTTAAATTTAACCAACTGTTATTTGTGCTTTCTGTGAAAAATTAAGGATTGTATGTTTTTCACAGTGCTTCGAAATTTATTTTTTTTGTTGGCACGACACATTCTAGACGTTGAGTAATTAAGTTAAGTTAGATTTTAAGTGCTTTTTGTATTTTATGTTTACTATGTGTTGTATCAGCAAATAAAACATATTCTATTCTATTCTATTCTAAGAATCAAATTTATAAAACGCTAGTGAATTACAAAATTCGGCTATAACTAACCAGTGTATGATAGGTTTATAATGGCATGGAGGAAACTCTACCCCCGTACTCTATCTCGAGTCGTAATCCTTCTGGACTCTATATGTATGGTATGTAGTATGGTAGTATGGGAGTCCTAGACCCTAGTTATAGTACATAAAAAAAGAAAAATTGGCATAGGGACTGCCGATAGAAGTGAAAACGAAAGAACTTTTTTTTTTTTTTTTTTTCTTTGATTTTTTTACTATTTTTTTATTAAAATATAAACCTTAATGCCAAGGCATTTAATTTTAATTTGGAATGTAGTATGTTTATATGTTCGCGAGCATGTCGGTCTCGCGAAAATGTCGGTCACACGAGCATGTCGGTCACGGTCACGTGAATCTACATTTTTACCCCTAAAGAAGTTTTACACTTTTCGATATAAACTACCAAAAAACTGCTCAACGCGCCTAAAGAAGTTTTCAATTCAAAAATTGCCAACACGGTTTACAGCAATTTTTTACTTTGGTCTCCACAATAGGGAACCTGTATCGCGGAGACCATATTATTATTATAATTATCTAAGCTTAGACTTAACCGAGGACTAGATGAGATCAGTTTACATTATGAGTATCGAGATGTATCACCGTAAGATTGCAAAATACCGTTAGACTGTAATCTAACTAGCGAAATTGTAAACTGTCGCAACTGTGTGTGTTGTTGTAAAAACACAGTTTTTGTTTTTTTTGGTTTTTCTCGTTTGTAGCAAGGATCAAAGGTTCAAAGCTAAAATATTACGCTACCGCGTTTAATTCTGAGTATTTTCCGATATAAATCATTGGTTTTTATGAATGAACTTATCCATTTGACATACCAATGTTACGTTACAACGACGCCTCTGGTGTTTTTAATTATTTTTATGACATGACATTTTTACTCACTGCTATTTTGGACTTACCTTTCGTTTTTATTTATCTCATTGTTATAATTATAATAAGAAATGTTTCATTCGCACACTTATCAAACTGTATGTCCTATCCATACTAATATTTTAATATAAATGTCACACGGGTATGATTTTCACAGTAATTATAATTATATTATATCCTAACTGTACTAGTAGGTACATAAATTCACCTTCTCGTGACAAGTTAAATGTTGGTGAAAATCATATTAAAATAAAAACTTGCATTGAGTTCAGAAGTTTTGTGGGAACAATTTATAAACAACGCTTATTCTATTTAGATAAGAAAAGCAATTTGGGTGATTACAAACTTATACTTAGTTACTACTAAACAGATTTCTAGACTAAAGTTATCTATATTTATTTGTGCTTTAATTGGCTGACCCTATCAACCCACTTTAGGTACAATTAAGATAATTTTATCTGTATGTCTGTTAGTGTGTCAAGACTCAAGACTGAGATCTTGTTGCTTGGCCTTGCTTACAAATCATAGATTAAGGATTAGTCCACATCAGTGGGCAATTAAAATTACCATTAAAACATTGGTTTGTTTTGATAGTAGGGACTGGGGAGTATTTTTTTTCTATCCACTACAAGTTAGCCCTTGACTGCGATCTCTCCTGATGGTAAGTGATGATGCAGTCCAACATGTAGCGGGCTAACCTGTTGGCAGTTATATTAAACCCTATTCCCTATACGGTTTCTACAACGGAACGCTTAATCGCTTGGCGGCACGTTTTTACCGGTAGGGTGGTAACTAGCCACGACCGAAGCCTCCCACCAGGCACTTAGGTCTAGGCCCACTTGAGATTTACGGAGAAGGCTTATGTCCAGCTGTGGATGCATACAGGCTGGTGGATGGATGGATGGAACCACCTGGATGCAGGGTCTTCTTCAAAAGTCAAATAGTCAGATAATGTTTATTCAATTTAGGTAAGTATACTACACTTATTGACGCCTAGTTGTTTATAAAATATAATGGTGATGATCAGTAACGGTATCTTAAAACTAAAGCTACGAGGGTTCCAAACGCGCCCTGGTCTTCCACCTCCGTTATTCCAGTTCATTTCTGCCATGTGGAAATTGGAATTGTGGAACCAGCTTCCATCTTCTGTGTTCCCTCATGATTGCAAAATGGGGCTCTACAAAGGGAGGATAAACAAATATCTCAAAATCCAACAACTCTGGTGCTGCAAATGTTCATGGGCGGCGGTAATCACTTACCATCAGGTGACCCGCCTGCTTATATATTTATTTAAAAAAAAAAAGATTTTTTGCGAGATATTTCACCGCGGTTAATTGCCTCATCTGGTGACAGAAGGGCTGGCTCATTTTTTGCGCAAAGGATCAGCCTGGCTGTCCAGTGCGGAAATGCAGCCAGCATTCTCTCAGTCAGCACTTTCACACATACACCTACCGACACACACGCACACATGCACACACACTCACGCACACGCACACACATACACACACGCACACACACACACACACACACACACACACACACACACACACACATACACACGCAGATACGCTCAGTTTTCCACACATAAATAAGTAATTAGTTTTTAGTTATATTTTCACATGTATCATTGGAAGGAACTACCCTCTGCAATACAGGTTATCCTAGCGTAGAGGGTAGGGACCGTTATTTAATCATGTCAATCATTTATGAAAATAAATATTATTCTTATTCTTATTCTTATTCTTATTCTTATTCTTGGCACCATTCCACGCGGGCATGATTTATGTAGTGATTAGGTTAGGCTTGCTAGCATTAAGTTCTATTGTATTATTTTCAATAAGTGTATTAAAAAAATATTTTTTTGTATGAGGTTGTTTAGAGCTGCAGGGCGACCGCGTATCTTCTGCATCAATCATTGTTACAGTATCAATTGTTGTGATTGGCTGAATTTATGGTATTCTCGCTGCGTCAATGGATTTTGTCCAATAGTGGAAGAGTGTTATCCAATCAGAGGTGATTGCGATCGCTACACTGTAGCTGTCAGAGATACGCGGTCAGAGAAACGGTCGATATTATTAACCAGTCATAATAAAAAAAATTAAAAACACGTCTGCCCTGCCAAAAAACGAACTAAAAAGTTAAAAATCTAAATTAATCGAGTTAAATTAGAGTCTTATTCATATTTTTATTAAATGATATTTTTTGTGAATCACTGGATATTGAACTATGGTGTTATATATTTTTGGAATCTACTCATCATTTTCTAGATGATGATTATATAGTTAATCTTATTTTAGATTTTTTTTTCAACTTTAGTCTTTAAACCATGGTCGCCCCATCAATTTTTTTTTAATTTTACCAACCTATGTCACCCGGAATAAGCTAGGGATTCCAACGATACCTCATTTATCAAAATCTGTTCGGGCGTATAGAAGTTATGGTGGAATATACAAACTCACATACATACATACATACACACATGAATCCTGAAAACAATATAATCCTTTTTTTATATACATAATATGAAAAAAATGAATATTTTTGCACACTGCCACGGGTAGTAGGTAAATTGTTATTATTTTTGTGAAAACAACTGTTGTTACCCACAATTTGGCAAAATAAAAATTAAAATAATTAATTATTATTAATTAGTCGCAGGGAGGGAGCCCTAGATCCAGGCGTTACTAGACGTCAAAGTCGTTACAAGAGACCTATGCCACAGAATATGTAATCATACTAATATTATAAATGCGAAAGTGTGTTTGTTTTTTGGTTTGTCCTTCAATCACGCCGCAACGGAGCAACGGACCGACGTGATTTTTGGCATGGGTATAGTTGAGGACCTGGAGAGTGACATAGGCTACTTTTTATCCTGGGAAATAAAGGAGTTTTCGAGGGAATCAAAAAACTTAAACTACGCGGATGAAGTCGCGGGCATCAGCTTGTAGTACTATATCCAGTTTGCCTGGTGGGAGGCTTCGGCCGTGGCTAGTTACCACCCTAACGGCAAAGACGTGCCGCCAAGCGATTTAGCGTTCCGGTATGATGCCGTGTAGTAAGCGAATAGGGGTATGGATTTAATCTAACTGCCATGCCCCTAACAGGTTAGCCCGCTACCATCTTAGACTGCATCATCACTTACCATCAGGTGAGATCGCAGTCAAGGGCTAACTTGTAGTAGATTAAAAAAAACGTTATAAAGCATGTATGAACCCCATAAACAGTTCGAGCTGTCAAAGAGAAGTTTCATGATGTTGTGAATGTCATATTTAACGCAACGGGCTTATCATTTGTGAGATATTTTAATGATTCTTTCGTATTATTGTTTTATTTTGTCTTTATTTTAATGATAAATTAAAAAAAATTGAAACTTCTCCCAATTGGGCCTATTGAGTGGTTAAAAACGAGGCTAAAAAAAAGGACCCAATTTGCATTCAGCCTATAATCACACGAGGAAAAAATCGCATAGCACAGCACTTACTATATCTTGTTGGCTATTAAATAGGTATGTTTTCATCGCCATGGTTTTGTGCTTGTTTAGTCATAAAAAATTGTGCTGACTTTGACACAGAGTTACGAAATACACAAGAAATGGCTTAATATACTGGCGCCACTGCAGAATGCATAATAGGCATCACGTGTTATTATTTATAAGATCTGCTCAAGTTATACGCTGTAGCGGGCTAACTTTTAACAATATTCATGTCTGTGTGTTAATTACACGACTGCCCAAAAATGGAGTGCAATATTCTTGTATGTAGGTGTGTATATGTTAGTGTTTCTTTGTTCCACCATAACTTCTAAATGCTTAAACAAAGGATGTCACATGTGAACACATCATCCCGAGTAACACTGCTTGTAAATTTTTTGAAAAAATTCTATAGGTATTCGTGTTTTTTTTGACGTCAAACTTCTTTAGAATCGTCGTGATTTGAAAATTCGATAAAACGATAAAGCGACACTAAAAGAGACAAACATATTCATAATAGGATTTAGCCTGCGAGAGAATGTGATAGAGTACAAGTCATATTTGTCTCATTCTCTCGTAGGCTACTTTTCTTAAGTTTCACTTCTGCCGTGTGTGAATTGCACACAAACACTTTTTTAATTATGTTAACACGTTGTAAACCATTTTCATGAGCTAACTTATCAATAAACAAATTAAAACAGTATTTTTGGGTAACCTGTATAATAGTTCTACAATACTTAATTACTTACACATTGACTTTGACACAGAGTTACGAAATACGCAAGCAATAGCTAAGTACTCGAGCCGCTGCAAAGTGCATAATAAGCATCGCGTGTTATTATTTATAAGAGCTGCTCTAGTTATACGCGGTAGCGAGTTAATTGGGTATTTGACAACAATCTTCTATATACATATATATAAATCAATTGCTGTTCGTTTGTCTCGCTAAAACTAGAGAACAGCTGGGCCGATTTAGCTGATTTTGGTTTTGAAATGTTTGTCGTAGTCCAGGGAAGGTTTAAACGGTGAGAAAATATGGAAAAATTGCGAGGAAGATTGGGCAGGACAACGTCTGTCGGGCCCACTAGTTCAAATATAATTATTTTTTAGTCTCTATTATATAGAGCATCTCCCAAAAGTCGTAATATCCACGTCCCTCGTAAGTTTTATGTTTGAAAACCATTTTAAAATACCCATTGAAGTAAAAAAGTGGGTTGTATTTTGATGTCACAGTTCAGTATTTTCATACTACATCCTAAGTGCGCGTTTTGACGTATGAAAAACGTTTCTATTTTGACTTGTGTTCCAATGTCCAACTTTGAACAATTTTCTTAGGTCTGTGTGAGGTATATACTTCAGTTTGTCATAGTTTAAGCCCATCACAATTGCTCATTACTGAGCACGAATCTCCTCTTAGCATGAGAAGGGTTCGGCTATAGTCCACCATGCTGGCTAAGTGCGGATTGTCTTATTTGAAAATTTGAGTTTATGAACAACGTGGATTGAAGTTTTAAAGCTTCCTGCGGGGACTCTTCAATGTTCCGGGACAAAAATTAGCGCATGTGTTACTCCAGACTATAATCTATCTCTGTGCTATTAAATCTAATCTAAATAAGTAAATTTATTTCATCCCGATCAGTTCAGCCGTTCTGGTGTGATTGAGTAACAAACATTCATCCATCCAAACTTTCTCATTTAAAATATTAGTATAGATAAACAGTTGGCTAACAATTCAGCATTGAAGCTGTTTAGTGCTTATAGGAATATCATTTTGGAAATAAAAATTTATGTTTAAAGCATAGCTGAAAAACTGCTGAAAATGTGTACAAGCCCGACGCACATTTGTATATATGTGTCATTAATCAATTTTCAATCCGCTGAATCCAGTAAATTGACACGCAAAATGATAAATTACGAAAATAACTCTATTCGTGAGGCAATGCAAAAGAATTGCATACTTGTTAACATTTCGCATAATGCAGTGTTAGTGGGTCATGAATTTGTTTTTAATTGTAACTAGTAGGACGCCGCGGGTTTGCCCGAGGTCAATACGATTAGTCTAAGTTTTAACATTGCAAATTCGATTAATACGATCAATAGGTGACTGACTGACTGATCTATCAACGCATAGCTCAAACCACTGGATGGATTGGGCTGAATCCTTGACAGACTTTGAGCAGACCTTGTCGACGCCTTGTGGAAACAATGTAATTTTTCATGAACTTATTGTCCGCTAGTGTAAAATGACAATATCATGAACGTAAACAGCAGTACCGCAGGCCAACAATTTAAATGTTCCGGTTGGCCAAACATTTGACCGATCGAGGGATTAATGCAGATCGCCTTTTGCATGAAACCAACGAGTCTTCGTTAAATTTACAAAAATAAATCATAACTCGTTTGAATAGATGTTTTTTTCGAGTGAAGCTAGCGAGCACTTAACCTGTTCATGACCTGTATAAGGAAAGAATTTTACCATGGCTGTTCTTGCCCCACCTTATCGCTTAGCTGTACTCTTGCGTGGCTGATCTTGACCCATCTTGCTGCTTAACTATACTTACCCCATGTTATCACTTGGATGTACATAGCTGTATACTTACCGTGGCTGATTTGCCCCATGTTATCGCTAAGATCAGGTATTCTCAAAGTGGTCGATTCGACCCCAAGGGGTCGATTTCGGTTTCCCAGGGGTCGACGTAAACGTAAACTGATTTTGGGGGTCGACGAGGTCTAAAAATCGACCCCCATTTTAATGCTTTTTTTTCAAATAATAATTGATAGAATAGATGAGAAAAAAATGATGTCCAATTTACTCACACCAACCGCAAAGGTTTTAAATTGGTAAGTATTTTATATCAATACGAAAAAAAGCTAAAGATAGGATTTTAAAATTAACTGAGGTATTAGTTCATTTTGGAAAAGGGGGTCTCTTGTCCAAAATAGTTTGGGAATCCCTGGCTTAGATGTACATAGCTGTTCACTTACCGTGACTGATCTTCCCCATGTTATCCCTTAGCTGTTCAGTTACCGTGGCTGATCTTGCCCCATGTTATCCCTTAGCTGTTCAATTACCGTGGCTGATCTTGCCCCATGTTATCGATTAGCTGTACACTTACCGTGGCTGATCTTGCCCCATGTTATCGCTTAGCTGTTCACTTACCGTGGCTGATCTTGCCCTGTTGCGAGATGAGCATGCTGAGCGGCAGCGGCTTCTTGTCTCCGGGCAGACGCGGGGCCAGGCCGAACAGCCGGTTGCGGGCAGACTGCCCCACCGCCAGGTATTGCTTGTGCCCCATCCTGACGCGTTAGCGATACATCCGGGCAGACTGGAAAGAACAGAGACAAATATCAGTTATGAACTACCAAATTGGAAAGTATGACAGACACGCATAGAACCTTTGAAAGAAAGAATGAAAACGTTTTTATTCGATCACAATCTTATATATGTCACCGTAAGATTGTAAAAACCGTTAGATGATAATCTAACTCGCGAAATTCTAAACTGTCGAAAGATTACAATTTAACGCATTATTTTCCGGTAGATTGTAATCTGATAGGTATTTAAACCCGATAAAACCTAATTAACTTGTTTATTTATGTCGAACCCTAACCTAACCTACAAGAAACAGACGAGAAAACGTAAATACAATGAATATTTCAAAAATTGACACTCAGAACATTGAACAGTTTACAATCTTTCGACAGTTTAGAATTTCGCGAGTTAGATTATAATCTAACGGTTTTTATAATCTTACGGTGACACATATATAAAAATCAAATGCTGTTCGTTTATCTTGCTAAAACTCGAGAACGGCTGGGCCGATCTAGCTGATTTTGTTTTTTAAATGTTTGTCGTAGTCCAGGGAAGGTTTAAACGGTGAGAAAATATGGAAAAATTGCGAGGAAGATAGGGCAGCACAACGTCTGCCGGGCCCACTAGTATTTTATATATTTATTCACATTTTAACACTTTTACATTTACTTGCCTTCTAATAACTCAATTATATAGAGCACAGCACCTGCCCATCTGTCCGTTATTCGAGTTGTTTTACAGAGAAACGCCCAAAATTCGTTTCGCTCTGATAACACACCAACGGGGTGATGCTCAATTAAATTGTATCTTAAATTACGCCTATCATACAATCTAAGTGTTTCCCAAGTAGGCACAATCTATGTTAACAAGGAAATGGAAGATTTATGTGTTTCAAGATTTAATTACGAGCTCTACTGATGGTGCAACCAATATTTTTTTTTTTTTTTTTTTTTATTATTATTAATATACGGCTGGCGTGAGCAATGCTTGGGTATTGCTTTCATCATTTTAACCCACTAGCTAATGAAATGGAATGAAATTACCATAGATCCTCATTCACTCTCTTTACAGCAGTACAAAAGGATGCTGCATCAGTTCATTGATGCAGTATCAAGAGACTTGTAATATATCTAGCTGATTGTTTTTTTTTTTTGTAATTTTGTTTGTGTTTTTTGAGTTTAAAGCTATTTGTTAACTGGTAACCCCGCACTTGCGAGATCAGCTAAATGCATGCCGGCTTGCCAGTAATTGGGTGTACACTCTAAAATGTTTTATATGTGTTTTGTTTTTGTGTATTACCTGTTGGCAAACCATTAAATAAAATAAATAAATAAATGAAATAACTTGATTTATTTATTTCATGCAGGACAACTTGTGCCACTTATGATACGTTAAGACTCTACCACCGGTTCGGAAAATTGATTCTACTGAGAAGAGCCGGCAAGAAACTCAAATGCCCGCGACTTCGTCTGCGTGGATCGAGGCTTTTAATTACCTTAATTTTCCGGGTAAAAATGCCTATGTGCTTATGTGATATTCCAGACTATAATCTATCTCTGTGCCAAATTTCAGCCACATCCGTTCAGCCGTTGGGGCGTGATTGAGTAACAAACATCCATACATCCATCCAAACTTTCGCATTTATAATATTGTAACCCATTGATGTATAATTTTACTAAGTACCGATTTTTGTCCATCGCCGACTTACTATAAATGAGCACAAGTTTGCTCTCAGAATAAAGAAAGAATTATGCCATAGTCCACCAAGCTAGCCAAGTGCGGATTGGCAACGCCACAAGCCTTTAAAATTTAATCGATATAAAAATGGTTATCAAACAAAAAAGTAACAGTAACTAGTAAAAGTAAAAGTAACAGTAACACGAGACTTGGATTGTTATTTCACTACAAGTTAGCCCTTGACTGCGATCTCACCTGATGGTAAGTGACGATGCAGTCTATGATGGTAGCGGGCTGACCAGCCCCCCTATTGTGTAAGAATTGTCGATCGAATCGTCTAAGTTCTGCGTCAAAGTAAAATAAACCATAACAACATTGAATTAGAGCTCAATTTCGTGTATCCATTCTCATACGTTTAGGTATGTACGATACCATAAACGTTTGAGAATGGATACACGAAATTGAGCTCTAATTCAATGATGTTACGGTTTATTTTACTTTGACGCCGAACTTGACGATTGGATCGACAATTCTTTCATAATCGCACCTCTGATATGGGTATGACAGTTATATCTTACTAATATTATGCTTACATTATCTTACCTTTTAGCACCATTATTTAAAAATACTTATCTCAAATTTAACAAAAAAAAAAAAAACGAAATTATTTATTTTGCAAAAACATTTTTTTTACAATCATTGTTAGTTTTCCAGTAGAAATGTTTACTATTTTATTATAATTTTATTACTTAAATTTAAAATTAAAAAATTCATCTATCGTGTCCTATAGTTAGTCCTCTGTTAAGTCTAATTCTAGGTACTTAATCATAATACGGTCTCCACGATACAAGTTCCCTAGTGTAGAGACCACAGTTAAATTAAATTGACTGTAATCTGTTTATTGGTAATAAATATTTATATATATGTCACCGTAAGATTGTAAAAACCGTTAGATTATAATCTAACTCGCGAAATTCTAAACTGTCGAAAGATTAGGATATAACGCATTATTTTCCGGTAGATTGTAATCTGATAGGTATTTAAACTCGATAAAACCTAAGTTACTTAGGTAACCTAAGAGACAAGAAAACGTAAATAAAATGAATATTTGAAAAATTGACACTCAGAACATTGAACAGTTTATAATCTTTCGACAGATTAGAATTTCGCGAGTTAGATTATAATCTAACTCGCGAAATTGTAAACTGTCGACAGAATTTTTTTAAATATTCATTGTATTTACGTTTTCTTGTCTGTTTCTTGTAGGTTAGGTTAGGGTTCGACATAAATAATCAGGTAGTGCACTTAGGTTCTATCGGGTTAATATACCTAACAGATTACAATCTACCGAAAAATAATGCGTTAAATTATAATATTTAGTTTGCAATTTCACGAGTTAGATTATAATCTAAGTAGATTGTAATCTGATAGTTATTTAAACCCGATAAAACCTACTACCTGATTATTTATGTTGAACCCTAACCTAACCTACAAGAAAGAGACAAGAAAACGTAAATACAATGAATATTTCAAAAATTGACACTCAGAACATTGAACAGTTTACAATCTTTCGAGTTAGATTATAATCTAACGGTTGTTACAATCTTACGGTGACATATATATATTTTTTTAATCACATCATGGAATTTCACACAAGTATTAAGATGTCTGTATTAATTATATGAACTACACAATAGTCACGATAAAGATTAGTTAATCAATAAGGCTTCTAGTGTATTATTAGAATATGGACATACATAATAGTACATAAATACTAAGGCTTATCTTTAGTGCATAATAGTGCTTATCCTTAGTGCATAATAGTGCTTATCCTTAGTGCATCACGATCCATACTTAGCGATACAATGTTGTGGCCATTGGCTGTCATTACCATTTATTTAATGAACGTGGTTTAATCATATTATTAGTGTAAACAACTTAATAATGTATCGGCCTCTGAAATATAACTGTCTCGTTGGTCTTGTGGTTAGCATGTTCGACTGCGGCCGACGAGGTCCCGGGTTCGAGTCCCGGGTCGGGCCATAATTAAGTATTGAGTTTTTCTGACTAGAAATTCTCAGTATTAGCTCGGAGTTAGGAAGTTGGTGGTGTTTCACCCCCGTGCCTCGGAGAGCACGCTAAGCCGTCATCACTAACATGATAACAGTCGTTAAAGCCCGCCAACCCGCATTGGAGCAGCGTGGTGAGTCTTGGCTTTTCCTGACAAGAAATTCTCAGAACCAGCCCGGAGTTAGGAAGTTGGCGGTGTTTCACCCCCGTGCCTCGGAGAGCACGTAAAGCCGTTGGTCTTGCGCCTGATCTCTCTCCGATCGTGTCGGATTTTCCGTCCCATCGGACTATGAGAGTAAACGAACAGAGAGTGCATCTGTGCTGATGCAGTCTAAGATGGTAGCGGGCTAACCTGTTAGGGGCATGGCAGTTACATTGAACCCATACCCCTATTAGGTTTCTACACGGCATCGTACCGGAACGCTAAATCGCTTGGCCGCACGTCTTTGCCGGCAGGGTGGTAACCAGCCACGGCCGAAGCCGCCTCCCACCAGGCCAGACCAGGGAAATTCAGGAAGTACTTTCGAATCGTCAAGTGAATCTACCACTGGTTCGGAATTCTTACCGAGAAGAACCAGCAAGAAACTCGGCGGTTGCTCTTTTGAGCAGAAATGTAAAAAAAATTACAATTTCATTAATTTATAGGATACATAAGTAATTACTTAGCATTGCTGGAGCGAGTCAAATCCATGCTCCTTTGTCATTTACGTAATCTTCAACAGCATAATAAGCTTTTTTCAGGAGCATACTTATAATGGACTTCTTCTTTTATTGGTTTATAAAAGAGTTAAGTTGTTAAGGCTTTGAGGAGTGCCAAACCAGTACAATGCACTTTACTACTGTCGAGTAACTTGAGGGATACACGAAAAGATTGGCCGGTTATAGAGTGCCAAAATTGCTAAAAACATTCTGTAATAGAAGGAATATTTATATATTTGTTAGTAAACTACTCTACATAACAATAGACTTACCATAAAGAGACAAACACAAATGAAAATAAAAATAATAATAGGGATCTACTTTAATAGATATTTACAAATTACAATTTGAGTTTGTTAATCTTAAAATAGTTACAAAGATACTTAACATAAGGGCTACAGGCTAACATTAGGAAAAGGACTTCTTAAACTTGTGTAAAGGCAAGTTTAAGAATGGTTGTGGAGTAGCTTTCATAGATATCATGTTTTTTTATGTTTCTTTTTTATGTTAGCAATCTACATAACAATAGACTTACCATGTAGAGACAAACACAAATAAAATAATAATAGGGATCTACTTTAATATGTACAAATTACAATTTGAGTTTGTTAATTTTAAAATATTTACAAAGATACTTAACATAAGGGCTACAGGATAGCATTAGGACTTCTTAAACTTGTGTAAAGGCAAGTTTAGGATAGGTTGTGGAGTAGCTTTCATAGATATCATGTTTATTTATGTTTTTTTTTTTATGTTAGCAATCTACATAACAATAGACTTACCATGTAGAGACAAACACAAATAAAAATAAAAATAATAATAGGGATCTACTTTAATATGTACAAATTACAATTTGAGTTTGTTAATTTTAAAATATTTACAAAGATACTTAACATAAGGGCTACAGGATAGCATTAAGACTTCTTAAACTTGTGTAAAGGCAAGTTTAAGATAGGTTGTGGAGTAGCTCTCATAGATATCAAGTTTTTTTTTTTATTTATTTATGTTAACAATCGGGGTACTTGAAATTTGCACATCAATGTAGTGTCGATATTGAATTATACTAATACGAGTGTAATATGAAATATTTGTTCAGTCACATCTCGGTCAAGGCGGGCTCGCGTCTCGGTAAACAGATTTTGACAGAGACGTAATTATTTTAATAATCATTTATGTAATGTCCGAATATTTCGTTCATTGTTATTATGACAGTCTTATTAAGACTTTTTGGGAGTCTTAATAAGACTTTTCGCAGGCCAAGGGTTAGAAAACCCCATCCTTATTCCTTGCCTCTAATTAAACACATATCTTTTACACGCAAAATTTACGAACGACGATAACTTTTGAACTACAGAGATCATTCAGATCATGGACTTATTTTATTAAGCGCAAAAGTAAAATGATTTAAAAGGTCTTAAAATAGTTATTGTTGTAAATTATCATTTTATTTGAATTTATTTTATTCATACATAGTCTTATAAATGTGAAAGTCTCTGTCTGTCTGCTACGCTTTCACGACTCATCTGTTCAACTGATTTTCATGAAATTTGGTATAGAGGTAGGTTACATCCCGGGAAGAAATCCCAGGAAGAACATAGGCTACTTTTTATTCCAGAAAATTAAAGAGTTCCCGCGGGAATCAAAATACCGTAATTCACACGGACAAAATCGTGGCTCTTCGTCCAAGAGTCGTGGGCCTAATCTAGTTTGACTATCTTACTATCTTATCTTACTTCTTATCTTACTAATATTATAAATGCGAAAGTTTGGATGGAGGTATGGATGTTTGTTACTCAATCACGCCCCAACGGCTTAACGGATCTGGCTGAAATTTGGCACAGAGATAGATTATAGTCTGGAATAGCACATAGGCTACTTTTTTATCCCGAAAAATTAAAGAGTTCCCTAAGGAGTTCCAAAAGTCTTAACACTACGTGGACGAAATCCCAGTCATTTCATGTAGTTGATAGGTTTAAGATAATATATCCAGCGTTAATACAATACCCATGTTTGTGAGATGGTTATAATAATAAAAAAGTCTGTATTTACAATACACACACGGCAGAAGTGAAACTTCAGAGAAGTAGCCTCCGAGATATTGAGATAAATATGACTTGTATTCTATTCTCATTCTCTCGCAGGCTAAGTCCTATATATGTTTGTCTACTTTTTGTGTCGCGTTTTCGTTTTATTTCTTCTAAAGAAGTTTCACATCAAAAACTGCCTGAATTCGTGGTGGGCTCTTCTCAGACCAGGGCGCGTTTGAAACCCTCGTAGCTTTAGTTTCAAGATACCGTTATTAATTATCACCATCATGTCTTATACTTTGTGACGTTCAATAAATGTACTGTGTAAGTAAGAACTTTGAATAAATAAATTCTGACTTGTGCTTAATTTATGTTAACACCTAACACTGCAATTAAAAAACAATAAGTAATAAAGCTTATCTTAATAGCTTTACCCATGTATTGTAACAAGAGATTTAGCGAACTTCCCAAAGTAATGGTGAAATAAAAGGCCTACGTCAGACGCATCGCCTGTCCGATTACAAATTTGGATTAGCGTTGCCTCATAAAATATGCTATCGTGAAATATTTCACGCTGTCGCAACTAAACCGCCTAAAATACTATAAATGCGAATGGTTTGTATGTCTATTACCCAACCGCAACGAAACGCATCGACGAATTTTGATGAAATTATGCAAAAAGATGGATTGAAAGTTTATTATCAAATATATATTTGATAGAAAATTACATAGGTGTTAGAGTAGTTAGTGTGGCTACGTCTTCTTAAATTAATTTATTACTAAGCTACGAATCCATTTATTAAGTACCTATAAGTATCTATATATTTTAGTCTTAAAATGCAAGTGTCTCAGTCAGTCAGTTAGTTTTAATAAGATTTATTTGGCTATATATATTTATTTCTCTGGGCTAATCTTCTCAACGTCCGAATTGATTTAGCAGCACTTTCAAAATGATGACATTTTCACAGATTTAAGTAGAAGACTATGGTTAGACTAATCATACTAAAACTCAAATATTTTTTTAGTCAAATAGACTTTGACAAGTGTTTTTGAAAAGTCGAGTGAATCTACTACTGGTTCGGACTTCCGTTCCTACCAAAAAAAACCAGCAAGGAACTCGTTGGTTGCTCTATTGAAAAAAAAAAACTTATCTACTACGCTACATTCTATATTGGGTATGGAAGATGTTGGTAGTTGCTACGAGATTTTCATTCTTGACATGCCTCTCCATTACTGAATGTCATCCGTCAGTTTTTTAAACCGCTCCATGTTCTTAAATAAGCGGAAGAGATCTTCAACCGTTTTTATTTCGACTTAAGTCCACTTGGACGAAGTCAAGGCCAAGAGCTAGATAAAAAACCCAAAACATTATCCGATTACGCACAGATTCTAGAATTGGAAAGTGAGATGAATAATTAATGTTCTTATCGTAATGAAAATAAGGCAGATAATGCAAATTGATGAAAAAAAACCACCTCCTCGGTCGGGTGCGTTCAATGTTTACGTTGTTACGGAAAGTCGGTCAAGGATGATATCGGGCCATCCACGATAGCGGTGTGTTTGCCTTTTGTGAGCACTTGTGTTTTTGAATAGTCGAGTGAATCTACCACTGGTTCGGGATTCCGTTCCTACCAAGAAAAACCAGCAAGGAACTCGTTGGTTGCTCTTTTGGAAAAAATAATGATCTACTACGCTATATTCTATATTGGGTACAGAAAATATTGGTAGTTTTTTATTCTTGACATGCCTCTCCATTACTGAATGTCATCCGCCAGTGTTTTGAACATCCCCATGTTCTTAAATAAGCGGAAGAGATCTTCAACCGTTTTTATTCAGACTTAAGTCCACTCGGACGAAGTCGAGGCCAAGAGCTAGATAAAAAACCCAAAACATTATCCGATTACGTACAGATTCTAAAATTGTAAAGTGAGATGAATAATTAATGTTCTTATCGTAATTATAAAATAAGGCAGATAATGCAAATTGATGAACAAGTTAGAATTTAAAAAAATTAAAAAAGACGACTGCCCAGCGAAAAAACGAACTAAAAAGTTAAAAAATCTAAATTAATCTAGTTAAATTAGAATCTTATTAATATTTTTATTAAATTTTTTTTTGTGAATCACTGGATATTGAGCTATAGTGTTATATATTTTTGGAATCTGCTCATCATTTTTATGGATGATTATATAGTTAAGCTTATTTACGATTTTTTTTCAAATTTAGTCTTTAATGCGGGACCATGATCACCCTATAATTTTTTTAAAAAAATTTACTAGCCTATGTCACCCGGAATACGCTAGGGATTCTAACGACACCTCATTTATCAAAATCGCTTCAGGTGTATAGAAGTTATGATGAAATATACAAAGTCACATACATACATGAACCCTGAAAACAATGTACTCCTTTTTTCAGGCAATCGTATAAAAAAAGGCACCTCCTCGGTCGGGTGCGTGCAATGTTTACGTTGTTACGGAAAGTCGGTCAAGGCTGATATCGGGCCATCCACGATAGCGGTGTGTTTGCCTTTTGTGAGGACCGGTTCTTGAGTATCGGGATTTTTTTAGTTTCAACACGGTAATACGGGGCTTACACGGCTCTTGAAATGATACACATTAGTATGATCTTCAAGGAATGAGGAAGAAAGATCTGTGGTATAGTTGCAAATTCAATTTTTACAATATACATATATGTATTTAATTTGATTGACACAATCAAAAGACGCTAAATGCTTTAGCGACCACAGAGTTTCTTGCTGGTTCTTCTCGGTAGGTAATACGTGGCTTACACGGCTCTTGGCTAGGTTTTGTTGTAAGTTTTGAATGAATGAATGAATATTTTGAAACTCAGGGAAACAGGTAAAACTCTTTTCAGGGATCGGCTGAAAATCAGCGCTATTATGGTGTATATGTCACCATAAGATTGTAAAAACCGTTAGATTATAATCTAACTCGCGAAAAGATTGTGAACCGTTCAATGTTCTGAGTGTCAATTTTTGAAATATTCATTGTATTTACGTTTTCTTGTCTGTTTCTTGTAGGTTAGGTTAGGGTTCGACATATATAAACAGGTAGAGCACTTAGATTCTATCGGGTTAATATACCTAACAGATTACAATTTACCTACTGAAAAATAATGCGTTAAATTGTAATCTGTCGACAGTTTGCAATTTCGCGAGTTTGATTATAATCTAACGGGTCTTACAATCTTACGGTGACATATTATATACCACCATAACAGCATCATTTTATTATCATCATAGATTTTTTACTTTTTAGTTAATTTTTTGGCAGGGCAGTCGTGTTTTTGAATTTTTTTAATGATGTCTTGGAAGGACATAGACTCCAGTCAGTCAGATTAATGATGATATGCTAAATATAATGACACTAGTCACAACTCAAAAGTGAATAACGTAGAACCTAAGTGTACCTTTTTTACGAGGGGGAAATCCTCCTACTTCTGGGGGAGAAGTAAGCTAAGCCTAACTAACCTAACCTAATCTTTCCCTCGTTATAACTAAGTGTGATACATAAAATACATAAACACCTTAACGTAATAACCATATCAATTTGATTGATAGGTTCAATAGCCTACTTTGAAAACTGGTTATAATTGGATAGTGCATATGTGCTTTCGTAACTTTTCCGTAATATGCAAGGTTTTGTTTACTTTTCATTTTTTATTTTTCAGCGTTAAATATTGATGTCACCGTAAGATTATAAAAACCGTTAGATTATAATCTAGGTAACTTACGAAATTCTAAACTGTCGAAAGATTGTGAACTGTTCAATGTTCTGAGTGTCAATTTTTGAAATATTAATTTTATTTACGTTTTCTTGTCTCTTTCTTGTAGGTTAGGTTAGGGTTCGACATAAATAATCAAGTACTTAACACTTAGGTTTTATCGGGTTTAAATACCTATCAGATTACGATCTACCGGAAAATAATGCGATAAATTCTAATCTTTCGACAGTTTAGAATTTCGCGAGTTAGATTATAATCTAGCGGTTTTTACAATCTTACGGTGACATTGACATTTCAAATATATAGTGCCCTTAATCGGGTTTATTGCCTGAGAATAAAATAAAGGATGAATTCCATATCCATAGTAATATTATAAATGCGAAAGTGTTTCTGTCTGTCTGTCTGTCTGCTACGCTTTCACGGCCCACCTATTCAACCGATTTTGGTGAAATTTGGTACAGGGTTAGTTTGTATCCCGGGGAAGGACATAAACTACTTTTTATCCCGGAAAACTAAGGAGTTCCCACGAGAATCAAAAAAACCTTAGTCGAGACGCACGAAGGTGCGGGAACCATCTAGTGATTAATAATACAATAGCTCTTAATTCCATCCATCGCATTTATAATATTTCTTTGAAAATTTGAAAATATTATAAATGCGAAATTTGGATGGATGTATGGATGGATGTTTGTTACTCAATCACGTCCGAACGGCTGAACGGATCGGGATGAAATGTGGCACAGAGATAGATTACGGTTTGCATTAACACATAAGTTACTTTTTAACCCGGAAAATTAAAGGAAAAACCTCAATTCATGCAGACGAAGTCGCGGGCATTGGCTAGTAATCTCATATTACACTAAGTTATGTTCAGTTTCATAGTGAATAGTAATTTTTTTTTTTGCATAATAATATTCAGTGTAGCTTAAAGTTGTCATAATGTCTTAAATATCTGATGATTTTAAAAGACTTATCGTTTTGTTAAATAACACGTTATAAATACATTCATTCATTCATTTCATTCTTTAATTTCGTTATGACCAGCACTGTCCATATTTACTAATATTATAAATGCGAAAGTGTGTCTGTTTGTCTGTCTGCTACGCTTTCTCGGCCCATCTGTTCAACCGATTTTGATGAAATATGGTACATGGGGAAGGCTCCTGGTTAAGGACATAATACTACGGGGAAGGACTACTTTTTATCCCGGAAAATTCAAGATTTCCCGCGGGGGAAAAAAAAATCTGTTCAACCGATTTTGATGAAATTTGGTACAGGGATAGGTCGTATCCCGGAAAAGAATATAAGCTACTTTTTATCCCGGAAAATTCAAGATTTCCCGCGGGAAACAAAAAAATATCTGTTCAACCGATTTTGATGATATTTCGTACGGGATAGGTGGTATCCCGGAAAAGGATATAGGCTTATTTTTATCCCGGAAAATTCAAGAGTTCCCGCGGGTATCAAAAAATATTTATCCACGCGGACGAAGTCGCGGACACCATCTAGTAGTGCTATACGTTTTTGCTACTGTTTTTGGCAGGACATATTTTTCCGCATAAATGTTTATCACATTATGATTAATTTTATAGGTATATGTTAATTTGTCTTTACCTAACCAGCCCCCCGATTGTGTAAGAATTGTCGATCATATCGTCAAAGATCGGCATCAAAGTAAAATAAACCATAAAAGCATTGGATTAGAGCTCAATTTCGTGTATCCATTCTCATTCGTTTAAGTACGTACTATACCATAAACGTATGGGAATGGATACACGAAATTGAGATCTAATTCAATGCTGTTATGGTTTATTTTACTTTGACGCCGATCTTTGACGATTGGATCGGCAATTCTTACATAATTGCACCTCAGTTCTATGCGGGTTTTCGCTTAGATTCAAGCATTGTTTCAGACTGGCTGATGCCCGCGACTTCACTCGCGTGGATTGAGGTTTTTTGGGAACTCTTTAATTTTTCGGTATAAAAAGTATCCCATGTGTTGTTTTTTTTTTTAAATTTTTTTATCCACTACACGTCAGCCCTTGACTGCGGTCTCATCTGATGGTAAGTGATGATGCAGTCTAAGATGTACTATACTACTATATGTGATTCCAAAAATATGTAATTATAGTGTTACATATTTTTGGAATCTACTCATCATTTTCTAGATGATGATTATACAGTTAATCTTATTTTCGAATATTTTTTTTCAACTTTAGTCTTTAATGCGGGACTATGGTTACCCCATATTCCCCGGCAGGGTTTGGAAATTTACAATTTCTGAATTTTCCCTGGTCTGGCCTGGTGGGAGGCTTCGGCCGTGGCTAGTAACCACCCTATATCGGTAAAGACGCACCACCAAGCGATTTGCGTTCCGGTACGATGCCGTGTAGAAACCGCATAGGGGTAAGGGTTTAATATAACTGCCATGCCCATAACAGGTTAGCCCGCTACCATCTTGGACCGCATCATCACTTACCATCAGGTGAGATCGCAGTCAAGGGCTAACTTGTAGTGGATAAAAAAAAAGCTGATGAACATTTGATGGAAACAGTTGGTGAGTCCGTCTGTTTCGTTAGATGTGAGAGTTTCTTACGTGATGGATAATGTAAAAAAAAAAAATGTCCAATTAGGTATGGAATTTATGTAATGTTTTGTTCTGTTTGTTTGTTTCTTTTGGGACGAAGGGACTGACATGTCCAAAAGGACAAAAGCCTACAAAAAATTAAAGATTAAAAAAAAAATCAAGATACGCATTTTACCTTCTGTGGTGGATACAACTACCTCGTTGGTCCAGTTGGCATGTTCGACTGCGGCCGACGAGGTCCCGGGTTCGAATCCCGGGTCGGGCCATATTTGAGTATTGGGTTTTTCTGATTAGAAATTCTCAGACCTAGCTCTGAGTTAGGAAGTCGGCGGTGTTTCACCCCCGTGCCTCGGAGAGCACGTTAAGCCGTCGATCCCGGCTATTATCACTATCATGATAACAGCCGTTAAAGCCCGCCAACCCGCATTGGAGCAGCGTGGTGGGTATAAGCTCTAATTCCCTCTCTCCTATGAGAGTGTGGAGGCCTGTGCCCAGCAGTGGGACGTTAATGGGCTGTAGTGGAGGTGGTGGATTAAAGCGATTTAAACTTCTAGTTTTTCATTGTCATGGACTTACGTCAGTCAAAGCCTGCTTCTATCCAATACTTGAGCAAATATTACAAAATATATTTATCAGATAAATAATAAAGTTACACCTAGGTGTGATACCATGATGATAATGAATATTCCCTACTGTCATAATTATCATATAAATAATTAATTTTCCGCTCCTTTACATCGATTTTTAGTCGATAATATCTATTCAAGGTCAATCAGTAGCGTATTGCTAATAAAATGATACACATTAGTATGATCTTCAAGGAACGAGGAAGGAACATCTGTGGTATAGTTGCAAATTCAATTTTTACAATATACAAATATGTATTTAATTTGATTGACACAATCAATTCAATTGTTACAATATACATATATGTATTTAATTTGATTGACACAATCAATTCAATTGTTACAATATACATATATGTATTTAATTTGATTGACACAATCAATTCAATTGTTACAATATACATATATTTAATTTGATTGACACAATCAATTCAATTGTTACAATATACATATATTTAATTTGATTGACACAATCAATTCAATTGTTACAATATACATATATTTAATTTGATTGACACAATGAAAAGACGCTAAATGCCTAAAGCAACCACTGAGTTTCTTGCTGGTTCTTCTCAGTAGGACATTCCGAACCAGTGGTAGATTCACTCGACGATTCATAAGCACTTGTAAAAGTTTATTGAACAAGTCATAATTAAAAAATAAATAAAAACACGACTGCCCTGCCAAAAAACGAACTAAAAAGTTAAAATCTATATTAATCTAGTTAAATAAGAATCTTATTCACATTTTTATTAAATGGTATTTTTTTGTGAATCACTGGATATTGAACTATAGTGTTCTATATTTTTGGAATCTACTCATAATTTTCTAGATGATGATTGTATAGTTAAACTTATTTTCGAAATATTTTTTTCAACTTTGGTCTTTAATGCGGGACCATGGTCACTCCATCAAATTTCCTTTAAATTTTACTAGCCAATGTCACCCGGAAATAAGCTAAGGATTCTAACGATACCTCATTTATCAAAATCGGTTCAGGTGTATAGAAGTTATGGCGGAATATACAAACTCACATACATACATGAACCCTGAAAACAATATACTCCTTTTTTCAGGCAGTCGTATAATAAAAGCAGCCTATCACAGCAATCAGTATAGTATCAATAATTGATACAGCTTTTTTGGAATAGGGCTGCAGGCTGAAGTCATAAAATTAATGTATTGTTGCAGGTGAACTCAAACTCAAACTCAAACTCAAATAATGTTTATTCAATTTAGTTAGGTATACTACACTTATTGACGTCCAGTTATTTATAAAATATAATGGTGATAATCAGTAACTGTATCTTAAAACTAAAGCTACGAGGGTTCCAAACGCGCCCTGGTCTGAGAAGAGCCCACAACAAACTCAGCCGGGTTTTTTTTTCATTATCATCATTTCACAAATCATCGTAACTAAGGAACTATCAGAGCCATTAGATCAAATCATTGCCAAGCTTTCTTGTCGTATTTTAAGTAATCGTAATCAAATTATAGTCAAGTTAATAAAAGCGTGACGAAAAGTAAAATTTTCTTTAGAAATAAAAGTTTAAGGATTTTCGTAAGAATATGTCTTGACTTTTATTGACAAAACATAAATTTTGAAACGAAAACGTAATGGAATTCATAAGATTGATTAATATTTAGATATGTGTAATAACAATTAACATAATAGAGCTCTAAATCATTTTAGTTGTTTAATCTATAGAAATTAGCATTTTAACGAGGTGGGCATGATTCAAGCATTCAAAATGTTTCCTTTTTTTCAGATATTATGTATTTTTTATTGTATATTTATCATTAAGTTTTTTGTTTTACATGAATAGCGAGGAAAAGGAACCGCCAATGCGTTGCTGGGTGTTGAGATATTTGATTATTCGCCCTTTGAAGAGCCCCATATTATAATCATGAATAGAATAGAATTGAATAGAATAATTTATTTGCAAGAATGTGGTACAATTATTAGTTCTTAAAATTATTTTGCGCTGACACATTCAACCGTTTCATTAGTGCGCAAATTTTAAAATATAATTCATTCAAATAAAATTAATAAATATTACAATGTCAATAGCTAAGTCATATACTCATTCACACTATAGAAACATTTTATGAGGGAACACAGAAGTTTGGTATAAATGACAAAAAGACAAGCAGTATAGAACACAAAAGAATAAAAACGAATATTTAACGGTCTGATACTAATAAACGTTGGGTAGGGGGAAATGGTTAAACACAAGTTCAGCACTAAGTTTTTTTAAAATTATTATTATTTAATTTTCTCCCATTTATTAGTACACTGATTTAGTAAAATTATTTCTAAACACGTTTTTTATATATTATATGTTATTATTATTCACTTTATTTGTACCACCACAACAATTAAAAATAACAAAAAAACAAAAATTGGAAATAAAATAAACACAGACGATTTTTTTTGGCAATTTTTTTTTAAAGTTTTCATTTTTATGGAAATAACTTGCCATGAGGTTATTTGTATTTTTAAATAAACCCTATAAGAGCATATTTAAACAGGCTTTTTGGACATAAGTCAGTTTATAGTGGGGTTATCACAATATGTTACTCTTTTGAGTAACACCGAGATGAAACCTGCATGCTCGAGAGTTCTTCATAATGTTTTCGAAGCTGTGTGAAGTCTACCAATCCGCACTTGGCCAGCATGATGGAATATGGCCAAGCTTCTCATACCGAGGAGACCCATGTGTGGCAATGTGTTGAAATGATAATGACTCTTTCAGAAAGCATATTTAAACAAAAGCTGCCTACCGATGGTCAAAAACTTATATCATACCAGCCGGTATAGTTGGCTACCACTACAGCCCATTAACGTCCCACTGCTGGGCACAGGCCTCCTCTCTCATAGGAAGAGGGAATTAGAGCTTAGAACCACCACGCTGCTCCAATGCGGGTTGGCGGGCTTTAACGACTATTATCATGTTAGTGATAATATCCGAGCCCGACGGCTTAACGTGCTCTCCGAGGCACGCCGTACTGAGAATTTCTAGTCAGAAAACCCAACTATGGCCCGAACCGGGACTCGAACCCGGGACCTCGTCGGCCGCAGTCTAACATGCTAACCACTAGACCAACGAGGCAGTTGATAGTTGGCTGGGTAAGTAGAAATATTGTTATGTGCAATAAAGTTTTGGTGTTACGCCCCCAATGCTCAACAGACATAGAGAATTACCTACAAAAACTAATTTTAGGCAATTACATTTGAGTCCTGAACACATAATTAGTTGAGTATATTTTACTATTTCATTATTTTTGTTTAATTAAATACGAATTAGAAATACTACTTCAAATTAAAGTAAATTTCGAAAAACGTGGAGTTCAACAATTTTCGTAAAATAAAATTGAGTAAACAAATAAAAAGTAACACATTCTTTTTTTTTTTTTTAATATATATGTTACCGCTTGGCTGCAATCAGACTTGCTTGCAAATGGTGATGCAGCCTAAGATGGTAGCGGGCTAACCTGTTAGAGTTAGGCAGTTATATTCAACCCATACCCCTAATCGGTTTCTACACGGCATCGTATCGGAACGCTAAATCGCTTGGTGGCACGTCTTTGCCGGTAGGGTGGTAACCAGCCACGGCCGAAGCCTCCCACCAGGCCAGACCAGGGAAAATTCAGAAATTATAAATTGCCCGGGGATCGAACCCGGGACCAACAGCGTTCAAAATGTGACACAACATCTCGTCAGTTGAACTTGCACTTGACCGTTAAAAAATTAACATTGGCATAAAAAAGAAAGCTATAGAAAATGCATTCACAACACAAGTATACTTGTTAGAGCATACGGTTAGAAAGTGATGACCGTCAATTTTAAGACGTCAAAACTATTGTGTCAAAAGTATACTCTACGCCGTTTGTGTTAGGAGTCATTTTAAAATAAAGTATGATTTCCATGTGGTTATTTCTTTTCATTATTCATTCATCATTATTAATATAACTACCTAGTTGTGTGTTAGTAGATCACTCAGTCTGTCAGTCAGTCATTCGTTTTCAAAAGCAGGGGCGGCCTTAGCCATTGTGAGGCTCTGGGCGCTAGATATTAGTGGGATATAAAAAAAAACTGAGTAGGTATATAGGTAAGTAGGTACGGGATTATTTTAGTACCGCATTTTTTTTTCTTATCCACTACAAGTTAGCCCTTAAACAGGTTGAAAGAAGAATTCAGAATTTAGTACACTATGTCCCTGGTTCCTGTGTGCTTACTATTTAAAAACTTATTTTTTGCCAAAAGTATGCTTGTTTACCGAATTTACAGCTATACTAAGGACCTTACTCGCCAGTGGTGCCGGCTAGTGAGCATAAAAACGGTAGCCCTCATTGTATTGTACTTGTTGTAAAAACCATAGAATAGGATTGATGCCTATGTCAAAATCAAGTCATAATTGAAAAAAAATAAAAAACACGACTGGCCTGCCAAAAAACTAACTAAAAAGTAAAAAATCTGAATTAATCTAGTTAAATTAGAATCTTATTCACATTTTTATTGTATGATATTTTTTTGTGAATCACTGGATATTGTACTATAGTTATATATTTTTGGAATCTACTCATCATTTTCTAGATGATGCTTATATTTGATATATAATCTTGCTTATATAATCTTATTTTCGATATTTTTTTTTCAACTTTAGTCTTTAATGCGGGCCCATGGTCACCCCATCATTATTTTTTTTTAATTTTACTAGCCTATGTCACCCGGAATAAGCTAGGCCCGCTAGGGATTCTAACGATACCTCATTTATCAAAATCGGTTCAGGCGTATAGAAGTTATGGTGGAATATACAAACTCACATACATTAATCCTGAAAACAATATACTCCTTTTTTCAGGCAGTCGTATAATAATAAATTATTTTATACTGATTAAATAAAGAGTCGGCCAAAATACCTAAAACTCACATCCTCGGTTAGTTTTAAGTTTGATTACCATTTTAAACTATACATTAAAGAAAAAAGTGTGTTGAAATTTGATAACGTCACAACTATGTATTTCATACATATAATACAATCTTCTACATACATACAATCAATCATATACAAACAATCTTCCATACTTGCGCGTATTTACAGTTTGATACAGAGTTGCTGATTGAATTGGGTTGACACAACCATAAATATAGAAGTAGTAATAATGTAGAACGTTTCAGAGTTACCTTTATGTGTTGGACGGAAATTTCAACAATTTTCTTTAGATACAGGTTCTTTCAAAATTCAAATCTCATTACACACCATGGAGGTAATGGATTTCAGTACAACATTACAACCCCACTAAGCCTTACGAATGTAATGACGTACTTTGCCTTTAGATAACAGGTCTTATATTGAGGCATTGTCGAAAATTTATTGAAAAATTATATCACATCACTTTTTTTTTACACCCTATGAGTAAAATAATTATAGATATAATTACACTGATAGGGTGTAAAAAAATAAATTGTTCAGCTATTATAAGTTCACATATTGTATTAATTTGCATTCCTATTCATTATTTAGTTGTGTTAGAACAAAATAGTTTTTAAGACCTAAGCAATATTTGCCACATCCTTGCAAAATTATTCTTATTATTTTACCGGCAAAGGTATGCCACCATTATGGGTATGGGTTTATTATGACTGCCATAACCTTAACGGGTTAGCCCGCTACCATCTTAGATTGCATCATCACTTACCATCAGGTGAGCCCTTGTCTGCGATCTCACCTGATGGTACATGGTATGGCAGTTACATTAAACCCATACCCCTAGTCGGTTTCTAAACGTCGTATGTTCCGGTACATCTTCCCCGGTAGGGTGGTAGCTAGCCACGGCCGAAGCCTTCCACAAGACGTAGTTTTAGTGTTGTCGCCTTCGAATGGGAAGAGAATCTCCCACTAGGCACTTTGTAGGCTTTACCTTACAAGGAAAAACGGATATAAGCAAATAGTACTCAAGTTGTAGGAAATCATCAAGAGACGCGCAATAAAATAACAAAAATATCACGATGTTTCCTAGTACTATTAGATAATAATGCGATCTGTATGTCCGTAGTTTATAAGATACGCGGAAATTCTTACCAGTAGGTATTTTATCGCAAATAAGCAAAAAATCGTCACGCGTCTATTTTACATTTGCACGAATAAATGTAATATCAATATTATTTTTCATTTCAGGCAAATATTTATACCTACTTTAATTTAAAGCCTGGCCTACACTCGTGCCGCGAACTTTGCCTTTGTTTTTGAAAATGCCTTTACTACACTTAGCTATCGACATCCGATGTCGGTTTTATCCTAAGATCAATAAAATAGTCCCAAATCCATGGTTTTTTCATTAATAAAATTAACACAATACTTACACTGTTAGTAATACTTACAATTGCCGAATGTATTATTATTAAGTATTGGGTTTTTCTGACTAGAAATTCTCATTAAAGTCAAAGTCAAAGTCAAATAATTTTTATTCAATTTAGGTAGGTATACTATACTTATTGACGTTAAGTTATTTATAAAATATAATGGTGATAATCAGTAACGGTATCTTAAAACTAAAGCTACGAGGGTTTACTTACTTTAAGTTACTAGCCCCGAGTTAGGAAGTTGGTCTCACCCCCGTGCCTCGAAGAGCACGTTAATCCGTCGTAAATAAGATAACGTCCCGGTTATTACCACTAACATGATAATAGTCGTTAAAGCCCGCCAGCCCGCATTGGAGCAGCGTGGTGGGTCAAAGCTCTAATTCCCTCTCTCCTATGAGAGTGGAGGCCTGTGCCCAGCAGTGGGACGTTAATGGGCTGTAGTGGTGGTGGCCGAATGTATGTAAGCGCATCACTTCAGAACGGCTGGACCGCTTCTGATGGAATTTTGGTGTGTGTTTGTTGGTTTTTGTTTGGGATTGAATATGCTGTATGCCCTACTGACCGCTACAGCATTACTGAGGGGTTGGGCGAGCGCTAGGTGTCGCTAAATGAGCCCTAGGGCTCGAAGGCATCAGGGGGCAATGTCTTTCTAAGGGCGCCTCCTGTGAGGCTTGGACCTCTGCTTAAGATGACGTTGGGACGGATGGGAGGTCGGTTTTTGTTTTTTAATGATATAGGCCAGCGCTTGGCTGCAATCAGACTTGCTTGCAAGTGGTGATGCAGCCTAAGGTGGAGCGCGCTTGCCTAAAAGATGCCTATTCACTCTTGATTTGAAGGTACCTATATTAAAAGAGGAGGGGAAAACGGAAGCCGGAAGGGCATTCCATATCCTAGCGGTTCTAATTAGAAACGAGGAAGCAAACCGCTTCGTACGAGCCCGCGGAATTTCGACTCCGTAAGGGTGCAAACCTTGTCGATGCCTTGCGGTTCGATAATAAAAAGGTGGCGGAGGAACCAGATCGAATAGTTCCTGAGCACACTCTCCGAAATATATCCTGTAGAATACCGACAGACAGGCAACTATTCGCCGATGTTCTAAGCTTTGCAGCTTCGAACTGACCAGCGCTTTGTTACCAATAAGTCTTCCAGCATCAAGCTGGTACTTGGTAGAGCCTGTAGGACTAGATCGTCGTCTTCGATCGTTTGCTTATTATATTGTTGAAGATTACGTAAACGACAAAGGAGCATGGATTTGACTCGCTCCAGCAATGCTAAAGACAGCTGTTACTGTATTCTACAAATTAATGAAATTGTAATTTTTTTTTCAAATGATCAATCGCCGAGATTCTTGCTGGTTCTTCTCGGTAGGAATGACATTCCGAACCAGTGGTAGATTCGCCCGACAATTCAAAAGTATACTTGTAAAAGTTTATTTGAATAAAAAAACATTTGAATTTGAATTTAGACTAGTCCGTACGTCTCCAAGGCCGTGGGTTGAAACCACGTTCGGGTGACGTGAGTAAGTGTTTGTGTGGATCCCAGGATGGTTTATATTCACAATTGGACCCGGTGGAGGGCGCTGCAATCGGGATCTAGACTTAGGATAGGACAAAGAATTTCAGTCCCACTAAGTAGATAATAATAGAATTTCTGACTACATAGACCTCAATAGCACGATAGATGTATTTGAAATAAGTTGTGTATTCAAATATTTTAATTTTATTGTAATAACTTATTTAATATTATTTTGACCATTGACTACGAATTATAGATTTAATTACTTGACGACACTATTTAATTATCTAATATTTGTAATAGATTCAATGAATTTTGTGTAATTAATTTAAAATTTGCAATGCCCTGACAGGTCATGCCAATGTATTCGTATGTAGACATGAATGCAAATAAATAAATTGAAAAAAAAAGTTACCCGCAAGTACATATATCAAGTCGTTGACGTCAAGAGTTCTTTGTGTCGAGGCCTTTATATCTGCGTGTTTAGTTATTTTTTATTAGGTTGTATCCAGGCCTTTACATCTGTGTGTTTATCTAATTTTTATTACATTCACGCTTGGACACCTTCGCATCTGACTGTAGTTTTTGTCTCTATGTATCTATAATTATTATAAAGAGGTGAAGTTTGTGAGTTTGTGACGGGTAATCTCTGGATCTACTGAACCGATTTTGAAAATTCTGGTACCAATAGAAAGCCTCATTATTTGTGAGTGTATATATTATCCCGAAAAATAAGGGAGTTCTTGTGGGAATTATAAAAAACTTATTTCACGCGAACGTAGTCGTGGGCAAGTCTGTTAGTCGTATATAAATTCATATTCAAATACAAATGTTCTTTATTCAAATAAACTTTTTAAAGTGCTTTTGAATGGTCCAATGGATCTACCACTAGTTTAATGCCATTCCCACCGAGAAGAACTAGCAAGATACACGGTAATGGTTGGTATTACAATAATAGATATATAATCAGACAAACTTAACATGCTCGCTCGCCGATTTGCTCGGTGCTCTGAGGATGTTAAAGTTACGTTGTTTAAAGCTTATTGCATGAGCTTCTATACATCACAACTATGGATCAAGTACACCAAAAGATCCTTTAACATCCTCAGGGTACAGTATAACGATGCCCTTGGTATTTTATTAAAAATTCCGAGATATTGTAGCGCGTCAGGCATGTTCGCCGACGCTGGAGTCCCAGATTATTACGCCATTATTCGGAGTAGAATTGCCGGTTTCTGGGAAACCGTCCGCAATTCTACTAATAAGCTGATTAAAGTTGTCGCTCAGGCATCCCCTGACAACGTGTTTTATAAGCACTGGCTAAGGGTACACCAGACCCCTAACGTAAAATGATTTTTCATTTTAAACTTTATTTTAATTATTGTAAGTATAATTTATACTTTATTATATTTAGTTATTGTTTTTTTAATGTAAACGTGTTTTATATGGGTAAATTTAAATAAATTTAATAAATTTGACCTGCAATAAAATGAATTTATTTATTATTATTATTTATTAACTGACCCGGTGACAGCGTCGTCGAAAAATAAAATGAAAACAAAAACTAAACAGGCATAAAAAATTGTTCCAATGTTTTTTTCAATGCAAATCCATGTTTTTTTTTAGTTTACATAATCTTTGCCAGTATAATAAGATTTTTAAGGAGTTTTGAACTGAAAATGGATTGTGGAATTTTATCATAAAAGGCACGCCCATTCCCAGGAATGACCTTCGAACCTTTTTGAGGCGGAGCGAAGAAAGTAGCACTAAGTAAGTTAGTAGAGTACGGTTGAGGCTCTACCTTCTCTTTTACGTACTACCCACCACTACATCCCATTAACATCCCACTGCTTTACACAGACCTCCACTCTCATAGGAGAGAGGGAATTGGAGCTTAGACCCACCACGCTGCTCCAATGCGACTTGGCGGACTTTAACGACTATTTATGTACATTTTAAGCAGTATATAATATTATATAGAATTAATCTTGGTATAACGGTGAAGGAAAACATCGTAAGGAAACCTGCGTGCCCGAGAATTCTTTATAATATTCTCATAGGTGTGTAAAAAGAAAAACAGCCAATTCATTCCTGGTCAGCGTATTGGACTATGGCTAAACTCTCCTTTTTCTAAGATGGATGGTTCATCATCTCAGCCTGCAGACGTCCACTGCTGAAAATAGGCCTTTCCCAAAGAATTTCACCACATCCGGTCCTCAGCCTCCCTCATCCAGCCACTTCCAAGAGAGGTTACCAAGTCGAAAATATAAAAAAATATGAATAAGTAGGTAACTTTGTGCTCAGTTTTACGGCAATGTAATATGAGTTATTGTTGTTCATAAATCTTAATTAAAGCGACCAGTATATTTTACGGTTTTGTCATTTCTAATATAGCTACCATTCTGCGAGCTTAAAAAGAAAGTTTGAAAACACTTTCGAGATCTTGAATTGCGATTTGCGGATGTTTGCTGCCAAAGAATTATCTTTCACCCATCCTTTCTTAAGTTGATTATTTATATATATTTTTTTTTTAAATTTATTTAGTACCAAAATGTTATAAAATAAGAAGAAAAACATACGTAGTGGACAAGGAAGCACTTATCTCTATAAGAGATCTCTACCAGTGACCCTTGGCAGTGAGAAAGGTTGTGGAGGAAGAATAGGTACAACAAGACATGAGATAGAATGAAATAAGATATTATATCATAAACTTACATAATCACACAAAAAATACATACTAAATAATACATACAAATATATACTTTAAAATATATATTATATATATTTAGTACCAAACTTAAAACTAAACATAATATGTTGTTACTTGACGAAGAAATATTTTGTTAAAATCACGAATTCGTTTGGGCAGTTTTTGACGAACCCCCCTTTGTGCCGTGATGTGCTCTGTGGTCTTAAAGTGGGAGGTTCCGGGTTCGAGCCCCGACAGGGGAATCTACAATTATTGTTGAATTTTCTCAGGTCTAGGTGGGAGGCTTCGGCCTTGGCTAGTTACCACGGTACCACTCTATCTACAAATACGTACCGCCAAGCGATTTATCATTTCTGTACGATGCCGTGTAAAAACCTGTTAGAGGTATGGGTTTAATATAACTGCCGTACCCCTAACAGGTTAGCTCGCTACCATCTTAGACTGCATCGTCACTTACCATCAGGTGAGATCGCAGTCAAGGGATAACTTGTAGTGGAAAAAAAAAACTTTAAACGGCTTTTTAAGATGAAAAAAAAAAAGTTGATTTTGTCCCTTTATTGTATGTTTTGTGTATTATTTATTTATTGTAAGTAACATATTTCTTTTTAAAAAAGAGCAACTGAGTTTCTCGCCGGCTCTTCTTAGTAGAACATCTTTCCGAACCGGTGGTGATAACATTAAAAGGTACATAGATGTTATTAGTATTTTTTATTTTCATTGTATATTTGCTTAACTTGACGTAAAGGCCTCATTATGATTTCTTTGTTACCTGTAATAATCAAGACTTATTTTTACTTATTCCTAAGCATATAAGAACTCCCCTCAGACTCCAAAGCGGCATTTCAACGTTATTTTAAAATAAAGTTATAAAATTGTTATGAATTGTATTCAGGATTATTTATGTATCTAAGTAGTAACAAATATGTATATATATTTTTTAAATATTTTTTTTATATATAAATATTATAATTAATTAAAAAATTTAAGATATTTGTACACCACACTGTGGTAGAATAGGAGCACTTGTATACTATTATTATTATTAAATTTAAGATATTTGTACACCACACTGTGGTAGAATAGGAGCACTCGTATACTATTATTATTATTTATTTATTTTAAGGCATAAAAAGTACAAATGGGCATTCTTATAATCTAAGAATACAGTTTTACGTAAAGCTGTAACGTTTTACAGGCTAAAATCACCTTTATAAACGTTTAAAAGAACTAAGATTACAATAATTATTAAGTATTATGACGAGCATTAATAATTAATATGCTTTACAGTAGAAATGCAGGCAAGAATTGATATTTATTACTCGTATACTGATACCACCTCAAATGTACTCTATTCACAAATAAATAAATGAATTGGAATTGGAATTGGAATTGGAATTGGAATTGGTGGTAGAGTCTTAAGTTTTTACGTATAATAAGTGACACAAGTTGTCCTACGTGAAATAAATAAAACACTTATCATTTATTATGTAAAATGTCATTACGTTCTCGAATTCTTTGACGCATACAAGTGTTATGCGTTGATTATTGTTATTTCGAAAAGGTAAACTGGTCCAATTTGTCGAGTAGAGTCACGGTCGTAGTTACCCGTTGTCTTATGTGAGCGACAGAAGCGATGCGACGCGATGCGACGACATGGAAACTGACAAACTCTGAACTCCCAGACCACCTTGAGGGACGAGTGGCCGAGTTGCGACAACGATGACCATTGTTAAGCAACGTTGACCCAAGTCGGTAACTGGATGGGTCACCGAATTAGGTAGTCCAATAATAGCAAAACAAGGTCACCGACCATCACATCGGGGGAAATTCTGCTTCCTCTTTGAGCAGAGGAACTATAAAAAAAAATACGGCCTCGGAGATCACGTTAAACCATCGGTATCGAGAATTATCACTGACATCTGATAATAATCGGTAGTAACCTAAGAGTGAAATAGTACTCTTAGTCGAGTGGTATGTGGAAAGACCTGGGAAGTATGCACCGACATAAAAAATACATTAAAAATGACAGTTATACATATATATATATATATATATATATATATATATATATGTATATATATATATAGATACTCTCTCAAAATGAGAAACAATGAAATAGAAATGCCAAGTCACAGGGATCTAAATTAAAATAATATTTTTTCCCTCTGAGTGAACATGAACGACTTTTCTTCACTGGTCTTAAGCAATAAATGCGCTCCTTTTGAGTAATGTGCTTAAGATATAAGTTTTAAGCTTAGCCAAATAAAAACAGTGGCATGTACCAAGAAATATATGCAATAGTCAGTTTCGTTTATAGTGTCACCAATACCGGTATCCCGGTATTAGACATTTCAATACCGGTATTGAAATCCGACGAAAAAAGTCCGGGATCCCGGTATTAGCCAATACCATAATATCCCGGTATTGGAAGCCCTACTGGGAACCCACCGCATTATTATCCCAAGAAAACTCCTGCCGTATTGTGATTAATGAAAAGGAGTCACGACCCTCAGCAATGAGGAATACGACGCAGAGAGAGAACTGTCAGACAACGTGAAGGACTTGTCGCGTAGATAAGGTTTACATTTATGGATCCGTATGAGCTGTATGACTGCCTCGTTGGTCTAGCGGTTAGCGTAGTCGACTGGGGATCACGAGGTCCTGGGTTCGATTCCCGGTCGGGCATTAGGTATTGGGTTTTTCAATTAAGAAATTCTCAGTACCAGCCCGGAGTTGGAAGTTGGCGGTGTTTCACCCCCGTGCCTCGGAGAGCACGTTGAGCCGTCGGTCCCGGTTACTATCACTAACATGATAATAGTCGTTAAAGCCCGCCAACCCGCATTGGAGCAGCGTGGTGGGTCTAAGCTCCTAATTCCCACTTTCCTATGAGAGTGGAGGCCTGTGCCCAGCAGTGGGACGTTAATAGGCTGTAGTGATGAGCTGTAGGTATAAAATCACGTTTAAATTTATATGACTCATGAATCCTCTAACGTGAAATCAGTGGGTTAGTTTCACCGACCTCAGTGGTTAATTAGCCTCAACTATAACCTTCAGACTTGCTTCACTAATCTATACTTCTCTACTAATATTATAACGAAAGTTTGGATGGATGGATGGATGTTAATCAATCACGCCAGAACTGCTGAACGGATCTGGATGAAACTTGGCACAGATGTATATTATAGTCTGGAATAACACATAATTATCCAGGGACCTAGATAAATACAAGTTCAATGTTAATAATGACATAATATGGTGGAAATATTCCCGTTTTTTTTTTTTTGGTATTACGTTTGTATTAGCCTCAACTATAACCTTCAGACTTGCTTCACTAATCTATACTTCTATACTAATATTATAACGTAAGTTTGGATGGATGGATGGATCAATCACGCCAGAACTGCTGAACGGATCTGGATGAAACTTGGCACAGATGTATATTATAGTCTGGAATAACACATAATTATCCAGGGACCTAGATAAATACAAGTTCAGTGTTAATAATGACATAATATGGTGGTCTTAGTGCCAAAAATTTTTTGCGAGATATTTCTACGCGGTTAATTGCCTCATCTGGTGACAGAAGGGCTGGCTCATTTTTTGCGCAAAGGATCAGCCTGGCTGTCCAGCGCGGAAATGCAGCCAGCATTCTTGCCACCATTCCACGTGGGCATGATTTATATAGTAATTAGGTAAGGCTAGCTAGCATTAAGTTCTATTGTACTATTAAAAAAAAAAAAAAAAGAAAAAAAAAAAAAAAAAAAACTCGAATTTCAAATTATTTTGGTATTACGTTTGTATGGGCAATTCACCCTCCGCTGACACCTTAAGAAAACGGGTTACTTATATCGGCTGGCGTTTACACATGATATGGTTTCTCGGTCAGTCAGTCAGTAATGCAACAGTTTCAAAAGTTTAGACAACATCACGGTGAAAGGAAAATAATGTGCTGAGTCATAGCTATTTCACCTAGTAAAACTTCTACGGTATTATAAAAGTGCTTTTATTATTATTATTAGTATATTATTAGCTAATGCCCGCGACTTCGTTCGCATGGTTTAAGGTATTTTAGATTTCCGCGGAACGGTCTTGTCATTTTGTATGAGCAGCTACTCAAACTCAAACTCATATTTTTTTATTCACATAAACTTATTAATAGTACTTTTGAATCGTCGAGTGAATCTACCACTGGTTCGGAATGACATTCCTACCAAGAAAAACCAGCAAGAAACTCGGTGGTTGCTCATTTTATACGACTGCCTGAAAAAAGTATACTGTTTTCAGGGTTCATGTATGTATGTATGTGAGTTTGTATATTCCACGATAAATTCTATACGCCTGGACCGATTTTGATAAATGAGGTATTGTTGGAATCCCTAGCTTATTCCGGGTGACATAGGCTAGTTTCTTTTTTAAATTGATGGGGTGACCATGGCTGCGAGGCCTTAAAGACTAAAGTTGAAAAAAAAATATCGAAAATAAGATAAACTATATAATCATCATCTAGGAAATGATGAGTAGATTCCAAAAATATATAACACTATATTCAATATCCAGTGATTCACAAAAAAATATCATTTAACAAAAATGTGAATAAGATTCCAAAGGCTATTTAAGCAAATCGCTTCATAAGGAGGTAAACTCCAAAAATAATATGGCAGGGCAGTCGTATTTTTTAATTCGTTAAATTAAGTTCACTTGTTAAATAATTCATTTACAATTATTATATTCAATATGTACCGTTGTCCTTAGCATTACTGGAGCGAGTCAAATCCATGCTCCTCTATCATTTACATAATCTTCAACAGTATAATAAGCTTTTTTCAGGAGCATACTTTTAATGGATTTCTTTAAAAATCCAAAAATAAGTACATAGAACTCTTTTAGGATCCGACATTCTCTTCACGGTCCGTTTCAGTCGTAAAGCCTCCCACCAGGCCAGACCAGCGAAAAATCAGAAATTATAAATTCCCAAATTGACCCTGCCAGGGATCGACACGTTAAGACAACAGAGCTCAACACTGCATTTCATTTCGTCCATTTCATTTATTTTATTTGTGAATACAGTAGGTACAGAAAGGTGTTACAATTATAAAAGTCTCATGTATCCTACCACAATGTGGCTTACAAATAATATGGCTAACAAGCTTTAACATAACAAGGAAATTATAATGTTAAAATTAAATTAAGTATTTATAATAAAGCACTTTCACAAACAGACTACAGCATAGTCAACTAGAGTCTTCATATTATGCATGAATTATTTATATTCATAAAGACGATCCTCTAGTCACTCTTCAATTTTCCAAATCAATCAATATCATTATATTCTTACACATTAAATTATTTACTTTCCTTCATAATCAAGTTCATCATAATAATTATCACAATGTCAAATTATCATAATGTCATTTTTTTTTTTAAAATAAAATTATAATTTATTTTCAACAAATAAATAAAAGGAAACTCAATAATATTTATGTCAAATTATATATCAATGTCAATATATCAATTTTTTTTTAAATAAAATTATAATTTATTTTCAACAAAGAAATAAAAGGAAACTTAATAATATTTATATCAAATTATATATCAATGTCAATATTGTGTAAATGGGTAAGCATATAGTATAATATATTGTGAATTTAATCTTATCAACTAGTAGGTACTTATTACATAACACAAAACAATATATTCTACAATATTTTAATTAAGGTATTCACTAATTGCGTAGTAGCATTTTTGGGTTAGATAGTCTTTTATTACTGCGCCAAGGAGGCTCGCTTTAGTTAAATGATACCGTAGTTAATTATACTTCGTAAGCATGACGTTCAGAAGGTGTACTTTGTAGGTACCTATTTTGATGTTTTGAGTTTGATTTTGACTTCTGCAAGACACCTACGTTGTCACTTGTCGCGTAGATAAGGTTTACATTTATGGATCTGTATGAGCTGTAGGTAAAAATTCACGTTTTATATGACTCATGAATCCTCTAACGTGAAATCAGTGGGTTAGTGGTTAGTTTCACCGACCTCAGTGGTTAATTAGCCTCAACTATAACCTTCAGACTTGCTTCACTAATCTATACTTCTATACTAATACTATAAACTAGCTGATACCCGCGATTTCGTCCGCGTGGTTTAAGTTTTTTTGATTCCTGCGACAACTCCTTAATTTTCCGGGATAAAAAGTAGCCTATGTTACTCTCCAGGTCCTCAACTATATCCATGCCAAAATCACGTTTTTTTTATCCACTACAAGTTAGCCCTTGACTGCGATCTGACCTGATGGTAAGTGCTGCTCCGTTGCTGCGTGATTGACGAACAAACCAATAAACCGAAAAACAAACACACTTTCGCATTGATAAAATTATAGTATGAAGTTGTTGCGAAAGTTTGGATGATGTATTTTGTTTTGTTTGTTTGTACTTACATCAATACATCCATCCAAACTTTCGCATTTATAATATTAGTAAGATTATCCCATGAAAACTCCTTACCATTTTTTGATTAATGGAAAGGGGTCACGACCCTCAGTAATGAGGAATACGACGCTAAGTGAGACTTAGCTAACGGAATTTTTAGACATCTAAATCTCAATTGATGAATTTTGACGACCTCCGTGGCGCAGTGTGTAGCGCTGTTAACTGTTGCTTAACGTGCGGAGGTCCCGGGTTCGATCCCCGGCAGGGTCAATTTGGGAATTTATAATTTCTGAATTTTCCCTGGCCTGGCCTGGTGGGAGGCTTCGGCCGTGGCTAGTTACCACCCTACCGGCAAAGACGTGCCGCCAAGCGATTACGCGTTCCGGTAAGATGCCGTGTAGAAACCGAATAGGGGTATGAGTTTAATATAACAGCCATGCCCCTAACAGGTTAGCCCGCTTAGACTGTCATCTAAATCATCACTTACCATCAGATGAGGTCGCAGTCAAGGGCTAACTTGTAGTGGATTAAAAAAAAAGGCCCTACACACGAATTTCCGACTTTTTCCCGTTTGTCCAACAATAAGAAAGGGTGATTGCTGTGGCCGTTACACACTACCGTTATGCAGTACACTGGCCTTGATCGTTCATTGCCGAAATAATAATGCCAAGTCACGGGACACGACAAACTACAAAGCTTCTGTTGTTAGGCTGAAATCTATTGCAGTTGCGGTTTTATAAGATAAGATAAGATAGGATATTTATTTATTGCAAAATACACGTATAGAGCTCTTACAATATTTTTGGAAACAGTGTACTACCATGTATGGCGTGAAATTATTATAGCATCTTACATCATAATTAAATCAAGAGTGAATAGGCATCTTCTAGGCAAGCGCGTTCCATCTAAGGCCGCATCATCACTTCCCATCAGGTGTGATTGTAGTCAAGCGTAAGCCTATAATGAATAAATTAAAGAGTTATACCGAGTGCTGAGTGCCACCTATTCTGTCGTTGATTAAAACGACAACAACCTCATACGCTCATAAGCTATACAACTTGTAGCCGTTGATGGGAAAAGAGCGAGTACAATAGAATAACAGGTTGCGTCTTACGACATAGCTCGCCGCCCAGCTTTCCCTTTCCGCTACAATCTAGCTTACAGTCTAGTATCTAGACCTACATACCGAGATCCCCTCTCAATGTCATAGATACCGTGCTAATAGTTATTATACAATTTTATTATTATCTTGATAAATAAAAGGAAAAGGTGACTGACTATCAACGCAGCTCAAACCAAGGGATGCACGTTCAGTAATTCAGAAGTTATAAGGCTCTGACAGACGGACGGACGGACGGACGGACGGACAAGTGCAAATTCACTCAAGTAGACTCACAGACCTTCGCTTCGCTCGGTCAATAAAATTCTCGTTACACAATGTTAGATACCATACTCCTCCGAAACGGCTTGACCTATTTTTATGAAATTTTATATGCATATTCAGTAGGTCTGAGAATCGGCTACTATCTATTTTTCATACCCTTAAAACACCTCAATCCACGCGGACGGACGGGCATCAGATAGTAGGTATAAATGAAGTAACTTTTTTTTCGACTACAAGCTATCCATTGACTGCGATCTCACCTATAGTGTAGTCGTAGACGGTAGATTAAACACATAAGTCAAAGCCACTAGACACGGTCAAAGTCACTAGACATTTTCATAAAACTATTATCTTCCAAACTGAATTATAGTATATATATTAGTCTATTTATATTTTATATATTACATAATAATATGTTATACAATTATTGTTTTATTAATGTTTATTATTGGTTTATGTATTAGTATGTAGCTATTCGAATGTATGTATGTTATAGGATGTCACCACCTGCAATGCTTTTTTCCTTATTTTTTCCTATTGCCTGGTAGAGATCGCTAGTAAACGATAAGCCCGCCTTTTGTATCATGTCTGTGTTTTTTTCTATATTCTTTTTGTTTTTTGTAATCTTTATGTTGGTACAAATAAAGAGTATAATAATAATAATAATAAGTACCCCTAATCGCGTACTGGAACGCTAAATCGCGTAGTAGCACGTCGTTCCACTGAATTAATCTTTAATTTTCTTTTGTCTTTTTTATGTCCCGAGCGTAAGCGAAAAATATTATTCGAGTTTAATAAGCAAAAAGTTATGATACTGGTAAGTTCGTCTGAATTTTGATTGTCATCTGACCTCAGTGTTGTCAAGGGCGCGCGAATCGTTATTGTTATCAGCGATCCACTGAACTTCACGATCACTGATTTGACTGAATGATAACGACCACTCACTGTCCCAGTGGTGGACGCTGCGGGCTTATACGCGGAAGGTCGCGGGCTCAATTTTTTTTTTTTTTTTTTTTTTTTTAAATTTATCCTCTACAAGTTAGCCTAGTTAGTGATGGTAAATGGTAAGTGATGATGCAGTCTAAGATGGTAGCGAGCTAACCTGTTAGGGGCCATGGCAGTTATATTAAACCCATACCCCTATTCGGTTTTATACACGGCATCGTACCGGAATGCAAAATAAAAAATAAAGTGCAATATAAAAAAAAAAGTAATTTTTTTTTATACTACACCCCCTACCAACCAAATAAGTGGGCGTAAAAATGTAGGTGTGAAAAGTTAACGCGGTGTTTTTACTTTTAATTTGTGATGACATCAGTGCTAACATTAATGTCGAGTAAAAAACACCTAACAATATAAATAACTAAAAATTTTTATCAAATAATAATACAATAATCTTAAGTTATGTTTAAATTAATTAAAAAATTGTACTACATCCTCCCTTTGTTCCCTCAGTGAACAATGTACTATTGAAAGTGATTTATTATGTTTGTTATGTGGCCAAACAAGTTGAAGTTAAACATTAATTTATTACAAGTCTACTTAACTACTGTTTCAAAGAGGAAGGAAAAATACTGACTATTTTCGCCAATTTTGTCTAAGTATTATCATGAACTCTGCAAGTGGAAAACTACCTCGCTGCCAGTTAAATTAAAAAAAATTCAGATTGTATTGTTTCGGAACCAAATGATACAAAGTTAATTCAAGTTAACTGCTAGTTAATTCAAGTTATGTACAGAACTACATAACGGCTTAGTTAAGTTGCAACATTGGATAGATTGCGTTGTTCTAAGTTTATGATATTATATACTTACATATTGCAATTTTTGATCAGCTATTTAAATTCCTTCAATGTCTTAGAAGCTGACACCTGGGGCCATACTGCCAACGCTTAAAGCCATATTGTTTCATTATTGCTGTCTTTCATGTTTTAGAATTATAATGCTTATGAAAGTCAAGGTTCGTGACATCAAACTGTCATTTTGAGTAATCTTATCTTACTAATATTATAAATGCGAAAGTTTGGATGGATGTCTGGACGGTACGATGCCGTGTAGAAACCAAATAGGGGTATGGGTTTAATATAACTGCCATGCCCCTAACAGGTTAGCCCGCTACCATCTTAGGCTAAATCATCACTTACCATCAGGTGAGATCGCAGTCAAGGGCTAACTTGTAGTGGATTAAAAAAAAAGGTTTATTGGCCCCCGCGGGAACCCCTTAATTTCCCGGGATAAAAAGTAGCCTATATGCTACTCCAGAGTCCAGACTATAAACTATCTCTGTGCCAAACTTCAGCCAGATCCGTTCAGCTGTTGGGGCGTGATTGATTAACAAACATCCGTACATCCATACATCCAGACATCCATACATCCATACATCCATCCAAACTTTCCCATTTATTATATGAGCAGAGACAAGTAACATATAGGTTATGAGCGAAAAACAGAGACAAGGGTCCTCGGTCTGTAGACAATAACAATGACATTTATAAAGAATCACCACAGACTATACACAGATACTTTGGCCATGGAGGTAGGAATTTAGTACCGTAAAACCGTAACGATACGCACTGGTGTAATAGAAGTTAAATTAAGTAAGTTTTTTTTTATTTTTTTTATTTTATTAGGTGTAAGTGATGGCCGTCACGTCTGGACCCTTGGGCCCCTCCTGAAAATCAGCGTTGCAGTATGTTAGGTAGGTATATACCTATCTCTCATGCTGTGGCACGGGCTGAGGAGGTGGCCCATTGACCGCACGTTTAACAATTTAAGTTTAATTTGTATTTGTATAAGTTTAGTTATGCTAAGTATATTGAATTGTACTGCTGGTCATTAAACGTTTATTTATTAGTATAGATGTCAATATTAACATTGCGGTCATTTTTATACGACTGCCTGAAAAAAGGAGTATACTGTTTTCAGGGTTCATGTATTTATGTATGTGAGTTTGTATATTCCACCATATTACTTCTATACGCCTGAACCGATTTTGATAAATGAGGTATCGTTAGAATCCCTAGCTTATTCCGGGCGACATAGGCTAGTAATTTTTTTTTAAATATTGATAGGGTGACCATGATCGCTTATTAAAGACTAAAGTTGAAAAAAAATATTCGAAAATAAGATTAACTATATAATCATCATCTAGAAAATGATGAGTAGATTCCAAAAATATTTAACACTATAGTTCAATATCCAGTGATTCACAAAAAAAATATCATTTAATTAAAAAATGTGAATAAGATTCCAAAGGCTATATAAGCAAATCGCTTCTTATGGAGGTGAACTCCAAAAATAATATGGCAGGGCAGTCGTATTTTTTAATTCGTTAAATTAAGTTCACTTGTTGGCAGGATTATGACTTGTACACATGATTCTACATATGATATGAGATCGGGTGGTATGTACCTACGCAGAAACTGGTTGCGGTGGGTTATGTAACGTACCCCAGTGACACACAGACACTAGCATTTCCTGCTGCGCTGGTGTCGCGAACCGTTGCGTCAGGCTGAAGAAAGGCGTTATTTAGAGGCTCTTATACTATACTTCTGATGACATCTGGCTTTGTGTGATAAAACCTTATAAATAGGCTACCTGATGCCCGCGACTTCATCTGCGTGGATCGAGGTTTTGTGGCCCCCGCTTAATTTGCCGGGATAAAAAGTAGCTCATGTGCTATTCCAGACTATAATTTATCTCTGTGCCAAATAACAGCCAAATCCGTTCAGCTGTTGGGGCGTGATTGAGTAACAAACATCCATATTATGGGGTAATGCTGCAGATATTAATGCTGTTTTTGTGCTGCAGAAGAGGGCTGTTCGAGCCATATATAATATGCGACCAAGACAGCCACTAAGAGATAAATTTAAAGAAATCGATATTATGACAATGCACAACCAATATATATTTGAAAATTTAGTATACGTGCATAAACACATTGATAAATTCAAGAAGAAAAGTGATTGTCATAATGTCAATACTAGAAATAAAAATAAACTTGTAATGCCTGCTTCTAGGCTTAGTAAAACTAGCAATTCATTTGTTGGAAACAGTGTCCGCTTCTACAATAAGCTCCCAGAAGACATGTTAAAAATGTCTCTAAATAAGTTCAAAGTTAATGTAAAACGTAAACTCATTGAAAAATCTTATTACCATGTAAAGAATTACTTAAACGACAAGGAAGCTTGGCAATGATTTGCTCTATGGCTCTGATAGTTCCTTATGTTAATATGATTTGTGAGATGGTGATAATAAAAAGAAAAAAAACCCAGCTGAGTTTGTTGTGGGCTTTTCTCAGACCAGGGCGCGTTTGGAACCCTCGTAGCTTTAGTTTTAAGATACCGTAACCAATTATCACCATCATGTTTTATAAGTAAGTAATTTTTAACGTCAATAAGTGTACCTACAGTGTACCTATATTGATTAAACGATATTGAGTATATTGAGCATATATCCACACATCCATACATCTATACATCCATCCATACTTTCACATTTATAATTATAAATAAGTAGATGCCACCTTTTCATTGTAACATAGTTAGTAAAATTAAAAAAAATATTGATGGAGTGACCATGGTCCCGCATTAAAGACTTATTTTGAAAAAAATATTCGAAAATAAGATTAACTATATCATCGTCATCTAGAAAATGATGAGTAAATTCCAAAAATATATAACACTCAATATCCAGTGATTCACAAAAAAATATCACTTAATTTTTGTGAATAATTAATTCTCAATTAACTAGATTAATTAAAAATTTTAACTTTTTAGTTCGTTTTTTGGCAGGGCAGTCGTGCTTTTTTTTTTAAATTATGACTTGTAATATAGGTACCTTCAAATTAAGGATAAATAGACATCTTCTAAGCTAGCGCGGTCCACCATAGACTGCATCACCAATTGTAAGGTCTGATTGCAGCCAAGCGCTAGATAAATTAAAAATTAAATTTAAAAAAATTAAAAAATCATAATTAAAAAAATTAAAAAACACGACTGCCCTGCCAAAAACGAACTAAAAAGTTAAAAATTTAAATTAATTTAGTTAATTGATATATTAATATACTCCTTTTTTCAGGCAGTCGTAAATAGAACATCTTTTGACATATTATTTGTTGCGAGTTTTGCTCTGAAAAGGGTGCCAACTCACGATGGTCGTGAAATTGGAAGTGTTTTTTTTTTCGTTTAAGAGGCACTGTTTCCATATTTGAATGAAATGAAAATATTTATTTCAGCTTAACTGTAAAGTAAAATTATTACAAAGGTGTACTTAATACATTTTTACCGACTTTTACATTTTACAGGTCACAATTTAATGTTTTGCTATCAACTACACTAAGCGCAGCTTGTTTTTGTAGTTGACTGCTTACCCTCTTGTCACAATATTTTCTGTATGAGGCCGGTGATGGCCACTCGCAATTTCTATTCAACCCGCAAATATAAGTTTGCCGGTATATTGCTATCTCTATTTGGCTGATGACACATGATCGTGTGCAAACGCGATAGCAATATGAGCGTACAGAATTTGTTATACGTTTAGTCTTGTTCCGTAAATACCAAAAATGATGAATGATAACTTGTTGTGTTTTTCACTTCGTGTTGTTATTCGGGAACTTGATAATATAGGCTATGCTCCTGGTCAATTAGTACGTAACATATCGTCGGTTTTAATATGATACAAATAAGGAGAAAACATGTCTTTCATGTCGTAAAAACAAGCAAAACGCTATGCGCTTACATTTAATTTTGGGAAAATATTTGGAAACATAATTATCCAGGGGCCTAGATAAATACAAGTTCAATCTTAATAATCGCATAATCTGGTGGAAATATTCTCGAATTACGAATCATTTTGGTATTACGTTTGTATGGGCAATTCACCCTCCGCTGGCACCTTAATAAGTTACATAAAAATTGTTCTTATTCTAGTGTTAGTAGGGTTAGTTTATTAGAAGAAATATGCTCCGTCAATTGTGTAAATAATAATCAAAATAAATATGTTGGATGTCACTATATTTAATAAAATGTTATGTTAACTATTAGAATTATTATTAATTACATGCAAAAATGAGTCATAGTCAATTTGTCGTTTCAGTTAGCATGTCAGTTAAACATCACGCCATTGGTTAAACCACAGAATAGTTTAAACGTAAGTATCTATGTACAAAATGACTAACTGAAAGCGTTCGTAATGATGTTAGGTACTCATCTAATACCATTATGATTAGAAACTAGAAAACCCCCGAGGTTTCCAGGCAAGTGACCTAGGCCTTGGCGATGACAAATGTAGTTAGTTTTGTCACGCGAATGAATCAGTTAAGGTAAGTTATCTTACTAACTACTTATTTAACTACTAGCGAATGCCCGCGTGGTTTAAGGTTTTTTGGTTCCCGCGGGAACTCTTTAATTTTCCGGGATATTATCATCATGTTTTATAAATAAGTAATTTTTAACGTCAATAAGTGTACCTACAGTGCACCTATATTGAATAAATGATATTGATATTGATATTGATATTGAAAGTTCTGCTACACCAGCCAATGTTTTCAACCGATTTTGACGAAATTTGCTACAGATGCATTCCGGGGAAGAACTTAAGTTACTTTTCAACCGCAATAATGTCCGTGGAAATCAATAAACCTCAATCCACGAAGACGAAGTCGCGGGCATTATAAAATAAAATAAAATAAATAAATAAATTTATCGGGGCATTATATCTAGTAATAAATAATTAACTCTACAAAACGGGTACAAAACCATAAAGGATACAGCCTAATTATGTAGATAATTAAGAGTTGTCAGTTTAGAATTACTGTTAGGTACTAGCTTGGTCTAGATTCAGGCATAACTTAACAAGTGCTGGACAGGTCTCCAGCGCTCTTGACCGAGTTGTGTTGCGGTGACTTACCATAAGGCTTAGATGTGTAGGTATTAGGTAACTTAGATAAAACTAATCGGTCTTATTTATTACCTTACTAGAAGATTGCCCGCGTTGAAGAAGGTTTTTGTGTTTTTTTTTTATTTATTTATTTATTAACAAAGAAATTTTACTTTTGCATTGTTTCTTAGCTCCCCTTAAGCCTTGTCTTACATCAATGATGTAGTAGAGAGACGGCTGCCTTATTTCTCTTCAAAAAAGTAATTTATTTTGGCGGGTTTATCTGCTCAGTTGCTTAAGCGTCGCAAATACTCAGCCATTAATAAGGACTACGATTTTTGCTTTTGAGACTGGACCCATGGTCATTGGATACGAAGAATGTTATAAATGTCGTGTCCCAAAAACTGATTCCACGCCTCTGGTGCCCAAAGAGCTGGCACTTATTTAGCCCAACGGCTTAGCCTTGCCATTCAACGAGGTAATAGAGCCAGTGTTTTGGCCACCATGCCCATTATAGATCACTTGGACGGCGTGTATTTTTTGTAAATATATGTATGTATGTATATACTTTATTGTACACCACAAATACACAACATGTTACAAACAAGAATACAACTATAAGTAGGTACAATAAGGCGGTCTTATCGCTAAGCAGCGATCTCTTCCAGACAACCTTAACGTTAGGGAGAAAATGAAAAAGGAGATAAAGGGAGGTGGTGCAAAAATAATAATAAACTTAAATACTAATAACTAAATAAACTTACCAATACCATATATTACAACATATTTTAATAAACTAATATATACAAAATAATAATAATAGACATACATAAACTAAATAGACATTGCAACAAATAGTACATAAATAAGTACTTTTAGAAAGAAAACAATAAATATGTCGTTACTTATGATAACAAAGAGATAAGTAATAATTTTTAACGTCAATTTAATATAATTAGTTTTTAATTTAGAATTTAATTTATATCTTAGTTTTAATTGAAATAAAATGTGGTTATGTGAATTAATTAAAAAAATTAATGGTGAATTAAACGCCAATTAGCTGAACTGAAAAAAATAATTGTAAAAAGATTTTTTAAAGTGAGTCAACTAACTACAGAACATATACTTACACGGAAAATCTAAGATAATATTGTAAACTGTTCCTTGTTAACAATTAATAATCGTTGATCTTACTAATACTATGATATTTCAAAAATTTAATTCAAGTCATAATTGCATAGATGGCATACAAAGTAGTGGAATAAAGTCGTGATTAATTATGCTAAGCTTCTAAGGAAATCCCTGAGGTACTCGTTTATTAACGCATGTGGAAAATGCTGTTTACGTGATCTAAGCCAGATCACAATAAATAACAAAGATGTTTGTCTATGCAAAGATCTAAGTATAGCACATCTATAGCAGTTCTGCGTTCCGCGTAGAGTGTCCAACCATACTTTATAATAACGTATCCTACTTTATTTTTGGTAATTATACTTTATACTTGTGCATACAAATAAAGTATGTGAAAATACTTTATTTTCAACCTTTACTGTGATGCGTAAAACAAAATACTAAGGGTACTTAACTATTTAAAGGTACATATAAGTTAGAACGTATGATGGAAACGATTTACTAAACGAAATGTTAGGTGTCGGGTATGTTCCGATATACACTGTGAGCACTGTTCAGTGCTCTTACTGGGGAGAATTTCGTTCCGTTATGGACTGCCAGTATACTGCCGCAGTATCCTAGGGAAATATATGTCGTCATAAATCGTCGCCATTATTTTACTGTGGGCACAAAAAATTGTTAGCATGTGCTGTGCTAAAAGCACACAACATACGTTTTTAAAGCAATGAAAACATGAAATTTGAAAAATACTTTTTTCCTATCCAAAACCATTTTATATGTTTTTTAGTCAAAAAAAGTTGGCAACCCTAGTACACTTACACTAGAGGGGTCACAATCACTTAAAGCAGTATTATTTCAAGTTTTGTGCCACGTACTCTGACATGTCTTAAAATTAGGATTATTCTAAATCAAGAATGTAGTATGCCCTCTGTAGTGGGTCTTTTTTTTGGAATGAGCTAACGCATTTGAATTTGAGTATAATATATTTGTGGGAATGAATTTCACAATCCATTTTAGACTTCCAGTTTACACAAGTTTAAAAAACCATTGAAAGTAGTTAGAAACTTGAAAAAAGCTTATCGAATACTGTTGAAGACAGGAAAACGTGGATTTGACTCACTCCAGTTTGGGTCTGCAGTTACTTATGTACATCAACACTTTAATAATATACCTATTCAAATTTTGTTTTTTAAAAAGAGTAACTGCCAAGATTCTTGACGACTTTTATAGGGAGGAATGGCATTCCGAACCAGTGGTAGATTCACCTGACGATTCAAATGCACTTGTAAAATTGTATTTGCTATCACGTGTTTTGTGGACAACGGTTTGTGTCTTTAATTTAAATTTAAATATATTTATTCAAAAAAAACTTTAACAAGTGTTTTTGAATCTATCGCTGGTTCGGAATGTCATACCCACCGAGAAGAGCAAGCAAGAAACTCAGTGGTTGCTCTTTTAAAAAATTCAACCGAGCCTGAGTCAGAACTATAGCTATATTGCGTGCAATATCATTGTAACCAAAAATATAATATCAATATGAGTTTGACAGCCCTTATGAAGAACCCTAAAGATCAGAAGATCACCAAGACTTCCTAAACAGTAATTACGTGCAACAAAAACATTGTTTTACATAATTTTACCAACATTTTTTGTTCCGTGTGAATTTGCGTCACAAAATTTCGCAAGAACGTCGTTGTAAACATAACAATCACTGATATTAATCTGTAAAGGCGTGTCCACATATAGAGCGGCAGGCAGCTGCGCAATATTGCCGTTTTACGTTAAAATACGCCTTAGGACGTATCCTAGCTCTATAGTCCAAATATAGAGCGACAAGTACGCGGCAGCAGCACGCGGCGATTGAAGGATACAATTCTCTCGGTTTCTAGTAAGGACTTGAGGACTATACCCACAAATGTAATATGACCGGAAGACGTCCAATCATAGCCCGGCAGCTGCGCAGTATTGCCGTTTTACGTTTCAATACGCCTTAGGATGTATCCTAGCTCTATAGTCCAAATATAGAGCGGCAAGTACACGGCGTTTGCTGGACATAAATCTGCCGCGACCTAGTAAGTACTTGAGGACTATACTCACAAATGTAATATGACCGAAAGACGTCCAATCATAGCGTGTCAGCTGCGCAGTATTGCCGTTTTACGTTTCAAGACGCCTTAGGACGTATCGTAGCTCTATAGTCCGAATATAGAGCGGCAAGTACGCGGCGTTTACTGGACATAAATCTGCCGCGACCTAGTAAGGACTTGAGGACTATACCCACGAATGTAATATGACCGGAAGACGTCCAATCATAGCGCGTCAGCTGCGCAGTATTGCCGTTTTACGTTTCAATACGCCTTAGGACGTATCCTAGCTCTATAGTCCGAAAGAGCAGCAAGTACGCGGCAGCAGCACGCGGCGATTGAAGGATACAATTCTCCCGGTTTCTAGTAAGGACTTGAGGACTATACCCACAAATGTAATATGACCGAAAGACGTCCAATCATAGCGTGTCAGCTACGCAGTATTGCCGTTTTACATTTCAATGCGCCTTAAGACGTATCCTAGCTCTATAGTCCATATATAGAGCGGCAAATACACGGCGTTTGCTGGACATAAATCTGCCGCGACCTAGTAAGTACTTGAGGACTATACCCACAAATGTAATATGACCCGAAGACGTCCAATCATAGCGCGGCAGCTGCGCAGTATTGCCGTTTTACGTTTCAATAAAGCCGCAAAAGATTGCCGCTTTATGTTTGGACACACCTTAAAACACTAACTTGTGCCCGCCACGTCGCCTGGTTTCTCTCGTTCGAAAGCTAATAGCACTTGCATTATGAAACTCTTGATGCAATAAGCCTTCCTTAATGGCTGACACATGTACTGTCATTAATTTAACACGCTTTTATTAGCTTCACCTGTAACTAACGGCTTTGCATGTACATGTCACCGTAAGATTGTAAAAACCGTTAGATTATAATCTAACTCGCGAAATTGCAAACTGTCGAATAATTACAATTGAACGCATTATTTTTCGGTAGATTATAATCTGTTAGGTATATTAACCGGATAGAACCTAAGTGCCTGATTATTTATGTCGAACCCTAACCTAACCTACAAGAAACAGACAAGAAAACGTAAATACAATGAATATTTCAAAAATTGACACTCAGAACATTGAACGGTTCACAATCTTGCGACAGTTTATAATTTCGCGAGTTAGATTATAATCTAACGGTTTTTACAATCTTACGGTGACATACACAAACCTTGGAAGTCGAATTTAACGAACTTCTAACTGTCGTATCGATTTGAAACTTTGCAAATGTACCAAAATGTAATACAATATTTTAGTTCCATATACCGAACAAAAATCGATTATTGAAACAAGTCATAATTTAAAAAATTATAAAACACGACTGCCCTGCCAAAAAACGAAATATAAATTTAAAAATCTAAATGAATCTAGTTATATTAGAATCTTATTCACATTTTTATTAAATGATATTTTTTTGTGAATCACTGGATATTGAACTATAGTAGTATTTTTGGAATCTACTCATCATTTTCTAGATGATGATTATAGTATAGTTAATCTTATTTTCGTTTTTTTTTTTCAAATTTAGTCTTTAATGGTCACCCCATCAATTTTTTTAAATTTTACTTGCCTATGTCACCCGGAATAAGCTAGGGATTCTAAGAATACCTCACTTATCAAAATCGGTTCAGTCGTATAGAAGTTATGGTGGAATATACAAACTCACTCACATACATACATACATGAACCCTGAAAACAATATACTCCTTTTTTCAGGCAGTCGTATAAAAAAACGATAATCAAAAAGAATACGAAAAACAATCGAAAATCGAGTGAATACAGGAAATGTGAAGTATTAAGTTTGACGTCCTTCGTGGCGCAGTGTGTAGCGCTGTTGTCTTAACGTGCGGAGGTCCCGGGTTCGATCCCCAGCAGGGTCAATTTGGGAATTTATAATTTCTGAATTTTCCCTGGTCTGGCCTGGTGGGAGGCTTCGGCCGTGGCTAGTTACCACCCTACCAGCAAAGACATGCCGCCAAGCGATTTAGCGTTCTGGTACGATGCCGTGTAGAAACTAAATGGGTTAATATAACTGCCATGCCCCTAACAGGTTAGCCCGCTACCATCTTAGACTGCATCATAGCTTACCATCAGGTGAGATCGGAGTCAAGGGCTTACTTATAGTGAATTAAATATATAAAAGTCAGCGTGTCACAAGTCCGTGTCAACAAGAGGAACAATGTTTTGTCCAGTCGCGTTAGGGTGTGCCAATGCTGCGCTTTAGGACCCCCGTGTGTTCGAACGTACAGTTCTTGGAACTTTGCGTTAATAAATTGCTTAGAATAGCTCTACTAAAACACCTACTAATATTATAAATGTGAAAGTGTGTCTGTGTATCTGTCTGCTACGCTTTCACGGCCCATCTGTTCAACCGATTTTAATGAAATTTGGTACAGGGATAGGCTGTATCCCGGGGAAGGACATAGGCTACTTTTTATCCCGGAAAATTAAAGAGTTCCAGCGGGAATCAAAAAAACTGTCTCTTCAACCGATTTTGATTAAATTTGGTACAGAGATAGATGGTATCCCGGGGCAGGAAATAGGCTACTTTATATCCCGGACAATTGAAAAAACCTCAATCCACGCCGACAAAGTCGCGGACATCAGCTAGTATAATATTTATTTATTTATTTAATCTATTTGAACTACCAACAGAATAGGCATGATGACAGTAACCAAGAATCAATGAAATTATGTAGTTATCTAATGAAATAGGATTCATGGATTATAAAAAATGTATTTAATTTCTATTTCGAGTGAGATTGCTATTTATTCTGATAACATAAAACTATAAAATACAGCAATCCGCCATATTGGATTAAACACCAAGAAGCGAATGACGTCACAATTGTTTGTTTTCGAGCTTTGACAATCACACTATTGTTTACTGCACACTGCACAGAGTACACTGGTAAAAACAATAGTGACGTCACAAACGACGCCATGACACCGGCGAGCGTTTTGGCGTGAATTTTAAATTTCAAATGCCAATTTTATCTACCAAACCTTATTTTTCTGCAGAAATATTTTTTCGAAATAGTTGATACTTCCGAACATAATCTGACCATTTCTCAAAATCAGTCGTCATGCCTATTACAAGTAGTAGGTATACAAAATGTTGAATGGCTTAGACTATAGATAACAAGCAATTAAATTTATAGGTAGTTACATCAATAATAACAATAATATAAATAATTGTTTTTAATTATTATCGTAATGAGTAAGATTTCTCTCAACAAGCATTTTTTCTGCTGTCTGTATACATACAGTTAACGCGGAATTTGCGACCTATTTATCGTATTGCTTTAGCATCGACATTTTTATAGATGCGCAAATAAAATTATCTTTAAAAGTTGATAACAAGAGAATTCACTTGTTATCGGTTATATATATAAATAATATATAAAAGCGAAAGGTCACTGATTCATCACGAGATCTCAGGAACTATAAAACGTACAGACTTGAAATTTGGAAGGTAGGTTCCCTCTATGGTGTAGACGTCAGCTAAGAAACGATTTTGAGAAAATTCACCCCGAAGGGGTTGAAATGGGGTTTGGAAGTTTGTATGAAAGTCCTTTGTTATTGAAGTTAAAGACATAAAAATTGGCATTTAAGTTAATAGTTTAAAATAATAGGCAACTGTATAAGCAGTTTTACGAAAATCCACCCCAAAGGGGTTAAATGGGGGTTGGAAGGTTGCATGAAAGTTTTAAGTTTTTGGAGTTAGAGACTTGAAAATCGGTATTAAGGTTATTAGTTTTAAATTAAAATAGCCTGTATAATCATTTTTCCGAAAATCTACTCCGAAGAGGGTGAAACGGGGGTTGGAAAGCTCTATGATTTTGTTGTTAGCGACTTGAAAATCAGGATTGATGTTATTAATTTTAAATAATAGCAACCAGTAAAAGCACCTTTACGAAAACCTACCACAAAGGGTGAAATCGGGGTTGAAAATTTGTATGAAAGTCCTATGATTTTGTAGTAAGAGACGTGAAAATTCAGCATTTCGGTTATAAGTTTTAAATAATGAAAACTATATAAAGTCTCTTTAGGCAGACTTATTGCGGGGGGAAAATTTCATAATCTCATAGGAAATCAGAAATTGTACGTGGACGAAGTCGCGGGCGACCTCTAGTATATGTATAGTTCGAAGTTCGAACTATATAGCTTCGAAGGTGGTGATATCTTAGTGGTTAAGACGTCCGGTTTCATATTTAGGTGGTCGGGGGTCGATCCCCGGGCACGTAGGTACATTTGACTTTCTAAGGTAAGATTAACAATAATATAAATTCAAATCAAATTCAAATATTTTTTTTATTCAAATATTTCTTACAAGTGATTTGGAATCGTAATGGACTATATCCAAATCCTATTTGACAACTATTCAAATTTTTTTTTTTTTTGTGATTATTAAATGGAGGATCTCCCAAAAGTCGTAATGTCCACGTCCTCTAGGTTTTTTTTATGTTTGAAAACTCTCTACACGTCGTATTCCTCATCGCTGAGGATTGTGACCCCTTTTCATTAATCTTATTAATATTATAAATGTGAAAGTTTGGATGGATGTATGGATGTGTGGATGTATGGATGTTTGTTACTCAATCACGCCCCAACGGCTGAAAGGATCTGGCTGAAATTTGGCACAGAGATAGATTATAGTCTGGAACAGCACATATATGCTAATTTTAGGAAAATTAAAGAGTTCCAGTGGGAATAAAAAAGCTGTCTCTTCATCCGATTTTGATGAAATTTGGTATAGGCATAGTTTGTATCCAGTGGAAGGATATAGGCTAAGTACTTTTTATTATCCCGGAAAATTAAGAGTTCCCGCAGGAACCAAAAAAACCTCAAACCACGCAGACGAAATCGCGGGCATTCGCTAGTCATAGAACTAGAAATTCACATCTTTCATTTAATTATTTGATTTCTATACAATACTTCACAGTGTGCGCCTACCCTTATATGAATATCCGTCATCCGTGTAAAAGCTACGTACAGTCAAAGAGTGAAAGTCCGTCTGTTTATTTTAGGACTCCAGGTCACTGTTACATAGTTCTATCTTAAATGCCATCAATGAGAACATAGAACCTTGGCACATTAGAGTTGCCAAACAACTTTGCTTAACTATTTAACTGCGTTAACTTTTCTTTTTAGCCTATTTTGCAACGAGCTTAGGGCCAATGACCACTTCTAGGCACGAGTTATCAGAATCGAGGTATTTAAGTAACTAGGTAAAATACATACTGTATTTTTTACCTGACTCTATCAAATCCTAGTAATTTTTATACGACTGCCTGAAAAAAGGAGTACTATATTGTTTTCAGGGTTCTTGTATGTATGTATGTGTGTGAGTTTGTATATTCCACAATAACTTCTATACGTATGAACCGATTTGGATAAATGAGGTATCGTTAGAATCCCCAGCTTATTCCGGGTGACATAGGCTAGTAAAATTTTTTAAAAAATTGATGTGGTGACCATGGTCCCGCATTAAAGACTAAAGTTGAAAAAAAATTATCGAAAATAAGATTAACTATATAATCATCATCTAGAAAATGATGAGTAGATTCCAAAAATATATAACATTGTGGGTCAATATCCAGTGATTCCCAAAAAAAATATCATTTAATAAAAATGTGAATAAGATTCTAATTTAACTAGATTAATTTAGATTTTTAACTTTTTAGTTCGGTTTTTGGCAGGGCAGTCGTGATTTTTTTTTTTTAAATTATAGGTAATTAAGCCTGCCTGCCGTTGTGGTGATCATTATGGTCGTATAATTAGTAGAAAGGAGAGTCCCGGGTTCGATTCCCGTTGTTTTAGCTAGCGCTTAACTGCAATGAGACCGTATTGCATGGCGAATGGTGATGCAGCCTAAGGTACAGAGAAGATGCGTTCATTCTTGATTCACTCGTGATTTTAAATATTAAGTACTACAATAAGCTCCCAGAAGACATGTTAAAGATGTCTCTAAATAAGTTCAAAGTTAATGTAAAACGTAAACTCATTGAAAAATCTTATTACCATGTAAAGGACTACTTAAACGACAAGGAAGCTTGGCAATGATTTGCTCTATGGCTCTGGTAGATCCTTAGTTAAGATGATTTGTGAGATGGTGATAATAAAAAGAAAATAAAACCCGGCTGAGTTTGTTGTGGCCTCTTCTCAGACCAGGGCGCGTTTGGAACCCTCGTAGCTTTAGTTTTAAGATACTCGTACCGTAACTAATTATCACCATCATGTGTTTATAAGTAAGTAATTTTTAACGTCAATAAGTGTACCTACAGTGTACCTATATTGAATAAATGATATTGAGTATTGAGTATTGAGTATAAACGTGGAAAGGAGATCGTGGAATTAAAAAAATATAGTTATTCCATATAGGTACCTATCTTTCAATGTACGCTATTTTAGTTTTCGCAACTCTTTTCTGCTGATGGTACATCAATTGTGCCAATTAATAATAAAAATGAGTTCACATACCTACCGTCGAGCTGAGTCGAATTAACTGACAAATGTATATGTCACCGTAAAATTGCAAAAACCGTAAGATTCGCTAAATTATAAACTGTCGACAGATTACAATTTAACGCATAATTTTTCGGTAGATTGCAATCTGTTAGGAATATTAACTCGATGAAACCTAAGTACCTAGTTCTTTATGTGGAACCCTAACCTAGCCTTCAAGAAAGAGACAAGAAAACGTAAATACAATGAATATTTCAAAAATTGATTGTAATTCGCTAAATTGTAAACTGTCGACAGATTACAATTTAACGCATAATTTTTCGGTAGATTGCAATCTGTTAGGAATATTAACTCGATGAAACCTAAGTACCTGGTTCTTTATGTCGAACCCTAACCTAACCTTCAAGAAGGAGACAAGAAAACGTAAATAAAACGAAAATTTCAAAATTTGACACTCTGAACATTGGTTCACAATCTGTCGACAGTTTACAATTTCGCTAGTTAGATTACAATCTAAGGGTGTTTGCAATCTTACGGTGACATATACATCGGTCTTTATAATAAGATGGCTTGTGGAGTTTACAACCGCCCTATATTTTATTATTTTATTGCACTACAAGATTTTTTTTTTTAATTTTTTTTATTTTTTTTTAATTTTTTTTTTTTATTATTTAGGCCAGCGCTTGGCTGCAATCAGACTTGCTTAAAGACGTGACTTGCTTAAACTCGTGACTGCAGTCTAAGATGGCAATAAAGCTAGTTGACCCCAACAATAATCCCTCAGCCGACGAAACTTTACAGTATGATAAAGTATCACGAGATAAACGTATATTATAAATATCCAATAAAAAATCAGAAAGGAAGTAAGATTTTTTATGCTATACCCAATTTTTAAAGTGGGTAGGTACATTATCGCGTAAACGCAGTTTAGATTTGATAATAAAATCGGTTTAAATATCGATGTTCTGCATGATTATTTCGTTTGATATTTCGGTTTTGAGTGTAAATATACTACCTGCTATTATTTTAAAAAGAAATCGAGAAAATATTCAGTCACAAGTATTAAATTTTAGGTATAAATACCTAACTTCCACATGTTTTTTTTGTTGGATATTTTTGTATATCGTTTGGATCATCCAATACTAAAACCCAGCCTAGTTTCATCGACTGAGGATTTATGAGGGGGTCTCCCTCCAACGGACCGCTCCATTGCCTAGACTAGTAGGTGTAGTGTGATAATCAGGTCATCAACCATTAAAAAAAAACAATGAAAGATCGATTTGAAGGACAAACCAACACAAACATATAATAATTAGGTTAGGCTAGCTAGCATTAAGTTCTATAGTATTACTATCATCAAAAAAAAATAAAAAAAAAACAGAAAAAAAGACACAAACATTAGTATGATATGATAAGACATTTATCTTTAAAGTGCTGAGGTCCCGGGGCAGATCCCCGGCAGGCTCAATTTAGGAATTTATAATTTCGGAAGTTTCCCTGGTCTGACCTAGTGGGAGACTTCGGCCGTGGCTAGTTACCACCCTACCGGCAAAGACGTGCCGCCAAGCGATCACGCGTTCCGGTACGATGCCGTGTAGAAACCGAACAGGGGTATGGTATAAATACCAACGGCCACGGCCAAAGCCTCCCACCAGGCCAGACCAGGGAGAATAGGCATGATGACAGTAACCAAGAATCAATGAAATTATGAATTTATCTACTGAAATAGGATTCATGGATTATAAAAAACGTATTTATTTTTCTATTTCGAGTGAGATTGCTATAAATGTATAAAATACACCAATCCGCCATAATGGATAAACACCGAAAAGCGAATGACGTCACAATTGTTTGTTTTCGAGCTTTGACAATCACACTATTAACGTTTACTGCACACTGCACAGAGTACATTGGTAATAACAATAGTGACGTCACAAACGACGCCATGACACTCGCGAGCGTTTTGGCGTGAATTTTAAAATTTAAATTTCAAATCCCAATTTTTTACCAAACCTTATTTTTCTGCTGAAATAAGATATTTTATCGAAATAGTAGATAATTCCGAACATAATCTGACCATTTTTCAAAATCAGTCATCATGCCTATTCAAAAATTATAAATTCCCGAATTGACCCTGCCGTAGATCGAACCCGGAACCTCCGCACGTTAAGACAACAGCGCTACACACTGCGCCACGGAGGTCGTCAAAAAAAAAGTGTAGACTTACGTTAACGTGAAGATCGGTCCCGTGCTAAGATGACATTGTTCGACCCAATCGACCATATCAATGGCAACTTCCGACTAAAACCAACCAATAGGCATGATGACTGATTTTGAAAAATGCTCAGATTATGTTCGGAAGTATCTACTATTTCGAATAAATATATTATTTCAGCAGAAAAATTAGGTTTGGTAGATAAAATTGTAATTTGAAATTTAAATTTTAAAATTCACACCAGAACGCTCGCCGGTGTCATGTCATTGTGACGTCACTATTGTTTGTACCAATGTACTCTGTGCAGTGTGCAGTAAACAATAGTGTGATTGTCAAACCTCGAAAACAAACAATAATGACGTCATTCGCTTCTTGGTGTTTAATCCAATATGGCGGATTGCTGTATTTTATAGTTTTATTTTATCAAAATAAATAGCAATCTTACTTGAAATAGAAAAATAAATACGTTTTATATAATCCATGAATCCTATTTCATTAGATAAATTCATAATTTCATTGATTCTTGGTTACTGTCATCATGCCTATTGCATCAATATCGGCAAACCAAGTGCGTCTGGGGACAGGTTAACCCGGCTAAACAGGGGGCTTGTATGTATGTACTTATAGAGGGAACTAATATGGAAACAATATGGGAGGGAAGGGATATGATCGGTCCATTAATTGAACCATTCCACCCGTTTCCCCGTGTTAGGACACAGGTTACTGGTGTCCCGGCAACCTACCCTGCCCGAACCTAAATAATTGATCCATTCCACCACACTACCCCTACCACTAGCCCCCCCCCCCGCTGAACCTACCTGTAGCTTTAGTGAATCTTACGATATCCCCTATGGACAAATGTCTTAGGTCTTCTTCACTGATCCAGTCCTTGCCTATTAATTTCCACCTTACCAATGAGTACATGGGGCTTCAGCTATGAAGTGAAAGCTGGTCTCTTCTTCGCCGCACTCTGGGCATGATGGGTCATCTTCGATTCTCATTATTGTCAGATGTCTATTTTTTATTAACAGGGGGCTTACTACCCCCGCTTAAAGCAGTAAATACCTTAAAAATGCTCTTGAAAAAAGCTTATTATACTGTTGAAGATTATGTAAATTATAAATGTAGCCACAGCTTCAGGATAATGGGAACTTTAAGCAAAAACCAGCAATACGATAACATTTTCTATATTTTACACTTCTTCGAGTCACACGTTTACCATCACAATGCCATTTATAAAACAAAAGGCAATCTGTCGTAACTTGTTGGCGCCAAATCCAAACACAGTTTACGAACTCATTATGATAACAAAATATTAGTAATGAACAACTCCAACAATATCCAATCTAGGATACTCATAAAAAAATAGAAAAACAATTTAAACAAAGCTGAACGATAGCAACAGGCGAATATTAATCAATAATCAACTCAACAACATGACATAAACTAGCAATAAGTAACTTCTTCGAACATTCACTAGATGTCGCTAGAATTCCGACACGGTGAATGAGTTTTGTTATAATAGGTTGTATATAATTAATAAAATAATATTAGAAATAACAAACGCCGACTTAGACGATATAAATCTATATACCTAAAATATGCCCAAAATGATAAGTGGGCTTACAGCTCGGCCTTCCTGTGATGAGCGAGTCCCTTCGCTCTGAGATGCAAAATCTATAATTTATGTTAATAAATAATTAAAACATCATACAATCTACTAGAGTAACTCATTCCAACGAGCAAACTAGATGTTCTTTTTAATTTATATTAAGAATTAAAGTATTTAGCTAATTATCTTGACATAGTTTATTATATAAGGTTTAAACTAATACAGTGCTATCTTATGATTGTTCAAATTTAAGATTAAAGATTAATTTATTGCAAATTTGAGTTTTCGTAAGGTCTTAATATACTATAGTTGTTTACATCCAAATACTTTCAATATATGACATACAATATTATAAAGGAGATACATAATGTTTCATTTATACAACGTTATTTTAATTACCATCCAAACTTCATCCAGTTATTTATTTTTTTACTTTAAATACAATTTTTATATTAAAATGTTATTACGTGTCTGATGTCACAATATGTTAATTATTAACAATGTCAATTAATACAATTACTCGAAATACAACAATGTCAATCCATAAAAAAGCCAAATAATAAAATCAAATTTATCTGTTTAGAGGTATTCAGCCACACTGTAAAAACTACGATTTAAAAGATACCTACTCAATAAGTTTACGTTTCAGTACATAAAGCGAAATTGTTTCACCTTTAAGCGGATTTGACAGCTTATTAAACAATTTTAAATCCATTGCATAATAATTCTTACTGTAGAATGCAGTGTTTATGTTATATTTTAATTTTTTTTTACATATGAAATTATCTTTGATGATTTGTTATATTAGAAGGAATATCAATTAACCATTTAGTTATACTTTTATTTAGCAATTCACTTTTATATAATCAGAGCCAGACTCCATTACCGAGTACCATAGAACAGTATCGCCATTCTGGACTACACAAAGCCGTATAGGACAAAATTAATGCCTCTTTCAATTCCTCACAATCCTAACAGTTTGAACACACTACCTAGAACTTTGTTCCCGAACTGTACATAACAGCTGATGCTACACTTCCATTAGAAGTATTATCGTTGGTATTTATCGCATAAAACAGTGATGTTAGAGCACTGACATTATAAACCTTAACCGAGTAGAGTTTCAGATAACAAGGTTATATTTTAAGTGACAAGAGCAACATCGTCTTTTCACATTACAGAACATCAACTGATAAGTAAAGATCGGTTTTTTTAACCCTGACACAATTCATTAAGTATATTTCTCCAGAAAATTTATCTCAGATGAATGTAAGTGTAGCAACAGTTTGAAGCAATTGAATTGCCATGTTTCACATACAACAAAAGTTTCCCAACCATGTAAATTTTGTGAACATCACTTTTTATTTTTATTTTTATTTATTCGGATTAACAAACAGTAGCACGCAGTGCATTAAACAAACAGAATATAGCTACCAACTGTGTTAACCACAGATTACTTCATTATTAAATACAATAAAAGTTACACATATAAAATTATTAATTATTATATTAACTTACCACAATGATGTACAATATTTATAATCTTAAATCTTTATATGAATATATTTTTAAAAATATTCAAATTTTTAAGTTAACAATAATTGTTCTTTGATCTGAATTTACTAGTTTCCCAGCATTACACTGAGAGTTTCAGTTAATGACTTTTCCCTTACTTATTTTGATGAACCCAATGCAACTCAATGCCAATTAATCTTTAGGTACCAATTAGTGAACATTTTAACTTCGTCTGACCAATGACATGATACATTTGCTTACTTTTAACTCAAAGTTCTATAAGTGTAATTGGTAACAATTTCAACATTCTCAAAGGTGAGAACACCATCATTTGATCAAATGATAATAAGATTCTTATAGTTTTAATTATATTATTACACATCTATGATTGTTTTCCTACGAGTATGAGGATACACATGTTCTTCTTTAATTAAGTACTTTCCAGAATGGTTATTCTTACCCACTCATTTAATCTAAACTAATATTATAAAGAGGAAAGATTTGTTTGCTAATGTAAAACCAGATGTGCTGCCCAGTGCCTACTGGTTATAATTGGGTATGGACTATTATGATGATTAGTGAAACGCGTGCGAAGCTCGGGCGAACTGCTAGTCTTATCTAAAGAGGCAACTGCAAAATATCTTAGCATAACATTAGTGATACATCTTAAATGGTCAGCTCGTATTCAGAATACCTAAAATAAAATTAAGAAACTGTTTTTTCCATTTTTTTCCAGAAATCAAAGAGATATTGCACCTATTGAGACGACAATAATGATTTATAAGTCGCTGTGGCTTCCGATCATGACCCATATTGTATCTGTGCATGGGGTGGGATTGGAAAAACGTTTTTACTTCAGAACGAGCGCACAGAACCTTACTACTATTTTTTTTAAAACATTTAGATACCCCACTAATAACTTATATAAAGAGCGCAATATCTACTCAACGTTCATTAACAATATTTAAATTCAATAATTTTACGTTTTCCGCAATCATTTGATCACTGCACTATAAATAATTATAAAAGAGTAATAAAATTTACAATATCAGTTACTAACACAAGTTTTGTTCACTCACAATTTGAATTCAACTCATAATAGTATGCATTTAATGTATTCATTAGAATTAACATGGATATTTCTTTTGAAAGAAAAATAATAATAAAGGGAAAGGTACATTTTAGGCCTACTCTTGTAGACTTTACCATGAATAGAGGGAAAATACATAGATTTTATTAAAAATATAATAATTTAGAACAGTAAAATAAATAACGAGCAAAAAAAATTAAAATGTATTTCAAGTTTTCGATACATTTCCAAGATGGCAACATTCAGCCATAGAGAAGGCAGCAGGCGCGAAATGTATCAAATGTAATTTCTGACAGTCACTGTCAAAATAACGTGTTTTTCTTTTGAAAACGTCAAAAAATATGAATCCGCCTTTGTTATCCACTCATGTTTAGTGTTCCATAACTTGGAAAGATTTAATAATTTACCACTGAAATAATAAGCCGAATTCATAGATTTGACCAATAAAAACTGGTCTAGTATTTTATTTTTCTTCATTTCTCTTCTTGTACAAGACTTGGCCTACGCCCCATACAAATCTGAACCGTCTCCTTAAACCTGACTAAGAGCTACGACGCAATTGAATATTTTTTTTTTTTTTAATTGCATTGCCTGCACTTCACACATGACACAGACATGCTCAGTTTTTTTTACAGTAATTAGTTTTTAGTAATATTATCCTGTATCACCCGTTTTTAGTAATATTATCCTGTATCATAACTGGAAGGAACTACCCTCTGCAGTACAGGTTATCATAGCATAGAGGGCAGGGGACAGCTATATAATTTTGTTACACTCTTTTATGAAAATAATATTATTATTATTCTACCCTATTATACTTTCGTATACACATGAAATAAATGACCTATATTCTGTGAGTCTCAGACAAACACTACATTCGCCTTACACAATGAGAATAATCTTATATAATCTTGAGTATATTTCCAATGTTTTACCGTTAACTTCATTAAGACGCAACAACAGCCCACTTTTGGTCATTCTCCTATATAATAAACTGGACATAAATATACAGAAAACAACTACCGACAAATCTCTTTTAAAGAAAGCTCCTTAAGTGGTTGTGCGACAAGTCATTTTACTGTTTCAGATTACCCTAATAACCTATCACGGAAATTGTAGTGTATATACTTGACATATCACTTTATAATTTTAGTATTTCACAATTTTTATAACTTTATATTAATAAAAACATCGTAATTCCTAATTTCGCTTCTTTCTATAATATAATATAATTAAATTAATTGAATTAGCGCTAGACGAACAACCTCGAGTTGAACGAAGAAATCTGTCCATATTTTTCTCCTTTGAAATTCATTTCATAGCTGACGCTCTCCATCAAACCAATTATTAACTGTATTATTCTCAACCTCGGTATGGCCACTCGCCATACCCTTGGTTTCCCGGATAATAATGTTTTTCTCTTCTGACCTGACCTCCATCAAGCCGATTATATTTGTATTATTCTCAACCTCGGTATGGCCACTCGCGATACCCTTGGTTTCTCGAATAATAATGTTTTTCTCTCCTGACCTGACCTCCATCAAGCCGATTATTATTTGTATTATTCTCAACCTCGGTATGGCCACTCGCTATACCCTTGGTTTCCCGAATAATAATGTTTTTCTCTCCTGACCTGACCTCCATCAAGCCGATTATATTTGTATTATTCTCAACCTCGGTATGGCCACTCGCGATACCCTTGGTTTCCCGAATAATAATGTTTTTCTCTCCTGACCTGACCTCCACCAAGCCGATTATTATTTGTATTATTCTCAATCTCGGTATGGTCACTCGCCATACCCTTGGTTTCCCGAAAAATAATTTCTTTCTCTCCTTCGAAGCTGAAACTGACAAATTTCAGCTTAGAAAACTCATTCGCAACAATAAAATACTAAGCCTACCGTTCCTTGCCCATAATAAATTATTCTGGTCAAACTTTAAAAAATAAATAGACCGATAAATTCTTTATTGCCACACAAAACATAAAAATAACTGATAAGCAAAAATAAAAACGGAAAATAATGCGTGCGCAAGGGCAGTCTTATCACCAAAATTGATTTCCTCCAGACAACCTGTTTTCTTAAAAGAACTTTAAAAAGGAGCGAAATAGTGCAACAAAAAATTTGAAAGTTTCCAATACCAATATCTGATTCGATTTTCTTTTTATTAAACTTTTCTTGTAAATTAACATAAATTATTCTCATATTTTTCCAAAAATCTTTACTTAATATTATAAAGAAGTAAAGTCTGTGATGTTGTAGGGTCTCTGGATCTACTGAACCAATTTTGAAAATTCTGGTACCAATAGAATATAAAGCCACATTATATTATGTCATAGTCTATGTATTAATGCGTAAGTTAGGGAGTTCCAGTGGAATTTTTTTAATAAATTATTTAACACGGACAAATTCGCTGATATCTGCTAGTACAATATTAAGGTTATGCCATTGGCATTCGCATCTAAAAGTGGTCATTGAAAATCAGCGTTGCACTGCTGTACAAACTAACAATTTCTGATATGATGTAACTTAATTTACTTTTAAATTTTTGATATAATTTGTACATTTTGTGAATATAGTTCAATAAAGATTTTTCTATTCTATTAGGTATATTTTAAACTGGCTAATAAATCTTATTATGTAGCTTAATAATTGCAATATGCATTGCAATTATCGTTATGTACAACACTCTTGTATTTGCAGTATTCTTTTTTATTTGTGTTCTTTTCTTAGACCACCTAGGTATACTAACTTTAAAATGTTAAGAAGTACATATTTAATTTGATGATAGTGGTAATCGGCCAATAACTTCAACATAAATTTATTTTTACCGTCGTAGACTGTATGTTTACTTCGTAAGATAATGTAAATTACTTTGAGGATAAACCGAGATGGAAAGAAAAAAAAACATGTCGGATGTACGCGTTACTTACACTTTACGTCGTTGGCGTGGAACAGAAAAAAGTATATTTTTCTGGAATCCCACTTCTGAAGCTGTAGCCACAGCTTCAGGATAATGGGAACTTTAAGCAAAAACCAGCAATACGATAACATTTTCTATATTTTACACTTCTTCGAGTCACACGTTTACCATCACAATGCCATTTATAAAACAAAAGGCAATCTGTCGTAACTTGTTGGCGCCAAATCCAAACACAGTTTACGAACTCATTATGATAACAAAATATTAGTAATGAACAACTCCAACAATATCCAATCTAGGATACTCATAAAAAAATAGAAAAACAATTTAAACAAAGCTGAACGATAGCAACAGGCGAATATTAATCAATAATCAACTCAACAACATGACATAAACTAGCAATAAGTAACTTCTTCGAACATTCACTAGATGTCGCTAGAATTCCGACACGGTGAATGAGTTTTGTTATAATAGGTTGTATATAATTAATAAAATAATATTAGAAATAACAAACGCCGACTTAGACGATATAAATCTATATACCTAAAATATGCCCAAAATGATAAGTGGGCTTACATAAAGGAGCATGGATTTGATCACTCCAGCAATGCTAGCTCCAGCAATGGACAGCGGTTACTTATGTATACATTGATATAATAATTGTAAATGAAATATTTATTTAAAAAGAGCAACCACCGAGTTTCTTGCTGGTTCTTCTCGGTAGGTATGATATTCCGAACCAGTGGTAGATTCACTTGGCGGTTCAAAATTACTTGTAAAAGTTTATTTGAATAAAAAAACATTTGAATTTTGAATTTGAATTTGTATAAACCTCATCTGTCACGGTGACAGCGTCGCTAGTATAAATATGAAATATGAAAACTAAAATAAAAAACAAAACTAAACAGCCGTAAAAATTTGTTCCAACTCTGGCCACCGGGTCAGATAAGTTTGTGGGACTATACTATGATGGCTTTTTCATCTATACTAATATTATAAATGCGAAAGTTTGGATGGATGTTTGTTACTCAATCACGCCAGAACAATGGATCCGGATGAAATTTGGCACAGGGAGAGTTATAGTCTGGAATAACACATGGGCTACTTTTTATCCCGGAAAATTGAAGCGAAAAGTCGCGAGATAGTAAGGATTTAGGCATGATGACAGTAACCAAAAATCAATGAAATTATTAATTTATCCAATGAAATAGGATTAATGGATTATAAAAAACTTATTTATTTTTCTATTTCGAGTGAGGTTGCTATTTATTTTGATAAAATAAAACTATAAAATACAGCAATCCGCCATAATGGATTAAACACCAAGAAGCGAAGACGTCACAATTGTTTGTTTTCGAGCTTTGACAATCGCATTATTGCTTACTAAACACTGCACAGAGTACATTGGTAATAACAATAGTGACGTCACAAACAAAGCCATGACACCGGCGAGCGTTTTGGCGTGAATTTTAAAATTTAAATTTCAAATGCCAATATTATCTACCGAACCTTATTTTTCTGCTGAAATAATATATTTTTTCGAAATAGTAGATACTTCCGAACATAATCTGACCATTTTTCAAAATCAGTCATCATGCCTATTCTGAAAACAGAACGGCAACAATCTTAAAATGGTACCTACTGCTTTAAGTGTTGGCAGTAAGCAGTGAAAAAAGTCGTCCATTGAGCGAGCGATTGCAAAAGCGGACATAGATCGAGCCCGAAGCGGTAATATATGAATAAGGAAACGACTACTTAAAATACCGACACAGTTTTGTTTTAAAAGACGTTGCATCAGAATCGTAATATTCCGAAGAACTATTTTGACCCCACCACCATTACAAATTACAATCCATTAGCACGTGATGATGATGATGAAAGACCAGTGGTTTTTTAGCACCGAGAAGATAATGATAATGATAATTTTTATTTTGTGTATTACAACCAAAATTTTACATCAATGGTAACAACAGTTGTCTGTATAGAAATAGGCCCGTTCACATTTTACTGCCAGTGTGCAAAAATAGAAAGATACCATCTTAAATATTGTTAAAATAATTATCAATTAATATTATGGCAGTTTCTTTGTCAATAAGCTTATCTTATCTTACTAATATTATATATGCGAAAGTTTGGATGGATGTATGGATGTATGGATCTCAATCACGCCCCAACGGCTAAACGGATCTGGCTGAGATTTGGCACAGAGATAGATTATAGTCTGGAATAGCGCATAGGCTACTTTTTATCCCAGAAAATTAAAGAGTTCCCGCGGGAACCAAAAAACCTCAAACCACGCAGACGAAGTCGCGGGCATTCGCTAGTTATTAATAGAATATAATAATATTTTGGTTTGTGTTTTGTAGAGTTTACTCTTCTAGCGTCAACGTCTATCACATTATCACTTGACGTTATCAGGTATGTGCTCCTTTCGACCGAGTTTTGACCACGGCGGCCAATCTCCAGACTCCAGAGAGATTTGCCATCGGCGCGGGAGATATAGTGCACAATTGTGTGGGCGAACACAGGTGCACTCTCTCTTCCTTGGCTTATTGACAGAAAAACAATAAGTACTTAATATGGCCCAACCGGGGATGTACAAATACAAATACAAATATTTTTTATCCAAACAAACTTTTTACAAGTGCTTATGAATAGTCGATTGAATCTACCACTGGTTCGGAATGCCGTCCTACCGAGAAGAACCAGCAAGAAACTCGGTGGTCGCTCTTTTCAAAAAAAAAATATTACAAAATATATTGACACCTGGGACCTCGTCAGCCGCAGTCGAACATGCTCACCACTAAACCACTCTAGATCAACGAGGCAGTTAAGGTAATTATACCTTATATATGACACCGTAAGATTGTAAAAACCGTTAGTTTATAATCTAACTCGCGAAATTGTCGAAAGATTACAATTTAACGCATTATTTTTCGGTAGATTGTAATCTGTTAGGTATATTAACCTGATAGAACCTAAGTACCTGATTGTTCATGTCGAACCCTAACCTAACCTACAAGAAACAGACAAGAAAACGTAAATACAATGAATATTTCAAAAATTGACACTCAGAACATTGAACGGTTCACAATCTTTCGACAGTTTACAATTCGCGAGTTAGTTTATAAGGGTTTTACAATCTTACGGTGACATATATAACAGGTGTAGGTAAATCCTTGCGAATCTAGTGTAAGTAGGCAGTGTAACATCAAATTCCCAGCGCATTAGGCCAGAATCAGACCACAAACCAGTTAGCGGTTGCGTTGCTTGCCACTCGCCTGGTGGCGTAATGTCTATAATCGAATAACTCCATACTTTTACTCGCCAGTACGCTTAGACTAAGTTTTTACATTGCAAATTCTTTTTTTTTTGTAACCAGATAGGGTCGCGCTTAATTTTTATTTTACTTTTTTTTTTACTTTGACGCTCACGCGATCGACTAAGTTTTTACATTGCAAATTCTTTTTTTTTTATTACGAGATAGGCTCGCGCTTAATTTTTTTTTTATTTGTTTTTTCTTAATTTTTACTTTGACGCTAACGCGATCGACTAACTTTTTACATTGCAAATTCTTTTTTTTTTAATTACGAGATAGGCTCGCGCTTAATTTTTTTTTTTACTTTTTTTTTACTTAATTTTTACTTTGACGCTAACGCGATCGACTAAGTTTTTACATTGCAATTCTTTTTTTTTTTTGTATTGCGAGATAGGCTCGCGCTTAATTTACTTTGACGCTAACGCGATCGACTAAGTTTTTACATTGCAAATTTTTTTTTTTATTACGAGATAGGCTCGCGCTTAATTTTTTTTTTTTTACTTATTTTTTCTTAATTTTTACTTTGACGCTAACGCGATCGACTAAGTTTTTACATTGCAAATTCTTTTTTTTTTAATTACGAGATAGGCTCGCGTTAATTTACTTTGACATTGAAACTGAAATTTGAAATTAAAATTGTGTCTGTTTGTCTGCTACGCTTTCATGGAGCATGTGTTCAACCGATTTTGACGAAATTTAGTACAAAGATAGACGTTAACGCGAATGAACGCGCGATACGAAGACAATCGTGTGTCTACCACCATCACTACAGCCCATTAACGTCCCACAGCTGGGCACAGGTCTCCACTGTTATAGGAGAGAGGGAGTTAGAGTAGGCCTATTACACTACACTTTTGCAAGGGACCCTTGCATCTGATTTGGTTTAGTGTAATAAGCTTTAGGGAGAAAGGGTCCCTATATTGGTGCTTATTGCTGTGTAATAAGTGACGCTCTAACGAGCGGCCATGCCTACCCTTACCATAGGGCCCTTTGAAAAGTGCAGTGTAATAGGCCCATAAGTTGGTGGGTCTAAGCTCTAACTAAGGTCTAGGGTCTCGTCTAGGGCTCTCGTCTAAGGTCTAGGGTCTAATGCGGGTTGGCAGAAAATCATGTCTCTTGCCTTGAAGTTATTTAAGTTTAAATAAGTGGCAGGAAACACGTGCGCTGGGAAAGTATTTCACACCTCAGCTGTTCATTCGAGCAAAAATATTTCGTGCGAGTAGATTTGACGTCCACCACATAAGGATGCCAACGCTGACGATTGACCGTATCGACCATTCTTTTTTTTAACTTTCTTTTTAATTTTTTAGTACCAAGAAGTTATAAAATAAGAAGAAAAACATACATAGTGGACAACAAAGCACTTATCTCTTTAAGAGATCACCAGTGACCCTTGGCAGTGAGAAAGGTTGGGGAGGAAGAATAGGTACTACAAGATATGAGATAGAATGAAACAAGATATTGCATCATAAACTTACATAAACACACAAAATCTACATACTAAATAATAAAAATAAATAATACATAAATAAATACATACCAACATACATAGGATATATTATCTATTCTATCGCGTTAGCGTCAAAATAAAATTAACCTTTACAGCATTGATTTACAGCTCAATTTCCTGTACGCAACGGCAGCCAGAACTTCAAACGATACGTATCGGGATTAAAATCGGTTGTACTGAATTTGTGATTTTAAATCAAGAGGTTTTGGGTCCATTTTACTTTGACGCTAATGTGATCGAACGCTATATACGATCGATCAAACTTGCAATGTAAAAACTTAGACTAAGCGTACAGCTTGCCACTTGCCAGTTACTTGCACCGGAAAACCATCTAATATTATAAATGTGAAATTGTATCTGTTTGTCTGCTACGCTTTCATGGTGTTCAACCGATTTTGACGAAATTTAGTACAAAGATAGATTGTGTTCCGGGGAAGGCTACCTTTATGGTACCTATGGTATGGATTCCAAAAATATTGTAAGAACACTTCACTTGTATTTTTGCAATAAACTCAAATAAACTTAAATCTTAACTTATCTTTATCTCGGAAAATTTTAATAATTTCCGCGGGAATCAAAAACCCTTAACCCTAAAGCCTTACCCTTAGTGGCGTGCAGGTTTTGAAGCTAGGGCAGGCATTAGTTAATCAGAATACCTGTTTACTAGCTGTTTTGATGAAAAATGTGCCTATTTAAGTTTAAGGTAAGCAGTGCTTTTACGCCTCTATGAACTGCACGCCACGGTAGCCTTTGTCTGGTGGGAGGCTTCGGCCATAGCTAGTTACCATCCTACCGGCAAAGGGGTTTAATATAACTGCCATACTTACTCCTAACAGGTTAACAGGTTAGCCCGCTTCCATCTTAGACTGCATCGTCACTTACCATCAGGTGAGATCGCTATCAAGGGTTAACTTGTAGCTGAATAAAAAAAAAAACTTGCCAAACCCATCAATAGGTACTCTTCGAGTCTCCATCTAATATCTAGCGATCTAAGCTATAAAAATCAGGCTTAGTAAAGTAGCACATCTCTGGTGGAAAGGCAGCCTTAGTTTCGGAAGTATGACACTGTGCCTTGAGCCATACAAATTGTAATTTATTCATCTTTCAAAAAACTTGCCAAACCCATCAACAGGTACTCTTCGAGTCTCCATCTCATATCTAGCTATCTAAGCTATAAAAATCAAGCTTAGTAAAGTAGCACATCTCTGGTGGAAAGGCAGCCTTAGTTTCGGATGTATGACACTGTGCCTTGAGCCATACAAATTGTAATTTATTCATCTTTCAAAAAACTTGCCAAACCCATCAATAGGTACTCTCCGAGTCTCCATCTACTATCTAGCGATCTAAGCTATAAAAATCAGGCTTAGTAAAGTAGCACATCTCTGGTGGAAAGGCAGCCTTAGTTTCGGATGTATGACACTGTGCCTTGGGCCATACAAATTGTAATTTATTCATCTTTCAAAAAACTTGCCAAACCCATCAATAGGTACTCTTCGAGTCTCCATCTCATATCTAGCTATCTAAGCTATAAAAATCAAGCTTAGTAAAGTAGCACATCTCTGGTGGAAAGGCAGCCTTAGTTTCGGATGTATGACACTGTGCCTTGAGCCATACAAATTGTAATTTATTCATCTTTCAAAAAACTTGCCAAACCCATCAATAGGTACTCTCCGAGTCTCCATCTACTATCTAGCGATCTAAGCTATAAAAATCAGGCTTAGTAAAGTAGCACATCTCTGGTGGAAAGGCAGCCTTAGTTTCGGATGTATGACACTGTGCCTTGGGCCATACAAATTGTAATTTATTCATCTTTCAAAAAACTTGCCAAACCCATCAATAGGTACTCTTCGAGTCTCCATCTCATATCTAGCTATCTAAGCTATAAAAATCAAGCTTAGTAAAGTAGCACATCTCTGGTGGAAAGGCAGCCTTAGTTTCGGATGTATGACACTGTGCCTTGAGCCATACAAATTGTAATTTATTCATCTTTCAAAAAACTTGCCAAACCCATCAATAGGTACTCTCCGAGTCTCCATCTACTATCTAGCGATCTAAGCTATAAAAATCAGGCTTAGTAAAGTAGCACATCTCTGGTGGAAAGGCAGCCTTAGTTTCGGATGTATGACACTGTGCCTTGGGCCATACAAATTGTAATTTATTCATCTTTCAAAAAACTTGCCAAACCCATCAATAGGTACTCTCCGAGTCTCCATCTCATATCTAGCGATCTAAGCTATAAAAATCAAGCTTAGTAAAGTAGCACATCTCTGGTGGAAAGGCAGCCTTAGTTTCGGATGTATGACACTGTGCCTTGAGCCATACAAATTGTAATTTATTCATCTTTCAAAAAACTTGCCAAATCCATCAATAGGTACTCTTCGAGTCTCCATCTCATATCTAGCTATCTAAGCTATAAAAATCAAGCTTAGTAAAGTAGCACATCTCTGGTGGAAAGGCAGCCTTAGTTTCGGATGTATGACACTGTGCCTTGAGCCATACAAATTGTAATTTATTCATCTTTCAAAAAACTTGCCAAACCCATCAATAGGTACTCTTCGAGTCTCCATTTGATATCTAGCGATATACGCTATAAAAATCAAGCTTAGTAAAGTAGCACATCTCTGGTGAAAAGGCAGCCTTAGTTTTGGATGTATGACACTGTGCCTTGAGCCATACAAATTGTAATTTATTCATCTTTCCAGTATGTATGAACTTTATAAAGACGTTAAGTAAATAAGGACACGAGCACAATTAACTTCCTTCGGCGAGTATTTAATCTTCATTGCCTTATTTTATCTTCAAAGTGGGTCAAGTGCTGAGCACGAATAGCTTTGACATAGCTATAGTTATAGCTTCAGTCGCGTAAAGTTCTGGGCGAATTTTGCCTGGTGGGAGGCTTCGGCCGTGGCTAGTTACCACCCTACCGGCAAAAACGTGCCGCCAAGTGATTTAGCGATCCGGTACGATGCCGTGTAGAAACCGAATAGGGGTATGGGTTTAATATAACTGCCATGCCCCTAACAGGTTAGCCCGCTACCATCTTAGACTGCATCATCACTCACCATCAGGTGAGATGGCAGTCAAGGGCTAACTTGTAGTGGATAAAAAAAAAAAGAATTTCCAAAGAGTCAGTGTTCTAGTCAGTGTTCTCAAAAAGGTTTGGAGGGCATTCGTGGGGATTATAAATTCACTTCATTCACATCATTTTGGACTTGCCTTCACACAAGTTTAATTAAAATAATTAAAAAACACGACTGCCCTGCCAAAAAACGAAACTAAAAAGTTAAAAATCTAAATGAATCTTGTTAAATTAGAATCTTATTCACATTTTTATTAAATGATATGTTTTTGTGAATCACTGGATATTGAACTATAGTGTTATATATTTTTGGAATCTACTCATCATTTTCTAGATGATGAATAGTTAATCGTATCGTCGAATTTTTTTTTCAACTTTTGTCTTGTCAAAGCGGGACCATGGTCACCCCATAATTTTTTTTTTAATTTTACTAGCCTATGTCACCCGGAATAAGCTGGGGATTCTAACGATACCTCATTTATCAAAATCGGTTTAGGCGTAAAGAAGTTATGGTGGAATATACAAACTCACATACATACATACATACATGAACCCTGAAAACAATATACTCCATTTTCATGCAGTCGTATAAAAAGTCCACCACCACCTCTAAAGTCCATTAACGTCCCACTGCTGGGCACAGGCTCTTCCAGGACAGAGAGAGTTAGAGATTAGACCCATCACGCTGCTCCAATGCGGGTTGGCTTACGGCTTAACGTGCTGTAGACTAGTAACTTCCTACAAAGTCCATTAAAAGTATATCATCACCACCACTACAGCCCATTAACGTCCCACTGCTGGGCACAGGCCTCAACTCTCTTAAGAGAGAGCGAATTAGAGCTGAGACCCACCACACTGCTCCAATGCGGGTAGGCGGCTTTAACGACTATTATCATGTTAGTGATAATAACCGGGACCGACGGCTTAACGTGCTCTCCGAGGCATGGAGGTGAAACACCACCAACTTCCTAACTCCGGGCTAGTACTGAGAATTAGTTAGAAAACCCCAATACTTATGGCCCGAGCCAGGACTCGAACCCGGGACCTCGTCAGCCGCAGTCAAACATGCTAACCGCTAGACCAACGAGGCAGTCAAAAGTATATTATGCCCCTTAAAGAAAGCTTCTAAATACATGAAGATAAACCATAAAAGAGCGTGGATTTGACTTTTTTTTTTTATCTACTACAACTTAGCCCTTGGCTGCGATCTCACCTGATGGTAAGTGATGATGCAGTCTAAGATGGTAGCGGGCTAACCTGTTAGAGGCATGGCGGTTATATTAAACCCATACCCCTATTTGGTTTCTACACAGCATAATACCGGAACGCGTAATCGCTTGGCGGCACTTCTTTGCCGGTAGGGTGGTAACTAGCCACGGCCGAAGCCTCCCACCAGGCCAGACCAGGGAAAATTCAGAAATTATAAATTCCCAAATTGACCCTGCCGGGGATCGAACCCGGGACCACCGCACGTTAAGACAACAGCGCTACACACTGCGCCACGGAGGTCGTCAGACTCGCTCCAGCTATGCTTGGGACTTAATTTAGTTTTTTTTTAAAAAGCAACCACCGAGTTTATAGCTGGCTCTTCTCGGTAGGAATGGCATTCCGAACCAGTGGTAGATTCACTCGAAAATACAAAAGCACTTGTAAAAGTTTATTTGAATGAAAAACATTTGAATTTGAACAAGTTGCAAGAATTTTTTTATAGGAACTTACAATCTAATTCTTACAAAGTAATTAAGTAATGCTGCCTCGTTGGTCTAGCGGTTAGCATGTTTGACTGCGGCCGACGAGGTCCCGGGTTCGAGTCCCGGGTCGGGCCATAATTAAGCATCGGGTTTTTCGGATTAGAAATTCCCAGTACTAGCCCGGAGTTAGGAAGTTGGCGGTGTTTCACCCCCGTGCCTCGGAGAGCACGTTAAGCCGTCGGTCCCGGTTATTATCACTAACATGATAATAGTCGTTAAAGCCCGCCAACCCGCATTTATTTATTTATTTTATATTTTATATTATTATTATAACATTAATCATTATAACCATAGTATTACAACCGTGCATTACATACATAAATACCAGCATTGGAGCAGCGTGGTGGGTCTAAGCTCTAATTCCCTCTCTCCTATGAGAGTGGAGGCCTGTGCCCAGCAGTGGGACGTTAATTGGCTGTAGTGAATTAAGTAATTAGTTAAAATAGTATAATTTGTCATTAAATACCTATAAAAGTATAGACAATAATATAATCGGTTGACATATTTTGGACTGCTTGGCTGAGTTTTTAGATCGATCGACTTGAACTTGGCTTGATTCTGTAATTGATGATTTTTGACCTAAGGCCGAATACACATTTCAGACAGCATAGGGCAATGAATGAACTAGAATTTTAATTCGCTATAATCCGCTACAGTAGAAAAATCTGTGTGGTACAGTGCCTGTCTTTCACCTGCAGCATGCGACACCCACCACCCAGCAATTCGCACAGGCACAACACCACACCACACAAATCCTGTGGTGTTGTGCCTGTGCGAATTGCTGGGTGGTGGGTGTCGCATGCTGCAGGTGAAAGACAGGCACTGTACCACACAGATTTGTCTACTGTAGCGGATTATAGCGAATTAAAATTCTAGTTCATTCACTATCATGGACTTCCGCAAAGTAACGCCTGCTTCTATTCAATAGCATAGGGCAAAACGTTCTGTTCTAAGGTAGTACACGGCTTCGTACCAGTACGCGAAATCACTTGATGGTACATCTTTGCCAGACTGGTTAGACATGGAACCACCCACCAGACACATTCACAAATTATAAATTCCCACATTGTGGTAATAAAAAAATACCCCGGCAGAGTTTGCTGTGGGCTCTTCTCAGGCCAGTGCGCGTTTGGAACCCTCGTATCTTTAGTTTTAAGATACTGTGGTTAATTATCAGCATCACGTCTTATACTTTGTAAACGTGACGTTCAGAAGGTATACTGTGTATGTGTCACCGTAAGATTGTAAAAACCGTTAGGTTATATTAAAACTCGCGAAATTCTAAACTGTCGACAGATTAGAATTTAACACATTATTTTCCGGTAGATTGTAATCTGATAGGTATTTAAACCCGATAAAACCTACTTGATTATTTATGTCGAACCCTAACCTAACCTACAAGAAAGGGACAAGAAAACGTAAATAAAATGAATATTTCAAAAATTGACACTCAGAACATTGAACAGTTTACAATCTTTCGACAGTTTAGAATTTCGCGAGTTAGATTATAATCTAACGGTTTTTACAATCTTACGGTGACATATGCACCAATTTTGAATAAATATAATTTGCGTTTTGAGTTTAAGTTTGACCCTGTCGGGGGTCGAAGCCAGGACCTCGTGGAGGTCGACAAAATGTCCTCTCCGTAGTATGTTATTGACCTAAGGATATCTCGCACAAGATTGCCACCGGGTCAGGGGTAGGTACCTACTTGATATTATTAAATATTATCAAAATATTTTTCGCTACGCAAGTACGTACGGAAGCGGTGATAGCCTAGTGATGACACAAGACTTCCTATATGGGGTCGTGGGATCGGTTGAAAATGGTTATCAGAAGCAAATCGCCTGAGACGTATTTTTGGCCATAGCTTCGAGGATTTTGGGAGGATCGAGATGGGAATAGTACCAAGAGTTGAGGAATTTATCGAGACACGAACGAGTGCTTCAATTTTGAAAATCGGCTGGTAACTTTTCTAGGAATTTTGGAAAATGTAAAAGGTCGGGGGTTTTGGGGTAAACAAACAGTTTACTAAATTGTAAATATTTCGGAAAAAACTGACATAAGAAAAAATTTAAAAAAAGCGTCCTAGGGTATTAGTTTAACTACAAATTGGGGGAAAGAAATTGAAAATCGGCTTATAATTGTTACTTGTAGGTGGTCCCTTTAGATTTGGAATTGTAGAAAAACGGGTATTTCCATATATAAAAAGCGATATAGCTTCTATTATTATTAACCGATCGTCATGATAATGGTGTTAAAATATGCGGATGCAGGCGAGAAGTGCATTCGAGTTTTTGAAAATCGGTTACAAAATTTTTGAAAAATTTTGGTAACAGGTTTTATATTTTTTCAGAATACCAACAGTTGGAGTAATGTGACATATCATTTGACATTTTGAGATATTAAATAACACTTGCTTCAAACGGTGAAGAAACCTCAATGACTGCGGTTCTTCATAGTGTTATCGGAGGTTTGTGAAGTCTGCCAATCCACACAGGGCCAAAGTGGTGGACTTTGGCCAAATTCATCCCGATCCGAGAAAAAATACCCTGTGTCTTCATCTATACCCATGCAAATAATCACATCGGTTGAAGGACAAACCAACATACAAATACATGTACAGGACATACTACATGTGTTTCTTATGTTAAAATGTTATGTAAAAATGGCTGGTATGTTAAATTGGCTTCTTATGTGATGCCTATTACAAACTAGCTGATGCCCGTGACTTCGCCCGCGTTGAGGTTTTTTTGTTCCCGCGGAAACTCTTTCATTTTCGAGGATAAGCCTATATGTTATTCCAGACTATAATCTATCTCTGTGCCTTTCATCCATATCCGGGGGCATCAGCTAGTAAACCTTTATTTATTACAAGATGATGCCCGCGACCTTGTCCACGTGGTTTAAGGTTTTTTGATTCCCGCGGGAACTCTTTCATTTTCCGGGATAAAAAGTAGCCTGTCCTTCCTCGGGATACAACCTACCCTGTACCAAATTTCAATAAAATTGGTTGAACATGTGGGGCGTGAAAGCGTAGCAGACAGACACAATTTCGCATTTATAATATAATTAGTATGGACCTAATAGCATCTGGATTGAGATATAGTAGAGCCTTTATCAACGAATACGTGACATTTGATATTGTTGAATTCCTAAATCGAGGAAAACTACTGTGTCGTTAAACTATGGGTTAAAACCTTTGCGAAGGTTAATTGAAATTATATAATTTCATTAAAATATTTTAAGCTGTACGAAGTCTTGTTGTTTACGAGTTCACAGAGCTGCATTTTACCTACTTAAAAAAATGAGGCCAAAAATTCGTACTCATGTACGATTTTTTTTTAATGATATCAACCCATCACCGGCTCAACACTGAACACGTGGGTCTCTTTTCAGAGAAGTGTTAGGACATAGTCCACCAAGCTGGCCAAGTTGGATTGATGGATTGTCAGACTCCAGACACGTTACTTTATATAAATATGTAGATAATAGGTACGTGCCTCGGAAAGAATATTAAGCCGTCGGTCCCGGTTATTATCACTAGCATGATATAATAGTCGTTAAAGCCCGCCAACCCGTATTGGAGCAGCGTGGTGGGTCTCAGCTCTAATTCCATCTCTCCTTTGAGATTGGAGGCCTGTGCCCAGCAGTGGGACGTTAATGGGCTGATGGTGGGATAGGTATTAATCTTTAACATATTATCTTAAGCCGAATAGCAGTCAAAATTTTTAATAAATCATTATTAAAAATTTTGACTGCTATTCGGCTTGTTCCTTTGCACGGCTTATATCCGGTTAACCGATTTTGACAACATTTTTGAACAAAGAGCTACTTTTCTCACTTGCAGATGTAATTTTTTATTAATTTAATGTTAAATAGTCGTTTAAACTAACGTTATTATCCTAAATAAATAAAATTTGTATAAATTCCGTTTGCATCGTAGTAATAATAATTAGTCAATTATGAAAATCACCACTATATAGCTGCGTTACCTTGAGTTCAAAGCATTAGAAAATGAATTGAACGGTCTCTAACAACCTTATTATTAACCTAGTATGTAAGTACAGGATTATGCAATACTATGTACGATACATAATAATATGTTCGTTTAAAAATGTCTAAAAATTCTTTAATTTTTTTTTAAATATAGAAATATCATAACATAAATAAATGAAATAATATTTATGAGCCTAAAATGTCTTTTATATTGTTCTTAACACTTAATTATTGCCAATTTTCACCTCTCACTTCAGAAACAAAGGACTTTCATACAAACTTCAAACCCCTATTTCAACCCCTTAGGGGTGAATTTTCTCAAAACCGTTTCTTAGCGGCCGTCTACACCATAGAAGGAACCTATCTTCCAAATTTCAAGTCTGTATGCTTTATAGTTCCTGAGATATCGTGATGAGTCAGTGACCTTTCGCTTTTATATATGTCACCGTAAGATTGTAAAAACCGTTAGATTATAATCTAAAAATTGTAAACTGACGAAAGATTGTGCACCGTTCAATGTTCTGAGTGTAAATTTTTGAAATATTCATTCATTGTATTTACGTTTTCTTGCCTGTTTCATGTAGGTTTGGTTAGGGTTCGACATAAATAATTAGGTAGGCACTTAGGTTCTATCGGGTTAATATACCTAACAGATTACAATCTACCGAAAAATAATGCGTTAAATTGTAATCTTTCGACAGTTTGCAACATATATATAGATTAGTATGAATATGATGGCTGAGTGGCTTCGCCATATAAATGTAATCTCCTAACTAAATTTCACGTCCCCAATCCCAGCTCGGTTAAGGCTGTGCCTTGATATATGATCAGTCAATCACAACTACCTGCTTTATATTTACGTGAACAAGTCATAATTTCAAAAAAATTAAAAAACACGACTGCCCTGCCAAAAAACGAACTAAAAAGTTAAAAATCTAAATTAATCTAGTTAAATTAGAATCTTATTCACGTTTTTATTAAATGATATTTTTTTGTGAATCACTGGATATTGAACTATAGTGTTATATATTTTTGGAATCTACTCATCATTTTCTAGATGATGATTATATAGTTAATTTTATTTTCGTTTTTTTTTTTCAACTTTAGTCTTTAATGCGGGACCATGATCACCCCATCAATTTTTTTTTAATTTTACTAGCCTATGTCACCCGGAATAAGCTAGGGATTCTAACGATACCCCATTTATCAAAACTCACATACATACATACATACATCCATACATGAACCCTGAAAACAATATACTCCTTTTTTCAGGCATAAAAAAAGATCCACGCTAATATTGTAAATGCGAAAGTGTGTCCGTCCGCTACACTTTCACGGCCCATCTGTTCAACCAATTTTGATGAAATTTGGTACAGGGATACATTGAAAGAAAGAAAGAAATCTTTATTCAGGGATACAAGACAAAAAAACAGACTTATAAGAAGAACAAAAAAATGACGAAATGAGACTTGATCCCCAAAATGTTCCTCACTCAGCATGTGCTATTCCTGTTAAGATACAGCGCTGATCTTCCGATTGATTGATTGATTGATTGTATCCCGGGGAAGGACATATTAAGTAGTCCCCGTGGGAGCAAAAAAACTTATTCCACGCGGACGAAGTCGCGGGCATCAGCAAGTCATGCCATAATAAATAAATTATACTTTTATCGTAATTCGTTACTATGCGTATTTAATTTTATTTATGTATTCTATTGTGCCACATTACCCTACACATCTTATTCGATCTCAATACTCAATACTCAATATTATTTATTCAATATAGGTACACTGTAGGTACACTTATTGACGTTAAAAATAACTTACTTATAAAACATGATGGTGATAATTTGTTACGGTATCTTAAAACTAAAGCTACGAGGGTTCCAAACGCGCCCTGGTCTGAGAAGAGCCCACAACAAACTCAGCTGGGTTTTTTTTCTTTTTATTATCACCGTCTCAAATCATCTTAACTAAGGAACTCTCAGAGCCATAGAGCAAATCATTGCCATGCTTCCTTGTCGTTTAAGTAATCCTTTACATAGTAATAAGATTTTTCAATGAGTTTACGTTTTACATAAACTTTGAACTTATTCAGAGACATCTTCAACATGTCTTCTGGGAGTTTATTGTAGAAGCGGACACTGTTTCCAACAAATGAATTGCTAGTTTTACTAAGCCTAGAAGCAGGCATTACAAGTTTATTTTTATTTCTAGTATTGACATTATGACATCCTCTCACTAAAGGTTGCCTTAGAGATTGCTCAGTAAGCAATAAGGCCGCCTTTGCATACCTAGTTTATAGTTAACTTTATCTTGTATTTTTCATGTGCGCAATAAAGTATTTATCTATCTATCTATCAATCTATATTAATCACTAAACGATGCCCGCGAGTTCATCCGCGTGGATTGAGGTTGATTCCCGCGGGAACTCTTTAATTTACCGGGATAAAAAGTAGCCTATGTCACTCTCCAGGTCCTCAACTATACCCATGCCAAAAATCACATCGATCCATTGCTCCGTTGCGGCGTGATTGAAGGACAAACCAACAATCCAATAAATCAACAACCAACAAAAAAACACTTTCGCATTTATAATATTAGTATGATATGATAACCTTAATTTTTAACTGCTTCGTTGGTCTAGTGATTAGCATGTCTGCGGCTAACGAGGTCCCAGATTCGAAATCCGGGTCGGGCCAAAATTATGTACTTACTTATTGGGGTTTTCTGACGAATAATTTGTTTATTTAAAAAAAAAAACTCTTTAGTAGCCCAGAGTTAGGTAGTTGTGATGTGTGTCACTCCCGTGCCTCGGAGAGCACGTAAAGCTGTCGGTTCTGCGCCTGATCTCTCTCCGGTCGTATCGGATTTTCCGTCTCATCGGGCTATGAGAGTTTTTTTTTCACTGCGATCTCTCCTGATGGTAAGTGATGATGCGGTCTAAAATAGTAGCAGGCTAACCTGTTAGAGGCATGGCAGTTACATTAAACCCATAACCCTATTCGGTTTCTACACGGCATCGTACCGGAACGCTAAATCGCTTGGCGGCACGTCTTTGGCGGTGTGGTAACTAGCCACGGCCGAAGCCTCCCACCAGGCCAGACCAGAAATTATAAATTCCCAAATTGACCCTGCCGGGGATCGAACCCGGGACCGCCGCACGTTAAGACAACAGCGCAACACACTGCGCCACGGAGATATAGAACATAGAGTGCATCTATGTACAATAATATCTCCCTAGTGGCTAATCGCTATGGAGATTGGCCGCTGTGACCGAAATTCGGCCGGAAGGACATTATAGTCTTGATAATTGACCTCAATAATTCATTATAATTAGCCCATAATTAGCACATTCACTGTCATTCGTAAAAATATTTCCAGATTAAAAATGAACAAGGCAAATGCATAATGTTTTTTTTTATAAAAAACGACCTTCTTCCGCAGTTTCCTACAAAAGCTTGAATAATCCGCAGCAAACAAGGTTGAGGTCATGTAAATAAAGTTATATCTACCTATTTAAAGGAAAAATATCAAAGTGCAGTATATATATTATTATATGCATAGTAATATACATATATATGTAAAGTAAAAGTAAAAGTAAAAGTAAAATATACTACTAAACTATACGATTCACCAAAAAGAAATACTACTCACCCAGGTACTAATATTTAATCCTTGATAACTATTTACATTTGTATGTATGGTGTACAATCTTACTAATATTATAAATGCGAAAGTTTGGATGGATGTATGGATGTTTGTTACTCAATCAAGCCCCAACGGCTGAACGGATCTGGCTGAAATTTGGCACAGAGACAGATTATAGTCTGGAATAGCACATAGGCTACTTTTTATGCCGGAAAATTAAAGAAATAGTTTTTGTCCGCATTTCCTTGAAATAAAATTCTGAGATAATGTATTCTTGAAAAATAATATTGTCATGTACGAATAACTCAATCTTACTGACTGTTGTAAAATTTAACATTTGCATGCCAGAAATGGCTGATTACATTGGATCATAATAGAATATAAGTATCACCCACTATACCTGTATTCATGCAAATAAGGGATATTGTATTGTATTGTATCATATTAACAAGAAAATGCGGACAAAAACTATATTCATAACGCTTTTTTAGGGTTCCGTACCTCAAGAGTGAAAAGGAACCGACCACTTCGTTGTCCGTCTGTCTCTCTCTCTACCACCTTTTTCTCGGGAACGCGTGGAGGTATAAAGTTGAAATCTTACAAATATTATTATAAATAATATAAATGCGAAAGTTTGGATGGATGTATGGATGTTTGTTACTCAATCACGCTCCAACGGGTGAACGGATCTGGCTGAAATTTGGCACAGAGATAGATTATAGTCTGGAATAGCAATAGAAAATTAAAGTGTTCCCGTGGGAACCAAAAAACCTCAAACAACGCGGACGAAGTTGCGGGCATTCGCTAGTTAATAGTAAATATTTAGGTCAAGCTTCTAAGTCAACGCAATGCCGCATGCTGTTGTGTTTGGTAGGGTTGCTAGTGTTTGGGAGGGTTGCTAGTGTTTGGTAGGGTTGCTAGTGTTTGGTAGGGTTGCCAGTGTTTGGTAGGGTTGCCAGTGTTTGGTAGTGTTGCCAGTGTTTGGTAGGGTTGCTAGTGTTTGGTAGGGTTGCTAGTGTTGGTAAGGTTGCTAGTGTTTGGTAGGGTTGCTAGTGTTTGGTAGGGTTGCTAGTATTTGGTAGGGTTGCTAGTATTTGGTAGGGTTGCTAGTGTTTGGTAGGGTTGCTAGTGTTTGGTAGGGTTGCTAGTGTTTGGTAGGGTTGCTAGTGTTTGGTAGGGTTGCTAGTGTTTGGTAGGGTTGCTAGTATTTGGTAGGGGTGCCAGTGTTTGGTAGGGTTACCAGTGTTTGATAGGGTTGCTAGTATTTGGTAGGGTTGCTAGTGTTGCAAGCCAGCCTTCCAGGTATGCTACCCTAACGCCTAATAGTGTTTGGTAGGCATGCTACCCTAATGCCGCATTTTGCATTAATATTGACAACCGCCTATAAATCAAAACCTATAGGGTAATTCCTGTTGAGCTATAATCATGAAATTTAACAAGAAGAGAGATAAGCAACAGAAAAAAATTGGAAACAATCCGAAAATCGCTAAACGTTCCGTACTCATATGGTGTTGAATTGTATGTCAGCTAAACTTGTAGCGACATAATTATGTAAGTCAGCTATTTCACAGCTGATTACGTGTTATTATACGACTGCCTGAAAAAAGGAGTATATTGTTTTCAGGGTTCATGTATGTATGTATGTATGAGGTATCGTTAGAATTTAGAATCCCTAGCTTATTCTGGGTGACATAGTCTAGTAAAATTTAAAAAAATTGATGACCATGGCCGCGCATTAAAGACTAAAGTTGAAAAAAAATATTCGAAAATAAGATTACATAATCTAGAAAATTATGAGTAGATTCCAACAATATATAACACTATAGTTCAATATCCAGTGATTCACAAAAAAATATCATTTAATAAAAATGTGAATAAGATTCTAATTTAACTAGATTAATGGAGATTTTTAATTTTTTCGTTCTTTTTTGGCAGGGCAGTCGTGTTTTTTAATTTTTTAAATTATGACTTGATATGGCATCTTTTTTGTCATTTATTAAAATAATTTATATTGTGTAGTGGTACGGAACCCTTTGTGCGCGAATCTGACTCGCACTTGACAGGTTTTCAATAAGTAGGAAACGAAGAAAGAAGAAAAAAGTGACCTTTCCGCTCCGACATCGTTCAAAAGTCATAAAAGTATCGTGAACTTTAAACAAAATGCACCGACGCAGCCTCCGTATCTCTCGAGATCACTTTCAAGTGTCCCACTGCCCTAAATACCCCCTCTCCCCCCCCCAGAGTAGTGAAAGCAGATTTAGTAAAAACCAATAATGACATAATGTGCTGCAATCATCTGACTCCGATGAGTACATAATGTAATATTTAAATATAACATATTATGTACATAATTATCCTGTATATATAATTTGTCATTGCACATCGTGTTATGTACATAGTTACAGGTGCTATATTGAGTTAAGAATGCTTGAGTTAAGTGTATTTAATCCTAATTATATTATATATAACTAGCTGATTGCGTGGTGGATAGGGGTGTTTTAGGGGTATGAAAAATAGATAGTAACCGATTCTCAGACCTACTGAATATGCATATAAAATTTCATAAAAATCGGTCAAGCCGTTTCGGAGGAGTATGGTAACTAACATTGTGACACGAGAATTCTACATATAAGATTTAGTGAATTAGTATTTATAGAATCCGCTGTTTGCTATAAATTTAATTGTTACTTTCTTGATTGCACAGATATCGCTGAAAATTATATAAAAAGAAAAAATAAAGAAGAATAACTAAAAGAATATTAATAACTGTGAATGCTAATTTAAGAAAATTTCATTATGTGAAATATACCATTCGAATTTTATTCCAATTTTCCTACCATACCTATAATACTAAAAATTAAAACTATAAATAAAAATAAATTCTTAACTTACCTCAAAACAGAAGTCAGCAAACTTAGCGTGAATAAAAGCACACTAAAACACTGATCACATTTCAGGAAACAAGAACCAAAAAAAACAAAACCGTTTCAAAAGTTTTTCCAATTTTCCGACCCAACAATTAGAACTAAACTTGACTATTTTTTATTTAAAAAAAAGTCATCCTACCTCAAATTGGAAGTCAGCTAGAAGCTAAGTTAGTTAAAAAGAAAAAAAAACACGAAATCACTGTCACATTTCATAAAAAAAAAACACTAACCGCACTAAAAAGCACGTCGCTTTCACTGGTAGCGCGCGCGCACGTTTAATTCACGCGGGCCACAAAGCCCGACTGCAAACGTTCACTATTTTTCAGTCAATACTAGCTTATTACTGCGATTTGCTTGCCTTTTTAGGGTTCCGTACTTCATTATGGAAAAACTAAATCCTTATATGAACACTTTGAAACTCAAACTCAAAGTATATTTACTCAAAATTGGTACCTACACAGTCAACGAACGTCACGTTTACAAAGTATAAGACGTGATGGTGATAATTTACCACGGTATCTTAAGACTAAAGCTACGAGGGTTCCAAACGCGCCGTGGTCTGAGAAGAGCCCACAACAAATTCAGCCAGGTTTTTTCAAGTCCACCTGTCTTTTCGTAAGTCAATACCATTTTTTTAAACTGCTTAAAACTAGCTGAAAATGTTAACCCACCCGTATTTACCTGAGTACGTCAAAGTATTTTACGTATGGTCCACAGTTTAGCGTCTAAATTACTGAGCCGATTTTGATGAATGAGATACCAATGATAGAGTGATTGAGGTACACCTACACCTACTATTTCAGAAACTTTATCTTGTTCTAGGAAACGGCTTAAAGTCAAGCTGAAAATGTCAAATAGGTACCTGTTAAAGTTTATTAAAAGAAAATTCAAATGCTTTTTTACTCAAATAAACTTTTACAAGTGCTTTTGAATCGTCAGAAAAATTATTTCCAAAAACCGACTTCCAAAGCCACTGTAAAGAAAAAAATAATTTTGATTTATACACACATGTTGAAGTCGGGCGAGCCGGATTCATCAACTTTGCTTATCTTTGTTATAAATCCGCCCTTTATTTTACAGTGGCTATGGAAGTCGATTTTATGGAAATAATTTTTATTTTTAACTTTTTAGTGTCAGGATTGAGGATTTGGAGTCAGAATTTGTTATGGGGCCACCTCGAGAGCTTCCTCTAAGGACTGGAAAAAAAACAAATCGGTTCATAAACCACGGAGCTATGCACTGACATACATAAAAAAAAAAAAAGAAAAAAAGTACGCGCCGAATTGAAAACCTCCTGTTTTTTTGGAAGTCGGTTAAAATTAATCTACCACTGGTTTGGAATGTATTCCTACCGAGACGAACCTGAAAGAAACTCAGCTCGAAAACTATTACTGAACTACTACTGAAATCGAAAAAAAAACAACCTGGTGGGAGGCATCGGCCGTGACTAGTTACCTCCCTACCGGTAAAGACGTGCCGCCAAGTGATTTAGCGTTCCGGTACGATGTCGTGTAGAAACCGGTAACGGGTATGGGTTTAATATAACTGCCATGCCCCTAACAAGTTAGCCCGCTACCATCTTAGAAAGGATCATACCAGAAATAGGCACTACTTAATCCCCCCTTATACATTTTATACTCCAATTCAAACAGACAGTACAAATATAATGAAACGTCATGAAATAAGTCAAATTGATAGCTATCGAAATAATAAACCTAACAATCATTAGTCATTACTTACCATCAGGTGAGATCGCAGTCAAGGGCTTACTTGTAAAGCTAAAAAGCGGTGATAGCTGAGTGGTATGAACGCCTATTCGGATGGTTGTAGAATTCACCTCTAATTTTGCGGCTTTTTAAAATATTTATTGAAAACCATACAATAGAACTTTGAGATAGCTAACCTATATTTAATTACTTTAATTATTTTAATTACTATATAAATCATGCCCACGTGGAATGATGGCAAGAATGCTGGCTACATTTCCGCATTGGAAAGCCAAGCTGATCCTTTGCGCAAAAAATTACTCAGCCCTTTTGTCACCAGTATGGATAGCATGCGCACTACGTGTAACATTATGTCTACCCGTTATCTCTATCTGACTACCGAAGCTAACATGGCACATGGTTTTAGAGCAAACATTAGAAATTGAATTAACAATGCAAAATTTACCAATGATAATAAAATCTAGAGACAGGGATATATTCTTTAAATTCTGCAAGAAAATAGTAAAAATAGTAAATAATAGAAATAAGGTAGTATAAAAGTATATGTTAAAATGTATGAGTAGCAAACAAATGTAATTAGTAAATAGTGATCAAATGTAATATATAAGAAAATAGACTTAAGACTCAAATTGTAAAATAAAAAAAACCTGTAACTTTTAACTAAATAAAGAAAACTAAGAAAACTATCTACCCTGTACCCTGTAGAGATCATAGTTCGATGGGAAACCCACCCATAAGGATACGAAAGATGGGGAATGAAAGAAAGACTAGTATGAAGCATGAAAGTGCGAGAGGAATAACTGCGAGAACTGGAATGACAGGACTTTAGCTAGCACAGGCTCCAATTATGTTGGAGGTATAAAAAAAAAAAAAAGATACATGGCACATGGTTACTTGTCTCGTTATGTCAAAAGTAGAAATATAAAAGTAATATTTCTTATCTGTGGTATTTTTCTCTACGAACCTTTGCATGTCGACTATTTTTCTCTTGTAATATACCGCATTTTGTGCATGTTAGGGTAAATGAAAATTTGTTGATCGGATATACGTCTTTACATTTTTTGAATTGCGAACGGAATTATGGCTGCTAGTCCAAAGAGGGAAAATAACTATGTGTTTTATATAAACTTTAAATATACGTCTAAATAATGTCTATAGTAGAAGGTTGATAGGAGTATCTTCTGGTTGGTCCTCGTTCGTGCTTCTGATTGGTGCTTAAACGTATCGGTAATGTCCATACATAGTACGTTGATACTCTAGCTTTTTCTCATACGTAATGATGAAAAATAATGTGTGTCACTCGGGGCCAAATTTTATGTTCTCGGGCGGCGCATATTGAATTCCTCGCTACGCTCAGGATTCTACTTTAGAATCCCTTACTTCGCTCTGAATTCAAAATAGCGCCCTCGGGGAACAAAAATTTTCTTTGGCCCCATATAACACAAATAACAGCTATTTTGGCGCTAACACTCCTCATAGAACATAGCTCTATAAATGTGCGTTTTATGAAATTAAATGTAACAAGTGGTTCACCCCGAACTGAGACCTCGCGGTATCCATAAGATAGTTTTAACTATCTATTGTAAAAGTGAACTTTTTTTTATTCCACGTAAGATTGTGCTAACGTCTTTTATTTGTAAGCACAAACGAATAAACTTTTAAAGAGCGCCATCTATTGACATCATTGTGAAGTTCTGTTAAAAATACTGAAGCTCATTAAAAATTAAATAATTTAGTTTCCTTATAATATTGATCTAATTTTAGTATTTGTTGTTCAAGTACAGGATATAATTCAAATAATTAATCAAGTTTCAGGCTCAGCCTTTCAGAAAATTGAGAGTTCTGAGGTCAACTTTGGACGTTAGAAAATCTCCACTTTGAAAGCCCCCCATTTCGCCAATTTTAGGGTAAAAATTAATAGAAAAGATATTTTTGGACTCTATTCCTAATTATCTTTGAAATGATATCCCGAAACCCTATGTAGCGCTATAAAAAATATTTTACTTCGCTTTCCCTTCTATGAGAGCCCCCCTGAAATAAAGATTTTTATAAGTAACTTATTAAGCCATGGAGATTTTTATATTTTATGCCAAGCTTTTTTTAACCATGACTGGAGGCCATTGGTTTTTATATTATATTTAAATTTGAAGTATTTACGTTCAGTAATTGAGAAGCTATAAGGCTCTGACAGATGGACGGACGGACGGACAAGTGCAAATTCACTCAAGTAGACTCAGAGACCTTCGCTTCGCTCGGTCAAATATTTAACGGTGACGTGAAAAAGCTGCATGCCCGAGAGTTCTTCATAATGTTCTCGAGTGTGTGTGAAGTCTACTGAATTCGCACTTGGCCAGCGTGATGACTTTGTTTTTTTTTTCAAAAGGGCAACCACCAAGTTCCTTGTTGGCACTGCTCGGTAGAAATAACATTTCGAACCAGCGATAGATTCACTAGTCTATTCAAAAGCACTTGCAAAAAGAACATTAACTAGCTTTTCCCCGTGATTTCGCTCATGTTAGGTTTGATTTTCATACTTTCAAAGCCCTATTTTACCCCCTTAGTGGTTGAATTTTCAAAAATCTTTTCTTAGCGTATGCCTACGTCATAAAAGCTGCATGCCAAATTTTATCCAGATCCGTTCAGCCGTTCTGGTGTGATTGAGTAACAAACATCCTTCCACCCATACATCCATCCAAAGTTTCGCATTAGCAAAGATTTTTAACCGACTCCAAGAAAGGAGGAGGTTTTCCATTTGTTTTTTTTTAACAAATAACCCTAGAATAATCAGTAGAGTATCTGTGATGTCTGTCTAGTGATGATTTCCTAAAGCTATTATTTAATCTTCGATTAGTGAGTTACATAAGAAATAATTCTGCAATAGATTTCATCAGCATCGTGTGAATCTTAACGAAGTGAAGTTTGTTGGTCATTACGAGAAAATGAAATTTTTCATAGTATGAGTTTTTTGATACCGGGTATATCGACACAGTTTCAGTCAAAATTTAACCTTTCTTGGTGCTCCAATATTTGATGTCGCATTTCCCCTTGTAATTATAAATTAAAAAATTGCAATAAATTTACGCATCGCCTTTTAAAGCCACACATGGCCATTTATATATTGCGGTTATGTTTATTTGCTCCTAAATTTATGTATCTATTAAGGTGCAGGCAGCCCCTTTTTGGAAATACCCTTCCTTGATCTCAACTTTAGATGTGTCTCTTAAAGATACTCTATGTAAAGTTCAAAGTTACAATTTGATGACCGCACCTGGACCCAAGCGAGCATAACTGTGAAATACCTGTGTAGCACTTCCGGCGTTCTTATCTTCCGCTTCTGGCTCTATTACTCTCATCAGTCAGATCCTTAATCTGACTAGTCCGACTGATGTTGTGGTTGAGAGTCTGGCGGAGGCGAGGTTGGCCTGGAGTGCATCTTGTCTTTTTTTGTACTAGGGGAAAATCCTCATGGACATTCAGTCCGGACCGGATAGTGCCGGACTCCTACCGGCTAGAAACCCCTCCTGTCGCCAAGTAGCAATATACTTGCCCAGAGTTGCCCTACCACTACTGCCGAATGCCTGTCTCATCTACGCCCGTCTCTTTCATCCTTCTCTTTCTTTAACATTATATTTTCCATATAATTTTGAATTATTTGCCAGTTATTTTTGGACTCTACCATTGTGTCTATGAGGCTCTCCACCCCAATTTCTACTCCCAGTACGTCCACGACCTTCCTTCTTTCCTCTTCAAATTGTGCACCGTGGAACAGTGTGTGTTCTGCGTCATCAACAGGATGAATGCAGTACATACACTTGCTGTTGTTTCTTTTCTTGATACGCTGCGTGTATTGCATAATCACCCCGTGCCCCGTGAGAACCTTAAGCTTTCCAAATCCTCCAAATCCTCATCTTCTTCATCTAATTGCTCTCTGTTAAGCTCTTCGTATTTCGTTACTGTCAACAGTTCTTTAAACACTTTCTTTTTTCCTTCTAGGGGTAAAGTTGTTTTAGGATTGGGTAGCTGGAGCTGACTTTTTACTATTTTGTAGGCACCACCAAAAACATCCTTTTCTAGCTCGTTACATAAATCATCCCACTTTTGTGCTTTTGCTAGAATTATGGCGATTTTTAATTCACTTTTACAGGATTTAAACTCACGTTCTAGTTCTTCTCTTTTATTTTTATTCTTACGTTTCTGGAACTTTCTTCGAGTTTCTGTTATTTTTTCTTGTATATCTTGGGTCCACCAGTATGGTAACATGTAATTGTCATCACATCTTACTTTCGGTGTGCTTCGGTTATACGCTACTTTAGGGGCGTTGTCACATTGTAATTAATTAATATCTTTATTCTTGACTATTTGAATCAAAATCGGTTAAACAAATGGGTCGTGAAATCGTAACAGACAGACAGAGAAACAGACAGTCGTCTGTCTCATGTCTGTCTGTCTGCTCAGTATAGGTACGTACGTACACGTATCCATACTAATATTATTACTTAATATAAGTTGATTAATACTAATATTTTTTATTAGTTGCGGATTTTATTTGTCAGTTACTTTTAGCAATACGATATGCAAATTAATAGCTTTTTCCTTTATGTTACAGTGTTTTTTGCTTTAAGTAATAGCTTTGTATTGTTTTTGCACATCAAATCGCCATCCATTAAAATCCCATTTTAAGATTAGCCTCCCATGAAATTTGAATTGAATGTACCTCAAACATATTTATATATATAATTAGAGTCGTTTATTATGTTTTTTGGTGATGGTCACTGAAAATCAGCGTTGGTACATACTACCGTCGCTTAAGCCGTATTGTTGACGTTCTTGTTATACGACTGCCTAAAAAAGGAGTATATTGTTTTCAGGGTTCATGTATGTATGTATGTATGTATGTATGTATGTATGTATGTATGTATGTATGTATGTATGTGAGTTTGTATATTCCACCATAACTTCTATACGCCTGAACCGATTTTGATAAATGAGGTATCGTTGGAATCGCTAGCTTGTTCCGGGTGACATAGATTAGTAAAATTTAAAAATAAATTGATGGGGTGACCATGGTCCCGCATTAAAAACTAAATTTGAAAAAAAATTATCGAAAATAAGATTAACTATATAATCATCATCTAGAAAATGATGAGTAGATTCCAAAAATATATATAACACTATAGTTCAATATCCAGAGATTTACAAAAAATATCATTAAATAAAAATGTGAATAAAATTCTAATTTAACTAGATTAATTTTTTTTTTTTAAGTTCGTTTTTGGCAGGGCAGTCGTATTTTTAAGTTTTTTAAATTATGACTTGTTAGAATGATAATCCATATTTTAGGGACGTCAAGGTACGAACTGTCATTTTGAAATATTACTATTGTTGAAGTACCCTCTTCACCTAACGGTCGGGTTCGGCTACAAAAGCGGGCGTTCTACGGGCGCAACACCACTCTCATCTCGATTTTTTCACCCCCTTAGGGGTGGATTTTTGAAAAATCCTTCCTAAGTGAGCGCCTACGTCATAAAAGAAACCTATTGTAAAAATTTCAACTTTCCCAGCTGTTTAGGCTGTGCGTTGACCCCTTAACGATTTAATATATACAGATATAGATTTTATCCGTACGCAATCAAACTAGGCAACCTATTTATTTACGATATGTCAATAGACTATGTTATATATCATTTATTTCTTACAAGCTGATGCCCGTTACTACGTCCGCGTGGATTGAGGTTCTTTGGTTCCCGCGGGAACTCCTTAATCTTCCTAAATTAATAAAAAGTAGCCTATGTGTTATTCCAGACTGTAATCTGTGCCAAATTTCATCCAGATTCGTTCAGCCGTTGCTGCGTGATTGAGTAACAAACATCCATCCAGACATCCATACATCCATCCATCCAAACTTTCGCATTATGATATTAGTATAGATCACAAATAAAATATTACAGATGAGGGTATAAATTTCTTATACGTGATCTCCTGCTATAACCACGTCGCCTGTTAATTTTATGTATGACAATCATTAAAAAAAAAATAAAGATGAATTGTGATGACGTTTCATGTCATCACAATTCAGTATTTCATAAACAAAATCTTAAACTAATGAGAGCGCGTTTTGAAGTTTGAAAAGTACCGGATTTGAATAGTTGTCAAACACGCAATTATAGTATTTTAAGTTTGTATTTTATTTTATATTGTTTTTATTTTTTAAGTATTTTGTATTTTATGTATTTTAGAATATGGGCCTTGTTGCCTGAAATAAATGAATAATAATAATAGTCCAACAGACTTCCAACATGTGACCCGGTGACAGCGTCTAGTATCTATGAAAAAAAAACAAGCATATAAATTAGTTCCAATTCTGGCCACCGGGTTAGATAAGTTTGACGGACTGTAGTTAGGTATAGAAAAGTAGAAAACAATAAAAATGAATTTAGGATTTCAGTCCGTAAGTATCTATCTATTTATCTTCATAACAGATATGTCACTGTAAGATTGTAAAAACCCTTAGATTATAATCTAACTCGCGAAATTGCAAACTGTCGAAAGATTACAATTTAACGCATTATTTTTCGGTAGATTGTAATCTGTTAGGTATTTTGACCCGATAGAACCTACCTGATTATTTACGTCGAACCCTAACCTAACCTACAAGAAATAGACAAGAAAACGTAAATACAATGAATATTTCAAAAATTGACACTCAGAGCTTTGAACGGTTCACAATCTGTCGACAGTTTACAATTTCGCGAGTTAGATTATAATCTAACGGTGTTTACAATCTTACGGTGACAGATATATCGTTAATCTGTTGCGGTTTGACCTGTGAAAACCCGTAACCCTAGACTCGGCACGGGTTTGAGCTATTACACTAGGTAATAGTTGCAATTAATTATAATAACTGTAAATTGTTTGTCGTTTTATTGTCGTGATGTTTTACCGTGAAGGTACAATATGGGGTCAAGAAAGTGGCTCGTAATGTTATATACTAATATTATAAATGCGCAAGTTTGGCTGAACGGATCTGGATGAAATTTGGCTCAGAAATAGGTTATAGTTATTCAGATTATTATACACAAATCTGCCAAACCATTGTCAACGTACGTTTCACTCTGATACAAGGATCATCTTTAGGAAGTTGGCGGTGTTTCACCCCCGTGCCTCGGAGAGCACGTTAAGCCGTCGGTCCCGGTTATTATCACTAACATGATAGTAGTCGTTAAAGTCCGCCAACCCGCACTGGAGCAGCTTGGTGGGTCAAAGCTCTAATTCCCTCTCTTCTATGAGAGTGGAGGCCTGTGCCCAGCAGTGGGACGTTAATAGGCAGTAGTGGTGGTGGTGGTGTATGTTTGTGCATAATAAGCTCATGTTTTCATGGAGGGGTACCCTAACCGGCAAAAAACGTCCGTAACGAAAATACGTAAGATTTTGAAGTGAAAACATGCTCGCGTTGTTACGAAGACAAAAGGTCTTGAGTATAAATTTACTACATTCGAAATTAAACTTTAATGCCTTAGTGTTATAAGGTTTATATTTTAATATTTTTTATTTAAAAAAAAAACAATTATTTTAAATTTTTTAATCCACTACAAGTTAGCCCTTGACTGCGATCTCATCCGATTGTAAGTGACGATGCAGTCTAAGATGGTAACGGACTAGCCTGTTAGGGGTATGACAGTTATATTAAACCCATACCCCTAGTCAGTTTCTACAAGGCATCGTACCGGAACACTTAATCGCTTGGCGGTACGTCTTTGCAGTTCGGGTGGCCTCCCACCAGACCAGCCCCCCGATTGTCTAAAAGTTGTCGATCCAATCGTCAAAGTTCGGCGTCAAAGTAAACTAAACCATAAAAGCATTGAGTTAGAGCTCAATTTCGTGTATCCATTTACATAGGTTTATGGTATCGTACATACATAAACGTATTGGAATGGATATACGAAATTGAGCTCTAACTCAATGCCGTTATGGTTTATTTTACTTTGACGCCGAACTTTGACGATTGGATCGGCAATTCTTACATAATCGCACCTCTGACCAGAGAAAATTCAGAAATTATGAAATCCCAAATTGACCCTGCCGGGAATTTACTCCAGGGACCTCCCACATTACGACAACAGCACTCAACACTGCCCCAGGGGGTTAACTGTAATAATTAGATTTAGCATTACCATAATGACGAAGAGGTGTGTAAATTTATTGGTTCGAAGTGCAAGCCACCTTTTGTTCTGACATCAATAATATGACTCCGCACTAATCATCATAAAGTAATGCGTTTAACTGCTTTTATTACCAGGAAACGTGGTAAAATTGTTGTATTTTTCTTTTTTTATTTACGTATGACTATGGTATTTTCAGTAAGAAGCACTTTTAACCACTATGGGCGAAAAGACTGCTGCTGACAGGGCAGGAGAAACCGTCATTTTATTAGTGTGCTAGCGAATTCGTGGTTTGAGTTTTTTTTGGTTTCCGCGAGAACTCTTTAATTTTCCGGGATAAAAAGTAGCCTATGTGCTATTCCAGACTATAATCTATCTCTGTGCCAAATTTCAGCCAGATCCGTTCAGCCGTTGGGGCGTGATTGAGTAACAAACATCCATACATCCATCCAAACTTTTGCATTTATAATATTAGTAAGATGACTGTGGTATTTTCAGTTAGAAGCACTTTTAACCACTATGGGCGAAAAGACACTGCTGACAGGACAGGAGAAACCGTCATTATATTAGTGTGCTAGCGAATTCGTGGTTTGATTTTTTTTTGGTTCCCGCGAGAACTCTTTAATTTTCCGGGATAAAAAGTAGCTTATGTTACTCTCCAGGTCCTAAACTATATACATGCCAAAATCACGTCGACCCGTTGCTCCTTTGCATCCTGATTGACGGACAAACCAAAAAACGGAAAAACAAACATACGCGGGCGCCCTGCAGGTAGCTGACCATAGATTAAAATTCCTTTAAGTCTGATTACTAGTAGTGCCATCTGTCGAGCTAACTTCGAGTCAATGTACCTTAAACGATTTTGTACTGGAGATCAAATGTACTGAGTGAAAAGACCCTGCTTGATTCTAACGAAAATTTTAAAGCAAACGGATCCATGAATCGAAAATTGTTTTACGTGTCCCCCCAGTAAGGGTCCCACAGGTACCCCAAAAAAGTTTTTTTTTTAATTTTATTTTACCTCTTTGTCGGCGTGATTAATCTTTATGTCTTTAAATGCCAAATCTACTAATGGACTTTGCGCTAAGCTGCTAACAGACAGACAGACAGACGGACATGGCGAAACTACATATAAGAGTTACTAGTTAACTACGGAACCCTAAAAGCACGGAAACCCGGAACGAGCAAGAGCAATCCTATGAACAACGCGTGCCAAAGATCAAAAGGTTCTAAACTGAGCTTTATGGAAACGTGGAATAATTTAATAATTGTATACCCACAGGTAGCTATGACTTATTTATTTCCCTTTGACGTACCTACATCCATATCCATACTAATATTATAGATGCGAATGTGTGTCTGTCTAACTGTCTGCTACGCTTTCACGGCCCATCTGTTCAACCGATTTTGATGAAATTTGGTACAGGGATAGGTTGTATCCCGCGGAAGGACAAAGGCTACTTTTTTCCCGGAAAATTCAAGATTTCCCACGGGAATCAAAAAAATATCTCTTCAACGGATTTTGATGAAATTTGGTATAGGGATAGTTTCAAAAAACCTTGATCCATGCGGACGAAGTTGCGGCCATCATCTAGTAATATAATATTTAAACATACTACGCTGAAAATCGTGACATTTAATATACATACATTACTAGATGATTCCCGCAACTTCGTCTGCGTTGAGATCCTAACGATACCTCATTTATCAAAATCGGTTCAGGCTTGTAGAAGTTATGGTGGAATATACAAACTCACATAAATACATACATGAACCCTGAAAACAATATACTCCTTTTTTCAGGCAGTCGTATAAAAAGATGTCACCGGAGAAGTGTACTTTCCCGCACCAGAGAAAATTCAGAATTTATAAACTTGGACTATTTTGACTAAATCACGTAGGTAATGGATATCTTGCATCTTATAAACAGATGTTATTTAGCAGGTCAAAGTAGTAAAAAGTTTATTTAGCACAGTAGGTCTATGAAATTTAGTTACATTATATAAATAAATAATGTTTTTTATACAAATAAACTTTTGAATCGTTGAGTGAATCAGCCACTGTTTCGGAATGCCGTGAATCATTGTGGTTTAAATACACTTTTAGGCTACATTAGTTTATCCCGGAAATGCAAGGATTTCTTTCGCTTTTTGTACCCCTAATGAGACACAACTTTAGCGTTCGAAGTGTTGAATGTGCCTCGACCTTAACGTTCCGTGTTTATTGTGATGATCGTATTTGCATACTCCGCAAGTGTTTTACTGCCTTTTTAACAAGAATCGTTTTTCCTACAACCTGCTGTTTCAAATGATGAAATATCAATATATCTACATTTGTCTTCTGAGTAAATCTATGACGTTATCTTTAGTCCTATTGCCTCAATACTGAATCCTTAATTTATTTATACATGTAGGATATACAGATGTCTCATATGATACGTCATGTTTTGACTCTTCCACCACCGGAAAACAGATTCCACTGAGAAGAGCCGGCAAGAAACTCAGCAGGTATTAGAGGACCTACCTATTAACATAAATCATATTATAATATAGGTAGGTATTAAATAGTATAGTATATGTCACCGTAAGATTGTAAAAACTGTTAGATTATAATCTAATTCGCGAAATTCTAAACTGTCGAAAGATTAGAATTTAACGCATTATTTTCCGGTAGATTGTAATCTGATAGGTATTTAAACCCGATAAAACCTAACTTGATTATTACTTGATTAAACTACTTGATTATTTATGTCGAACCCTAACCTAACCTACAAGAAAGAGACAAGAAAACGTAAATAAAATGAATATTTCAAAAATTAACAATACAACAATCTTTCGACAGTTTAGAACTTCGCGAGTTTGATTATAATCTAACGGTTTTTACAATCTTACGGTGACATATACAACATTAATTTTATGTATATTGTCGTTCTATTAGCCAAGTACCTACCTATTGTAAAACGCAAATAACATAACGATCGCACTTTTGTGTAAAGATTAATGCTAAAAGTCATAGAGCATCAATGTTCCTATTATTATGCATAATTAACACGTGGATTATGGCGCTACTTACGTACGTGGTATGATGGAATCTCACTGGGTCCTGATGAACGGAAAATAACAATGTGATTTAAATCTAAGTATACTAATATTAAAAATGCGAAAGTTTGGATGGATGGATGCTTGTTACTCAAACACGCCTAAACGGATCTGGCTGAAATTTAGCACAGAGTTAGGTTAGATTGTAATCTAACTAGCGAAATTGTAAACTTTCGACAGATTGTGAACCGTTCAATGTTCTGAGTGTTTTTTGAAATATTCGTTGTATTTACGTTTTCTTGTCTATTTCTTGTGTTAGGTTACGCTTCGACATAGATAATCAGGTAGGGCACTTGGGTTTTATCGGGTTAACAGATTACAATCTACCGAAAAATAAAGCGTTACCTAAATTGTAATCTGTCGACAGTTTACAATTTCGCTAGTTAGATTACAATCTAACGGATTTTGCAATTTTACGGTGACATACCTAACAGATTACAATCTACCGAAAAATAATGCGTTGAATTGTAATCTTTCGACAGTTTACAATCTCGCTAGATAGATTACACTCTAACGTTTTTCTCTTACAGTGACTTATACATATTTTGAATTTTGATAGATAATAATGATCAGCGGCATCTTGTGGATGGTGAGTAAATTATCATAAACTTGCAAAGCAGTGACATCTATGAATATGTTCCAACACGTAAACAATGCTATCGATTACATAGATGGCGCTTACTTACGTCAACGTTAAGCAAAGCTATTTTAATAGTAAATGTAAGATGGCAGCACTAGTTATTAATGAAATTAAAAATTGTAAAATTTAATTTACTAAAAGGTAAAAGCGCATGTAAAAGTTTAATTATTGTAAAAACTATGGAAATAAATTGTTATTAATTTAACTATAGTAACTGCTTTCTTGAGTTGTATTATAGTTGTACTGTAACTCCAACTTTTCTTTCTACTTTTCGATTTAGTGTTACTCTCGGTAAAAGGTATAATTTACCCCAAATCAGGGAAAATTAAAAAAGTAATAATTATTATTTTAATCAAACATAGTAGATAAGAGCATAATAAGTACCATAATATTTTAACAGTCTTTTAAAAGTTATTACAGACCTTTTCATGTAGCAAATTCAAATTAGTATGAAAAACGGAAAACCCCGTTGGCTGATGCCGAAAGTTGGATAGCATATTGCTTCACTATCAATCGTTATGATTGGCTTATTTTATTAATTGTGTCTTGCATGCATTTTAGCATTTGTAAATCCTACTAGTGAAAAATAACTGGCCTAAGTACCTAAAATGGGGCCTTTGAATATTACAGTCAGATGCTTGTGATCTGTAGAAACTAGGGCCACATTTTACTTGGTGACAGGACTTGAAAGGTGATAAGAAAAACTTAAAGTAAAACGTTTTTTCTAATGATAAGTACTAGTTAAAGATATTTCATTTTTTTTGAATAATTAAGTATTTCAATCAATACTTACTCAAAATCAAAAATGTTTGGCGCTTAAAGAATTTAGTTTTGTTTCTTCAAAATATCAGTCAAACTCATAGGGAAATTTTAATCTTTAATCTGGCAATCCCAGATCAGAGTGCCATGCAATGCCCTCGCCCGATATGAACGATCAACGAACAACTGTTTATGTAAACTTTCTGTCAAGTGAATACAGTACAATGGTGTTTTAAAATACTTTTAACGCGCATAAATATGTGCATACACGGTTTTGTAATCAAATCCTGAAACTTTCTAGTAAATTGTGAAGTGTTGATAGTAAAAACCAGTCCAGTTTCCTGTGCAAGAGTGATTCAAATAAAAAAAAACAACAGGTTGATAACACAACATCACCATCTGTTTTTGTAATAAAATTGTGTTTAAATTATTTATTTGTTCTTGTGATAATAGGAATTCGCTGCGTTACGAATTCCATGTGTTGTGCTTATAACAAATATTTTGTGAAATTTAAAAAATCGAAGTGATAAATTTTCGTCAGACGAAAATGTTTTACAACTTAAAATAATGCTCGCTCATCCAAAAAACAGAGTTCAAGCTATAAAAAGTAAATTCGAAAGCCTACAGACGGAAAACGAGGTAGTTTTACCTAAAAAGGTGCCGGTGCAGGATAAACAGGTCGAAATTATCGAAAAAAAGATCGTTCGTCATGAGGTTACACAGGAAAATTTTATTAAAACTGACGAATTCACACCGAAACCGAACACTAGTTATTTGTATAGTAAGAATGAGGTAAAACGCAGTCTGAGTGATGGTAAAACCTCTCTAACACGTCAGTCTAGTGACCCGGGTAAAAAGTTGCATCGCAGTCACGCTTTCCGATGTGATCGCAGCCAGATAATCTCCCAGAGCCCTCAAAGGCATGGTAGCTGCAAAGGCAGGTCGGAAACCAGTGATTTTTCCTTAAAAATGGAGAGTAAACTTAGTAAGGAACGCCTTAAACAGCTTGGTAGCTTTCTGGAAGATCAAATGAGAAAGGAAAACTTCCAGCCCTTAAAAACTAGCTGTAACGAAGACTGTGCTATAGTTGGTGTGGTATGTGAGGTTCAGAATAACAATTCAGGTATCACAGTGACCCCTGATGTCGTGCCAGACTCAATACCAGACTCCCAGGTCCCTAAACACATTTTGGATCAGTATGCGAAGGTTGTGAAAAATAAACCACATGAGAGTAGACAAGACTCCATGACAGACAGCGGTGTCAGCTCAGAGACTGAGAATGTGGAGGAAGAGAAAACAAGCAAGATCAAAAAGTTGGTATCCCAGTATGAAAAACCAGATCTTAAGCCTGATGCAGACAAATCAAAACCTAATTTAGAATCTATGAACATGCTATGTGCTTCCAGTGAAACTATGAAACTAGAACGTAAGAATCCACATTTAAAATTAACAGATACTTTGAAAAAGGCTCTTAAACAACCATTACCGGCCGGCCCACCGCCTAAAAAGCCTCCAAGAGCTTTTAACTCGCCTATTCAAGAATCTCCAGAAAAAACTAAAAAGGATGCTAAAAAAATGCTTGAAAAATTAGAACAGGCGTTACATAAGCGCGAAGCTCAAAATACAAGTAAAAATATCTACGATATTGCCGAGACTGATCAAACAAATAAACCTAAAGAAATGCACTATTTATGTACCGAACTCTTAGATATTAAACACAGAACACTATCGCCTATCAATGAGAATGTGAAGGATCCTTTTACCAAATGTTTCAATTCATTAAACTGTGCCATAATAACGAACAATTCTACTTTAAGCTTGCCATACACCCGATTTAGCACACATGACTGTATTTGTGATTGTAGTACAGAGAATGTGGATACGAACAATTTGCGTACTTTTTTGAAGGAAAAGTGTTTGAAGTGTCAAAGTAACGATAGGGCGGAAGGTTTCAAGTGTCATCTGAGTTGTGAATGTACGGAGGAGAAGTCTGAGTTCTTTGTCAAAGAGCACATTTATGATGTGCCATTTAACCAGTGTGGTGATAGGCAGTATGGAACTTTGAATTCTTGGAAGAAGAATGGGATTCATAGTAGGAGTATGGAGGACCTGAGCTGCACAACAGTAAGTACTTATTTGTTTTACTTTATGCTAAGTTAGTCTATAGTTGTGATCTCACTTGGTACTTGCTTATTTGGTAAGTGAAAATAGACTTGTTATAGTCTTTTACCCTTTTTTAACATTTTTGATAAGTTATTCCTTGGTTGTGATCCTGGTAAGTATTTAGTAAAATAGACCCAAGGTACTTGATCCAATTGTTTTACAATTTTTTGGGCCTTAAAGTAGACTTTTGATTAAAATTCACTTGCATTACAGCATTACCAGTTGATAGTAGATTAGACCATAGACAAATAAGAAATCATTCATCATCATTTCGTAAAACAGATTGATGTAAGGGTCTCAAATGCAGGCGATTTCCTCAGCATTGGCCTACCCACTAACTGGACAATCAACATCAAGGGAATCTCAGAGAGTTGCTGTGTACCAGGTCAGGCAGGCCAAGTCTATGCTTACATACAAAAAAAAATGTGGAAGACAAGTCCCTATGACAGACCCATATCCTGGACTGTTTGTCTTATCAAACAAAAACAAACTAAATAATAAACAAATTATTGGGAGTTTATTATTTGACAATAATAAACTCCCAACTTGTAACTAGGAGTCAAGCCTTAGTTAATTAAGTACTAAATAACAATCTAAACATAGGCTCTATTCCATACAAATATTATAAACTAGCGAATGCCCACGACGTCTGCATGGTTCGAGGTCTTTTGGTTCCCGCAGGAACTCTTTAATTTTCCGGGATAAAGAGTAGCCTATGTGCTATTCCAGACTATAATCTATCTCTGTGCCAAATGTCATCCAGATCCATTTAGCCATATTGTGGAATAACACTTAGGCTACTTTTTATCCTACAAAATTAAAGTGCGCGCATGGAAACCAAAAACCTCAATCCATGCAGGCAAAGTCGCGGGCATCAGCTAGTAATGTATGTAATGTATGTTATAATTATTATTAGTAAGGTACACCGCAACAGTTAACCTAATGTAATTAATGTAATTAACCGTAATGGCAATATGTGAGTGAATCATAATATGTGAGTAATGAACAATTTAGGTAACTACTTATAGTAGTTCAGAGGTAACTACTTAACCAGTACTTAGGTGGTGATTAAGAAATTTATTTCACTAAGTTGAGTAACTTAACTGTACAACTACATAACTAGTTATTATACTTAGTTAAATAATAATTGATAACTTGAGACTAGGTCAGTGCCTGCTTTTTAGAGTGTGAATTTTAATTAAAGGCTTTTGGTCTCTACGGTAAATTCACTAGTGTATAAAGCCAGTAACCACGACAAAGAAACTTGGATTACGTCAGTTGTTTTAGGGCCATCACAGCTTGTTACAGTTTGTTACCCCTATAGGAGTGTACAAAATAAACGTATCTACGTAGGTAGAAATTTATTAAGTAAATTGTGCACACTCAGATGGCAAAGTTACATAGCTGATAAAAATGCAAATGATTCATTTTCAAAACTTCAGTTTGTACCTACTTGATTATATGTAATTAGTTGGGTACCTACTTACTTACACTTTGTTAACTATTTACTAGATGATGATGATTAATATTTTTGAATCCAGCTGGAACTCCTTAATATTCCGGGATAAAAAGCCTAGCCTATATCCTTCCGCGGGATTCAACCTTTGTACTAAATGTCATAAAAATCTGTCGAAAACATGAGCCATGAAAGCGTAGCAGACAGACAGTCACACTATTGCATTGATAATATTAGTATGGATTAATGTTTCGTTCAATAGAGCAAGTACCACTACAGCCTATTGACGTCCCACTGCTGGGCACAGGCCTCCACTCTCATAGGAGAGAGGGAATTAAGAGCTTAGACCCACCGCGCTGCTCCAATGCGGGTTGGCGGGCTTTAACGACTATTATCATGTCAGTGATAATAACCGGGACCGACGGCTTAACGTGCTCTCCGAGGCACGGGGGTGAAACACCGCCAACTTCCAACTCCGGGCCGGCACTGAGAATTTCATAATCGAAAAACCCAATACCTAACCATTTTTATGCCCGACCGGGAATCGAACCCAGGACCTCGTGATCCGCAGTCGACTACGCTAACCGCTAGACCAACAAGGCAGTCACGGCATCGTACCGGAACGCTGAATTGCTTGGCGGCACGTCTTTGCCGGTGGGGTGGTAACTGGCCACGGCCGAAGCCTCCCACCAGGCGAATTCCAACTTTTACAAGCTCAGGGTGGTTTCACACGCATCGAAGCCTGACGTCTCGATGACGCGTGTAACCTTCACGCGACGTCGCGTCGGCCGCTGGACGCATCACGCACGAGCGATTATCACATAACTATCTGTTTCAATCAAGAAAGCAACCAAATCTAGGCACCTGTTCGTTCTTATGTTACTGTTCGTTCTTATGTTACATAAATTCAAATTGAAAATTCAAATGTTTTTTATTCAAATAAACTTTTACAAGTACTTTTGAATCGTCAAGTGAATCTACCACTGGTTCGGAATGCTATATCGAACTCTTGGGTAATTGCAACTTGCAAGTTTTCTTGCAGGAGGCACTTTCAAGGTTAAGTTGCTGCAAGTTTTCTACGAGCCGATAAATTCACTTTGGTACGTCGTCATTAGGTTTCTCGCTCATTTTGAAGATATTTATGTAGTTTAGGGCTTTCGAATACCGGTTTTTTTCAATACCGGTATTATAATACCGGAAAGTTTTTTTTCAATATCGGGATCCCAGTATTGGGAAAAAACTTAAAATTGGAAAGATTGTTTTTCACTTAATAATAGTCTTTTCTGAAGAAAACTGCACCATAAAAAACAGATTTTCCATAAAAAAATATTTTTTCACCACATTAACTCCAAAAGAGCACTTTTTTGCATAAATTCAATGAAGAAATGCCATTTATTCAATGGTAAAAATACATAGTTTAGTCAAAACACAAATTAATAAAAAATTCAATAGTTATTTTTAGAAGAAAATAAATCGTAATAAAATATTGCATTGGTTATAAAACAGATTTCTGAACGTTTCGTGAGTCTATGAAATAAAAATGCCAAGCCACAGGGTTCTTAATTCAATCACAATTTTTTCCTTCTGAGTGATCAAAAATGACTTTTTTCACTGATTTTAAGCACTAAAGGTGCTCTTATTGAGCTTAAGATACAAGTTTTAAACTTAGCTGAATAAAAACAGTGGCATGTACAAGACATTTATATGCAATAGTCAGTTTCGATTATAGTGTCACCAATACCGGTATCCCGTTATTAGATATTTCAAAACTTTTTATGAAAATGGACGAAAAAAGTTCGGGATCCCGGTATTAGCCATTACCCGGGGTATTGGCTAATACCGGGATCCCGAACTTTTGGAACTATTGGAAGCCCTTGTGTAGATATACACTAATTAACTACTGAAATTAATCACAAGACTCCATACGGTTATTGTGATTAAGTAAATTAGTTTAATCTCCATTTAAGTTTTTGAATTTGTTTCGTGCAACTCAGCGTTATAGACCCAAAAAGTACATAATATTTAAATATTTATAGTTATTGCATTTGTAAGTCCTCATATCTAGTCTTCAAATAAACAGCTTCCAAAACTCGCAAAACATTAATACTATGGCCTAATGAAGCGTTGAAAGCGTTGTGGTTAAGAGTAAGACACCTCATATATGGGGTCGCGGATTCGACCCCCGGGCTCCCTCCAACCTTTCGAAGTTATGTGCATTTTAAGAAATGAAATAGGTATCACTTGCTTCAAAAAGTAAAGGAAAACATCGTGAGGAAACCTGCACGCCCTAGAGTTCTTCATAATAATCTCGGAGTTTTGTTAAGTCTACCAATCCGCACTTGGCTAGTGTGGTAGACTATGGCGAAACCCTTCTAATTCCGAGAGGAGACTCGTACTCAGTAGTGAGCAATGGGTTGATAAAAGAATGGGTCCAAGAAAGATATCAATGTGACAACTTGAGTCTCATTAACATCATCGATGCGATCGATGCAAATTCAAAGTCAATGATTGAGTGATTTCTCTTTTACAAATCACGGTGACTTGTTGATTCTTTATTGCCGAAACGAATCGGACTTTATTGCTAACAGTAATAAAGTGTCAAATCGATAAGCAAACAGGCCAGTGCAACTGTGAAATAAAGTGTAATACCGTGTCAATTTCAAATTAACGGTGTTTAAAACGGTTGTTGATTTGCTTTAGAAGTGTTTGAACAGCTCTCGAACAGATTTGCAACGACCTCCGAAAACTTATACCTACCTGTGTCATCTCATCTCATCTCACTTCTACTACAGGGGCCATACTGCCAAAGCCTAAAGTAATACTTAAGCAGTATTACTCAAAATGACAGTTTGATATCACGTACCTTGACGTTCCTAAAATAAGGGTTACAATTCTAAAACACGAAAGTCAACAATATGGTTTTCAGCGTTGGCCCCTGGTCAGAGGCAGAGCAGGTATTATGTAAAACTTGCATCAATCATTGTTACAGTCCCTTTTATTGCGATTGGTTGAATTTGCGATAAAATTATTGCTGTGACAACGAACTTTACTTTAGGCAATAACTAGTGGATTACTGCTAACCAATCAGTCCCCCGATTGTGTGAGAAAATCCAATCGTAAACGTTTGTCAAACGTATATATTGAACTTGAACTGTTTAAGGAGTTCATAGCCTATGCCTAAACATTTCGAGTAATACGTTTTAAGCTTCCAAATGATTCCGATTTTCGTAGACAATTGGGCCTCAGAGGTAATTGTGATCGTTACACTGATAGAGGCCTTAATTCATTGCAAATTTTACACCCTTAGAGCTACCAATTCTCATAAAATACGAAGGTAAGAATCGCGTACAGTATGGGCCAAGCCTTAACGGTTTAAGAAAATTACTGTGTCTACCGAATAGTACAGACTTACGTTCCAAAAGCGCTCGCTGTACCAACACAGGATGTGAAACCTGCTTCTCAAGGCAGCTGCCGATAATAACTACCTAGATAGGTATACAATGGAGGGATATATAAATTATTCCGTTGATTTCGATACTATTATGGATATACATGTCTACTTCAGGACTAACCAGTTAAGCTGGTAACGAACTGGAGAGTGAGTCCTGCAGGGCGACCGCGTATCTTCTGCATCAATCGTTGTTACAGTATCAATTGTTGTGATTGGCTATATTTATGGTATTGTTGCTGCGTCAATGGATTTTGTCCAATAGTGGAAGAGTGTTATCCAATCAGAGGTGATTGCGATTGTTACACTGTAGCTGTCAGTTTTAACAATCTGCAGCAGGGCGACCGCGTATCTCTGACAGCTACAGTGTAACGATCGCAATCACCTTTGATTGGATAACACTCTTCTACTATTGGACAAAATTCATTGACGCAGCAAGAATACCATAAATTCAGACAATCACAACAATTGATACTGTAACAACGATTGATGCAGAAGATACACGGTCGCCCTGCGGGTCATGTTACACGTATCTAAGCCTTCTGGTATTTCATTTGGTAACTAGATTCACCCTATACAATCGACATGACTCGACGATTCAAAAGCTCTTGTAAAAGTTTATCATTTAAATTTTGAGTTGTGGCTATTTCGGGCGGATATGAAATGAAATTATTTATTTATTTCACGTAGGACATTTTGTGTTTCTTATGAGAAGTCAAGATGCTACCACCGGCTCGGAAAAATGTTCTATTGAGTAGAGCCGGCAAGAAACTCAGATAACTAATCGGGTACCCTACCCTCATTCAAATTTTCTTTTATTATTTCCTTTTCTACGTTGCCTGGAAGAGATCGCTTCTCAGCGATAAGGCCACCTATTGTACAGTTTTTCATAATTTATTGTATTTGTTTAATGTGTGTTTTATGTATGGTGTACAATAAAATATATTTTCATTTCATTTCATAATACCGACATATATATTATAAAAGCAAAAGTGTGTTTGTTTGTCCTTCAATCACACCGCAACGGAGCAACGGATCGACGTGATTTTTGGCATGGGTATAGTCGAGGACCTGGAGAGTGACATACGCTACTTTATATTCCGGAAAGCTAAGGAGTTCCCGTGGGAATAAAAAAACTTAAACTACACTTACAAAGTCGCGGGTATCAGCAGTGGCGTGCACAGGTTATAGAGTTAGGGTAGGCATTAGTTGGTCAGAATACCTATTTACTAGCTGTTTTGATGAAAAATGATCATTGACGTTTCCATTTGGGCAAGCAGTGCTTTTATGCCTCTATAAACTGCACGCCACGGGGTATCAGCTAGTTTGGTGACCACTGGTGACATTCTAAACTGGCACCAGGTGGCTCAACGGCCAATTATACAGCTTTTATATTAAAATCCGGTCCTCTCGACACTCGAGCTATGCTGTTATGGGTAACTAAATGCAAACAGAAAGCCGGTTTTACCTTTTTAGTGCTCTAATATCTTTCACTAATCCAGTAGCAAAGATTTCACACGTTTCAATCGATATGACGTTGAAAAAACTAGTAAATAATAAATTGGTTAGGCCTTGTTGCATGACAGGTGGTTAAAGTTACGTTATGATTACCGTTAAAGTTTGACCACCGATAAATACTTGGGTGGTAAAGTCTGTATATTATACTTGTCTTCATGATTTTAAATACTTGGGTGGCAAAAGTCAGTATAGCTACTTGTATTCATGATTAAGATTACTTTAAATAAAAATGTTTGTGCAAAGTTAAAATTCTAAAAGATGCTTATACAATTAGATACTTTTATTGGTAGCATACGAAGAAATAACAACCAAGTGACAGGGTCTTTTTTTCAAATCAATTAATTTATTCAATTATACAAATTTATAACAAATATAAAACATGATGGTGATAATTAGTTACGAGGGTGCCAAACACGCCCTGGTCTGAGAAGAGCTCACAACAAACTCAGCCGGTTAAAGTCGGTCTGAGTCGCGATATCGAAGTTTTCCACAAGATACAAATAGTTAGTTCATGATTCAATGGTTAGACCAGGGCGGTGGTCCCCGGGTATAACACTAGCCCAGTGGAAAATTTTATCTTCCTATAGCTACGGTTTAGCCACATCCTCCTCCTCCATCATCATGCTCCTCTGCAACTCATCTTGCTTTTACTGACGATCAAAGTTTAACGATAACCCAAACGTAACTTAATCGCCTGTCATGCAACTAGACTTATGCTCAGAACACAAAAACCTGCTGAAAGTTATTGAATTAAAGATAAGCCGACGTCAATGTTCCGATGTTATCCATTCATTGTTTGCCCGAACTGGTATTAGAGTATTGACCAATATATAGTGCCACTGGTTGGCCTACGTGAGATAAAGGTATTATTTCTAGGTTTCTGAGCTTGAGTTTGTAAAATTCCACTACAAGGTGAGCCCTTGACTGCAAACTCACCTGGTTTTTAAATGGTTTCACATTTTGAATGGTTGGAGTTAAGGGAATTATGTTATACCTCTATTATAAATACCTAATTGATAAAACAATTGCGTAATTTAAGGATGTACATGTATATTTTTGCACACTGCCACTGGCGGTAAATTGTGAAAGGGACAATTTTTTTTAAAGATAACAACTGTTGTTACCCACAATTTGGCAAAATAAAAATTAGGAATTATGAATTATGAATTGTGTGGTGATCACAACTAACAAAAACCAAAGGCACTTATAAATCACAACTAACTTCGAAAAGTTAGAGGTTTGTGCCCGGGTTTAAATCCCAGATCATCACGACATTAAGCCGAAATATTAACCTAGTAGGTAATAAATAACCAAATACGATGCATTCTAACCCCCGTTATAAATAAACCGACATCAGCTAAGAACACATTCTCAAGTATCGGTCCCACTCCCAAGTAGGTAATCTATGGTAGAGAATAGAGACCGATCTTAAGCATAGATTGACCGATAATTGATAAATATAAACATAATTAAATGTCGGTTTATTAATACGGGCCTCAGATGATAGCGGGCTAACCTGCTAGGGGTACGGCAGTTAATTTAATCAAACCCACAGAACATAGGAATATAAGCCAATTCCTTTTTCTGTGATTAACCCCATGCCATTCTCCTAAAAGAATGCACCGTATTTATATCAGTGGCGTGCACAGGGCTTGAAGCTAGGGTAGGTATTAGTGAGTCGGAATACCTATTTACTGACTGATAAAATGAAAATGAACATTGACGTATTTCCATTTGGGAAAGCGGTGCTTTTATGAATCTATGAACTGCACGCCACTGATTTATATATGTCACCGTAAGATTGTGAAAACCGTAAATTCTTGTGGGAATTCGTTCATTTTTCGGGATAAAAATTACCCTCCAGGTCCTTGACTATGCCTTTGCAAAAAATCATGTCGATCCGTTGCTCTGTTGTGAAGTGATTGATAGACAAACCAACAAAACAAGCAAACACTTTCGCATTTATAATAAATATGATGATATGATAGAATTATGATGATATATAATTCTATTTGTGGGGCCCCTAACTATCTTTACCCCAATAGATAGCTTATTCACTTTATGTCAGGATGAGTCAAACCGCGAAGCCACAGCTAGTAATTTATACACGTGGGAAGTATAATACTACACGTTACTGTAAACTTGTATATACAGTTGTGTCAATATTGACTTACGCATTGTGTGACGCAGTGGAAAGAGAGTATCGGTTCTATGTTATCGGCTATATACAAATTCTACAATAGGTTTACAGGCATTAGGTATGTAAAGTCCCATGTAATGTCCCAGGCGAAGGGACTCCAGGGCTATGACTGCTCTGGAGTGGGGTTTCAGTCCTTCACTTTGGAGTGCACAGTATTTGGAGCGAGGGCAGGCATTGGTAATAGGTATATACCTATTTTCAGGTAGGGCAGTGGTCGGCAAACTTATTAGCCAGAGAGCCAAATATGAACATTACAACAATTTCGAAAAAAATTGGGAGCCAAATCTGCTTATATAGTAAACTTTTATTACACTAAATAAAACTAAATTTCATACTTAATAAATATTTATTAATGCGAACAATGTGCTTGCATCTCCTTGGAAAGTTTGAGTAAGTCCAGTTTGTATGTCGTTGTTTTTAATTTTAGGCGTGATTCCAAGTTCTCATCAATACGACTTCTCAGTTTACTCTTGATAATGTTCATGCTTGAAAAATATTGTTCGCATATATATGTAGAACCGAAAAAGGAAAGAACAGCAAACGCCGCACTTAAGGTGTCAAAGAGGCACATGCGACTCTGGAGCCGCACTTTGCTGACCACTGAACTAGGATAAGCAATGCTTATATGCCTCTATGTCGTTCACGCCACTGACTTTACCATTTTTATGGCCCTGGGAAGACAGCCCTTTATTGTAGCATAAGCAGCCGTGCTTCCAGGCAAAGCACGTGAAATCAAAGGACTGCTTTCTTAAGGACGAGCCCAAGTGGTGTTGCGCAAGGGAGTCTCTGATTGCCTTCACATGAGATCTCGGAGCTTCCTCATATGTAATACATATTATTGGCGTTTAGAATGGACACCTAAGGGGTTTTAGGGGGTAAAATTCTCACGTAATCTGGCTTTCACCCCAAAAAGCCAGGTATTGTATTAAGATTTCCCCCTGTAAAAAACGGTATGTAAAAGCGCTGATAACTAGTGTAGACGTCCGGCCTCCTATTCGGATGCTCGTGGCTTCGATTCCCATGCACGCTTCGGATTTATACACGCGTCCCCGGGGATGCTTCGGGTTTATACATGCGTCCCCGGGGACGCTTCGGATAAGCCGAGGCTTTGTCTATGGTTAGTCAGGTACGTTCGAGTATGATGCCGTGTTGAAACCGATTCACCACTTATTACAAGTAGCCCTATTCTCTAGTCAGTTGGTATCAAAACATAAAAGCCACTGACATAAATTAGTCCGTCAAACTTATATGGCCAAAATTCGAACAAATTTTAATGCCAGTTTAGTTTTAGTTTTTATTTTATTTTTCATATCTAGTAGGGACTATAACTTTTTTTTAGGGATTTAATATAACGAGAACCAAAAATACTTTGAGACTCCTAAGCTTTATTTATTTTATTTATTTTTATTATTTTTGTACAAAATATTGTCTTAAAACTAATTTTAAAAAAGTGGACAAAGGTAAAGCTTATCTCTAAAAAGAAATCTCTTTCAGCCTTCCTTGAAAGTGAGTAAGGTGAAATTGTTAAGTGGTATAGGTACAAAAATAAAATATTTTATTGGAATTTTAAAAATAAAAAAAAAACTACAAGTAAATTGATATACTATTATTTATATAATTAAATAAGAAACTACATACTACTTACACAAACTAAATACATATATACAATACAGAAACATATAAATACAATACAAAATAAATAAATTAAGCTTCCTTAGGGGCCGGGCATTTAGGTTCCATTGGGTTGTAATATACCTAAGGGGCAGTAAGGTACATTGTAATCAAGGGCAAATTTTGTAGTGGAACAAAAATAAAAAACAATTTTTGTAGTGAAACCTTATTGAATGCACAGTAGGTGTTCAGTTTCATGGATAAAGGCAAATAAACGTGCAGAAATGTTTTCCATTGAGCAACGGTGTATCTAAACGGTATTGGCAGTTGAAAGTCAATTGTCTAAGCCTCGCGTGTAGGCACTATTGAAAGTGAGCGGTAGGGCTGTCACAAGTTTAAAGGCAGTTTTTTCATGGCCAGCATTCTCACCGATATCGAAGCACTCAAATGTATGGAGCGACCCGAGACTCTACTTTTTATTTTATTGGCTCATAACAACTTATGGAGGCGTGTTGATTTTTAGATTCAACGAATTTTAAGACCGTTTTTTTCATTTTGCTGATATGTCGGCGTCAATCAGTGAAAAGACTGTCTTAAAATTCGTTGAATCTAAAAATGAACGCGCCTCAATATTTTTTTATGAGCCAATAGAAGTAGAAGAACACTCGCTTTTGCAACCCAAGTGGCATTTTAGGTGAATTACTTTAACGTTTATCGGGTTTTTCGGATTAGAAATTCCCAGTACTAGCCCGGAGTTAGGAAGTTGGCGGTGTTTCACCCGCGTGCCTCGGAGAGCACGTTAAGCCGTCGGTCCCGGTTATTATCACTAACATGATAATAGTCGTTAAAGCCCGCCAACCCTCATTGGAGCAGCGTGGTGGGTCTAAGCTCCTAATTCCCTCTCTCCTATGACAGTGGAGGCCTGTGCCCAGCAGTGGGACGTTAATGGACTGTAGTGATGAAATGTATGGAGCGAGCCGCGACTCTCTACTTTTTATTTTATTCCCAACTACTTATATTATAACAACTTATTGAGGCGCGTTGATTTTTAGATTCAACGAATTTCAAGACCGTTTTTTTCATTTTCGGACACAATACTGATATGTCGGCGTCAATCAGTGAAAAAACGGTTAAATTTCGTTGAATCTAAAAATGAACGCGCCTCAATATTTCTTTATGACCCAATAGAATAATAAGTAGAAGAACACTCACTTTTGCAACCCAAGTGGCATTTTAGGTGAAATACTTTAACGTTTATCGGGTTTTTCGGATTAGAAATTCCCAGTACTAGCCCGGAGTTAGGAAGTTGGCGTTGTTTCACCCCCGTGCCTCGGAGAGCACGTTAAGCCGTCGGTCCCGGTTATTATCACTAACATGGTGATAGTCGTTAAAGCCCGCCAACCCGCATTGGAGCAGCGTGGTGGGTCTAAGCTCCTAATTCCCTCTCTCCTATGAGAGTGGAGGCCTGTGCCCAGCAGTGGGACGTTAATAGGCTGTAGTGATGAAATGTATGGAGCGAGCCGCGACTCTCTACTTTTTATTTTATTCCCAACTACTTATATTATAACAACTTATTGAGGCGCGTTGATTTTTAGATTCAACGAATTTTAAGACCGTTTTTCCAATCAGTGAAAAAATGGTCTTAAAATTCGTTGAATCTAAAAATGAACGCGCCTCAATATTTTTTTATGAGCCAATAGAATAATAAGTAGAAGAACACTCACTTTTGCAACCCAAGTGGCTTTTTAGGTGAATAATTTTAACGTTAACGAACCGAACTTAGCCGTAATTGGCCCTATGATAAACAGTGTGAAACGTTTATAAAAGGAGCACATAAATGTACGCTATAATTAGAAATTATAACAGGAAAACTGGCAGTTATGCGAAACCGTCAACAAATGATAAGTGAATGACTATATTTCTCTAATTATGTTGTGAACTTCTGAACTATTGCGTATATTTCGCTACTTAATCATAATTTCCATTCTGACGTTATTTGCAATTTATCCAAGGCATTATTTATTTATTCAAGATGTAATTTCTATGAAGTACTAACCAATAGGCATTAGGAAGTACATGTACTACCTATATTATTGAAATATTTAACTACATCAAAATTTGTACGTCAGGGTTGCCTGACTGGATATGCTGCAGATATACCGTAACCATCATTTCACACATATTCAGAAAAAATAAATTCATTCTATTCAATTTGTAACTACTTATTTATCATAACTTGACAGAATGGTCACTGGTAGAGATCTCTTATAGAGATAAGTGCTTCCTTGTCCACTACGTATGGTTTTCTTCTTATTTTATAACATTTTGGTACTAATTTAACTGCCTCGTTGGTCTAGTGGTTAGCATGTTTGACTGCGGCTGACGAGGTCCCGGGTTCGAGTCTCGGGTCGGGCCATAATAAGTGTTGGGTTTTTCTGACTATAAATTCTCAATACTAGCCCGGAGTTAGGAAGTTGGCGGTGTTTCACCCCCGTGCCTCGGAGAGCACGTCAAGCCGTCGGTCCCGGTTATTATCACTAACGTGGTAATAGTCGTTAAAGCCCACCAACCCGCATTGGAGCAGCGTGGTGGGTCTAAGCTCTAATTCCCGCTCTCCTATGAGAGTGGAGGCCTGTGCCCAGCAGTGGGACGTTAATGGGATGTAGTGGTGGTACTAAATAAATTAAAAAAAAAAAAAAAAGAATGTGACAGCCCTAACGCCTTTATAGTATTCATGTTAGATGGAGCAAATAGGTTTTTTCTAACGGAACCATTGCGTAGGAAGCTACACGCTCGTTACATGTGACGTAAAATACTTTTTTTCTTTTTTTTTATCCACTACAAGTTAGCCCTTGACTGCGATCTCACCTGATGGTAAGTGATGATGCAGTCTACGATGGTAGCGGGCTAACCTGTTAGAGGCATGACAGTCATATTAAACCCATACCCCTATTTGATTTCTACACGGTAATTAGATAATGGTACGATGAACAGTTATGTACATAAAACTGAATTAGATTCCCACCACAGGATCCAGGACAGGGGCCGTACTATCTACGCTTAAAGCAATACCTATGCAATACTACTTAGAATAACAGTTTGATGTCACGTACCTTGACGTCCCTACAATAAGAATTATACTTAAGGTGCCAGCGGAGAGTGAATTGCCCATACAAACGTAATACCAAAATGATTCGTAATTCGAGAATATTTCCACCAGATTATGCGATTATTAAGATTGAACTTGTATTTATCTAGGCCCCTGGATAATTATGTTTTCAAAATATTTTCCCAAAATTAAATGTAAGCGCATAGCGTTTTGCTTGTTTTTACGGCATGAATGACATGTTTTCTCCTTATTTGTATCATATTAAAACCGACGATATGTTACGTACTAATTGAACAGGAGCATAGCCTATATTGTCAAGTTCCCGAATAACAACACGAAGTGAAAAACACAACAAGTTATCATTCATCATTTTTGGTATTTACGGAACAAGACTAAACGTATAACAAATTCTGTACGCTCATATTGCTATCGCGTTTGCACGCGATCATGTGTCATCAGCCAAATAGAGATAGCAATATACCGGCAAATTTATATTTGCGGGTTGAATAGAAATTGCGAGCGGCGATCACCGGCCTCTTAATTCTACAATAATAATGAAACAAGGCGGCTTTATGGCAGATGGCTCAGGCATAATAAAAAATATTAGAGCGATCCTACCTATTATCATGCGATCCTACCTATTATAATTTTTTCTTATTATACAGGGTATATGTCACCGTAAGATTGTAAAAACCGTTAGATTATAATTTAACTCGCGAAATTCTTAACTGTCGAAAGATTAGAATTTAACGCATTATTTTCCGGTAGATTGTAATCTTATAGGTATTTAAACCCGATAAAACCTAAGTGCCTCAACACTACTTGATTATTTATGTCGAACCCTAACCTAACCTACAAGAAAGAGACAAGAAAACGTAAATACAATGAATATTTCAAAAATTGACACTCAGAACATTGAACAGTTTACAATCTTTCGACAGTTTAGAATTTCGCGAGTTAGATTATAATCTAACGGTTTTTACAATCTTACGGTGACATATATATGGAGTCTAACAACATAACCAACTGATGCTCGTATCTTTGAAGTGAACGCAGATAACTTCTCAGAAGTCGTAAATTACGACTAATTACGCATTTCCTAAGTCAGGGCTGTCGCTCAGAACAAAATGCGTCACTTACTAACTTCTAATGACGTCATAGTATGTCAGTTCAAGAACCTTGTGTCAGTATGATTCTAGTCTTGATCTGCCCCCCGATTATGTAAGGAAATCGTAATCGTAATCGTCTGTCAAACGTATAATTCGACCTGTTTAAGGAGGTTATAGATGCTTGCACGTCAAAACTCTTGTATGTACTCCTTAAAAAGTTCGAGTTATACGTTATGAGCTGTCAAATGAATACGATTGGCTTAGACAATTGGGCCTCTGGATCGAATATGGGAGGACACAGATCTACTCAAAAAGGAATTCTTCGAGATATAACTTGTGGCCGAAAGGTGTGAAATTAAAGAAATATCTTGCGCTTTAAAAGTATTTATGTGGTTTTATTTTGTGCAATAATTTTACAATGTTGTTGATTGTCACTCAAACAGAAATACGAAAGGACAATGACACAACCATAGAATGGTTTCGAGAGGTTGCATATCCTCACAAAAGGCCTATGCTTATGGCAGTAAGAGAGACCTCATTTTTTTTTATGTGTTCCTTCCTTTTTTCCTCCGATATGGCGATCTGAGACTGTTCTGGGTCGGTACAAGACACTTAACTACACATACATTACATGAATGAAAGCTACATCTGAAGCGTCTACTTACGTAAGTTTTTTTTTTAAATTATTTATTACAGAAAACTTACAGCTACAACAGAAATGGATAGATAAATAAAGAATAAGTATAACGCCAATTACAAGTTTTCACAGATAGAATTTACATGAGATAAAAATAGCTCGCAAATGTGGAAATATAATATTAACATAAAAAATTGTTTTAGTCCGTGCAAGTCAGACATGCCCTGCCTACAGGCAGAAGTCCGGAGGGATTTTTTCCTCCCCCATCCCAGAAAAAAAAGGTATATTAACATAGGAAGTAATAAAAAAAATAAAAAGCTTATAGTTAGGAAGGTGAATTAATACAAGAGAAGAACCAGAGTAAACTAATATTAGGGATAATTTAGACATTTCTTATATAATTATATATACATATCTTTTTTTGTTTCATATACCTATATATACCTACTGTTGGAATATAGCAAAAATACTAGTCTATGATATAAGTCTGTAATGACACAATATAATAGTTGTCTATGGACGGAGTTCATAGTTCATTCCTTCAGTCACTCTCATACATTCTTCTCACTCACTTAAACAATCATTCACCATTCATTTGCTCTTTGCTGTAGCCTGTACAATATTTTATTATTAAACAGACAGTCATACAGTGCAGACGTCTTTTCTTTTCCCTGCGAGCTCATATACCAACAGGTTATGGGGCCAGGTCACTTTAAAAAAAATATATATTAAAATTAGTGTAAAAACAGTCAACCGTAAAATTTAAAATAAAAAATAAAAATAAAATAAAATACGAGATGGAATCGCGAAGTAAAAGGAATATTCAACCGTTCAACGGAGATCGTTATAGCACGTGGAAGTTTCGCGTAAGATCTCTTTTAGATGCGCTGCAAGTGTTAAGTGTTATTGATGAAGAAATACCACTCGATCCAGACGAAGAATGGACGAAGAAAAATCTTACAGCTAAAGATTGGATGAGAAGAAATCGTATCATAATACACAACCTAAGAAAAAATCATAACCTGGAATTTCTAACCACAAGATCTCGAAGTTATATTATGATCATTGCGGCAGAAGAAATCACGAGTTAAAAGACTGTAGATTCTACAATAGAATTCAAAATGGCGGCAGTAGCGGTCGTAGCAATGGCGCTAGTAACCAGTTTAATGCAAACACAATGAGGATCGATGATCAAGCCAAGATCGAGGACAGTTTCGCATTTATGTTTTCAAACTAAGTATTCTCACACGAACTCAACAACTAATATGATTTATTTTCTTTTAGATTCGGGAGCAACTGACCATATAGTGAATACCAAAGATTATTTTTCATCATATTCCGAATTTACAACCCCATTAAAAATTGGCGTGGCTAAAAATAGTACTTGCATTGCTGCATTTGGTAAAGGAAAAATAAACGTTACTACTAATTCAGGTTTGCAAGGTACAATCGAAAATATTTTGTATTCACCAGATGTTCTATATAACTTGTTATCGGTCGTATTCAAGAAGCAGGTATGACGATAATTTTTGAAAATGATCAAACTCATATATCTAAAAATAACAAAATCTTACTAACGGGTATGCGTGATAATAATCTTTTTAAACTGTGATTTCAAGTTGATCAATCTCAATCCTTATTAAATGTAACTAAAAGCTCCATTTCTTATAAGTTATGGCATGAACGTCTTGGACATATAAACAAACAAAAATTTAATATTCTTAATAATTTTATTGATCACTATCATATAATTGAGAATATTATTCCAAATAACGAACTATGTGAACCTTGTGTTAAGTACACAAGGTAAACAGGTAAACAGTCCCTTTGCAAAGTCAAAAGATAAATCAATTCAAAATAGACCCCTATTCATTGTTCATTCCGATGTTTGTGGCCCAATAACGCCAACTACCTTCGATGATAAAAATTATTTTGTTACCTTCATTGATGATTTTACCCATTATACAGTTACTTATTTAATGCATTCTAGGTCGGAAGTATTTAAATGTTTTACAGATTATGTTGCAAAAAGTGAGAATTTTCTAAACTCTAAAGTAGTTAATTTATACTGTGATAACGGACAAGAATATCTTTCGAATGAGTTCAAAGAATTTTGTGTTGACAAGGGAATTATGTATCATTTGACGGTACCTCATACCCCACAACAAAATGGTGTATCGGAGCGTATGAATCGTACGTTAACCGAAATGGCTCGTACATTGGTTACAAGTGCGAAATTAGATAAACAATTTTGGGGAGAAGCTGTTTTAACAGCCAGCTATATTACAAATTTGCTACCCACTAAAGCTCTGACAAATAAAACACCATACGAAATGTAACATGGTAAAAGGCCGAAAATTAATCATTTAAAAATGTTTGGTGCTACTGCATACGTACATAACAAAACGCGTAAAACTAAATTTCACGAAAAATCATTTAAATCAGTATTAGTTGGTTACCATTCGAACGGATATAAATTATTTGATGCTAATAAAAACGAAGTTTTTATAGCTCGCGATGTTACATTTGATGAATTAAATTTCGATCAAACGCGTCCTGTACGTAGCATTAGTGAAAACATTGAAGTTACCACAAAAATTAGTAAACCTGACTTTGAATCGGTAAAGCTAATAGAAAGTCAACATAAAGATTCTTTGAACAAAAATTCTGAAAACTCGTCAATAGATAGTTCATCAAACAGTAATCTAAGGCGTAGCGAAAGAATTAAGGAACTAATGCCTATAGATTATATGAAAATGGACGACCCTGATTTATTTTTATCGCTCTTATCTGTAAAATCAATACCATCATCGTTCAAAGATATTTTTAACAGACCCGACACAGATAAATGGTTAAAAGCCATACAGAGTGAAATTGATTCACTTCGAAGTAATAAAACATGGGATCTTGTTGAAATCCCAAAAGATGTAAATATCGTTAGTATTAAGTGGGTATTTACAATTGAAAACAATGAGTTATGTGAACCCACGCGGTATAAGGCCCGCTGAGTAGCTCGAGGTTTTACCCAAGAGTATTTACGGATTATGACGAAATGTTCGCACCAGTAGCTCGGATGAATACGTTCAGATTTATTTTAGCTTTAGCAAATCAATTTGACTTACTTTTACATCACCTGGATGTAAAAACTGCGTTTCTCAATGGTACATTAAAAGAAAATATTTACATGAAAGTACCAGAAGGGATTATCGCTAAAGATAACCAAGTATGTAAATTAAATAAAACATTATATGGTTTAAAACAATCATCCAGATGCTGGTACGAGCGCTTCGATCTTGCTCTTAAGGATATGGGTTTTAAAAACTCTGAAGTTGATCCGTGTTTATATATTTCAGATAAAAAATGCATAGATAAAAATGTGTATATAGTTTTGTACGTCGATGATTTAATTATTGCAACTAAGAATACAGAAGTTATACAGTTTTACAAAAACAAATAAGTGAATAATTTGAAATTTATATTTTGAATGTACCGACATTAGAAACTTAAATATCAATTTGTGATAGTTTTTTTTTGATTGGTCGGTGGCTGTGAAAAAGTAACTTTGAATGTTAGACGCCACTGAGTTTCTTGCTGGTTCTTCTCGCTAGGACTGTGGCATTCCGAACCAGTGGTAGATTCGTTTAAAATCAATAAAGTGAAAGAACTCCTATTTATATTTTTATATTTATTCGAGATAAAAAGTTTTTTGAGGTTAGTGTCTTTAACCTCAAAATACGTTAAGATAATCATAAAAGGTCTAAACATATAGACATTAAATATCATTTTGTAAGGGAGAAAATCGCGAGTAAAATAATAAAGCTTGAATCTATTTCCACAGGAAACCAACTTGCTGACATGTTTACAAAAGCGATAGCTGTTCAGAAATTTATAGATTTAAGAGATAATCTAAATTTATGTTAATTAAATAAAAAATAATGCACTTAACTATAGTTAACTAGAATCATGTTTGATTACTTGTATTTTTGAGGGGGACTGTTGGAATATAGCAAAAATACTAGTCTATGATATAAGTCTGTAATGACACAATATAATAGTTGTCTATGGACGGAGTTCATAGTTCATTCCTTCAGTCACACTCATACATTCTTCTCACTCACTTAAACAATCATTCACCATTCATTTGCTCTTTGCTGTAGCCTGTACAATATTTTATTATTAAACAGACAGTCATACAGTGCAGACGTCTTTTCTTTTCTCTGCGAGCTCATATACCACCACCTACCTATATATTACCTATATATTTATAATTAACTTATGCTTCCCCCCCCCCCCCCCCCCCTTTTCTTATGCCATGCCATATTCCTTTGGCCATGGGAGAGACTGACCTCATCTATGGTGTTGCATATCCACTTATCAGTATCAGTTAACAATCGACCCTTACTAGGCCATTCGGTTTAGGATGTGTCATTTCTTTATTGGATAGAATATGGCCTGCAGAAAGAATGAATGTTTGGCCATATTGAGTAAATTGGTAAATAATTATTATTATCCAATAATGTACCTGTATTACCGAGGCATGTGCATCAATAACTTGTTAGTAACAATCACATAACTGTTAATAAAAAAACAAAAACAAACTACCTAACCTAACCTAACCTACTCTTAACCCTAAAGCCTCGACACATTTACAGGGCTCTTTGGGGCCTCCTAATGAGAATGTGTGTTTGTGTAAAGAGTAACCTTGCCTTTCTATATTTACTTACTTTGATTTGCCCCACAACCCTACGCCACATCATACTAATATTATAAATGCGAAAGTGCGTTTGTTTGTTGGTTTGTCCTTCAATCACGCTGCAACGGAGCAACGGATCGACGTGATTTTTGGTATGGAAATAGTTGAGTTCCTGGAGAGTGACATAGGCTACCTTTTATCCCGGAAAGTTAAGGAGTTCCCGCGGGAATAACATAAAACTTAAACCACGGGGACGATGATGATGATGCCCACCACTTCGTCCACGTGGATTAAGGTTTTGATTCCCGCGGGAACTCTTAAGTTTTCCGGGATAAACAGAGTCCTGTGTCAGAGGGATACAACCTATTCCTGTACCAAATTTCATCACTATCGGTTGAACAGGTGGGCCGTGAAAGCGTAGCAGACAGACAGACACAAACTGTGGCATTTATAATAATAGTATGGTTGGATTGTTATCTCAATAATAAATTCTAGTAATATATTCTGTCTGTCGTACATTCATAAAAACTACATGGGTAAGTAGATAAAAAGCCGATATGGTTTCGATTAAGTAGGTAATAGTAGTATGTAGTTTCTTATTTTTTTTAATTATATAATTAATAGTATATAAAAAAAAATTTAAGTAAATATTGTAGGTTTTTTTAAGTCCAATAAAATATTTTATTTTTGTACCTATACCACTTAACAATTTTACCTTCCTCACTTTCAAGGAAGGCTGGAAGAGATTTCTTTTTAGAGATAAGCTTTACCTTTATCCACTTTTTTTAAATTAGTTTTAAGACAATATTTTGTACAAATATAATAAAAAAAAAAAAAAAACTTATCGTATTGTCAGAGCTATTATCAGTCAGTCCTTATCAGTCGATACTCAAATCCTACTTACCTTCAGTTTACACAACCGATTAAGTACACGCATGTAGTATGTTACGCGTAAAGTATACTTTTAAGAACAGTTTTTAGTTATTTTTGACAGAAAAAAACGCGGCAACTGAGCTGGAAGTATCGTACCTGACAAAAAAGTGATAAATTCTGTCGCCTTCCCTCTAGTATAGATGGAGTGAGACAGAGAGAGTGTGTTAGGACTTTAAGTGTTTACTTTAGTATTGATCATTTTGAAGTTGAACACTTGCATGTGGGTCCGAATAGCTCAGCGGGAAGACAGCCGCGTCGTAAGCAAGATGTCGCAGGTTCGAGTCCCTCTCGGGAAATTAATTATTATTTAAACGTTTAAACTTGGGATTCCCAAATTATTTTGGGCAAGAGACCCCTATTCCAAAATTAACTGATATCTCAGACCCCCATAGCCAAATTATAAAAAATCCCATCTCTAATTTTTTTAGACCTCAAATTCAGTAAATATCAAGTGTAATTAATAATTGTTAATACAAATTACGTAAAAATAGTTAAGTAGGTAATTATTTTAGACAAAAAAAACATTGATATAGTGGTCGATTTTGAGACCTCGTCGACCCCCAAAATCAGTTTTCGTTTATGTCGACCCCTGGGAAACCGAAATCCACTCCAAGGGGTCGATATCGACCTGGGAATCCCCGGTTTAAACTATCGTGAGTGATATTCAGAGAGAGCTTTACGGCAGGCAGCCCGCAGTCGTCGTCGGGCTAACAGGCTCATGAATAAAGGCCCCGGACGTATTAGAAACTACCCCCTAATTGTGTAAGAATTGTCGATCAAATCGTCTAAGTTCGGTGTCAAAGTAAAATAAACCATATCATGATTGAGTTAGAGCTCAATTTCGTGTATCCATTCTTATACGTTGAGGTATGTACGATACCATAAACGTATGAGAATGGATACACGAAATTGAGCTCTATTTCAATGCTGTTATGGTTTACTTTACTTTGACGCCGAACTTTGACGATTAGATCGGCAATTCTTACATAATCACACCTCTAGTCGGGCACTTTCCGACAGAACAAGAATTATAACCGGGATATCTTACTTAATATTATAAATGCGAAAGTTTGGATGGATGTATGGATGTTTGTTACTCAATCACACCCCAACGGCTGAACGGATCTGGCTGAAATTTGGCATAGAGATAGATTACAGTCTGGAATAGCACATAGGGTTTTTATCCCGGAAAATTAAAGCGTTTCTAGGCAAGCGCGCTCCACCTTAGGCTGCATCACCACTTGCAAGCAAGTCTGATTGCAGCCAAGCGCTGACTGACTGAGCTATATAAAAAAAAAGAGTTCCCGCGGGAATCAAAAACCTCATCAGCTAGTATATTTATAGTCTAAAAGAACTCCTAATTTCAAAATTTTCAAGACTGAGGAGTTGAAACGAGATACATCTCGAAGTTTCCCTGTGAACATATATATAAAGTCACACGAACCCGCGTGCGTTCACCAGTCTCGCGGTGATAACATTAATTAGTAATCAATTATGACTTTTATGTGTTTTGTATCTAAGTCCATGGCCCCGCATTATCTGCCCGACATTGCGTTTTATTGGTTGCACAAGAGTTCAATGCTGGAGATTTCACCATCTCATGCTAATAGAACTCTCGATAATTCGATAAGCTATCCTTTTTATACGACTGCCTGCAAAAAGGGGGTATATTGTTTTGAGGGTTCATGTATCTATGTGAGTTTGTATATTCCACCATAACTTCTATACGCCTGAACCGATTTTGATAAATGAGGTATCGTTAGAATCCCTAGCTTATTCCAGATGACATAGGCTAGTAAAAGTTAAAAAAAAAATGATGGGGTGACCATGGTCCCGCATTAAAGACTAACGTTGAAAAAAAATATTCGAAAATAAGATTAACTATATAATCATCATCTTGAAAATGATGAGTAGATTCCAAAAATATAGTGTTATATATATATTCCAATATCCAGTGATTCACAAAAAAATATCTTTTAATTTAACTAGATTAATTTAGATTTTCAACTTTTTAGTTCGTTTTTGGCAGGGCAGTCGTGTTTTTTAATTTTTTTAATTACGACTTGTTCATCATCCTTTTTGCGTCCACTGCTGAGGCCATACTGCCAACGTATACGTAGGTACTAAAATTCTACATCAATGCTGCCAGCGCTAAGAGCAATACTTAAGCAATATTACTCACAATGAAGGAACCAGAAATTTAATTCGCTATAATCCGCGACAACAGGAAAATCTACGTGGTACAGTGGTTCTCACCACACCACAGAAATCCCCCCAAAAACTACCCTTTCTGTGTGTGTGGGGGATTTCTGTGGTGTGGTGAGAACCACTGTACCATATAGATCTTCCTGTTGTCGCGGATTATAGCAAATTAAATTTCTGGTTCCTTCAGTATGATGGACCTCCGCAAGTTAACTTCTGCTTCTATCCAATTACTCAAAATGACAGTTTTATGTCACGTACCTCGACGTTCCTAAAATAAGGATTATAGTTCTAAAACACGAAAGGGCCTCTTCAGGTCATCAGAACAATGTATCTAAACCTTAAACAGATGAAGGACTTACTTGGCGGGTTTTTTTCGATATTTATCGTTTTATCTTCATTTATTTCACTTCCACTTTCCCAAACCACTCGAAATTTTGGTAAACTGTGATAAGCCGAAGTGATATCACTCTAAAAATTTCATAACCTTGACTTGATGCAGTCGAAATGTTAATTCAGAGGCATATAGTTAGGTCTGTATGCAAAGATGCCGGTGATAACTAGATAAGTAGTTACCATCATGTCTTATACTTTGTATACTTGTCGTCAAAAAGTTTACTGTGTTGTATATTGTAAAGTCAAAGTATACTTAATCAAAATGGACATACAATGACTTTTTCAATTGTTTTTTTTTTGATTCAGCATACCCAAGTGGTCATCTGAGACGTGGTATGTTCTACTTTTTCCAGTTTAATCTGGCCCAATGTGTACGAGGTTTTTATAGAGTAAAGAACCCCGTAAATATTGGAACAACATGTTCGGCCAATACATTCGGAAAATGTGTATAGTGAAATATGCACCAAATAAAGTGGCCATGCTGAAAATCTTGTCGAATTTTGTGAGTTTTCATAAAAACTTCAAGGGTCTGAGGTCCAATTGTCTAAGCAAATCGTAATCATTTGATTGCTTAAAACGTATTACTCAAACTGATAAGGAGTTGTTGATACATGCTTTTTGAATGTTGACGTGCAGCCGTCTATGAACTCCCTAAAAAAACGCCCAATTGTCTAAGCCAATCGTATTCATTTGACAGTTCATAACGTATAACTCAAACTTTTTAAGGAGTACATAAATGCGTTTTGACGTGCAAGCATCTATGACGTCCTTAAACAGGTCGAATTATACGTCTGACAGACGATTACGATTACTATTTCCATACACAATCGGGGGGCTGAACTCTAAGACGACCTCCGTTTCGCAGTGTGTAGCGCTGTTGTCTTAACGTGCGGAGGTCCCGGGTTCGATCCCCGGCGGTGTCAATTTGGGAATTTATAATTTCTGAATTTTCCCTTTCTGGCCTGGAGGGAGGCGTCGGCCGTGGCTAGTTACCACCCTACCGGCAAAGACGTGCCGCCAAGCGATATAGCGTTCCACTACGATGCCGTGTAGAAACCGAATAGGAGTAGGGTTTAATATGCCCCTAGAATGGCCGAATTGGCCTGCTGCCATCTTAGACTGCATCATCACTTACCATCAGGTGAGATCGCAGTCAAGGGCTAACTTGTAGTGGTTAAAAAAAAATATGGTCAGCACTTGCCGAACGTATTGGGTCAATGCATATGTCACCTCAAGATTGTAAAAACCGTTAAGTAGATTATAATCTAACTCGCGAAATTCTAAACTGTCGAAAGATTGTAAACTGTTCAATGTTCTGAGTGTCAATTTTTGAAATATTCATTGTATTTACGTTTTCTTGTCTGTTTCTTGTAGGTTAGGTTAGGGTTCGACATAAATAATCAAGTAGTGCCCGGGCACTTAGGTTTTATCGGGTTTAAATACCTATCAGATCAAGACACGCGGAAGCGTGTCCAGCCAAAGTTCAAAAAAACTGGCGAGCAGCACCGTGTGTAATATTACACGAACCATTTGGAGCCACTTTTGACCCCCTCATAACTCAAAAACTATTTCACATAAACATGTCAAATTTGGCGCATATATTGAGACCCGTGAGATACATATGTGCTCCAAATTTCATAAGCACACCTCAAATGGTTATTTAGATATAAACGTACAAAAATCGTCATTTTTCTGATCTACCTAAGTATAGATCAAAACTCTGACACGGGGCATACTACCATTGCTTAAAGCCGTATTATTTTAATACTGTTGACGTTTATGTTGTAGTGTTCTAATCATTATTTTAAGGACGTCAGAGTACGTGACATTCAACCGTTATTTTGAAACAATACTGCTTTAAGCGGTGGTAGTAACTCCTTAACTATTGAAAATGACACATAATTATTATTTTAATGTAAATAATAATGAATAATAATATAGTTGCATTAAAACCTTACCTTCGTATTCATGCATTTTGTGCAACGAAACGTCATTGACAGAAAAGAAGAAACGTATTTGAAGTCGTCAGTTCAAGCTGTCAGTCATTGTGATTTGTATTCATTGTATAGAGTGGTTTTAGTGATATCGACTGTTTACCGTGCTTGTTTTCAATGTTTCACTAAAAACTTTTGATTTTGAACTTTTGCAATCATAATTGATGAGATGTAGAAATGTGCTGTAGAGGTAGTCTGACCATAGATGTAATCTGTCAATGTCAGTGTAACTCTAGGTACACTATCGGCCGGTTTCTGAATTAGGCATTCAAGCAAAAATCAGCTAAGCTTTGCTCTAGACTTAAGTTAAGACTTAAGTTTTTTATGTTTCACAAGATAAAATTGGGATTTCCCAAATTGTAATTAGCTAAGTATTTCTTCAATGGTCCCTGAGTATTCTCCAACATTACGTATGCGTTTCGTTACACGTATGAAAACCGGTATTAACCGAAAATAAAATTGTTTTCTAATTTTGTTAAATTTTATTATTAAATATAACTCAAAAAAATAGATTTTGTTCAATTTTATTTAAAGAATAATCCATTTCAAATTTTTCAAGCTAAAAGCTAAATCATAAAAATCGTTGTTTTTGTCGTCGATTTTAAATCATCGCTTTATAGAATGAAGCGTATCAAATTATGCCAGTTTGACAAACGTCGGTTTTATATATTATGTCGAATTTGTTTTCTTTTGGCTAATATTCTCGTTAAAATGTATAAAATGGAAAGAAACAAGAAAAAAAGATCTCCCTATTTCAGTTACGAGGAGAAAGCAAATCTTCTCGCATTCGTATAAAAGTAAGTAGTACCTAATATTTTTTAATATATCAACTAGCTTATGCCCGTGACTTTGTCTGCGTGGATTAAGGTTTTCTGGTATAAAGTAACCTAGATGTGATATTCCAGACCATCTATCCCTGTGCCAAATTTCATCCAGATCCGTTTAGCCGTTCTGGCGTGAAAGAATAACAAACGTCCATACATCCATACATACAAACTTCCCCGTTTATAATATTAGTAAGGATTCCCTTGTATTGCTCGTAGGCCAGCTTTACTCCGTTTTGGTTCAGTATAATATCTTGTGGATTTCTTTGGCCATAATTCGTAGTTAGTAGGTACGTACTCGTACATGTAACTCTAAAAATAGAGAGTGCATAAAAATTCGTCGAGTATTCTATTCACCTAGTCACAAGACATACTTACCTGACTACTTACAAATTCCATAAAATCCAACCATTAAACTTAGAATAATGTCAATGTTTTCTTTGAATAATAGGCATATTTATGTGTTTTATATTATACTAGCTGATGCCCGCGGCTTTGTCCGCGTGGATTGAGGTATTTCGTGTCCCCGCGTGTTTTTTTAGTATTAATTAGTCATTTACATAATTTATTATTTCAGGACCAAAGCGAAGATGAGCTGATAAGTGAATCTTCACTTATCGCCACAACATCTGGTGATAATGTGATAATGTCATTTTTTAATTTCTACTTAGTAATCCATACTAATATCCATACTAGTAAAGTGTCTGTCTGTCTGTCTGCTACACTTTCACGGCCCATTTGTTCAACCGATTTTGATAAAATTTTGTACAGGGATAGGTTATATCCCGGGGAAGGTCATAGGCTACTTTTTATCCCGGGAAATTTAAGAATTTCCGCGGGAATCAAAGAACCTTATCCACGCGGACGGAGTCGCGGGCATCATCTTGTATCTAGTATTATACTATATTATATTCTGTGTACAATAGTATTAAGTAAAAAAAATCTTTTCAGGCATTTATTTTTGATGAAAATTCGATTAAAGATTTCCTGATGAGAATCCTTTCGATGAAGCAGCTGAATAATTTAGTAAGCACTTCTTACCTTTAGGTACTGTTTAGCATATATTCTGACTTGAAAACCACCTACCTAAATTTATATTGTGTGATGAAAAATAAGCCACATTATTAGTTTTTTTAGGACTCTGTACCCAAAGGTTGCCAACAAGACCCAATTGCTCAGCCTCAGTAGTTTATCTGTCTGTCAGTTTCAATTTTCAGTGCTATATGAACTAATCTGCAAAACGTTTATGCATACAAATCTAAAATTTTGTACATACTCCATAGTATAGGATGGCACTTACTTGGAATTAGCTCTGGCCATTTAATTAACATTTAAACCTTAATTTTAAATTTGGTATTTATTGTGTAATGTAACATTTTTTTATAGAAGACATAAGAAAGAATCGTGGAAGATCCAGTGCATTCACAAACGAATACAGTGCCTGAACCAAAAAGTTACTTTTCAAATGAGCTACGTTCCAGACTGAAGGCAAAAAAAAAACAAAGAAGAATGAAGGCAATGTATGCATAAAAAATCTGCAGAGATGCTTAAAAAAAAGAATGAAATTTTAAAATTTAGAAATGAGCAGAAAAGGCATGAAATTCAGATGCAAATATTAAAAATGCAGTTAAGAAAGGTGGAGAGAAAATTAATGTGAAGTACATTTATTTCGATATTCTAATCCTAATTTTGGATGCATTAGATACTTGAAATTTAATTTCGTGATCCTATTATTTATAAGTTTTAATGACCCTCTAAAGAAATTTTTAAATTTGTTATTTTTTTAATAAAAAAACATTTCAAAAACAAAACTTTTATTTCTATTCAATATTTCTTTATTAAATTAGGCACACGTACATATATTACTGTCCGAAATTTTAAGCCTATATGTTATTATAGACAATAATCTCTTTACCAAATTTCATCCACCACTTCAGCCTATTAACGTCCCACTGCTGGGCACAGGTCTCCACTCTCATAGGAGAGAGGGAATTAGGAGCTTAGACCCACCACGCTGCTCCAATGCGGGTTGGCGGGCTTTAACGACTATTATCATGTTGACTCTCCGAGGCACGGGGGTGAAACACCGCCAACTTCCAACTCCGGGCTGGCACTGAGAATTTCATAATTGAAAACCCAATACCTAACAATTTTTATGCCCAACCGGGAATCGAACCCAGGACCTCGTGATCTGCAGTCGACTACGCTAACCGCTAGACCAACGAGGCAGTTTCATCCAGAAAATTTCATCCAGATCCATTCAACTTTTTTGGCGTGATAGAGTAACAAACAAGCATCCTTCCATCCATACATCCATCTTTCGTATTTATAAACCATATATACAAATACTAATATCCAAACTTAATATTATAAATGCGAAAGTGTGTCTGTCTGTCCGTCTGCTATGCTTTCACGGCCCATATGTTCAACCGATTTTGATGAAATTTGGTACAGGCATAGGTTGTATCCGGGGTAAGGACATAGGTTACTTTTTATCCTGGAAAATTTAAGAGTTCCCGCGGGAATCAAGGAACTTTAATCCACGCAGACGAAGTCACGGGCATCATCAGTATTAGTATAAAATCAATCACGGTATCTTAAAACTAAAGAGGGTTCCAAACGCACCCTGATCTGAAAGAGCCCAAAACACACTCAGCCGGGTTTTTTTATTCTCACAAATAAATTACTAATTTTATTATATTTTCCACTACAAAATATAATTACCTGAAGGGTATTAACCGTATGCATTAGTAAAATAAGTTTCTACTAATGCTGATCTTACAGCTAAATTTTGTGCTTGTTGAGCTTGGGACAAAGGTAGAACATCATTTTGCTCTTCAACAAGTACATCTTTACAACAAAATCATCAAGATCTGGGGCCATGTTATGTAAAACTACACATGCTACAATAACCTTGTACACCTTGCCTAATTTAAGCTGCATCCCGGAATGAAGACAGGGGAAACGCCTCTTCAGAACTCCAAAGCATCTCTCAATTGTATTTCTAGTAGTAATCTGTGCTCTGTTATATGCTTCTTGTGCTGAAGTGGTAGGATTTAAAAATGGCGTCATGATGTACCTTAGACATGGGTATCCACTGTCTCCTAAAATTAGATATGACCCAAATCTTCCATCTTCAAACTGAGCAGCAAGTGGAGAATCATTCCAAATTGTTGTATCATGGACAAAACATGGCCAACGGGCGATGATACTTCTTATTTTCAAATTAGCGTCACATATGGCTTGGATATTTATTGAAAAGTTATCTTTTCTATTTCTAAACAATTCTGCCCTGTTGCCACCGAGACCACCACCAATTACTCTAGGGAATCCTGCTATCGCATAAAATCCTGCAGCCACTGTTGATCGTTCTTGAGCAGAAGGCATTTGCACGTATTGTGCCCTTAGCATCGCTATAGCACTGGATACTCTATCGGTTACCCGACACACAGTTGCTTTGCTTACGTTCGCCGTGTCTCCTACGACGGCCTGGAAACTGCCAGTTGCGTAATACCGCAATGCTATTAGAAGTTGTAACATTGGCGGAATGCAGTCGCACCTTTGGATTCTTGCGGGTAATTTGGTCTTTATTTTGCCAAAAACAAATGTTACAGATTCCTTCGAAAAGCGGAATCGGTCGTTAAATTGTTTGTTGTTGAAAGAAACAATGGGCGATTTCTAATAACTTGTCTCCTGTGTGGTTGTCTTTGTACAGGCAAGAATCTTCACTGGACATTGTGCAAAAAATGGATTTTTTTACAAAGGTTCAAACGAGAGTAAAGTTTAAGTAGCTGAAATCCGTCACTCATCTATTACGTTGTCAACTCTGAGAAAGGAGAGCTTTGAGCACTGTCAAATGCGCTCTGAAACGCAATTTTGCTGTTAAGCAGAGATTTAAGTTTCGAAACTGTCAAATTTGAAAATTTGCAAGCTCCAATTCTCAAACCTTACGCAATATCAATTCAGAAACAATAATTTGCCTAAGTCGTTCTTAAGACACACTTAAGAAGTCTTTGAGACCGACTCAACATGAAATTCTCAATTCAGAAACCGGCTGTATATATTTTTCTTGAGAATTCTCGTCTTTAATTATCTTGTACAATGAGTCGTACAATAGAATTACTGGTGGGTGACACACTGACCTTAAACCGAATAATAAGTACCTACTAATGTAAAACGTAAACTAAACTAATAGAAAAGTCCTATTACAGTGTAAAGGATTATTTGAATGATAGCAAGGCATTGGTATGAATTGTTACAGCGGCTGATTATGTAATGTTATATTATAAGTACATATATATAATTTCAAATATTTGTGAGATGGTGATAATAAAAAAAAAGCGGAGTTTATTGCGGGCTCTTCTCAGACCAGGGCACGTTTGGAACCCTCGTAGCTTTAGTTTTAAGATACCGTAGTTAATTATCACCATCACCTCTTATGCTCTGTAAGCATGACGTTCAGAAGGTGTACTTTGTAGGTACATATTTTGAATAAATATGTTTTGAGTTTGAGATTGAGTTCAATAATTTCTGTACAAAAAGTAATGATATCCCATCAAAAACATAAATGTAAAATGAGAGCCAAGTTCAAAATTGTGATAAATATGCCTTGGTTGTTGACTGCAGCGACAAAAGAAGTGAGATCTAAATGGGTGCCAAGTTCAATGGTCAGTCCTGCAATTTATTTATCCCATCAAAAACATAAATGTGAAATGAGAGGCAAATTCAAAATTGTGATATATATGCCTTGGTTGTTGACTTCAGCGACAAAAGAAGTGAGATCTAAATGGGTGCCAAGTTCAATGGTCAGTCCTGAAATTTATTTATAACAACATATAATATTTTATAACAACTTAAAATATCATTTCTTCTTATAACTTAGTATAAAATGTTGAAGACTAAGGCTTTGGCTTGGCTAGTTTCCATATACGAATTATTATTAAGTAGGTACCTAAAAGTACAGTTTCTACCAGCTAGCCAAATTTTCGGAAGAATAAAATAAGAACTTACAGCTTTACAACTTGTGAAGGCTATAATTCGACTGACCATTGAACTTGGCACCCATTTAGATCTCACTTCTTTTGTCGCTGCAGTCAACAACCAAGGCATATTTATCACAATTTTGAACTTGGCTCTCATTTTACATTTATGTTTTTGATGGGATTACAATCTACCGGAAAATAATGCGTTAAATTCTAATCTTTCGACATTCTAATCTTTCGACAGTTTAGAATTTCGCGAGTTAGATTATAATCTAATGGTTTTTACAATCCTACGATGACACATACATACCTACTGGAGTTTTTGGATTGGAAGAAAAGTTACACATCAGAAACAATAGTTAAGATGATATTAATAAAGTAACAATAGTGTGAGACGGTCACGCGGTCCATTGTTCTGTAACTGTGCCAATAGATGACTATCTAAGTAGGCTGTGGCCTGTGACGTGTTTGAAATAACTCTGCCGATTCATAGAACGTTTCCAGATTATCCGATCATAATAATAGATTATGAGGAATTAAGTAACAAGTCATAATTAACAAAATTAAAAAACACCACTGCCCTGCAAAAAAACGAACTAAAAAGTTATTTTTTTGTGGATCACTGAATATTGAACTATAGTGTTATATATTTTTGGAATCTACTCATCATTTTCTAGATGATGATTGTATAGTTAATCTTATTTTCGAAAAAAAAAACCAGCTAACTTTAATGCGGGATCATGGTCACCTCATCAATTGATTTTTAAATTTTACTAGCCTATGTCACCCAGAATAAGCTAAGGATTCTAACGATACCTCATTTATCAATAAGGTTCAGACGTATAGAAGTTATGGCGGAATATATAAATTCGCATACATACATACATGAACCCTGAAAACAATATACTCCTTTTTTCAGGCAGTCGTATAAAAAGATTTCTCGTTACATTTAGTTATCTCTGTCGGAAATGGCTTGTTCGATCTATTGATTTTTCCGAGACACAGTTTTAACTAGTTCGAAAAACAGGTGCACAATAATATTTAGATTATATGTCAACTATATTAGTTTTATCCTGGGTGTAAGGCTGTAAATGTTATTTAGTTGTCCCATACTGTATATTCATGAAATAAAATTATCTTTATCTTTATTAATTTATCTTTATTGATCAATTTTATCTGGTAGAACTCAAGATTCGGAACGAAGACCTCTGACGCCACCAGCCGTGATCGGAGTTCAATAAAAGCCATAACCTACCACACTGCATACGGGTTATCGACCCCTGCGGTCAACAAGCTATATGTATTTGCGGTTTACCTATCACGTTACTAGGTGAATAGCACAAATTGATCTAGTCTTTCATAATGATGTGTAAATTCTGCGTGAGACTAGTGATATGCCGGATCGTTAAAAATGAGATCCACTCTCTTTATCAGTAGGAAATTATTAATTTATTTAGGGCTTGTCCTGTTTATCGAAGATAAGCACTGACCCCGCAACAGTTCTTGCGGCAGTCTTCATTTCTTCCGATACATTTTTATGTTTCTGTTCTAATTCTGACCATAACGGCATTACCAGCCTTTGTAGTTCTAACAGTACATGACCGCAGTTGAAGTGTTGGTGTATCTGCTCATAGTACAAACTCTGCAATTTGGTTTCTTTAAGGCCCCTTATACAGATATCATACTTTTTCAAGTACCATTTATAGATAAATGGAATAACAGCTGTTGGGATATTATGGTATTAAATTAAAGGTAATGTATTCATCTCTAGTTAGACCCCATAAAAAATGCACACTCCCATACAAATTTTCGGAATAAATACGTTTCTACGAACGCAAGAACTGCTGAAAATGACGAAAAATGGGGTCTGGATAGGAACCCATAAAGCTAGATCAGCTACATATTTTAACTTGAAAATAACAAAAGAGTGGGGCTTATATAGTCCTCTACCCAAATGCTGGAACATTATGCATACAAATAAATACTTTGTCATTTATGTGTCAACACAAAAAATTCTTCATACATTTTCTATGGAAAGAAGCCGGCCGCTTGGCGTTTGGCGCTCAGTACGCGCTGAGATGCGCTCGTGAACGGGTGGGTGTATCGCTTTTTTGCATGAAATTTATTACGACAAAATTAACACCGTGTTGTATACTGCGCTTGATAAAACTTGATATTGTTTACGACACAAAGAAGAAAGTTCTCAATTACCCTTTTTTTTACCCGATTACAGCAAAGCCAAAAGGAAAGGGTACGAGATTAGGAGTCTATGTATGCCTATGCGTGTGTGTGTGTGAGTGTGTATGTATGTTGGATGTATGTAAGAATGTATTAATTGAAGTCTATGACACTCCAGAGCCCTTAACTACACTCAATTATTATTATAGCCAACTATACCTATGCAAAAAATTAGGTCAATACGTTAGTCTGTTACGGCGTGATTAAAGAACAATCCTACTAACAAACTTTTTCCCAATAATTTTAGTACGGTAAGCGCCATTTTGAAATTCTTTTTTATCGTCCTGATTTCGTTCAAAATCGATATCTGGTGTTCCCTGGGATCACTGAACAGAAAACTTTACCCAAAATTAAAAAAAAAGTCAGCGCCATTTTGAAATTCTTTGTTATCGTACCGATTTCGTTCAAAATCGATATCTGGGGTTCCCTGGGATCACAAAATAGGAAACTTACCAGAATTAAAAAAAAGTCAGCGCCATTTTGAAATTCTCTGTTATTGTACCGATTTCGTTCAAAATCGATATCTGAGGATCCCTTAGACCACAAAACAGGAAACTGTTACCAAAATTTTAAAAAATCAGCGCCATTTTGAAATTCTTTGTTATTGTACCGATTTCGTTCTAAATCGATATCTGACGATCCCTGGGATCACAAAACAGGAAACTGGTACCAAAATTTAAAAAAGTCAGCGCCATTTTGAAATTCTTTGTTATCGTACCGATTTCGTTCAAAATCGATATCTGGGGTTCCCTGGGATCACAAAATAGGAAACTTTTACCAGAATTTTAAAAAAGTCAGCGCCATTTTGAAATTCTCTGTTACTGTACCGATTTCGTTCAAAATCGATATCTGGGGTCCCCTAGGATCACAAAATATGAAAATTTTACCAGAATTAAAAAAAAGTCAGCGCCATTTTGAAATTCTCTGTTATTGTACCGATTTCGTTCAAAATCGATATCTGAGGATCCCTAAGACCACAAAACAGAAAACTGTTACCAAAATTTTAAAAAATCTGCGCCATTTTGAAATTCTTTGTTATTGTACCGATTTCGTTCAAAAGCGATATCTGACGATCCCTGGGATCACAAAGCAGGAAACTGGTACCAAAATTTAAAAAAAGTCAGCGCCATTTTGAAATTCTTTGTTATCGTACCGATTTCGTTCAAAATCGATATCTGGGGTTCTCTGGGATCACGAAACAGGAAACTTTTACCAGAATTTTGAAAAAGTGAGCGCCATTTTGAAATTCTCTGTTATTGTACCGATTTCGTTCAAAATCGATATCTGGGGTTCCCTAGGATCACAAATTATGGAACTTTTACCAGAATGAAAAAAAAGTCAGCGCCATTTTGAAATTCTCTGTTATTGTACCGATTTCGTTCAAAATCGATATCTGAGGATCCCTTAGACCACAAAACAGGAAACTGTTACCAAAATTTTAAAAACTCAGCGCCATTTTGAAATTCTTTGTTATTGTACCGATTTCGTTCAAAAGCGATATCTGACGGTCCCTGGGATCACAAAGCAGGAAACTGGTACCAAAATTTAAAAAAAGTCAGCGCCATTTTGAAATTCTTTGTTATCGTACCGATTTCGTTTAAAATCGATATCTGGGGTTCTCTGGGATCACAAAACAGGAAACTTTTACCAGAATTTTAAAAAAGTGAGCGCCATTTTGAAATTCTCTGTTATTGTACCGATTTCGTTCAAAATCGATATCTGGGGTTCCCTAGGATCACAAATTATGAAACTTTTACCAGAATTAAAAAAAAGTCAGCGCCATTTTGAAATTCTCTGTTATTGTACCGATTTTGTTCAAAATCGATATCTGAGGATCCCTTAGACCACAAAACAGGAAACTGTTACCAAAATTTTAAAAACTCAGCGCCATTTTGAAATTATTTGTTATTGTACCGATTTCGTTCAAAAGCGATATCTGACGATCCCTGTGATCACAAAGCAGGAAACTGGTACCAAAATTTAAAAAAAGTCAGCGCCATTTTGAAATTCTTTGTTATCGTACCGATTTCGTTCAAAATCGATATCTGAGGATCCCTAAGACCACAAAACAGAAAACTGTTACCAAAATTTAAAAAAAGTCAGCGCCATTTTGAAATTCTTTGTTATCGTACCGATTTCGTTCAAAATCGATATCTGGGGTTCTCTGGGATCACAAAACAGGAAACTTTTACCAGAATTTTAAAAAAGTGAGCGCCATTTTGAAATTCTCTGTTATTGTACCGATTTCGTTCAAAATCGATATCTGAGGATCCCTTAGACCACAAAACAGGAAACTGTTACCAGAATTTTAAAAAAGTGAGCGCCATTTTGAAATTCTCTGTTATTGTACCGATTTCGTTCAAAATCGATATCTGGGGTTCCCTAGGATCACGAATTATGAAACTTTTACCAGAATTAAAAAAAAGTCAGCGCCATTTTGAAATTCTCTGTTATTGTACCGATTTTGTTCAAAATCGATATCTGAGGATCCCTTAGACCACAAAACAGGAAACTGTTACCAAAATTTTAAAAACTCAGCGCCATTTTGAAATTCTTTGTTATTGTACCGATTTCGTTCAAAAGCGATATCTGACGGTCCCTGGGATCACAAAACACAAATTCAAAATGGCGCTAATTTTTTTAAATTTGAATACCAGTTGCCTGTTTTGTGGTCCTAGGGAACCCCAGATATCGATTTGGAACAAAGTCGGTACAATAACAAAGAATTTCAAAATGGCGCTAATTTTTTTAAATTTTGGTACCAGTTTCCTGTTTTGTGATCTTAGGGATCCTCAGATATCGATTTTGAACGAAATCGGTACAATAACAGAGAATTTCAAAATGGCGCTGACTTTTTTTAATTCTGGTAAAATTTTCATATTTTGTGATCCTAGGGAACCCCAGATATCGATTTTGAACGAAATCGGTACAGTAACAGAGAATATCAAAATGGCGCTGACTTTTTTAAAATTCTGGTAAAAGTTTCCTATTTTATGATCCCAGGGAACCCCAGATATCGATTTTGAACGAAATCGGTACGATAACAAAGAATTTCAAAATGGCGCTGACTTTTTTAAAGTTTGGTACCAGTTTCCGGTTTTGTGATCCCAGAGAACCCCAGATATCGATTTTGAACGAAATCGGTACGATAATAAAGAATTTCAAAATGGCGCTGCCTTTTTTTAAATTTTGGTACCAGTTTCCTGTTTTGTGATCCCAGGGATCGTCAGATATCGATTTTGAACGAAATCAGTACGATAATAAAGAATTTCAAAATGGCGCTGACTTTTTTTAAATTTTGGTACCAGTTTCCAGTTTTGTGATCCCAGGGATCGTCCGATATCGATTTTGAACGAAATCGGTACAATAACAGAGAATTTCAAAACGGCGCTGACTGAAATCGGTCCAATAACAAACATTTCAAAATGGCGCTGATTTTTTTAAATTTTGGTAACAGTTTCCTGTCTTGTGATCTTAGGGATCCTCATATATCGATTTTGTACGAAATCGGTACAATAACAGAGATTTTTTTTAAATTTGTTACCAGTTTCCTGTTTTTTGTTCCCAGGGAGCCCCAAATATCGATTTAGAATGAATTTAAAAAACGATAGTTCCGGTTTTGTTGAAGCAGAGTTCAAACAGCCGTATACTACGCAATACACTCCTTGCATTTTTAAAAAGATCGCGGAAATAGATTTATACGTGACCACTCGTCATGACGCGGCAATCACTACTGACGGCAATGTCGATGCGATGTTTGTGTGAGTGAGCTGTTTCGAACGTTTCTAGGTAGTTTCATCCGTTTACTGTGGTCTAGCGTAGAGTATACGTGCTTGCAGAAATATTTTGTATTGTGGCGAGTTAAATACCTACAGATTTTTACTATAGGGATTTAAGAAACACGTGTTTCAGGATTTTTGGAAATTCGACCTCCAAGGAATTTTTAAAAATTTCACCCGAGCGAAGCAGGGGTGCGTCTGCTAGTATTTACTATAATAATGTGGCGCGGAGGCATAGATAATAATATGTAGTAAATAAATAATCAAATATTTCAAGTTACAAAATTGATTAGTTGGCTATAAAATCGAGCGTAGAGCGTAGTGCTATATATGCGTACAGATATATGCTGTAGTGTGGCGAGTTATATACCTAAAGTTGGCTGCGGCCTGATTGTATAAGGACCCTTAATATCAAATCCCATATTGTAATTAAATATTAAACTCAAAAAAAAGTCCGTCTCGTCGTCATCTGATGGAGTATCGACGTCCATTGCTGCACGTAGATCTCTTGTAGGAACAAGAAACTTAATTCGCCACAAACAGAAAATATTATTATTTGGTACAACGGCACAGCACACAAATCTTACAATTGGGTGTTTGACAACTAGTCAAATCAGCAACTTTTTTTTCAAACGTCAAAACGCGTGCTTAGCATGGGATTTTTTTATTAAATAGTGACGTCATCAAAATTTGACGCACTTTTGTTACTTTAATCGATAGTTTAAAATGGTTATTCAAATTAAAACAAGCAGGGGACGTGGATATTACGACTTTTGGGAGATCTTTTATTTAATAATCGCTAAAAAATAATTTATTTCACTAGTTGTCAAATACCCAATTAACTCTCAACGTACGTTTCACTCCGACGCCGGAGCATCCTCAGGATATGTTGTTTCGAAATTGTATATTAACACTAGCTGACCCGGCAAACGTTGTTTTGCCATAAATGAATTATTAAACTTGCTATTTTGCTACTCCCAAGCGGAGGAATTTGGCAAAACGGGACCCCATTGATCAGCTATCGACCAGGGTTGAAAAATATACAATGCTATCAAAACATAGGGGTCGGTGGTAGGAGGTTAAAAATTTAGGATTAAATGTATTTTTCAATTCCACACCATAAAAAAAACAAAAAAAAAATTGTCAAAAATAAAATTTTTTTTAAGGGTGAACCACCCTTAACACTTAGGGGTGTAAAAATTAGTTAGAAACCTATTCTCATACCTACTAAATATACATATGAAATTTCATCAAAATCGGTCAATCCGTTTCGGTGGAGTATAAATGTCACCGTAAGATTGTAAAAACCGTTACAATATAATCTAACTCGCGAAATTATAAACTGTCGAAAGATTGTAAACTGTTCAATGTTCTGAGTTTCAATTTCTGAAATATTCATTTTAATTACGTTTTCTTGTTTCTTTCTTGTAGGTTAGGTTAGGGTTCGACATAAATAATTACTTAGGTTTTATCGGGTTTAAATACCTATCAGATTACAATCCACCGGAAAATAATGCGTTACATTGTAATCTTTCGACAGTTTATACTTTTGCGAGTTTGATTATAATCTAAAGGTTTTTACAATCTTACGGTGACATAAACACTAAAACTGTTGACACAAGAATTTTATATATTAGAGATGATGATTTAGTTTATTTAGTTATGAACTAAAATATTACAGCGCGGGTTAGACTACAAGTGGCGCCATCTGTCATCGGTTCGCGACAACTTCCCTTCGATACTTGGGACTTCTGTTTTTTTTTGTTACATAACTAGGTAATATAATATGTCTAGTAACTACGAGGACAAGTGAACTTAATTTAACGAATTAAAAAATACGACTGCCCTGCCGAAGCGATTTGCATATATAGCCTTTGGAATCTTATTCACATTTTTATTAAATGATATTTTTTTGTGAATCACTGGATATTGAACTATAGTGTTATATATTTTTGGAATCTACTCATCATTTTCTAGATGATGATTATATAGTTAATCTTATTTTCGAATTTTTTTTTCAACTTTAGTCTTTAATACGGGACCATGGTCACCCCATATTTTTTTTTTTAAATTTTACTAGCCTATGTCACCCGGAATAACCTAGGGATTCCAACAATACCTCATTTATCAAACTCGGTTCAGGCGTATAGACGTTATGGTGGAATATACAAACTCACATACATACATACATGAACCCTGAAAACAATATACTCCTTTTTTCAGGCAGTCGTATAAAAATAAAGGGGAATCAATCGAAGGTTCAAACATAATAAACACGTTCCAAATTTGAATTCAGAGAAAAACTAAATTCAGATGTTCTTAATTTGTAACAATATGTATGGCCAGACTAGTTATATAAACAAGAATTGCTCGTTTAAAGGTATTAGATAACGTCCAAAATATTTCTGCGTTATACCACAGAGATGATGATGATTTAGTTTATTTAGTTATGAAGTAAAATATTACAGCGCGGGTTAGACTACAAGTGGCGCCATCTGTTATCGACTCGCGACAGCTTCCCTTCGATACTCGGGAGTTCTGTTTTTTTGTTACATAACTAGGTAATATATGTCTAGTAACTACGTGAAAAGGAGAGTGAGTGAGTTGTAAGACGTCGCTATTATACTGTCATCTATCCATCAAGCGGAACCGGTGTCTGTGCATTGTTTACAATAGTTCGCTTCCGTCGCGTGACGGACATGCTAATGGGTTTGGAAAGTTCTCATTATTGAACGCCTTTGACGAATGCTGGCGTCGATTTCGACCTATACTCGTTTTGCAGGCGGTTCCGGGTAGGTATTGTTAGACTGAGATTTTAATTTAATTTAATTTATTTGAACTACCAACAGAATTACAAGTAGTAGGAATACAAAATGTTGAATGGCTTAGGCAATAGGTAACAAGCAATTCAATTTATAATATGTAGTTACATCATGCATATAGGAAAAGTCGTACATAACTCACACAAGAATACATTAGGGAATTATTAATAAATAATTAAGAATACTGATACAAGACTATAAAAAATTAATGAAAATAACTATCAATAATTATATAACATTCATTTTAACTATTGTTTAAAAAAAACTGGATAAAAAGTTAAAAAAAAAAAACTTGACGGATCTGTCACCGTAACATTGTAAAAACCGTTAGATTATAATCTAACTCTTCAAAAATCAACTCTCTTGCAGGTTAGGTTAAGGTTAGACATAAATAATGAGGTAGTGGTTAGGTTAGTTGACTCTGTTCTGCCTCGTTGGTCTAGCGGTTATCGTAGTCGACTGCGGATCACGAGGTCCTGGGTTCGATTCCCGGTCGGGCATAAAAATTGTTAGGTACTGGGTTTTTCAATTGTGAAATTCTCAGTGCTAGCCCGGAGTTGGAAGTTGGTGGTGTTTCACCCCCTTGCCTCGGAGAGCACGTTAAGCCGTCGGTCCCGGTTATTATCACTAACATGATAATAGTCGTTAAAGCCCGCCAACCCGCATTGGAGCAGCGTGGTGGGTCTAAGCTCCTAATTCCCTCTCTCCTATGAGAGTGGAGGCCTGTGCCCAGCAGTGGGACGTTAATAGGCGGTAGTGGTGGGTTAGGTTGGTTAGGTTTTATCGGGTTTATATACCTATCAGATTACATTCTTACTGATTACAATCTACCGGAAAATAATACGTTAAATTGTAATCTGTCGACAGTTTGCAATTTCGCGAGTCAGATTATAATCTAACGGTTTTTACAATCTTACGGTGACATATCTATCTATGGTCCATCTATGGTCCATCTATGGTCCAACTATGGTCTGATTCCCTCTACAGCGCTCTCGACCGTGGAGGCGTTTTTGGCGGGAGATCTATGGATAAATGTCAAAAGATGGCTGTAAAGTGTTTGTGTGTAAATTGCTAATAAAGTATGATTAAAATGGTAATCCAGTGTTTCTACTTATTAGTATATATATACGCTTTTACGTTCTATTTTAGGCAATTTTAGGAATTCTCCACGTGAAGGCCTTAGCCTAAATCAATAAATATCAATAATAATCATCAATCAATAACAATCAATCAATAATAAATATTCTTTTTTTTTAAAAAGAGCAACCGAGGTTCTTGCTGGTTCTTCTCGGTAGGAACGGCATTCCGAACCAGTGGTAGATTCATTCGACTATTCATAAGCACTTGTAAAAAGTCTATTTGAATAAAACATATTTATAAGAGCTTATATTGGGTTTGGAAATTTTCTTATTGAACGTCTTTTTTTTTTATCCACTACAAGTTAGCCCTTGACTGCGATCTCCTGACGGTAAGTGATGATGCAGTCTAAGATGGTAGCAGGCTAACCTGTTAGGGGCATGACAGTTATATTAAACCCATACCCCTATTCGGTTTCTACACGGCATCGTATCGGAACGCTAAATCGCTTGGCGGCACGTCTTTGCCGGTAGGGTGGTAACTGGCCACGGCCGAAGCCTCCCACCAGACCAGACTAGGGAAAATTCAGAAATTATGTATTCCCAAATTGACCCCGCCGGGGATCGAACCCGGGACCTCCGCACATTGAGACAACAGCGCTACACAACTAGAACTATATTTGGACCACCTCAATCCCTTAAATACAGGGGCATGGAACAGCGTTCTAATTATAGTGTAACTAGCGAATGCCCGCGACTTCTTCTGCGTGGTTTTAGGTTTTTGGTTCCCGCGGGAACTCTTTAATTGTCCGGGATAAAAAGTAGCCTATGTGCCAGACTATAATCAATCTCTGTGCCAAATTTCAGCCAGATCCGTTCAGCCGTTGGGGCGTGATTGAGTGACAAACGTCCACACATATGTACATCCATCTAAGCTTTCGCATTTAAAATATTAGTTAGATTGAGGCTTCATACTTACGCTATTGTAATGCTTTGGAAAGTTCTCCTTATCCAATCCTCTTTAAGCACTTAAATAGTCCATGAACAAAAAAATCAAGCAATTTTTTTTTCTTTTCCAGGACCAGAAGATCTACGACGAACCATGCGAGGTATCCCGTCCACCCACCCCGGAGATACCCAAAACGGAATTCCAAAAACTGAGGCAAAATTTCGAAAACGCCTCCCAAAAAGTGAAAAATGTACAAGAGAAACCAGTGACGCTTCCGCCTAAGCCGACATTGAGCAAAAAAGTTTGGAAATCAACGGAGAATGTGTCCGACGATTTCAGGAAGGCGAAGAAAGTGGTGGAGAAGAAGTTCGCGACTGAAACCAAACGGTATAAGAAGAATGAAGCGAAAATGATGTTCAGCTTACCCAAGAAGGAGACCCAGTTGGATGTGGACAGGGAAAATGTGAGTACGGTCTATATTTTTGGACACTTTTAGTACGTACTACGTAAATATAAGGAAACCTTTAGAACAACTCAGCCCCCCAATTGTGTAAGAATTGCCGATCCAATCGTCAAAGTTCGGTGTCAAAGTAAAATAAACCATATCATTATTGAGTTAGAGCTCAATTTCGTGTATCCATTCTTATACGTTTGGGTATGTACGATACCATAAACGTATGAGAATGGATACACGAAATTGAGCTCTATTTCAATGCTGTTATGGTTTACTTTACTTTGACGCCGAACTTTGACGATTGGATCGGCAATTCTTACATAATCACACCTCAGGAATACAAGGGCTGTGTCAATTGTGTCATCTATATCTAATATCTATACTAATACTAGCTGATCCCCGCGACTCTCGCTGAACTCCTTAATTTTCCGGGATAAATAGTAGCCTATGTGTTATTCCAGACTATAATCTATCTCTGTGCTAAATTTCATCCAAATCCGTTCAGCCGTTAGGGCGTGATTGAGTAACAAACATCCATCCATACATCCATCATCCAAACTTTCGCATTTATAATACTAGATTAGATAGATGCCCGCGACTTTGTCAGCGTGGATTAAGTTTTTTTATTCCCGCGGGAACTCTTTAATTTTCCGAGATAAAAAGTCGCCTTTACCCTTCCCCTGGATGCAAACTATCCTTATACCAAATCAAAAATCAAACGATCTCAACAAAATCGGTTGAAAAGATCTTTTTTTTTATTTCCGCGGGAACTCTTGAATTTTCCGGGATAAAAGTAGTCTCTGTCCTGTCCCGGGATATAACCTATCCCTGTACCAAATTTCATCAAAACCGGTTGAACCGATGGACCGTGAAAGCGTAGCAGACAGACAGACACACTTTCGCATTTATAATATAGTATTAGTATATATATAGATTATAAATTCAAAAGTTTGGATGGATGGATATTTGTTACTCAATCACGCCAGAACGGCTGAACGGATCTGGATAAAATTTGTCACAGAGATAGATTATATTCTGGAATAACTCATAGGCGAGACACATTAAAGAGTTCCCGCGGGAACCTAAAACCTTAATCCACAGGGACTATGCTGAGATCTATAGAGCGTACTTTGGCTTGGCTCAGACTTTACTTAGAGTTAAAGCGGGATGGAATTATGTGACTAACATAAATCTGTCTCGTTTTAACCATGTCTTAAGTCTAAGCAAAGTCAAAGTTCGCTCGATAGATCTACCCCTAAGTCGCGGACATCAGCTGATATAAAATACTAGCTGATGCCCGCGACTTCGTCAGCGTGGATTTAGGTTTTTCGCTTTCCGCGGGTACTCTTATAAAAATATAAAAAGATGCCAGACTACAATCTATCTCTGTGGCAAAAGTAAAGTAAACCATAATAGCATTGAAATAGAGCTCAATTTCGTGTATCCATTCTCATACGTTTATGGTATCGGACATACCTAAACGTATAAGAATGGATACACGAAATTTAGCTCTAACTCAATAATGATATGGTTTATTTTACTTTGACACCGAACTTAGACAATTTGATCGACAATTCTTACACAATTGGGGGGCTGGTGTGATTGAATAACAAATATCCATCCATCCAAACTTGCGCATTTATAGTATAAGTATAGAGAATAGATAGCCTATAAAGGGTAATAAGCTCACCTTTGTTCAATGATCGTTGATTGATAAACTTTTAACATACTTATACTTTTTCTGCGAGCTGTAGAGATCTCATATCTTGTTGTACCATCCTTCCTTCACAACCTTTCTCAAGGGTTACTGGTAGAGATTTCTTATAGAGATATGTGCTTCCTTGTCCACTTTGTATGTTTTTTTCTACCATTTTGGTACTAAATAAAAAAAATAAAATAAAATAAAAAGATCTTGAGAACATTTATGTGCCCTAACCCTTGCACACTGGTCTACTCATCTAACGCATTGAATTGCTCCCAGATGTTGAAGTACTCTAATTACAATAGTTCTTTGTATCTCCCATATCTTGTTGTACCTATTCTTCCTTCACAACTTTTCTCAAGGGTCACTGGTAGATATCTCTTATAGAGATAAGTGCTTCCTTGTCCACTTTGTATGTTTTTTTCTACCATTTTGGTACTAAATAAAATAAATTAAAAAAAAAAGATCTTGAGAACATTTATGTGCCCTAACCCTTGCACACTGGTCTACTCATCTAACGCATTGAATTGCTCCCAGATGTTGAAGTACTCTAATTACAATAGTTCTTTGTATCTGGAGCACACGAGTGGATGTAATTAGTCATTGGCAAGTAACTGCATTAATCAATACAACCCATGTTATCAATGTTATTGACAATGAATAACGGAGTCTGGTTCATTAGGGTTCCTTTATTTCGTTATGAAATTTTGATGCAATCAGAGACCCACTAAATGTCTAAGCAAATCGAACGTATTACTCGAACTGTTTAAGGAAGGGATTCCCAAACTATTTTCGGCAAGAGACCCCTTTTCCAAAATGAACTGACACCTCAGACCCCCATAGCCAAATTACTTTAAAAATCCTATCTCTTGTTTTTTTTCCTATTGATACAAAATACTTACCAATTTAAAAACTATGGTTGGTTATGTGAGTAAACTTGACATCATTTTTTCATCAAAATTTGACATGATAAATAGACATACAATTCAGTAAATATCAAGTGTAATTAATACAAATTACATAAAAATACTTAAGTAGGTAATTATTTTTTGAAAAAACAATAAAATATTAAAACATTAGTTGCAGTTCAAAGGTCGTAAAAGCACTGCTTACCGAAATGAGCTCGTTTTTCATCAAAACAGCTAGTAAATAGATATTCTGACTAACTAATGCCTACCCTAGCTTCAAAACCTGCACGCCACTGATGGAGAATATAGGAAACTATCAACAAATGATTTATTGTACATGATATTCAATTGTGAGAAAATTACCATAACCGTAAATTATTGCTAAATTGACAGTAAAATATAAAAATGAGTCCTATTATTACGCTGTATACGTCAGCGTAAAATGGCAAAAACCATTAGATTCAAATCTAACTAGCGAAATTGTAAACTGTCGACAGATTACAATTTAACGCATTATTTTTCGGTAGATTGTAATCTGTTAGGTATATAAAGCCTAAGTGCCCGACTACCTGATTATTTATGTCGAACCCTAACCTAACCTACAAGAAACAGACAAGAAAACGTAAATAAAATGAATATTTCAAAAATTTACACTCAGAACATTGAATGGTTCACAATCTGTCGACAGTTTACAATTTCGCGAGTTAGATTATAATCTAACGGTTTTTGCAATCTTACGGTGACATATATATATGTAACCACCGTAAAATGGCAAAAACCGTTAGACTGTAATCTCACTCGCGAAATTGTAAACTGTCGAAAGATTGTGAACCGTTCAATGTACTGAGTGTCAATTTTTGAAATATTCATTTTATTTACGTTTTCTTGTCTGTTTCTTGTAGGTTAGGTTAGGGTTCGACATAAATAATGAAGTAGTGCCTGGGCACTTAGGTTTTATCGGGTTTAAATTACAAAATAAAATAAAAATTTATCAGATTACAATCTACCGGAAAATAATAGGTTAAATTGTAATCTTTCGACAGTTTTCAATTTCGCGAGTTAGTTTATAATCTAACGGTTTTTACAATCTTACGGTGACATATATATATATGTACGAATGTTCAATACATCAAATGCTGCATACCGTTGCGAGTGAAAAGGATGCAAATAGAAAGTTTTGTTTGCGTTGAATAGAGATAGATGCACTGTTACTTGAACTAATTGTTTAGTGTACAGGCGTATAGAAAAGGCTTAAAATATTCTATTTTATATCCACTACAAGTTAGCCCTTGACTGCGATCTCACCTGATGGTAAGTGATGATGCAGTCTAAGATGGTAGCGGACTAACCTGTTAGGGGCATGGCAGTTATATTAAACCCATACCCCTATTCGGTTTCTACACGGCATCGTACCGGAACGCGTAATCGTCTTTGCCGGTAGGGTGGTAACTAGCCACGGCCGAAGCCTCCCACCAGGCCAGACCAGGGACAATTCAGAAATTATAAATTCCCAAATTGACCCTGCCGGGAATCGAACCCGGGACCTTCGCACGTTAAGACAAAGCGCTACACACTGCGCCACAGAGGTCGTCGTCTATTTATTAGAACGTAATTTTATTCTGTTATGAGGTACTTAGTACTGTCTAGAAATTCTCAGTATATTATAGCAGCCGGTCGGTCCTGCGTCTGATTTTTCTCCGGTAGTGTCGGATTGCCGTACCAAAGGACTATTGTTTTCTTTCATAATGTACAGTTAGCCACGTTTAGCTTCATATCACAACATGATACAACAACATCCCGCAACTTCGTCCGCGAGTAGTTATTTAGGTTTTTATAAATGCTTCCAACTCTCTTCCGAAAATATTTTCGAGAAACGTAGAAACGTAGTAGTAGTACTATTTCATTCTCAGGGATACAAGCTATATTCCTATACCAGATTTCGTTTAAACTAGTTAAGCTGATAGTTATGCGAAAAAGTACCAGATAGACACACAAGTCGTTGTTAAGATATAGAAACGAAATAACGCCCCGTGACTTCGTCTGTCAAAATCGGTTAAAAATGGCCGTTAAACCGTAACAGACAGACAGACACACTTTCGCGTTTATAAGTAATGTTATTTAGTATGGATTTCGGAACTGAGGTTTGAGTGAACCGTGGCCTAACGGTCAGACGCATTGGACGCAACTCAGTCTCAGATATACGCAATTTTCGCATCCTGTCAGTTCCACAATGTTTGATCTTGTATTGCTCACAAGTCATAATTAAAAAAAATTAAAAAACACGACTGCCCTTCCAAAAAACGAACTAAAAAGTTAAAAATCTATATTAATCTAGTTATATTAGAATCTTATTCACATTTTTATTAAATGATATTTTTTTGTGAATCACTGGATATTGAACTATAGTGTTTATATATTTTTGGAATCTACTCATCATTTTCTAGATGATGATTATAATTTAGTTAATCTTATTTTCGATTTTTTTTTCAACTTGTAGTCTTTAATGCGGGACCATGGTCACCCCGTCTATTTTTTTAAATTTTACTAACCTATGTCACCCGGATTAAGCTAGGGATTTTAACGATACCTCATTTACCAAATTCGGTTCAGGCGTATAGAAGTTATGGTGGAATATACAAACTCACATACATACATACATACATACATGAACCCTGAAAACAATATGCTCCTTTTTTCAGGCAGTCTTATAAACTAATTCATTGCCTTGAATTGTAGCCAATTTCACCTCATAGTTTCCGGAAAGTGAACAAACAAGTCCAAGCACGTAGCTTAAAACATTTAAACAATAATCTCGTTTTCATTGACCATGGCCGAAATGTTGTATTGTTTAACCTTCACCGGATTAATTAAACATTAATAACTTTCAGACTTAATAACTCTTAACTTTAATTGTGGAATTATTTTGTAAATATGTGTATCATAATAGGCATGATGACTGATTTTGAGAAATGGTCAGATTATGTTCGGAAGTATCTGCTATTTCGAAAAAATATATTATTTCTGCAGAAAAATAAGGTTCGGTAGATAAAATTGGCTTTGAAATTTAAAATTTAAAATTCGCGCCAAAACGCCCGCCGGTGTCATGGCGTCGTTTGTGACGTCACTATTGTTATTACCAATGTACTCTGTGCAGTGTGCAGTAAGCAATAGTGTGATTGTCAAAGCTCGAAAACAAACAATTGTGACGTCATTCGCTTCTCGGTGTTTAATCCAATATGGCGGATGGCTGTATTTTATAGTTTTATTTTATCAAAATAAACAGCAATCTCACTCGAAATAGAAGAATCAATATTTTTTTTATAATCCATGAATCCTATTTCATTAGATAAATTCATAATTTCATTGATTCTTGGTTACTGTCATCATGTAGGATTATGTATAACTCGGAGACTAACATAACTACCGTGGCAAATAAATGCCGTGTAAAAACCGACTAGGGGCATGGGTTTAATATAACTTCCATACCCCTAACAGGCCCGCTACCATTTTAGACTGCATCATCACTTACCATCAGGTTAGATCGCTGTCTTACCTTATAGTGGAATTTTACTAATATTATAAATGCGAAAGTTGGGATGGATGTATGGATGTTTGTTACTCAATCACGCCCCAACGGCTGAACGGATCTGGCTGAAATTTGGTACAGAGATAGATTATAGTCTGGAATAGCACATAGGCTTTAGTTTATCCCGGAAAATGAAAGAGTTGCCGTGGGAACCAAAAAACCTCAAACCACGCAGACGAAGTCGCGTTTTTACTAGCAAATGGCTAGTAAAAATATAAAAATAAATAAATAAAAACTTTAATCCGCTGTCATACAACTGTACCTGAGTGTCATTAAGGTAAAACCTTGACTTTTTGTCTAAATTAAATCGCCTACTAAAACAAGTTATAATTTATCTTCATTATAGAACACCCACTTATCTTCCTAAGTGTACAAAGTACAAAGCCTAACGCACAACAGTCACCATTATCTGTGAGTCAGCCTCGACGGAAAAAAGGCACGAAACCCCATAAGAGGTGGTTTACATGGTGCTGCCCTAGATCTAACTGCCTCGTTGGTCTAGTGGTTGGCATGTTTGACTGCGGCCGACGAGGTCCCGGGTTCGAGTCCCGGGTCGGGCCATAATTAAGTATCGGGTTTTTCTGATTAGAAATTTCCGGTACTAGCCCGGAGTTAGGAAGTTGGCGGTGTTTCACCCCCGTGCCTCGGAGAGCACGTTAAGCCGTCGGTCCCGGTTATTATCACTAACATGATAATAGTCGTTAAAGCCCGCCAACCCGCATTGGAGCAGCGTGGTGGGTGTAAGCTCTAATTCCCTCTCTCCTATGAGAGTGGAGGCCTGTGCCCAGCTGTGGGGCGTTAATGGGCTGTAGTGGTGGTGGTGGTGGCCCTAGATCACATTATAACTATCAACAAGTCATAATTAAAAAAATTCAAAAACACGGCTGCACTGCCAAAAAACGAACTAAAAGTTAAAGATCTAAATTAATCTAGTTAAATTAGAATCTTATTCACATTTTTATTAAATGTTTTTTTTTTGTGAATCACTGGATATTGAACTATAGTGTTATATATATATATATATATATATATAGTGTTATATATATATATATATTTTATTTATTTATTTAAGGACATCCAACAGGTTACAATAGAATAACAGGAAAAAATAAGGCTAGTTTAAAGAATAATATGCATTATTGTAAACCCACTTAGAGGCTGCCACAGCTTGCAATAATTATATTAAAAACACACTATGGAATATTTTTGGAATCTACTCATCATTTTCTAGATGATGATTATAATTTAGTTAATCTTATTTTCGATTTTTTTTTCAACTTGTAGTCTTTAATGCGGGACCATGGTCACCCCGTCTATTTTTTTAAATTTTACTAGCCTATGTCACCCGGAATAAGCTAGGGATTCTATCGATACAACATATATCAAAATCGGTTCAGGCGTATAGAAGTTATGGTGGAATATACAAACTCACATACATACATGAACCCTGAAAACAATATACTCCTTTTTTCAGGCAGTCGTATAAAAAGATATATTTTGAAAATCTATAAAACGTATTTTGGTGATAACAGCAGTAATCTGTTTCGATGCCCAATTTTTTAAAAGTATGAGTATGAAATAATATGAAGCCATTTAAACTCATTATAAAGGGATTTATCCCTTTATAAGGTTAGTGATATGAATAGCCATTGGTGAGAAATTAATAGCGACTCCATTTCGAGATAAAAGCAAACCACTTCATGTTCCTAAGGAGTTTCATTAGAAACTCCTAACCTTACCTACAGGAAAGAGACAAGAAAACGTAAATAAAATGAATATTTCAAAAATTGACACTCAGAACATTGAACAGTTTACAATCTTTCGACAGTTTAGAATTTCGCGAGTTATATTATAATCTAACGGTTTTTACAATCTTACGGTGACATGAATAAATCAACCAATGAGATTGGTGCCCAAAAAATTTATCCCTTCGTTGCAAAACGCGGCCAATTTTTCTAACGATCGTTGGCCAGCCTAATATTTCTATCGGTCGTTACGGATCTATGTAAGCCTACCGTGAAGCCGAGCCCAAGGATTTCGCGAACTAGCGTGTTAGTTGAAAATTGACCGGCGATGCGCTCCGGCTTACTCCAGCGCCATCTTGAAAACGCCGCGGTTTTCACGCAAATGTCAACGACGCCATATTGGATTTTTATTGTTCAAAGGTTTTCCGCCAAAGGAAGGCTGTTTGTATTTAAATATCAGTTATTTAGTGGAGTTAAAGTTGGTTTTATGTGAAAAAATGTTTGTGTTATACTGTGTTTAGAGTTGGTTTTCTGTGAATTTTTTTTCGTGTAGTAACTACACTTAAAAAACTACACTACTTTTTTTTAGTGTGAACTTAAAACGTGTTGTTTATGATATAGTGAAATTACAGGTCATTCCCAGTTTGTTTAATTCGGTAGTACTTAACTAATCGATGTTTGTATATTGAAGGTAATTTGTTAATTACAATGATATAAGTATAATAAGTAAATAAGTAAGCCAATTTTTTATGAATTACAAGTCATTTAATTCACTGAATTGTAAAGTGGACCATTAAACTTGTGATGGTAACAGTGAAAAGTGAATAGTGATGTGCATCGATTGTAAAAGTTATCGATATTTTCACTAGGTAAGAAATTGAAATATTCTACAAAATTTCGACGTGAAAGTTTATTTTAAGCAGGCACTTAACTTAATGGTGTTTTTTATTGATCTTCCTCTATTCAGATTATTTTTGTAGTAGTTTAAATTTGTGTTAATTCCAACTTAATATTCATCATATTTAGGAAAAAAGGCATCGATCGAAAATAGTGTGGCTAATTCTATTCTATTCAAACTCAAAACTATGATTAATTGAGATATTTAAAGTCTAAGCTTTCCCGCAGTGCGCATTATAACAGGAAAAGCGCGACATTTTATACTTGTCATTTAAGTTAAATCACAGTTTCATTTTGTAAAAAATAGTTATCAACTTTTGAAACTTACGTGTAATACTTTATAAAAATCCGGCTAAGTCCAAAGAATAGGATATTCAAATTCCGATTTTTAACTAAAATATTCCATTTCCATTTTCTAGCAAGCGCTGACTTACTTATTCCTTGGACGGATATAATCGGATAACTTAAACTTTAGCTACTATTTTTGAAAACAAAAAACAATTTTCGGCGTGCCTTAATGCTTTTCCGTTTTTAATGCTGAAATTAAATTTAACAGTAAAGTAATTTTTACATTGTCAAAAGAATCAAGACATCGGTAGACTGTTTAATCATTCAATTGTAGTGGTTGATTCACAGCTGCGATTCATAACAATGGGGTTAACTGTATCTTGTAACTGATTACACTTGAATGTTTCCGTAAGTGGTACTTCCGGATTCTTTATGATAAGACTGAAGAGCTCACGCGTACAAAAATGTCTATCAAGTGAAGTTATGAGCGCCCTTACGACTTTCCGGCTTCCGTTTTGCCCTCCACTTCTAATATTGGAATCTCCAAATCAAGAGTGAATATGCATCTTCTAGACAAGCTTGCTCCAGCATAAACTGCATCAAAAAACATGATTTTAACCAAGGGCTAGTCTATAAATTAAAGGAAATAATTAGGTTGCATACCAGTATTTAGGCTACGTGTTTCAACTTTACTAAAAAAATTACAATATGTTTGTCAGTCAGTTAAAATTGTAATATACTTAGGGCCGATTTTTCAATTGCCAGATAAAGTTTATTGGAGGAATAAATTTGACGCTTTGACGGATTTTCAATACAAAACCTGTCAAAACGTCAAATTTATTCCTACGACAAACGATTATCTGACGATTGAAAAATTAGCCCTTAGTCAGTGTTATAAATCTGAAACACTTAAAAGCAAAATAAAACTTGAGAGTTTCCTCATTATTTATTTATTTTATTTACTTTTTATAGCTTCGACTTTCACTGTAATGAAGAATTTGTTTTTAACTGCCGATATTTTCAGACTACTATGAATACCATTGTCCAGGTTAAGTGCAAACAACTAAGTACATAAAAAGAGATCTCACATAATTATAATAATGGATTAAACTTTGTAACAAAGGCGTCAATTAATAACTTGAAGATTTCTCAGCGATTTAGCTTTATGTTGTTTTGCGAGTAAAACGTGTAGAGAAGCGCGATAGATGTCTAATAAAATAATAGATCCTGAGTGTATTATTACAACTTACAGTGATTGCACTTCTGGATCGAATTTTTAGATATGCTTTATGTTAGCTTTGACCTGAAACTTCGATTCGTTACATTCTATTATAGTGGTCTATTTCAAACCCCTATTTTACTCCTAAAGGGGCAAAATAGGGGTTTATTTTCAAACGTCCTTTATTAGCGGATGTCTGCATCATAATAGCTATCTGCATGCTTAATTTGAGCCCGATCCGTCCAGTGGTTTGAGCTGTGCGTTGATGGATCAGTCACATTTTCCTTTTATACGGATTCCTTTCAAAATGCTTACGGTCGGATAAAACAGTATAGCCTATGTGCTATTCCAGACTATAATCTATCTCTGTGCCAAATTTCAGCCAGATCCGTTCAGCCGTTGGGGCGTGATTGAGTAACAAACATCCATACATCCACACATCCATACATCCAAACATCCATACATCCATCCAAACTTTCGCATTTATAATATTAGTATAGATATAGATTTAGTGAATTTAAACTGAATATTAGCAACGCTAAGTTGACATTGCGTCAGATCTCTTTTATCTCGATAAAATAACACTAAAATATAACAGTGGAAGCAGTAATTTTTCCACTTCGGTAAATTTTTAACTAGTTTAATGTTTTACTTTCGATAACAAGTCCGATAACAGAGATGACATCACTATTTTATGGTGTACTAGCAAATGCCCGTGACTTCACCTGCGTGGTTTTAGGTTTATCGGTTCCCGCGGAAACCTAGCCTATGTGCTATTCCAGACTATAATCTATCTCCGTGCCAAATTTCAGCCAGATCCGTTCAGCCGTTGGGGCGTCCGCGTGATCTTACTTCTTACTAATATTATACATGCGAAAGTTTGGATGGATGTATGGATGCATGGATGTATGGATGTATGGATGTGTGGATGTATAGATGTTTGTTACTCAATCACGTCCCAACGGCTGAACGGATCTGGCTGAAATTTGGCACAGAGATGATTATACCCTGGAATATAGACTACTTTTTATCCCGGAAAATTAAGGAATTCCCGCGGGAACCAAAACCCCTCGATCGACGCAGACGAGCGCGCATTGGCTAGTAGTGGATAAAAAAAAACTTCTAGTTCCTTCATTATCATGAACTTCTACAATGTAACGCCTGCATCTATAGAATAGTTGAAGTTTCATCAAATGATTAGGGTTAGAGCTATAATAAGAAGTGAAGGAACTGCTATGTTATTAAATGTCCGACACTGATGGCTATTTGATGGCTGTAATAAACGACGATGGTGGTGAGTCATGGTGTATTTTCGATCTATGATTCAAGGCTATGGGGTGTTCTAACTTATGGCGTGTGATGTACTTAATTTCGTACTCACAAGGTAGTAGGTACCTATGGGCTATGAATTATGTAGTATATACAGTAGATATTAATTATACTCCGTTTACCGCATCGGAGTTTCTCACCAGAAGATCTATCTTCTCTTTAGGTTCCTATTATATTATACTAGCTGATGCCCGCGACTCCGTCCGCGTGGATTGAGGTGTTTTAGGGGTATGAAAAATAGATAGTAGCCGATTCTCAGACCTAATGAATATGCATATAAAATTTCATAAAAATCGGTCAAGCCGTTTCGGAGGAGTATAGTAACTAACATTGTGATACGAGAATTTTATATATTATAACATAAGATTATTTATATTACTAGCTGATGCCCGCGACTTCGTCCGCGTGGATTGAGGTTTTTCGGTTCCCGCAGCAACTCCTTAATTTTCCGAGATAAAAAGTAGCCTATGTGTTTATCCAGAGTATAATCTATCTCCATTCCAAATCCGTTCAGTAAGTACACACATACAAACTTTTACCTTATTATATGACAGTTTGTTTTAAAGAAGCTGAAGCCCGAATTGAATGTTATCGATTCGATAATTATTATTTGAATAGGTATCATTAAAAATGTAGTTTATGTAATTAATAAGTAAACAACTTTTTTATAAGCTCTTTTTTATTATACGACTGTCTGAAAAAAAGAGTATATTGTTTTCAGGGTTCATGTATGTATGTATGTATGTAGGTGAGTTTGTATATTCCACCATAACTTCTATACGCCTGAACCGATTTTGTTATGTGAGGTATCGTTAGAATCCCTAGCTTATTCCGGGTGACATAGGCTAGTAAAATTTTTAAAAAAATTATGGGGTGACCATGGTCCCGCATTAAAGACCAAAATTGAAAAAAAGAAAACGAAAATTATCTAGATTATCTATATAATCATCATCTAGAAAATGATGAGTAGACTCCAAAAATATATAACACTATAGTTCAATATCCAGTGATTCACAAAAAAATATCATTTAATAAAAAATGTGAATAAGATTCCAAAGGCTATATATGCAAATCGCTTCTTATGGAGGTAAACTTCAAAAATAATTTGGCAGGGTAGTCGTATTTTTTAATTCGTTAATTTTATTTCATAATTATGTAGGTTTAATTAATTAGAGCGTCGCTTATTACACAGCAATAAGGATGAATTTAGGGACCCTTGCTCCCTAAATGTTATTACACTACAGTAAATCAAGTGTAAGGGTCCTATAACGCATTCGCTGTGACATCTTTTACGTGTTGTGATTTGAGACGTAGAGAACGTCACTGTACGCGGTTTACGGCAAAACCGTAATTTTACGTCATAAAATAATTTGAATCACAAAATAAGTTTTAACAATGGTTCTCAAGAGTTTTGTTTATGTTTTCTGTCAACGAACAAATTAAATAGATATGAGAACTTTATAAAGAAATACTGTATACTGGGCCACGTACTATGAAATAACTAAATAGGTAGGTAGGTAACTTATTCCACAGTTCTACATCCTAGTATTCTACCAATGTGGTGTAGAAATATTGATTTAATTTAATTTTAATTTGGCATGCATTGTAATAACTACCTTACTATATACTGAGCCAACTGCGATTGTTACAAAGAAATAGGTCCCCCCCTTTCAGAAGTGAATTGATTGAAGGAGATCATAGTGAGGACTTTTCGTCAAAAAAAAAAAATATGTCAATGTCAATGACAGCAATGACTTTTAACCTATCATAGAGACTCTCTTATAGAGTTACATATTTTTTCTCTTGGCCGTGGAGTCTTAGTGCCAAAAATTTTTTGCGAGATATTTCACCGCTGTTAATTCCCTCATCTGGTGACAGAAGGGCTGGCTCATTTTTTGCGCAAAGGATCAGCCTGGCTGTCCAGCGCGGAAATGCAGCCAGCATTCCTGCCTCCATTCCACGTGTGCATGATTTATATAGTAATTAGGTTAGGCTAGTTAGCATTATTCTATTGTATTCAATTAAAAAAAGTTCACCTATAATGCATCGAAATATTACGCATTATTAGTCTAAGCTATCATGTTTATTATTAAGTGTTAAAACATTTTGGTTGTGATAACGATTTTTATTTTATTTTATTGGACACGGCCCACGGGTTATCAATTGTTATGTTATGCTTGGCCAAATCAAAAAGGTACAGTTAAATGATTTTTTTGTAACAACGGTTTTTTAATGTTTACGTTATTGCTAACGTTTTACCGCAATTCCGTTCAAGTTACACTACACTGCTTAAAAATACATTGTAACAAGTTATAATTAAAAAAAAATAACACGACTGCCCTGCCAAAAAACGAGCTAAAAAAAATCTAGTTAAATTAGAATCTTATTCATATTTTTATTAAATGGTATTTTTTTTGGGTCACTGGATATTGAACTATAGTGTTATATATTTTTGGAATCTACTCATCATTTTCTAGATGATGATTATATAGTTAATCTTATTTTCGATTTTTTTTCAACGTTAGTCTTTAATGGGGGACCATGGTCACTCCATATTTTTTTTTTTATTTTACTAGCCTATGTCACCCGGAATAAGCTAGGGATTCTAATAACACCTCATTTATCAAAATCGGTCAGGCGTATAGAAGTTATGGAACAATATACAAACTCACATACATACATATATGAACCCTGAAAACAATATACTCCTTTTTTCAGGCAGTCGTATAAAAAAGGGTACACACGGTTTAATCCCCAAAATAGTATATGGACGCTGTAGTTAGGATGATCCTCTACATTTTCCTAAATATTGACGATAATTTGTTTAAGTTTTGCACAAAGAATCATGCATGAAGTTTAACGTGACCGAAAATATCTAGTTTAGAACAGTTTTAATACGATAGAACTATAATAGTTCCATAGGGATGTGACGTGAGTCGTGACTTTTTACGTTTAAGCTTATCTTACTAATATTATAAATGCGAAAGTTTGGATGGATGTATGGATGTGTGGATGTATGGATGTATGGATGTTTGTTACTTAATCACGCCCCAACGGCTGAACGGATCTGGCTGAAATTTGGCACAGAGATAGATAGTCTGGAATGGCACATGGGTTACTTTTTATCCCGGAAAGTTAAAGAGTTCCCGCGGGAACCAAAAAACCTCGATAGACGCAGTCGAAGTCGCGGGCATTAGCTAGTCGAAAATAAATTTACAATGTGTCATGATCAACTCAAATTTCTAGCTTTTGACGTTAATGAGTGATGGACATGTCTCTTTAATAATTGTGTTTGAGTGATTTTATTCTTCTGAATAATATGTGCGGAAAGTAACTTTCCATGCCCTCTCTTGTTTTGACACGGTTCCGATTCTCAATACACATCTACCTCAATGCACCTCCTCCAGGAATTGGGTATTTGACTACTAGCGAAATAAATTATTTTTTAGTGATTATTAAATTAAGGATCTCCCAAAAGTCGTAATATCCACGTCCCCTGCTAGTTTTATATTGAATAACCATTTTAAACTATCGATTAAAGTAAAAAAGTGCGTCGAACTTTGATGACGACACAACTTAAAATTTCATAGAAAATCCATACTAAGCACGCGTTTTGACGTTTCAATAAAAAGTTGCTGATTTGACTAGTTGTCAATTACCCAATTGGTTGGTCGACACTTTTCTCTAGTCAATGAGGCTATCAAAAAATGTAAGCCACCGTCTGTCTTTAATCCATTGAAGGTTCGCTATCAAATAAAGATAACATTTTCATAGCAAACCTTCAATGGATAACACATATATGTCAGTGGCTTCTTTTTGTGACAGCCGCTGAGTTAGAAAATAGGAAGATAAGTCTCCTAGGACTAAAAGCGCCAAATAGTATAGCGTTTCCTTCGTGTTCGTATATGTCTATATATGCATATCTCATTGCCAACTATATCCTTGGTCCAGTTGGTGGCATGTCTCTTATATGTTTCTTTAACCTTGTAAGCATAAATATTATGTTTAACCGTCATTCTAACGGCATCATTATCTTCAGCATTGCAGTCATTAAAATGGCGGTAAACATGAAAGGAGTTAAGTCATTTGTCTTTTTGTGTCACGGGGCGTCCGTTTGTCTGTCGGTTCAATGTTTTGGGCTTCGTTATAATTTTGCGATACGGTTGTAGTGAAGCGAAAATTGTATAATTATCGATTATAATTAAAAACCTATTCTCACGAATGTGCCCATTCACACTTGTTGACAGTAACTGTAGCACCCTAGACCAGAGGTGCGATTATGTAAGAATTGTCGATCAAATCGTCTAAGTTCGGCGTCAAAGTAAAATAAACCGTAAAATCAATGCGTTAGAGCTCAATTTTGTGTATCCATTCTCATACGTTTATGGTATCGTACATACCTAAACGTATGAGAATGGATACATGAAATTGAGCTCTAATTCAATGCTGTTATGGTTTATTTTACTTTGACGCCGAACTTAGACGATTTAATCGACAATTCTTACACATTAGGGGGGCAGATTCTGAAGAAACACGATTTGCGCGAAGTCTATACGTAACGATAAAATTATAACACATATGGAAATCATACTATATACAGAGAACAACGGACATATTATTTAAATGACGCAGCTTTATTACATTTCAACTAGATCCTCGATATCAGGAAGGTTTGGAGCGATTCAAATAAAGAAGCCTTTAAGAATCGAGCTAGTATAATTTCTCAAAAGTTGTTACACCCAGTCAGAGATTCACAAAAAGACCACGATTTGTTCGAAAAGTCTTAGATTAAATTGCCTGAGTGCGGCAATTAATTCATTACAAACTGTCATAATAATTAGTTCCGGGTTAATAAGTTTAAATCAGACCGACGGGGTCATGTCAAATTAATTTATCGATATGTTGATGTTTATAAAACGTTGGACATCACTATGCGTTATCATAATAATTATTGTTGTACAATGTTTGGTGACCTAGCCTCGATTGCGTCGATCGCTAAAGTATGCAAGAGTGAGCTAGGACATCTTAGATTTTACTTACAGGGGCGCCATACTGCCAGTGCTTAAAGCAATCCACTGCAGCCTATTAACGTCCCACTGCTGGGCACAGGCCTCCACTCTCATAGGAGAGAGGGAATTAGAGCTTAGACCCACCACGCTGCTCCAATGCGGGTTGGCGGGCTTTAACGACTATTATCATGTTAGTGATAATAACCGGGACCGACGGCTTAACGTGCTCTCCGAGGCACGGGGGTGAAACACCGCCAACTTCCAACTCCGGGCTGGCACTGAGAATTTCTTAATTGAAAAACCCAATACCTAACAACCTAACCTAATAACCCAACACTTAAAGCAATACTTAAGCAATATTACCCAAAACGACAATTTGATGTCACGTATTTTGATTTGATTGATTTTTTTTAGGATCGTCAAGGCGATGCTAAAATCAATTTCAAATAAATATTATAAATGCGAAAGTTTGGATGGATGTTTGTTAGTCAATCACGCCCCGACGGCTGAACGGATCTGGCTGAAATTTGGCACAGAGATAGATTATAGTCTGGAATAACACATAGGCTACTTTTTATCCCGGAAAATTAAAGAGTTTCCGCGGGAACCAAAAAACCTCAAACCACGCAGCCATATCATTCGCGGTCATTCGCTAGTTTTTAATATACTTTGAGTTTGATTTTTGAAAGACAGCTTTCTCAGCATGGTGAGTAAGCTACCTTACCTTACAGGTACAGGAAAAACGTCTACACGTTTTTCCTGTACCTGAGTGTTTAATATAAACCTAAGCGAACACACAAATCAAGAAATTCCAATCAATACTAGGAAAGATGAAGTCATTATCTAATTGCTCTGTTTAGCATAGCGCCGTCCTAATTATCGTGTATCAACAATGCGTTATGCGGAGTCGGTTTCTTAATATTCAAATTGTTACACGCCCAAAGCTGGCTGCTTCGTACATTGTGTTTAACAGAATAAACATAAATAATAAAGAAGATAATAATATAAAAACAGAAAAATCGTTAAATTGTTGTCTCTTCGCGGATTGTGTAAAAAACATGTGCTGAGAGTTTTAAAATAAAAATATTCTCTATCTAAAAGTACCTGCCAAAATATTGACAGTTAATAAATTACAAGTGTATTTTAGAGTATAGTATTGTACTCCTAAAGTGTCTAAGAGTAATAAAAAATATTTTTCTGGTATGCAATTTCGTGAAGTCGTTAATTTCTGATGCGCATATTGTACTAAAAAGTTATAATACTTCTACGGCAAGTTAACGTAAATATTTTTTTGTAAACGAGCGTACCTTATCAGTGCTGTGTTAAAAAAAGTAAAATCAATAACAAACCACTTTCAAGTTCCAAGAATTGACTGCCAAGGCAGATTTTTTGCAACAGAGTCTAAATTCCTATACTTTTCTGGGTGCACGGTAGTGCACCATTACGTTCTGAAAAAATAAGTAATTATAAAAAATATCAAAATATAACCACACATTGTGTTAAAAAAGAACAAGACGTTTATTAAAATTTGAACAGCGGTTTTTTCACGCCCGTGTCATAAGAAAATTGTGACAATTGATCACATAACGATTTACTGCGTTTTTAAATACCATCCAAAATGTTTTTTAAAGGTGACTTTTTTATATATAATTTTTGGCTTATTTACTTGCGCCTATTTTACTGTTCCACAGACTGTAATTTGTATCATTGTATGACCTCTAAAATTATATCCGTTCTATGATATAATTTCCTATTGAGATAGACGTATAGTTGTCAAAATTATCATCCTAAATTAGACATACGAGAAGCATAGAAAAATAATCTGTCATTACTCATTACAAATTATTTGTTGGTCAAAATGTATATTCGTATATATTATATCAATGCGAATATGTGCGGGGCCTAAGGGTTCATAAAAATGATAGAATAGGGATGATGCCTATGTCAAAAATTAATTATTTCTTAGTATGATTAAATAATTGAGGGTCTCCCAGAAGCTCTAAAATTCACGTCCTTTGTTTTTCAGTCTTGTAACCATTTTGAACTATCGATTAAAGAAAAAAATCGCGTTGAAATTAAATGACGTCACTATCATGTGTTTCATCCAAACTTAAAGCGCGTTTAGGAATTAAAGAGTTGCTAATTAACTTAATTGACTTTGCAACATCCCTATTATATGTACCAATATGTTCTAATGGCATTTCGGAGGATGATTAAGTCGCTTCCAGTGCGTCTATTAGTAGATACTGGCTTTTGAAGTAAAGGACCATTATCATTATTTGCATGAAATGCCTAACGTATTTAGTTTGATAAGAATTAAAATCGTAACCGTCAAAATATTATATGCGACCATTTTTTAAACCTTAAAATGGGTATAGTAAGCTATCCTTAAAAGATATACAAATGCCATCGCGGATTTTTCTGTAGAGCTATTAAAGAGGAACAATTCCACCATACATTGTTTTAATAGCCAGCGTTTTCGATGAAAGCTTCCAGGCGGCTTGATTTTTTCCGACATCTTCAACAATCATCGTCATATTTCAACCAATTTACACAAAATATTAATGAATTATACACATAAACATTCCTCTTGAATTTGTGAAAACCGTATGAAAATCGGTTCGTTAGACAGACAGACGCGGCAGGGGTATTTTCTCTACAATATTGATATTGATATGTCATAATATGTGGTCCTAAAATTATGTTCTCTTCCAGTTGAACCGTCTGATGACGGAAATATACGAGACGGTGACGGCTGCGTGCAACATGGACGACAACAAGCCAGGGAGCTTCCCCACTGAGCTCCCCGACACGTCCAGTGAAGGTAAATCATCATCATCATCATTATCTCAACCCACCTTCCAACCATTCGAACCCATAAGTTATTACACAGAAATACATCATCATCTCATCCCTTTATCTGTTCTACACTGAGAATGAACCATCTATCAGAACGAGAAGTATCAAAACGTCTGTCCATCCGCACTTGGCCGCAGTCCACCACTTCACAAATATTTGAGAACATTCTGAAGAGCTCTCAAGAATTCAAGTTTTCTTTCTGTTTTCCTTCACCGTCACCGTCAAATCAAATCAAATATTTTTTTTACAAAAGTAGACTTATATTGGTCGAATGAATCTATCACTGGTTCAGAATGATGTTCCTGTCAAGAAGAACCAGCAAGAAACTTGGCGTTTTTTAAAAAAAAACCACCACGTTGCTCTTTGGAAAAAAGATATTTAGGTACAATTGAGTAAATACATCAATCTGTAGAAGTAACCACCTCACCAGTCCTAAGCATTGCTGGAGCGAGTCAAATCCATGCCCTTTTCCCATTTACATAATCTCGTGTTTACAGAGTCCGTGAAGCTGACTCGAAGTCTCACCGAGAAACGTAAGAACTACGTTCGGCGAGTATCGTCCAGGGTTGCATACCTGGACAAAAATGTGAGGTCCCCGCGCTTCCGCCACCAGACATCCATCTGCTCCTACAAGTCCGAGGTTGTGGACAACCCGTACTCCACCTTCAGATCCTGGAAGAGTTTTAGGTGAGCCACTCAATAATATCTATACCATTTTAAGCGATCCTACTTAATTCCATTTTAGGCCTTCGTAAAACTCCGTGACATCTCATCCAATATTCCTCAGTGCCGGAGACGAAAGTCTTCGAGCAGTACGCGTTGCCAGTGATGACATACGGCTTCGAAACTTGGTCACTTACTATGGGCCTGATAAGAACGAGGCAGTCTCGTTGGTCTAGCGGTTAGCGTAGACGACTGCGGATCACGAAGTCCTGGGTCCGATTCCCGGTCGGGCATAAAAATTGTTACGTATTGGGTTTTTCAATTAAGAAATTTTCAGTACCAGCCCGAAGTTGGAGGTTGGTGGTGTTTCACCCCCGTGCCTCGGAGAGCACGTTAAGCCGTCGGACCCGGTTATTATCACTAACATGATAATAGTCGTTAAAGCCCGCCAACCCGCATTGGAGCTGCGTGGTGGGTCTAAGCTCTAATTCCCTCTCTCCTATGAGAGTGGAAGCCTGTGCCCAGAAGTGGGACGTTAATAGGCTGTAGTGGTATAGTGGATAAGGCTCAGGATCACTCTGCAGGGGATATAGTTATTGGAGATGGATATGCTATAAGGAGTATCCCTACGCAGAAAGCGGGAACGTCTCTTGGAACTATAATAAAATCAAGCTTCTAAGTCATCGTAATCAAAAGATACGACCGTTTATGCCGCATATTTTGCATTTTTTAAATCTATTACAAGTTATCCCTTGACTACGATCTCACCTGATGGTTAGTCATGATGCAATCTAAGATGGTAGCGGGCTAACCTGTTAGGGGCATGGCAGTTTTATTATACCCATACATTCTCCTAATCGGTACTCCGGTTATTAATCAGTGAGTGCTCCGGTAGGCAATTTGGAAAAATCCAAACTTATTCATTGTAAAGAGACTCTGTGTAAAAACCATTTTATTTCAGGCGTTTTTAGACTACTTGCTCTAACTACAAATCCCAAGATAAATCATACACGAAATTGAGTTCCAACTTTCAAAGCTAGACTTCTTTACACCCCTGACAAGTCTTTCAAAACCAAGACCCCCAAACTGCAACTAAAATAATATTTCTTCTATTTCAGGACCTCCCAAAGCAATTTAAGAGACAAAATGGAGAGGCGCGACTCCATAGACTCGAAAATCAACCTCACAGATTCAAGCGGCAACATCCTATCTATTCAAGACATCAGCGACGAATCTCTAGACAACCTGAGCATAGACGAGAAGGCTGGCTGTGTTGACCTTGAGTTGCCCTTCGAGCCACGGGAAAAGGGCTTGTTCAATGTCTGTCTGTTGGTCGGACTCAACTATATGACTGGGGAGGCGTATGTGAAGAGCGTGTTTCCTAGTCAGGTGAGTTTTTTTTTTTTTTTTTTTGTTTTTTTTTTAAATTTAAGTTCTACAAGTTAGCCCTTGACTGCGATCTCGCCTGATGGTAAGTGATGATGCAGTCTAAGATGGTAGCGGGCTAACCTGTTAGGAGCATGGCAGTTATATTAAACCCATGCCCCTATTCGGTTTCTACACGGCATCGTACTGGAACGCTAAGTCGCTTGGCGGCACGTCTTTGCCGGTAGGGTGGTAACCAGGCCAGACCAGGGAAAATTCAGAAATTATAAATTCCGAAATTGACCCTGCCGGGGATCGAACCCGGGACCTCCGCACGTTAAGGCAACAGCGCTACACACTGCGCCACGGAGGTCGTCAAAAAAAGTTTCATCGATATCGATACGCCGCTGTTACGCACATCCCTAAAGTGATCCGTAAGCCCTATAAGTGCGAGCGAGACAGCTTGTGGAATCGTTGCGAAATTAAAATCGTTGGTACTGAATTTGTGACTTAAAATCGAGGGGTTTGAGTCCATTTTACTCTGATACCGAAGTGGTTAGATTCTCGAATACACTCAAAGTTGTCGTAGTCTTCGTCAACCGATAGAAGTCACAGTTAAACATATTATGAATTCTTTAATTTTTCGCCTAAAAATAAAAAAAAATAGGCTATATCCGGCCCCGAGTTACGCTATACCCTTGTACCAAATTTCATCAAAATCGGTTAAATAGGTGGGCCATGAAAGCGTAGCAGACAGACAGACAGACACACTTTCGCATTTATAATTGACCAAGCGAAGCGAGTCTACTTGTGTGAATTTTCACTTGTCCGTCCGTCCGTCCGTCCGTCTGTCAGAGCCTTATAACTTCTGAATTACTGAACGTAATTACTTCAAATTTAAATATTATATGCAAACCGATGGCCTCCAGCCGAATAGGGCTTACAAAGTTATAAAAATCTTTATTTCAGGGGGGGCTTCTCATAGAAGCGAATGCGAAGTAAAATATTTTTTATAACGTTACATAGGGTTGCGGTATATCATTTTACAGATAATTAGGAATAGAGTCCAAAAATTATTTTTTTTCAGTTTTTCCCTAAAATCAAATCCATTCAAAGTGGAGGTTTTCTAACGTCCAAATTTGACCTCAGAACTCTCAATTTTCTGAAAGGCTGAGCCTGAAATGTAATCAATTATTTGAATTATATTATACTGTACTTGAATAACAAATACTAAAATTAGATAAATATTATAAGGAAACGAAATTATTTAATTTTTAATGAGCTTCAGTATTTTTAACAGAACTTCACAATGATGTCAATAGATGGCGTTCTGTAAAAGTTTATTCGTTTCTCCAATAACTCTTTATAGCCTCTTTTGCGTCTAATGTTAAAAGTTAACTTTTTACAATATATAGTTAAAACCATCTTATGGATACCGCGAGGTCTCAGTTCGGGGCGAACCACTAGTATTAGTATGGATATGGATTCCGAAAGAACTTCGTAATCGTGATTCAGGCAGCGGCACGTGATTGGCTAACGTGGCTTGTGTAGTTTTTGTGTACAGCAGGGATTCCCAAACTATTTTGGGCAAGAGACCCCCTTTCCAAAATGAACTGATAACTCAGACCCCCATAGCCAAATTACTTCAAAAACCCTATCTCTAGTTTTTTCCTATTGATACAAAATACTTGCCGATTTAATAACTTTGCGGTTGGTTACGTAAGTAAACTTGACATCATTTTCTCATCAAAATTTAACAAAATAAATACGAAATACATAAAATTCAAGTGAAAATATCAAGTGTAATTTTTTTTTTTACTCTATAATTATTAATTACGTAAAAACACTTAAGTAGTTAATAATTTTTTGAAAAAGAATATTAAAATCGCAAATTAAAGATAAAAAAAAATTCAGTGTGATGGATGAGCCTAGTGACTTTCTACCAATCTAGCTAAATCCGGTTCAATATTGGTGATTTGCAGGCGTTTCTTTGTTTTCACAAAATAGTTATAACCACACTGAAGCTTTTTTTGACTAGGTTTTATGATCAAATGTTTTTTAAAAGTACAACAATGCTACTTCCCCCTAAAATATTAGTTATTCTTATACAAGTTGGTACATGTAACACAACTTATACATTAACTTGAAAGTTTCAAATAAGATTTTGTCTTAATTAGTAGGGGTCGATTTTTAGACCTCGTCGACCCCAAAATCAGTTTTGATTTAGAGTGCGTCTATTAATACGGGTCCTGTACGAAAAATTTATAATTATTAATACGGTTACCGTACGAACAATTTATAATTATTAATACGGGTACTGGAAAAACAATTTATTATTCGAAAGATTACAATTTAACGCATTATTTTCCGGTAGATTGTAATCTGATAGGTATTTAAACCCGATAAAACCTAAGCTAACCTAACCTACTTGATTATTTCTGTCGAACCCTAACCTAACCTACAAGAAAGAGACAAGAAAACGTAAATAAAATGAATATTTCAAAAATTGACACTCAGAACATTGAATAAATATAATTTATTCGTCCAGTACTTGTACAAATAGTCACTTCGTTTGATTTATGTCGACCCCTGGGCAACCGAAACCGACCCCAAGGGGTCGATATCGACCACTTTGGGAACCCCTGTCCTACAGTATTATTCATTACGTGTGTCCAGGTACAAGTGCCGCCGCACATTGAGAACCTGATCTTCCCGGAGACCATCAGCTCAGGCAGCGTGGGCGAGTGGGCGACAGAGAAGACAGCACAGTGCTACTCGCTCGTACTCACTGACGAGAAGGGGGAGCGCGCTTACGGGTGACTACCATTTTTTTTTTTATGTGGGCTAGCTGCCATCAGGCTTGCTTTTAGAAGCAAATTTTTTTGTTATGTGGGCTAGCTGCCATCAGGCTTGCTTTTAGAAGCAAATTTTTTTATTATGTGGGCTAGCTGCCATCAGACTTGCTTTTAGAAGCAAATTTTTTTATTATGTGGGCTAGCTGCCATCAGACTTGCTTTTAGAAGCAAATTTTTTTATTATGTGGGCTAGCTGCCATCAGACTTGCTTTTAGAAGCAAATTTTTTGTTATGTGGGCTAGCTGCCATCAGACTTGCTTTTAGAAGCAAATTTTTTTGTTATGTGGGCTAGCTGCCATCAGACTTGCTTTTAGAAGCAAATTATTTTGTTATGCGGGCTAGCTGCCATCAGACTTGCTTTTAGAAGCAAATTATTTTGTTATGTGGGCTAGCTGCTATCAGACTTGCTTTTAGAAGCAAATTTTTTTGTTATGTGGGCTAGCTGCCATCAGACTTGCTTTTAGAAGCAAATTTTTTTTATTACGTGGGCTAGCTGCCATCAGACTTGTTTTTAGAAGCAAATTTTTTTGTTATGTGGGCTAGCTGCCATCAGACTTGCTTTTAGAAGCAAATTATTTTGTTATGTGGGCTAGCTGCCATCAGACTTGCTTTTAGAAGCAAATTATTTTGTTATGTGGGCTAGCTGCCATCAGACTTGCTTTTAGAAGCAAATTTTTTTATTATGTGGGCTAGCTGCCATCAGACTTGCTTTTAGAAGCAAATTTTTTTATTATGTGGGCTAGCTGCCATCAGACTTGCTTTTAGAAGCAAATTTTTTTGTTATGTGGGCTAGCTGCCATCAGACTTGCTTTTAGAAGCAAATTATTTTGTTATGTGGGCTAGCTGCCATCAGACTTGCTTTTAGAAGCAAATTATTTTGTTATGTGGGCTAGCTGCCATCAGACTTGCTTTTAGAAGCAAATTTTTTTGTTATGTGGGCTAGCTGCCATCAGACTTGCTTTTAGAAGCAAATTTTTTTATTATGTGGGCTAGCTGCCATCAGACTTGCTTTTAGAAGCAAATTTTTTTATTATGTGGGCTAGCTGCCATCAGACTTGCTTTTAGAAGCAAATTATTTTGTTATGTGGGCTAGCTGCCATCAGACTTGCTTATAGAAGCAAATTATTTTGTTATGTGGGCTAGCTGCCATCAGACTTGCTTATAGAAGCAAATTATTTTGTTATGTGGGCTAGCTGCCATCAGACTTGCTTTTAGAAGCAAATTATTTTGTTATGTGGGCTAGCTGCCATCAGACTTGCTTTTAGAAGCAAATTTTTTTGTTATGTGGGCTAGCTGCCATTAGACTTGCTTTTAGAAGCATTTTTTTTTATTATGTGGGCTAGCTGCCATCAGACTTGCTTTTAGAAGCAAATTATTTTATTATGTGGGCTAGCTGCCATCAGACTTGCTTTTAGAAGCAAATTTTTTTATTATGTGGGCTAGCTGCCATTAGACTTGCTTTTAGAAGCAAATTTTTTTATTATGTGGGCCAGCTGCCATCAGACTTGCTTTTAGAAGCAAATTTTTTTATTATGTGGGCTAGCTGCCATCAGACTTGCTTATAGGCCTATTACAGTGCACTTTTCATAGGGACCCTTACACTTGATTCAGTGTTGTGTAATAACATTTAGGGCGAAAGGGTCCCTAATTTCCTTATTGCTGTGTAATAAGCGACGCTCTATTTAGCGGCCACGCTCACCCTTACCACAGGGCCCTGTGGAAAGTGCAGTGTAATAGGCCTATTCGAAGCAAATGGGTATTTGACTACTAGTGAGATAAATTATAAATTATTTTTTAATGATTATTATATAATGGATCTCCCAAAAGTCGTAATATCCACGTCCCCTGCTAGTTTTATTTTGAATAACCATTTTAAATTATCGATTAAAGTAAAAAAAGTGCCTCGAACTTTGATGACGTCACAACTTAAAATTTCATACAAAACCAATACTGAGCACGCGTTTTGACGTTTGAAAAAAAAAGTTGCTGATTTGACTAGTTGTCAAATACCATTCGGTATTAGACTACTACGCAATTAAATTATTTTTTAGTGATTATTAAATAAATGATCCCCAAAAGTCGTAATATCCACGGCTCCTGTTAGTTTTATGTTAAATAACTATTAAAAACTATCGATTAAAGTAAAAAAATGCCTCGACTTTGATGACGTCATGCTTAGTATGGGAGTTTGTATGAATACAAACTCCCATACTAAGCACGCGATTTGACGTTTGAAAAAAAGTTGCTGATTTGACTAGTTGTCAAATACCCAATTCGGGTTGTACAAAACGTTCTAGAATCTTACCTGTAACTGTACCTAGGGATATAGGACGATAGTTACCAGCAGATCGCAATTAATGTATTTGACAGTTTGTGTGTCATCTTAATGTTCTGGGATAAAAAGTATGTCCTTCTCCAGTATTTAAACTACCGCTATACCAAATTTCATCAAATTCGATTGAATAGATGACCCGTGGAAGCGTAGCAGACAGACAGACTTCCGCATTAACAATATTAGTATGGATATTTGCAGGTACTGTAGACGCGTGCTTCCGGAGGGTCCATAGTGTTCTGGGATAAAAAGCATGTCCTTCTCCAGTATTTAAACTACCGCTATACCAAATTTCATCAAATTCGATTGAATAGATGACCCGTGGAAGCGTAGCAGACAGACAGACTTCCGCATTAACAATATTAGTATGGATATTTGCAGGTACTGTAGACGCGTGCTTCCGGAGGGTCCTTAATGTTCTGGGATAAAAAGCATGTCCTTCTCCAGTATTTAAACTACCGCTGTACCAAATTTCATCAAATTCGGTTGAATAGATGAGCCGTGGAAGCGTAGCAGACAGACACACTTCCGCATTGACAATATTAGTATGGATATTTGCAGGTACTGTAGACGCGTGCTTCCGGAGGGTCCTTAATGTTCTGGGATAAAAAGCATGTCCTTCTCCAGTATTTAAACTACCGCTGTACCAAATTTCATCAAATTCGGTTGAATAGATGACCCGTGGAAGCGTAGCAGACAGACAGACTTCCGCATTAACAATATTAGTATGGATATTTGCAGGTACTGTAGACGCGTGCTTCCGGAGGGTCCATAGTGTTCTGGGATAAAAAGCATGTCCTTCTCCAGTATTTAAACTACCGCTATACCAAATTTCATCAAATTCGATTGAATAGATGACCCGTGGAAGCGTAGCAGACAGACACACTTCCGCATTGACAATATTAGTATGGATATTTGCAGGTACTGTAGACGCGTGCTTCCGGAGGGTCCTTAATGTTCTGGGATAAAAAGCATGTCCTTCTCCAGTATTTAAACTACCGCTGTACCAAATTTCATCAAATTCGGTTGAATAGATGAGCCGTGGAAGCGTAGCAGACAGACACACTTCCGCATTGACAATATTAGTATGGATATTTGCAGGTACTGTAGACGCGTGCTTCCGGAGGGTCCTTAATGTTCTGGGATAAAAAGCATGTCCTTCTCCAGTATTTAAACTACCGCTGTACCAAATTTCATCAAATTCGGTTGAATAGATGAGCCGTGGAAGCGTAGCAGACAGACAGACTTCCGCATTAACAATATTAGTATGGATATTTGCAGGTACTGTAGACGCGTGCTTCCGGAGGGTCCATAGTGTTCTGGGATAAAAAGCATGTCCTTCTCCAGTATTTAAACTACCGCTGTACCAAATTTCATCAAATTCGGTTGAATAGATGAGCCGTGGAAGCGTAGCAGACAGACACACTTCCGCATTGACAATATTAGTATGGATATTTGCAGGTACTGTAGACGCGTGCTTCCGGAGGGTCCTTAATGTTCTGGGATAAAAAGCATGTCCTTCTCCAGTATTTAAACTACCGCTGTACCAAATTTCATCAAATTCGGTTGAATAGATGAGCCGTGGAAGCGTAGCAGACAGACACACTTCCGCATTGACAATATTAGTATGGATATTTGCAGGTACTGTAGACGCGTGCTTCCGGAGGGTCCTTAATGTTCTGGGATAAAAAGCATGTCCTTCTCCAGTATTTAAACTACCGCTATACCAAATTTCATCAAATTCGGTTGAATAGATGAGCCGTGAAAGAGTAGCAGACAGACAGACACACTTCCGCATTAACAATATTAGTATGGATATTTGCAGGTACTGTAGACGTGTGCTTCCGGAGGGCGCAACTACCTGCCTTCCTCTATGTTACTGCCTCATTGGCAAATACAGGGCCCCTGGGTTCTATTATAAGGTACCAGTTTAACTTATTTCTGTCACCGTAACTGCCTCGTTGGTCTAGTGGTTAGCATGTTTGACTGCGGCCGACGAGGTCCCGGGTTCGAGTCCCGGGTCGGGCCATAATTAAGTATCGGGGTTTTTTATTATTATCTACTTATATATATATAAATAAGTCGGGTTTTCCTTCCTGACGCTATAACTCCAGAACGCACGAACCGATTTCCACGGTTTTGCATTCGTTGGAAAGGTCTCGGGCTCCGTGAGGTTTATAGCAAAGAAAATTCAGGAAAAATTGAAAAGGAAGCCATCTGGTGGCGAAACGGAGTTCGCCGGGTTTGCTAGTTATATATATATATATATATATATATTTTTCTGATTTGAAATTCTCAGTACTAGCCCGGAGTTAGGAAGTACTACTAACGTGCCTCGGAGAGCACGTTAAGCCGTCGGTCCCGGTTATTATCACGAACATGATAATAGTCGTTAAAGCCCGCCAACCCGCATTGGAGCAGCGTGGTGGGTCTAAGCTCCTAATTCCCTCTCTCCTATGAGAGTGGAGGCCTGTGCCCAGCAGTGGGACGTTAATGGGTTGTAGTGATGATGATGATGATCAACATTGTTAAAACCGTTTGTCTATGTCACCATAAGATTGTAAAAACCGTTAGATTATAATTATAATCTAACCGCGAGTTACATTATAATCTAACGGTTTTTACAATCTTACGGTGACATATATAATCTAACTGGCGAAATTGCAAACTATCGAAAGATTACAATAGGCATGATGACAGTAACTAAGAATCAATGAAATTATGAATTTATCTAATGAAATAGGATCCATGGATTATAAAAAACGTATTTTTTTTAATATTTTGAGTGAGATTGCTATTTATTTTGATAAAATAAAACTCCGCCATAATAGATTGAACACCAAGAAGCGAATGACGTCACAATGGTTTGTTTTCGAGCTTTGACAATCACACTATTGCTTACTGCGCACTGCCACAGAGCACATTGGTGAAAACAATAGTGACGTCACAAACGACGCCATGACACTCGCGAGCGTTTTGCCGTGAATTTTAAAATTTAAACTTCAAATGCCAATTTTATCTGCCAAACCTTATTTTTCTGCTGAAATAATATATTTATTCGAAATAGTAGATACTTCCGAACATAATCTGACCATTTTTCAAAATCAGTCATCATGCCTATTGAACGCATTCACCAATTTTTAAGGTTTCCACTGCAGCCTGCTGTAGCATGATGCTGAGCTGGAGACCTGTATTTGGTCACACAACTATGTTGCTATATCTATTTTGATAGTTTCTCAAACTAAATATTGTGATCAAATAAAAACTTTTTTTTTTTTGCATTATTATTCGGTAGATTGTAATCTGTTAGGTATATTAACCCGATAGAACCTAAGTGCCTGATTATATATATCGAACCCTAACCTAACCTACAAGAAACAGACAAGAAACCGTAAATACAATTAATATTTCAAAAATTGACACACAGAACATTGAACGGTTCACAATCTGTCCACAATTTACAATTTCGCGAGTTAGATTATAATCTAACGGTTTTTACAATCTTACGGTGACATTTCTATTGTTAGGCTGAACATTAAATAGTATATTGTGTGAAAAGCGGCAGATATTCAAAAAAAATTGTACTACAAAAAATACGTGCAATTTATTAATCAATTAATTTTAATTTACATTTAAATAATCAGATGGTTTGAGCGAGACCTAAAGGAGTTGGAGTTTTTAAAGTCCAACACCTTAACGTCTCGCTTAAATCGTCAGATTATTTGAATGTACACTTTTCAGCGTGTAATTAATTCACTCTACCTTAATCTGATGCGCTCGAGTATTTCTGATGATCGATTTTATTTATTTACTATCCTGATCTGCTGTCCTAGACAGACCCACCAATATATATGGTGAAGTTACTCTACAGGGTCCAAAGAATCCCCCTTTATATTAATCTGCCGCGCTGGAGTGAATCCAAAAATCTATTATATAAATAAAATCAGAGCATTATAAATATTGCTAACCCTTTCATAATACTCCCTACGGAAAGGGACAGAACTAGATTTAAAGCTGCCATTTTAGTTTAGTTTAGAGATGTTACATTACAGAATCGGCATCATAGGCTAGTAAAATTTTTTAAAAAAATTGATGGGGTGACCTTGGTCCCGCATTAAAGACCAAAATTGAAAAAAAAAATCGAAACTAAGATTAACTATATAATCATCATCTAGAAAATGATGAGTAGATTCCAAAAATATATAAAACTATAGTTCAATATTTAGTGATTCACAAAAAAATATCATTTAATAAAAAATGTGAATAAGATTCCAAAGGCAAAACTCCAAAAATAATATGGCAGGGCAGTCGTATTTTTTAATTCGTTAAATCAATTTCACTTGTTCCTAGCTTTCTTATTAGTTTTTAAACCTACCCACCAATATGAGACAAGACAATCAATGAATCAATTACATAATTTTAGATCCTACAAGAAATAGAATCGCACCACGGCAACTCGGAAGTGGAGATTAATCAAATACTACAACAGCTATTCGAGACCGATTTTCCGAGTGCTGGCGAGCAGATATCGATTATATACTCGAATAACAATGTATCGAGACAGCCCAATCGAAACTCGATCAGTTTGGGCGATATACACAAGTGCAAAACTATGCCCGATCCGAGAAGGAACGAGAGTACTATGAACGTGTCCGTCACTAAGGAGAGCTTGAAGGAGAGTGAGAGGGAGAGCTCGGAGGGAGTGGGGAAAACGGAGAGTGAGATGTTCATAGAGACGGAGAAACACGCGTTGCCGGATTATTACGATTTGGAGAATAATAATCGGCCGAAGAGGGTCATGCTGAGTTTGGAGGGGCCGAGGTAAATTGCTTTTATTTGTCTTTTTTTTTTATTCACCTTTTTACATTATTGTTTAGAAGGACCGAGGTAAATTGCTTTTATTTGTATTTTTTTTTTCACCTTTTTACATAATAGGCATGATGACAGTAACCAAGAATCAATGAAATTATTAATTTATCTAATGAAATAAGATTCATGGATTATAAAAAACGTGTTTATTTTTCTATTTCGAATGAGATTGCTATTTATTTTGATAAAATAAAACAATAAAATACAGCAATCCGCCATATTGGATTGAACACCAAGAAGCGAATGACGTCACAATTGTTTGTTTTCGAGCTTTGACAATCACACTATTGTTTACTGCACACTGCACAGAGTACATTGGTAAAAACAATAGTGACGTCACAAACGACGCCATGACACTCGCGAGCGTTTTGGCGTGAATTTTAAAATTTAAATTCCAAATGCCAATTTTATCTGCCAAACCTTATTTTTCTGTTGAAATAAGATATTTTTTCGAAGTAGTAGATACTTCCGAACATAATCTGACCATTTCTCAAAATCAGTCATCATGCCTATTGTTTAGAAGGACCGAGGTAAATTGCTTTTATTTGTCTTTTTTGTTACATTATTGAAAAATTTATTGAACATTAGTTTTTGATATTGTAAGAAAAAATAATGTGTAACTTTACACACGAGAAAAAATCCTTTGATTATGATTAAACTAGCTTATGCCCGCGACTTCGTCCGCGTGGAATAAGTTTTGTTGTATCCCTCAGGAACTCCTTTATTTTCCGGGATACAAAGTAGCCTATTTCACTCTCCAGGTCTTCAACTCCCATGCTCTGTTGCGGCGTGTATGAAGGACCAGCCAACAAACAGACACACTTTCGCATTTATAATATTAGTATGATCCTTGCCGATATTATGAAAGCGAAAGTGTGTCTGTCTGTCTGATTACGCTTTTACGGTCTATCTTCTCAAAACATTTTGACATATCCAATAGTGTGTCCTCCGTAAGACCAAAAATTCACATCTTCATTTAGTTTTTGGTTTGATAACCTTTCTAAACTATAAATTACAGAATAAAGAGCATTGCAATTTGATGACGTCACAACCATACAAACTTCCATACTAGAAGCACGTTTTTAAGTTTGATAAAGAGTTGATAATTTTATTCAGTGGCGTGCAGTTCATAGAGGCATAAAAGCGCTGCTTACCCAAATGAATATAAGTCAATACTCAATTTTTTTTTATCCACTACAAGTTAGCCCTTGACTGCGATCTCACCTGATGGTAAGTGATGATGCAGTCTAAGATGGTAGCGGGCTAACCTGTTAGAGGCATGACAGTTATATTAAACCCATACCCCTATTCGGTTTCTACACGGCATCGTACCGGAACGCCAAATCGCTTAGCGGCACGTCTTAACTAGCCACGGCCGAAGCCTCCCACCAGGCCAGACCAGGGAAAATTCAGAAATTATAAATTCCCAAATCGACCCTGCCGGGGATCGAACCCGGGACCTCCGCACCTTAAGACAACAGCGATACACACTGCGCCACGGAGGTCGTCAAGTTTGGATACTAGAAGCACGTTTTTAAGTTTGATAAAGAGTTGATAATTTTATTCAGTGGCGTGCAGTTCATAGAGGCATAAAAGCGCTGCTCACCCAAATGAATATAAGTCAATACTCAATTTTCATCAAACTTCTAATCATGTCTAAATCTTTTTTTTTTATTGTTCAAGATAAACATGCATTGATATTATGGGTATCACACTAGCCATCCTCAAGAAACTAAGCTAGTAAATTGGTATTCTGACTAACTAATGCCTACCCCATCTTCGAACCCTGTGCACGCCACAGATTTTATTATAATATGTGGAATATGCTGTCTTACGACAATATGTTGTTTTCAGAACGCGCACGACCATACAAACTTCCATACTAGAAGCACGTTTTTAAGTTTGATAAAGAGTTGATAATGTTATTATAATATGTAGAATATGCTGTCTTACGACAATATGTTGTTTTCAAAACGCGCACGACCATACAAACTTCCATACTAGAAGCACGTTTTTAAGTTTGATAAAGAGTTGATAATGTTATTATAATATGTAGAATATGCTGTCTTACGACAATATGTTGTTTTCAGAACGCGCACGACCATACAAACTTCCATACTGGAAGCACGTTTTTAAGTTTGATAAAGAGTTGATAATTTTATTATAATATGTGGAATATGCTGTCTTACGACAATATGTTGTTTTCAGAACGCGCACGACCATACAAACTTCCATACTAGAAGCACGTTTTAAAGTTTGATAAAGAGTTGATAATTTTATTATAATATGTAGAATATGCTGTCTTACGACAATATGTTGTTTTCAGAACGCGCACGACCATACAAACTTCCATACTAGAAGCACGTTTTTAAGTTTGATAAAGAGTTGATAATGTTATTATAATATGTAGAATATGCTGTCTTACGACAATATGTTGTTTTCAGAACGCGCACGACCATACAAACTTCCATACTGGAAGCACGTTTTTAAGTTTGATAAAGAGTTGATAATTTTATTATAATATGTGGAATATGCTGTCTTACGACAATATGTTGTTTTCAGAACGCGCACGACCATACAAACTTCCATACTAGAAGCACGTTTTTAAGTTTGATAAAGAGTTGATAATTTTATTCAGTGGCGTGCAGTTCATAGAGGCATAAAAGCGCTGCTCACCCAAATGAATATAAGTCAATACTCAACTTTCATCAAACTTCTAATCATGTCTAAATCTTTTTTTTTATTGTTCAAGATAAACATGCATTGATATTATGGGTATCACACTAGCCATCCTCAAGAAACTAAGCTAGTAAATTGGTATTCTGACTAACTAATGCCTACCCCATCTTCGAACCCTGTGCACGCCACAGATTTTATTATAATATGTGGAATATGCTGTCTTACGACAATATGTTGTTTTCAGAACGCGCACGACCATACAAACTTCCATACTAGAAGCACGTTTTTAAGTTTGATAAAGAGTTGATAATATTATTATAATATGTAGAATATGCTGTCTTACGACAATATGTTGTTTTCAGAACGCGCACGACCATACAAACTTCCATACTGGAAGCACGTTTTTAAGTTTGATAAAGAGTTGATAATGTTATTATAATATGTAGAATATGCTGTCTTACGACAATATGTTGTTTTCAGAACGCGCACGACCATACAAACTTCCATACTGGAAGCACGTTTTTAAGTTTGATAAAGAGTTGATAATTTTATTCAGTGGCGTGCAGTTCATAGAGGCATAAAAGCGCTGCTCACCCAAATGAATATAAGTCAATACTCAACTTTCATCAAACTTCTAATCATGTCTAAATCTTTTTTTTTGTTGTTCAAGATAAACATGCATTGATATTATGGGTATCACACTAGCCATCCTCAAGAAACTAAGCTAGTAAATTGGTATTCTGACTAACTAATGCCTACCCCATCTTCGAACCCTGTGCACGCCACAGATTTTATTATAATATGTGGAATATGCTGTCTTACGACAATATGTTGTTTTCAGAACGCGCACGACCATACAAACTTCCATACTAGAAGCACGTTTTTAAGTTTGATAAAGAGTTGATAATTTTATTATAATATGTGGAATATGCTGTCTTACGACAATATGTTGTTTTCAGAACGCGCACGACCATACAAACTTCCATACTAGAAGCACGTTTTAAAGTTTGATAAAGAGTTGATAATTTTATTATAATATGTAGAATATGCTGTCTTACGACAATATGTTGTTTTCAGAACGCGCACGACCATACAAACTTCCATACTAGAAGCACGTTTTTAAGTTTGATAAAGAGTTGATAATGTTATTATAATATGTAGAATATGCTGTCTTACGACAATATGTTGTTTTCAGAACGCGCACGACCATACAAACTTCCATACTGGAAGCACGTTTTTAAGTTTGATAAAGAGTTGATAATTTTATTATAATATGTGGAATATGCTGTCTTACGACAATATGTTGTTTTCAGAACGCGCACGACCATACAAACTTCCATACTAGAAGCACGTTTTTAAGTTTGATAAAGAGTTGATAATTTTATTCAGTGGCGTGCAGTTCATAGAGGCATAAAAGCGCTGCTCACCCAAATGAATATAAGTCAATACTCAACTTTCATCAAACTTCTAATCATGTCTAAATCTTTTTTTTTATTGTTCAAGATAAACATGCATTGATATTATGGGTATCACACTAGCCATCCTCAAGAAACTAAGCTAGTAAATTGGTATTCTGACTAACTAATGCCTACCCCATCTTCGAACCCTGTGCACGCCACAGATTTTATTATAATATGTGGAATATGCTGTCTTACGACAATATGTTGTTTTCAGAACGCGCACGACCATACAAACTTCCATACTAGAAGCACGTTTTTAAGTTTGATAAAGAGTTGATAATATTATTATAATATGTAGAATATGCTGTCTTACGACAATATGTTGTTTTCAGAACGCGCACGACCATACAAACTTCCATACTGGAAGCACGTTTTTAAGTTTGATAAAGAGTTGATAATGTTATTATAATATGTAGAATATGCTGTCTTACGACAATATGTTGTTTTCAGAACGCGCACGACCATACAAACTTCCATACTGGAAGCACGTTTTTAAGTTTGATAAAGAGTTGATAATTTTATTCAGTGGCGTGCAGTTCATAGAGGCATAAAAGCGCTGCTCACCCAAATGAATATAAGTCAATACTCAACTTTCATCAAACTTCTAATCATGTCTAAATCTTTTTTTTTATTGTTCAAGATAAACATGCATTGATATTATGGGTATCACACTAGCCATCCTCAAGAAACTAAGCTAGTAAATTGGTATTCTGACTAACTAATGCCTACCCCATCTTCGAACCCTGTGCACGCCACAGATTTTATTATAATATGTGGAATATGCTGTCTTACGACAATATGTTGTTTTCAGAACGCGCACGACCATACAAACTTCCATACTAGAAGCACGTTTTTAAGTTTGATAAAGAGTTGATAATATTATTATAATATGTAGAATATGCTGTCTTACGACAATATGTTGTTTTCAGAACGCGCACGACCATACAAACTTCCATACTGGAAGCACGTTTTTAAGTTTGATAAAGAGTTGATAATTTTATTATAATATGTGGAATATGCTGTCTTACGACAATATGTTGTTTTCAGAACGCGCACGACCATACAAACTTCCATACTAGAAGCACGTTTTAAAGTTTGATAAAGAGTTGATAATTTTATTATAATATGTAGAATATGCTGTCTTACGACAATATGTTGTTTTCAGAACGCGTGTGATAAGGCGGCCTTTGGACCCTCGGGCGGATGAGGACAATATGTCAGTTCTGCTGGACTCGTTTGGTGCAGGGCTCATTATCAAGGTGTTCGGGTCACTACTGCTGGAACGAAAGGTCATCGTTATGGGAGACCAGCTCAGGTGAGTGATAATACTCTGTTTTCTTTGACGACTGTTGACCTACTTGATATCAGACTACTGGTAATACAATTGGGTATTTAAGTGTTTTTTTTTTTTTTTTAGTGGTTTAGTGATTGTTTTTTAAAGGATCTCCCAAAAGTCGTAATATCCACGTCCCTTGCTAGTTTTATTTTGAATAAGCATTTCAAACTATCGAAGCCTCCCACCAGGCCAGAGCAGGGAAAATTCAGAAATTACAAATTCCCAAATTGACCCTGCCGGGGATCGAACCCGGGACCTCCGCACGTTAAGACAACAGCGCTACACACTGCGCCACGGAGGTTCTAGTTCCTTCATTATTATGGACTGCCGCAGAGTGACGTCTCCACTACCTCCACTACAGCCCATTGACGTCCCACTGCTGGGCACAGGCCTCCACTGTCATAGGAGAGAGGGAATTAGAGCTCAGACCCACCACGCTGCTCCAAAACGGGTTGTACTTTAACGTATTATCATGTTAGTGATAATAACCGGGACCGACGGCTTAACGTGCTCTCCGAGGCACGGGGGTGAAACACCACCAACTTCCTAACTCCGGGCTAGTACTGGGAATTTCTAATCAGAAAAACCCGATACTTAATTATGACTCGAACCCAGGGCCTCGTCGGCCACATTCAAGCATGCTAACCACTAGACCAACGAGGCAGTTGAGGACCAAGTGACGTCTGCTTCTATTCAATACATGTTAATTCTTCTACAGCGTAATCTCTTCGTGTATGGAAGCGTTACAGAGTGCTCTGTATCCATTTGTATGGCAACAGCCTCTGATCTCCGCGATCCCTTCCCAGATACAGAGAGATGTGCTCACAGCTCCCTTACCCATCTTAGCGGGGATGCTGGCACATCATCATCCGTCGCAATTTGAGGAGGTGGGCACTGAGAGAATGTTTAATAGGCATGATGACTGATTTTGAGAAATGGTCAAAGGTGTGATTATGTATGGATTGCCGATCCAATCGTAAAAGTTCGGCGTCAAAGTAAAGTAAACCATAAACGCATTGAAATAGAGCTCAATTTCGTGTATCTGTCACCGTAAGATTGTAAAAATCGTTAGATTATAATCTAACTCGCGAAATTCTAAACTGTCGAAAGATTGTAAACTGTTCAATGTTCTGAGTGTCAATTTTTGAAATATTCATTTTATTTACGTTTTCTTGTCTCTTTCTTGTAGGTTAGGTTAGGGTTCGACATAAATAATCAAGTAGTGCACTTAGATGTTATCAAGTTTAAATACCTATCAGATTACAATCTACCGGAAAATAATGCGTTAAATTCTAATATTTCGACAGTTTAGAATTTCGCGAGTTAGATTATAATCTAACGGTTTTTACAATCTTACGGTGACATATCCATTCTCTTATATTTATGATATCGGACATACCTAAACGTATAAGAATGGATACACGAAATTGAGCTCTAACCCAGTAAGTTTATGTTACTTTGACACCGAACTTAGACGATTTGATCGACAATTCCTACACAATTGGGGGGCAGGTTATGTTCGGAAGTATCTACTATTTCGAAAAAATATATTATTTCAGCAGAAAAATAAGGTTCGGTAGATAAAATTGGCATTTGAAATTTAAATATTAAAATTCACGCCAAAACGCTCGCGAGTGTCATGGCGTCGTTTGTGACGTCACTATTGTTATTACCGATGTACTCTGTGCAGTGTGCAGTAAACAATAGTGTGATTGTCAAAGCTCGAAAACAAACAATTGTGCCAACAATTGTTTGTTTTCGAAGCAAACACCAAGAAGCGAATGACACGCTTCTTGGTGTTTAATCCAATATGGCGGATTGCTGTATTTTATAGTTTTATTTTATCAAAATAAACAGCAATCTCATTCGAAATGGAAAAATAAATACGTTTTTTATAATCCATGAATCCTATTTCATTAGATAAATTCATAATTTCATTGATTCTTGGTTACTTGTCATCATGCCTATTGAAGTGAAAACTTCTTTATAGGCCTATTACGCTGACTTTTCACAGGGCCCTGTGCGTGACCGCTAGTTAGAGCGTCGCTTATTACACAGCAATAAGGACCAATATAGGGACCCTATATCTTATTACACTACACTGATTCAAGTGTAAGGGTCCCTGTGGAAAGTGCAGTGTAATAGGCCTGTTAGACGCAATTGAGCACATTTTGGTAGTGGGTTAAACTTTGGAAACGCGATGTTACGAAGACAAAAGGTCTTAAATATAAATGTCAGCGTAAGATTGTAAAAACCGTTACATTATAATCTAACTCGCGAAATTCTAAACTATCGAAAGATTAGAATTTAACGCATTATTTTCCGGTAGATTGTAATCTGATAGGTATTTAAACCTGATAAAACCTAAGTGCCCGGCCTGCGGCCGGGCCCTACTTGATTATTTATGTCGAACCCTAACCTAACCTACAAGAAAGAGACAAGAAAACGTAAATAAAATGAATATTTCAAAAATTGACACTCAGAACATTGAACAGTTTACAATCTTTCGACAGTTTAGAATTTCGCGAGTTAGATTATAATCTAACGGTTTTTACAATCTTACGGTGACATAAATATAGTACATTCGTAATTAAACTTTAATGCGTTAGTTTTAAGGTTTATATTTGAAAAAAAATATTTTTATAAATTTTTACCATTTAAATTTTTGAATTTGTCTCTAGCAACACAGTGCATTAATAGTACATTACTGCAGCGGCCAGCAAAACAGGCATTGAAGGACGAACGTGTAAATGTGGGCCGAGGCGAAGCCGAGGCATACATACGTGAGTCCATCAATGCCTAGTTGTGGCCAAGGCTTGTATAGTACTTTTCTCAAATAATGCGCGGAAATTAAAACTAAGTAGTACCTAGACAGAACTTTTTATTTAAAAATATTTTTCTCTCGATTTTGGCGGTAACAAGTTTTCTATTACGGCTCTTGCCGCCTCTTGAATTTCAGATGGCGTTAAAGTAAGTTCATCACTTGAACTCATTTTGTCAAATACATTTCAAAATCAATGACGAACAACGAACAACAATAATTTTTGCCGTGTTAAAGTGTTCATTTGTTTTTTTTTCAATAAACAGCTCTCTATTTGTAAGCTAGTTCGAAATTTAAATAATACCTTTGATAAGTTACTTCCTTGGTTGCCATGTTTCGGAGTAAAAGATCGTTCCATTTTTAAATTACACGACAGATATGAATTTAATTTAAGTTATGAATGTAATTTATTAGGCCGCCAAACCACGACAGATATGGATTTTCATACAACTTTTGCTGGTCGCTGCTCGCATGTATTTGGCCAGTACGGCAATTTCGATTTATCTCGAAGAAGGTTGTCAAAATAATGCTCAAATTTCCAAGCATGTTTGAAAAAATGCCAATTTTGTTACCGAATTAGAAAAGTGTTTCATTATCTCGCAGGGCATGTTAATAGACTTGGCTCACCCGTCCAAGGTCCTGTTCTACCAAGGCGACGAATCCACCATAGTGCCCACGGCCAGCTACAAAACTCTAAAGACCTCCCTACAGATGGAGTCAAAGACTAACAAGCAAGAGGACACGAAGACGCGGAATGTGATGATATCGGAGGCGTTTTTGAGGTTCTTCGTCGACATTCTGGGGGATTTCTGGCGGTTCTTCTCCGAAAAGGAAATGAAGGATGGCGATTTGGGGAAGGACGGAGTCGTTTTTGATGTGAGTTTTGATTTTTATCGCGTGTTTTCCCACACATTGCAGGGCTTGCGGAAAACAAATTTTGAAAATCTTTTTTTTTTTAATATTATTGAGTACCAATTATTAAGAGGCCGGTGATCGCCGCTCGCAATTTCTATTCGACCCGCAAATATAAATTTGCCGAAATTCTCTATTTGGCTGATGACACATGACCGCGTGCAAACGCGATAGCAATATGAGCGTACAGAATTTGTTATACGTTTAGTCTTGTTCCGGAAATACCAAAAATGATGAATGATAACTTGTTGTGTTTTTCACTTCGTGTTGTTATTCGGGAACTTGACAATATAGGCTATGCTCCTGGTCAATTAGTACGTAACATATCGTCGGTTTTAATATGATACAAATAAGGAGAAAACATGTCATTCATGTCGTAAAAACAAGCAAAACGCCATGCGCTTACATTTAATTTTGGGAAAATATTTTGAAAACATAATTATCCAGGGGCCTAGATAAATACAAGTTCAATCTTAATAATCGCATAATCTGGTGGAAATATTCTCGAATTACGAATCATTTTGGTATTACGTTTGTATGGGCAGTTCACCCTCCGCTGGCACCTTAAGTACCAATATAATTATAATCTAGCCAGTAAATCTTTAATAGAACCTATACTGAAATAAAAAGTATGTTTTACTGTTTCCAAGGCGCAAGTTTATTGTTATTCGCCAAAAAAGATTTGGTGGGTGAGTTTTTTTTTCAAAATAGTTCAAAATTAAATAACATTACATTGGCTAGTTACCACCCTACCGGCAAAGACGTGCCGCCAAGCGGTTTAGCGTTCCGGTACGATGCCGCGTAGAAGCCGAATAGGGGTATGGGTTTAATACAACCGCCATGCCCCTAACAGGTTAGCCCGCTACCATCTTAGACTGCATCATCACTTACCATCAGGTGAGATCGCAGTCAAGGGCCACCTTGTAGTGGATAAAAAAAAATTACAGGGCTTGCGGAAAACAAATTTTGAAAATCTTTTAAGAACCTATTCTGAAAAGCATATGGTTGTGAAAATTCGGCAAAAGAGATTTGCTGGGTGGGTTTTTAAAATAGTTCCAAATTAAATATCAATAGGTACAGTGTAACTTTTGCCAACGGCTATGGCAAACTATGAGTTATCCCGGCGTAAAAATTATATTCTTTCTGGGGTATAAAATATCCGCTCTTTATCGAAATATTATGACAGACAGACAATGTTAGGCATTTTAAATATTTTCTGATATTTAATAGATACTATGGAGTAAAGTATTTACTGATATTTAATAGATACTATGGATTCGCTTGAAGAATGTCATCGTAACAAATTAAATACGTCATTAATTGATATAAACTGAGAAGTCGTCTTATTGATGAGAACTTGGAATCATGCCTAAAATTAGAAACATCAACATACAAACCTGCCCCCTAATTGTGTAAGAATTGTCGATCAAATCGTCTAAGTTCGGTGTCAAAGTAAAATAAACCATATCGTTATTGAGTTAGAGCTCAATTTCGTGTATCCATTCTTATATGTTTAGGTATGTCCGATACTTTAAACGTATGAGAATGGATACACGAAATTGAACTCTATTTCAATAATGATATGGTTTATTTTACTTTGACGCCGAACTTTTACGATTGGATCGGCAATTCTTACATAATCACACCTCTGACTTACTCAAACTTTCCAGGGAGATAGATGCAAGCATATTGTTCGCATTAATATATATTTATTAAGTATGAAATTTAGTTTTATTTAGTGTACTAAAAGTTTACTAAATAAGCAGATTTGGCTCCCAATTTTTTTTTGGAATTGTTGTAATATTCATATTTGGCACTTTGGCTAATAAGTTTGCCGACCGCTGGCTTAACCAATCTCTCCATCTTTACAGAAAGAGGCCTTCATCAAGAGCGCATCATCAAAACAGGTGCAGTATTTCTTGGAATGGTTCACCGAAACGGCGATGTTCAACCATTTCATACAAAACATGGCGCTATGCTTCCGCGACCTACCGTTACCGAGCGATTACATCAACACCGGCCTAGTCGATACCCCTTTACCTAATTACTATGAACTGTTCCATGAGAGGGTTAAAAGTAGGACGAAATCCGAGAAGAGTAATAGCAAAATCGATTATAAGAACGCCGTTAATAAAAAAGTTAGGTTGTTGAAAAGTAAGTTGCGCGATTTGGTTACTTAATTGAAAGTAACTTTAAGTATTTAGGTATTTTAATTGAAATAATCAACTCACGATGTTCACTTGTGACGTGAGAAACAAGATTGTACTGCATCGGGGCTTCGAATAAATGCGATGAAGTGCTGTAAATGAGCAGGCGGGTCATCTGATGGTAAGTGATCACCGCCGCTCATAATAATTTGCAGTACCAGGCGAACCGCCAATTTTTTTTTTAAGGAATTTATTCATCCTCCCCTTGACTGACCCCACATTTATATAAATTACTAGCTAATGCCCGCGACTTCGTCTGCGTGGATCGAGGTTTTTTGGTTCCCGTGGGAACTCCTTAGTTTTCCGGGATAAAATGTAGCCTATGTGCTATTCCAGACTATAATCTATCTCTGTGCCGAATTTCGGCCAGATCCGTTAAGCCGTTGGGGCGTGATTGAGTAACAAACATCTATACATCCATACATCCACACATCCATACATCCATACATCCATACATCCATACATCCATACATCCATACATCCATACATCCACACATCCATAAATCCATACATCCATATATCCATACATCCATCCAAACTTTCGCATCTATAATATTAGTATAGATTTCTTACGCATTTTTACGTCGCGTCCGACGCTGACGTCACTCGTAGTATAAGTACTGAAATATGGCCTTCTCTTTAGAGTAACCGTGGAATTAAGAGATCCTGGATTCAGTTCCAGAAAGTATTACAATGGAAAAAATATTGTTTTAATTCGGTACTATTTATCGGTATTTTTTATCTAGATGATTTTTAAATTTCAATTATTATATTATAATTGATTTCAAAATACTTTGATTTTAAAACTTATCGGTCTTTATTTCAAACATTCCGTTACTTTTTAACTTAATTACTTTTATGACTTTCAAAATGCGAACTTGTTGTACAAACTTTTTAAGCAATTTTTTTAGGTCTGTGTATATTTTTTAGAGTGCGTCTATTAATACGGGTACTGTACGAACAATTTATAATTATTAATACGGTTACTGGAAAAACAATTTATTATTCGAAAGATTACAATTTAACGCATTATTTTCCGGTAGATTGTAATCTGATAGGTATTTAAACCCGATAAAACCTAACCTAAAAGCACTACTTGATTATTTCTGTCGAACCTAACCTACAAGAAAGAGACAAGAAAACGTAAATACAATGAATATTTCAAAAATTGACACTCAGAACATTGAACAGTTTACAATCTTTTTTAATAAATGTACGAATAAATATAATTTATTCGTACAGTACCTGTACAAATAGTCACTTCGTATTTTTTAAGCTTTATAGTCTAAAATGTAAACGGTGCCTTAGAAACATGCCTATTAGAGTTAGTTGTTTATTAAACAAAATATTGTTTTAGTATCTCAAAATTCTGTCACAAAAACCTAGTAAGAGTTTTGACGTATGTTGAAAATCTATGGTTAATGATTTTCATGGTTTTTTTTTATTACTTCGATTTTATGCTCCAGATTCTAGTTTTAGAATGCCTTGATTATATCTACAGGCGAACAGAGAATTTTTTTTTTAACCGCTACAAGTTAGCCCTTGACTGCGATCGCACCTGATGGTAAGTGATGATGCAGTCTAAGATGGTAGCGGGCTAACCTGTTAGGGGCATGACAGTTATATTAAACCCATACCCCTATTCGGTTTGTACACGGCATCGTACCGGAACGTTAAACCGCTTGGCGGCCCGTCTTTGCCGGTAGGGTGGTAACTAGCCACGGCCGAAGCCTCCCACCAGGCCAGACCAGGGAAAATTCAGAAATTATAAATTCCCAAATTGACCCTGTCATTGGCATCAACCAAACCATCAAAAATTTCGTTACACGTCAAGTCTAACTAGGGGTTAATGTAATAATTGACAGACAATAAAAAAGCATAGTGCCTTTTGTAGTTTAACTCGAACTAGATGTTAATGAAATTGACAGACTGTAAAATATTATACTGTACCTTTTTGAAGTTTAATTTTAACTGTTACAATAATAATTATTTAGCTCCTCATAACCTGGTGAATGTTTATAGACTTGTAAGAAAGATTAAAAAATCGCTTAATGCCCGTGACTTCGTCCGCGTGGTTTGAGGTTTTTCGGTTCCCGCGGGAACTCTTTAATTTTCCGAGATAAAAACTAGCCTATGTGCTATTCCAGACTATAATCTATCTTTGTGCAAAATTTCATCCAGTTCCGTTCAGCCGTTGGGGCGTGATTGAGTAACAAACATCCATACATCCAGACATCCAGACATCCATACATCCATACATCCATACATCCATACATCCATACATCCAACCAAACTTTCGCATTTATAATATTAGTAAGATTATAGAATTGGCCACACTTTCTATTCTATTGGTGGAAACGCAACCTATTCTAATAGTATCTCCAATGAGCTGAACTATGCAAATGAAAGGACAGTGACCAAATTCGCCTAAGAATCAACACGTGTTTAAAATATACAGTAATTCTTAGCTTATTTTATAACCTTTATTTCAAATATTAGAATTCAACAGACACTTCAAATTAATTACAAAATAAATAAATGCGTATTAAGTTGATTACAATACGTTTTCGTCACTCGATTGTTAACCATAGATTAATAACTTACAGATTATTATAATATGCCATACCACCGCTTGAGCGCTAGATCCCTATCGTAAGAAACAAGATAAAAGCAGCTTAAAGTGCTAAGTGCGCTAGTATTCTGAATCTCGCAACGCCATCTGTTGAAAGTAGAATAATTTTATATATCTACCGCCATCTGTAATGTTTTTGATGAACTACGGCGAATCTTTTCTTATCTACATACTGTTTACAGCTCTATTACAATTGGAAAAAGATGGTATTTATTTACTGCCTTGTTGGTCTAGTGGTTAGCATATTCGACTGCGGCCGACGAGGTCCCGGGTTCGAGTCCCGGGTCGGGCCATAATTAAGTATTGGGTTTTTCTAACTAGAAATTCTCAGTACTAGCCCGGAGTTAGGAAGTTGGTGGTGTGTCACCCCCGTGCCTCGGAGAGCACGTTAAGCCGTCGGTCCCGGTTATTATCACTAACATGATAATACGTTAAAGTACAACCCGCATTGGAGCAGCGTGGTGGGTCTAAGCTCTAAAACCCTCTCTCTTATGAGAGTGGAGGCCTGTGCCCAACAGTGGGACGTTAATGGGCTGTAGTGGTGGTATTTATTCGTTCAAGCAAATTGATTGTGAAAGTTGAAATAACCTCATAATTGTAAATAGTTTTGGTAATAAGTCATTTCTTAGCAAGTGTCCGTTGTTTCAATCTGCTCTCAAGTATAAAAAGGTATTTATTTGAACCCAGTAATCAATGTTTTATGACTGTTGGTTCTTAGGCGAACTTTGTATGGGGACGGAACAATGTCCTTTTCTTATTATTTCATGGATCTCTGATAAAGTCATCCCCGGTGAAAGCTCAGCCTTATCAGTACACCAGTCACTTTAATTAGGTATATAATCTGTTGTGCCGACATATTAAATGCAATAAAAAAAACTATTACTAAATACATATCATTGTCTTAGATCTGTTCGATTTTAAAGCTATTGTTAAATTCATCTGGATGGACGTTATTACGGTATATAATATTGCGCACAAATTGTATTTGAAACAGTTTGTTTTTTATATAAATAATAATAAATAATAAATATAGTTTATTTCAGGCAATTTTAATTTAATTTATTTGAACTACCCACAGAATTACAAGTAGTAGGAATACAAAATGTTGTATGGCTTAGGCAATAGGTAACAAGCAATTCAATTTATAGGTAGTTACATCATGCACATAGGAAAAGTCGTACATAACTGACACAAGAATACATTGGGGAATTATTAATAAATAATTAAGATTACTGATACAAGACTATAAAAAAATAATGAAAATAACTATCAATAATTACAAACCCATACTTAACAAAACAGAGAAACAGTATGACATTAAAAAAATTACGTTACTATTAATCTAAAAGCAAAATTTTAAGTAATTACAATGTAAAAAAAAACGGAAATAAAAATAGGGTAAAAGTAAAACATATTAAAAATACGTCAATGAATATAACGACACTGTCGTAACCCAAACTAACGATGGTTGTTTTAAATGGATCGAGTATTATGAAACTTTATACACGGTGTTATTAATTATCGGTTATGATTTAATCGAAATTACGGTTTGTTTAAAAAAAAAACTGGATAAAAAGTAAGAAAAGAAAGTAAGATTATGTGCTAAGAAATTGTCCAATGACGTATCTTAGACCTTATTGCTTGACGTTAAGATTTTAAACCCAAGAACAACAGAGACTCGTGATATCTATCCATCGTAGTCGGACTTCGAATATGGCGCGTAGGCAACAACCAATACCTTTTTTTGACGACCTCCGTGTCGCAGTGTTAATCGCCGTTGTCTTAACGTGCGGGAGGTCCTGGGTTCGATTCCCGGCAGGGTCAATTTCGGAATTTATAATTTCTGATATTTCCCTGGTCTGGCTTGGTGGGAGGCTTCCGGCAAAGACGTGCCGCCAAGCGATTTAGCGTTCCGTTACGATGCCGTGTAGAAACCGAATAGGGGTATGGGTTTAATTAACTCCCACGCCCCTAACAGGTTAGCCCGCTACCATCTTAGACTGCATCATCATTTACCATCAGGTGAGATCGCAGTCAAGGGCTAACATGTAGTGGATAAAAAAAAAAGTTACGGACGCGCGTATTGGCTGAGATATTTAAAAAAAAATACCTAAACGGCGCACCTAACTTATAAAAGTGGTATACTTTACCAAGTTTTTGAAACCGCTATAATAAACTTCAACGTTTTATTTTTATTTAAGCATGTCCATCCGGATGAATGAGTCGATTTTGATGATATTTTTCTACTCATCGCTCGCAGCTGTGAGTTTTTATACGTTTTATTGTAGTCAAGTTAGATTTAAGTTCCTGTACACAATTTTATTTAAGTATTGTAAATATTTATAACTTTTAAAATATCAGTCTGAAATAAAAAGTTAGTGATGTTTTTCTGGTATTTCATTTCACTATTCCGCTACTAAATACTTTCTGATTTAACATAATTCGTATAGGTCCACTGATTGAAATATTTGTTAAATTGTCTCTATTCATCTATTCTATTAATTGTATTTACGTTTTCTTGTGTCTTTCTTGTAGGTTAGGTTAGGGTTCGACATAAATAATCAGGTAGGTAGTGCCCTTACGTATTATCGGGTTTGTATACATAACAGATTACAATCTACCGAAAAATAATGCGTTAAATTGTAATCAGCTTACAATTTCGCTAGTTAGATTATAATCTAACGGTTTTTGCAATTTTACGGTGACAGATACAGACCATGGCATCGTCGGCCAAGTTTCCGATATCGACGTGCCGAAGTTGACCCAAGCGCAGCCAAGGTCAAAGGCTACTATGCAATAAATATTTTTTTCATCACAATAAACAAAAAATGATTAATTATACCACCCCAAATGGTCAAATGGATTGGTTTACTAAATTATTCATATTATCAGAATGATTTCAAAATAATCTATGTCGCAGTTAGATGTAAAATATATCTGTTTAGTGAAATAACTGGTAGCGTGGAAAAATGTGAACGCCGCATTGTAAAATTTACAATACAATATTAAGGTCAAAAACTCAAAGTTTTTTTAAAATTGGTGCCTACACAGTCAACCTTCTGAACGCCATGTTTGCAAAGTATAACACGTGATGGTGATAATTAAATAACGTTATCTTAAAAGAAAAGCTACGAGGGTTCCAAACGCGTGGTCTGAGAAGAGCCCGCATGTCAAATTACCATATCGCAAGCGGCAAGCCCCATGCTCCATAATCAGAGCCATATCGGAATCAGGAGACATTACCATCGCTTATTTTAATATTATTGACGTTCGTGTTTAAGAATTATAATCGTTATTTAAGGGACGTCAAGGCACGTGACATAAAGCTGCGATTTTGAAATAATACTGCTTTAAGCGATAGCAGTAGCCCCCCTGGGGCACCTCGACTCTACTCAGTCTTGTCTACCCTGTTTTTTTGTATGGTGTTTGTTTGTTATGGTGTATCTACACCATAACAGCATCACGCTGAGCCGTTGCCCTTTCTTTTTGGAATTATTTTGTCACCGTCTAGTTCGTAAGTTATTTTATTTGTTTATTTCTTTACTACTAAGTTTGTGTTTGTACATTCACTGTGAATGGTAATTCCAAATAAAGATTTTATTTATTTATTTACCCTATCAGAGTGCCTTTATAAAGCGCGAGTTTTCTCACATACCCCATTTATTTCAGCCGTACTTACTATAGAACGTATCACAATGACAATCCGGCTAAACGTCAAGGCTAGAATACACAACGGCACCATTTTGTAATACGGCGTATTCTATTAGGCGACGGCATAAACAAATGTCCCCCATAGATAAACACTAATAGCCCTATTACCCTGCACTTTCCACAGGGCCCTGTGGTTAGGGTGGACGTGGCCGCAATATAGAGCGTCGCTTATTGCATTGCAATAAGGATCAAACCAGGGACCCTTACTCACTAGGTGTTATTACACTACACTGATTCAAGTGTAAGGGTCGCTGTGAAAAGTGCAGTATAATAGACCTATAAGTACCCACGCCCATAGACACTCTGGGCATTTTTAAAAACTCAGTTTTCCCATTAAGTCTGCGACATATAATATTATAGAGTCGATCATTGTAAAATGACTTAATTTCAATATTTATAGATACAGTATTTCGATCGATAAAGGAGATTAGATTTCTTAAGTTAGACAGATCGGCATTTTAAGTGTTTTATTATTTTCAAAATTCTAGAAAATACGCTTCGGCTTCTTTGTTCTTATATAACTAGTTATAACCTCTTCTTTTCCATTGAAATTAGGACATTCTGGCCACAAACTGTAAAATACTATGGTTCGGCCCCAACTGAGACCTCGCGGTATCCATAAGATAGTTTTAACTATATATTGTAATAGTTAACTTTTAACATTAAACGCAAAAGAGCTAAAGAGTTATTGGAGAAACGAATAAACTTTTACAGAACGCCATCTATTCACATCATTCTGAAGTTCTGTTAAAAATACTGTAGCTCATTAAAAATTAAATAATTTCGTTTCCATAAAATATTTATCTCATTTTAGTATTTGTTGTTCAAGTACAGGATATAATTCAAATAATTGATCAAGTTTCAGGCTCAGCCTTTCAGAAAATTTAGAGTTCTGAGGTCAACTTTGGACGTTAGAAAAATCTCCACTTTGAAAGCCCCCCATTTCGTCAATTTTAGGGGGAAAATTAAAAACAACAATTTGTACTCTATTCCTAATTATCTTTAAAATAATATACCGCAACCTTATGTAACGCTATAAAAAATATTTTACGTCGCATTCGCTTCTATGAGAGCCCTCCTGAAATAAAGATTTTTATAAGTTTTTAAGCCATAACTATTGGCTGGAGGCCATCGGTTTACATACTATATAAAAATTTGAAGTTATTAGGTTCAGTAATTCAGAAGTTATAAGGCTCTGACAGACTGACGGACGGACGGGCGGACGGACAAGTGCAAATTCACTCAAGTAGACTCAGAGACCTTCGCTTCGCTTGGTCAAAAAGACACCTCTAAATCATTTATGCAGAGAAAGTGTTATCAATATTTTTAATGCTCTCATTTCAGTTTAGTTTAGAAATTGTGTACAACAGAATCAGCCCCATTGAATGACTTCTCACTGTGATACATAAGTTATACTTAATGCTAAGATGGTAGAACTATTCCTAAATGATTTCTACACAGCATCGTTCCTCATCAGTCATACCATACTTAATATTATAAATGCGAGAGTGTGTTTGTTTGTTGGTTTATTGGTTGGTGGTTTGTCCGTCAATCACGCCGTAACGGAACAACGGATCGACGTGATTTTTGCCATGGGTATAGTTGAGGACCTGGAGAGTGGCATAGGCTACTTTTTATCCCGGAAAATTAGGGAGTGCCTGTGGGAATCAGCTAGTTAGATAAAAATTAATGTGTAGATAGGCCAACCAAGTACCAACCTAGAAGTGGTATACTTAATCTCAAATTTGGAAGGAATTTATGCAAACCCATACTAATATTATAAATGTGAAAGTGTTTCTGTCTGTCTGCCCATTTGCGAGTCTGTTACGCTTTCACGGCCCACCTGTTTAACCGATTTTGATGAAATTTGGTACAGGGATAGTTTGTATCCCGGGGAAGGACATATGCTACTTTTTATCCCGGATAATTAAGGAGTTCCTGCGAGAATTGAAAAAACTTAATCCAGGCGGGCGTTATCTAGTTTTCAATTAAATATCAACAATAATTAAGAAAACATAAATTGTGTGACGAGTTATGTTTTCCGTTAACGGTTATTTATTATGCCAATAATAATATTTTTGTTTTTTTTTTCGCTTCTGCGAAATCGGTATTTCGAATTGTTTATTGTTTATTCATTTATTGCATGATTGTAAGTTACATGAAAAGATGTTACATAAAAATGGTACATATTACAATCTGCCAAATAATGGCGTGCAAAATTAAAAAAAAAAAAAAAATAATGGAGTCGAGCATTTTAAAAATAACAAAATATGAATCTTAATGAACGAAAGCAATTATTCGAAGCATCAGAATTGAATAGATCAACGGGGTAGAAAGGTATAGGGTATATAGGACATAAACACTAACAATAACTACAATCCCTACAGCCCATTAACGTCCCACCGCTGGGCACAGGCCTCCACTCTCATAGGAGAGAGGGAATTAGAGCTTAGACCCACCACGCTGCTTCAATGCAGGTTTTTTTTTTATCCACTACAGGAACAGGTTAGCCCTTGACTGCGATCTCACCTGATGGTAAGTGATGATGCAGTCTAAGGTAGCGGGCTAACCTGTTAGGGGCTTGGCAGTTATATTAAACCCATACCCCTGTTCGGTTTCTACACGGCATCGTACCGGAACGCTAAATCGCTTGGCGGCACGTCTTTGCCGGTAGGGTGGTAACTAGCCACGGCCGAAGCCTCCCACCAGGCCAGACCAGGGAAAATTCAGAAATAATAAATTCCCAAATTGACCCTGCCGGGGATCGAACCCGGGACCTCCGCACATTTAGACAACAGCGCTACACACTGCGTCACGGAGGTCGTCAAGGTTGGCTTTAACGACTAATATCGCGTTAGTGATAATAACCTGGACCGACGACTTAACGTGCTCTCCGAGGCACGGGGTTGACACACCACTAACTTCCTTACTCCGGGCTTACCACTGAAAATTTTTAGATAGAAAAACCCAATAGTTGTTATGGCCCGATCCGGGACTCGAACCCGGGACCTCCAGCCGCAGTCGAACATGCTATCCACTAGACCAACGAGACAGTTTGAATACTATGAACCGTACACGACAATACATCCGCCTCTGCATTGAGGTATTTGTTTCATCCAAGGATATAGCTATGTTAGATTTAGTACACATTGATAAATTCAAGAAGAAAAGTGATTCTCATAATGTGAATACTAGAAATAAAAATAAACTTGTAATACCTGCTTCTAGGCTTAGTAAAACGAGCAATTCATTTGTTGGAAACAGTGTCCGCTTCTACAATAAGCTCCCAGAAGACATGTAAAGATGTCTCTGAATAAGTTCAAAGTTAATGTAAAACGTAAACTCATTAAAAAATCCTATTACCATGTAAAGGATTACTTAAACGGCAAGGAAGCTTGGCAATGATTTGATCTAATGGCTTTGATAGTTCCATAATTAAGATGATTTGTTAAATGGTGATAATGAAAATAAAAAACTCGGCTGAGTTTGTTGTGGGCTCTTCTCAGACCAGGGCGCGTTTGGAACCCTCGTAGCTATAGTTTTAAGATACCGTTACTGATTGTCACCATTATATTTTACAAATAACTGGACGACAATGAGTGTAGTTTATCTACCTAAATTGAATACACATTATTTTACTTTAGAATTAATAGATTCTGATAAAAAATGTGACACCATCTCAAAACCACTAATAATTAAACATTTGAATATTTACGGAAAATTAAACTTTTCGCGTCCATTCAAAGGAAAACGGATGTGAAGTATAATAGTGGTGACTCACGGACTATGTATGATGCGACTTTGAAAATTCCACTCACTTATTATGGTATTACCTTCATTTTAATATGAATAGAAAACGATTTGTGATGATTACGAATGATTGATATTTTGTACATCTATCCACCATCCCATTTGCTGGGCATATGGCTACACTCTCATAAGAAAGAGGGTGTAATATGTACTCGATTCAAATGAAATGATTTATTTATTTCATTTAGGACAACTTGTGTCACTTATGAAACGTTAAGACTACCACCGGTTCGGAAAACTGATTCTACTGAGAAGAGCCGGCAAGAAACTCAGCAGTTGCTCTTTTCATAGAAAAGAAAAGGTTACAATATGTAGACTACACAACACATACGTTACAAGTATTACACTGACTTGTGGGTCACTGGATGCGAGGCCGGTTGCTTCCATGACACTTTGTCATTAATAAAATCATCGATAGTGTAACAACTTCGACTTAACAAATGCTGTTTAACACAGTCTTTAAATCTATGTAATGGCAAATCCAGAAACTCTTTGGGAAATCCAGAACTCCTCAATAAATCGATGTAGGTTGTATACTCATCGATTTGGAAGAAAGGTGCATTGAAAATGTTATTTCTTAACTGAAATCCCCAATACCTAATAAATTTAATGCCCGACCGGGAATCGAGCCCAGGACCTCGTGATCCGCAGTCGACTATGCTAACCGCTAGACTAACATGGCAGGTACATGTAGCGTGTGTATTTTTAGGTGAAAATGAACACACGAAATAACTTTTTGATCAGAAATATCGATTTCTGCACCATGTAACCAATCGATTAAGCGCTTCAATAGGAAATTGATTTCAACAACTTAGAATGATATTTGACCTACGAGTTTTGATACTATGACATAAATCGTAGGTTAAAGTTTAAACGTTATTCGGAATTGGTGAAATTGGCACTAATTAACTACACGGTTCAAACTATCGGTAGATAAAAATTATGACGTTTCACATTTATGCAGTTCGAATTAGAAAGCATATGTTTAAACATAGCCCGAATTTTGAGAAATACCTAGTTCTTTGAAAACGGAACCGATTTTATTCAAATTTTACCAATAGATAGTTTGACTTTTGGAGAGGATTTCAAACCTTCTTAATACCTTAATACTGACAGGCGATATAGTCTGTGTCTTCCTTTATTATTCATTGTTTTGCAGACATACTCTATGTCACCACAATTGACAAGTGTCACTTTTGACATATGACACAATATAAATCTGTCTCTGTTGTCTCTGATCTTGTATGAAAAAGTTTTACCCAACGGTTTTTGTTTTGTAACTAGTTTTTTAACCGTAACTGTTCTACTTTTTGTGTAAACTGTGAACTGTAAAGTTTCTGATGTATGCACCATATTAAATAACTATTGATTACAAAGTGATGGGTGTTTGATTGGGCGGAGCCCTCCTTACCCATAGAGTAGTATTTATTCCGTACCCCATAATGACGTTTAACAGTTATTGAAACAGTTCGAATTAGAAAGCATGTTTTTAAACATAGCCCGAATTTGGGAAATACATAGTTCTTTGAAAAACGGTACCGATTTTATTCAAATTTTACCAATAGTTTGACTTTTGGAGAGGATTTCAAACCTTCATAATACCTTAATACTGACACTCACTACCTTTAAATACTTACCTACGTACTGTAAATAGTTTATTTTACTTTAACCATACAGGCGAACTTCTGAGATTCTTACTGGCTCTTCTCAGTACAATTTCTTCCCGAATTGGTGGTTGAGTCAAAATAAGAGGTACCTACCTATACACATGTAAGTATATGTATTATTAGCTGATGCCCGCGGCTTCGTCCGCGTGGATTGAGGTTTTTCTGTGGGAACTCTTAAATTTTCCAGGTTAAAAAAGCAAATAGCTTTTCCAGACTATCTCTGTGCCAAATTTCATCCAGATCCGTTCACCCGTTGTGCAATGATTGAGAAGCAAATCTCCATCCATCCAAACATTCGCATTTATAATATTAGTATAGAAAATACTTGAGATAAACTTTCAGTTTGAGTTCGAAACTTCGAACCCTAGGAGACTCGGTTACTCCATTTTACTAATATTATAAATGCGAAAGTTTGGATGGATGTATGGATGTATGGATGTCTGGATATCTGGATGTATGGATGTTAGTATCTAACTAATATTATAAATGCGCAAGTTTGGATGGATGTGTGGATGTATGGATGTATGGATGGATGTATGGATGTTTGTTACTCAATCACGCCTCAACGGCTGAACGGATCTGGCTGAAATTTGGCACAGAGATATATTATAGCCTGGAATAGCACATATTCTACTTTTTATCCCGGAAAATTATGGAGTTCCCGCGGGAACCAAAAAACCTCCCACGCAGACGAAGTCGCGGGCATTAGCTAGTACTTAATAAAATCAATTGTCTTAGTATAATAGTCCTAAGTGGCAGTTGCAGCATAACAACACAAAGAAGCTATTCAGCGTTACATAACTTTGGTGTGGCGATACAATTGCTCGATCGATTTGCATGAAATTAACTGCAGTCTGCACGATGACTGATGTCACACAGGTTAAAATAATAGTTCTATGAAATTACCACATCGCTGGGTTCCAGTTAAACTGTGGAGATAAGAAAATGTAACTTCTAAATGCTAATTTAAATAGGTAACTTGGTTGTCTGGTAGAGAACGCTTCAAAGTTTAAAGCATTATGGCCGCCAATTGTAAGGATTTTTATTTTTAGTTTTATTGTTTGTGATTATTTCTGTTTTGGTGTACAATACAGAATATTTCATTCATTAATTCAATGGGGCTGATTCTAGACTGCGTAATCCATAAACTAAACTAAAATGACTAAGCACTAACTAAAAGAGATTAGATGATTCCCGCGACTTTGGTCCTTCCTGGTATACAAGTGATACAACCTATCTTCAGTGGCGTGCAGTTCATACAGGCATAAAAGCACTGCTTACCCCAGTGGAAATACGTCAACGCTAATTTTTTATCAAGACGGTCAGTAAATAGATATTCTGACTTACCAATGCCTACCCTAGCTTCAAACACAAAAAAAAATTAAAAAAATTATGAATGATGAATTATGAAAACCCTGTGCACGCCACTGTCTGATCCCTGTACAAAATTTCATCGAAATCGATTGAACAGATGGGCCGTGAAAACGTAGCAGACAGACAGACACTCGCATTCAACAGTCAGATACACGTTTATAATAGGTAGGTAGGTAGGTAGGTAGGGATCCTTAAAGAAGACCTTCATTTGTACAAAACATCAAAGGTACTTTGTACTTTTATTTTCGAAAAATACGTGGTAGGTACCACCTTCACGGTTCAAAACGGTATTATCCGACGCGTTATTAATGTTATGAATAGTCGACGTACGGAGAAGCTCCCGCGCGGCTTAATCCAGCTTCCAGCGATTTTGCACGGACAGACGAACGCCCTATATGTACATAGACCCATTGTCATTAATGACCTCCGCCGACCAAAATGAATCAGAGTGCCTAGTGGGAGATTCTCTTCCCATACGGTTGCGACAATGTTAACACGGATTATGTAATAGTACAAAAGGGCGATCGCGTATCTCTAACAGCTACAGTGTAACGATCGCAATCACCTCTGATTGGATAACACTCTTCCACTATTGGACAAAATCCATTGACGCAGCAAGAATACCATAAATTCAGCCAATCACAACAATTGATACTGTAACAATGATTGATGCAGAAGATTCGGTCGCCCGGCAGGTTAACTACGTATTGTATGGATTTGTCGAGCGCTTGACAGTTGGTCCTTGATAATTCATACTTTCATACTAATATTATAAATGCGAAAGTGTGTTTGTTTGCTGGTTTATTGGTTTGTCCTTCAAAACGCCACAACGGAGCAACGGATCGACATGATTTTTGCATAGGTATGGTTGAGAACCTGGAGAGTGACATAGGCTATTTTTTATCCAGGAAAATTAAAGAGTTCCCGCGAGAACCAAAAAAATTATTACACGCGGGCGAAGTCGGGGGCATCAACTAGTCTTATGTTACTTAATATTATAAATGCGAAAGTTTGGATGGATGTATGGATGTTTGTTACTCAATCACGCCCCAACGGCTGAACGGATCTGGCTGAAATTTGGCACAGAAATAGATTATAGTCTGGAATAGCACATAGGCTACTTTTTATCCCGGAAAATTAAAGATTTCCCGCGGGAACCAAGAAACCTCAAACCACGCAGACGAAGTCGATGGCATTCGCTATTCCACGTAAGTGGTAGTTAACGTTGTCGCGATCGAATACGTAAAAAACTGCCACTGGGCCTGCAGCTGCCCACAGCCCCATAGTCAAATGAATCATAATATTATTATGATTTTTAGTCAAATACTTTTACATCGCCAATTTTTTTTTATATACTCGTAGCGTTCCCATATGATAGACGGCTAACATCCTAGATTGCATCATCACAAAATCAGGTGAGATCGCAGTCAAAGGCTAACTTGTATAAATTGAAATACTAGTTTCAGTTTTTCGGAAGGAAAGTGTTAGGTTGACGGTGTCGTTTATCATTGAATTTTTACAAGTTTTTACAATTCAAAATTCGCAGAAAACCTCAAAATAATGGATACCTAGATCCTTCTTAACCGCCACAGGAAAAACCCAAAAGCTTTCAACGTCTTTTAAGCGGGCGACGTCGCATCTTAGTACCACCACCGGATTCTTACGAGTATGTTAAAGTTAAAGCGCAAAACTTCGCCGATCCTATGTTTGTCTGGTAGTTGGCAAGAGATTTGAAACAAAATATTTATTTTCTTAAAACCTTATTTAGTGTTACTTTTGTGTTAAATATACCTACATACAAACAAATAACTAAATAAATTAATTAGTCAATGGTCAATTTTGACAAGAAATATGAAACAAAATAATTTTTTTACTCAATTTAGAAGACTTTTGTGTTAAATTCATCTACATACAAACAAATAACTAAATAAATTAATTAGTCAATGGTCAAGTTTGACAAGAAATATGAAACAAAATAATTTTTTTACTCAATTTAGAAGACTTTTGTGTTAAATTCATGTACATACAAACAAATAACTAAATAAATTAATTAGTCAATGGTCAAGTTTGACAAGAAATATGAAACAAAATAATTTTTTTACTCAATTTAGAAGACTTTTGTGTTAAATTCATCTACATACAAACAAATAACTAAATAAATTAATTAGTCAATGGTCAAGTTTGGCAAGAAATATGAAACAAAATTATTTTTTTACTCAATTTAGAAGACTCTTGTGTTAAATTCATCTACATACAAACAAATAAATTAATTAGAAACTATCCCATGATCATCGGACACGATGAATTTTATTTCAAATACTGATCCCAGCCTCAGGTGACCTAAGAGCTGGAGCTTATTCAGCCCAACGGTTTAGCCTTACTATTCAACGAGGTAAAAGCGCCATTGTTTTGGGCACTATGCCAATTAACGATAACTTGGACGGCGTGTATTTTTTTATACGACTGCCTGAAAAAAGGAGTATATTGTTTTCAGGGTTCATGTATGTATGTATATGACTTGTTTATATTTTTACAGCTAGGGGTTCGTAAATTCAGAGAGAGATATGCGGGTTATTTAACAATAATTTATTCACAATTTGAGGGCAAGGTCTCCAAGGTTCTCTTCCGTCGTCAAACTTCTTCTTTCTTCTTCTACTCTCGTATTCCTCTCTTACTTATTGTTTCCTCGCTGTCTGCTGACTCTAAACTAACTCCATTGTTCTTCCTACGAATTCACAACTTGACATCGAGGTTGTTTCCTTGGTTACGCGTAATATTCACCTAGTTACCTAGTTACGCGACAATATAATTGGTAAATAGATTGGTGTACAGTTTTTTGTCAAGGACCAAGGATACCTGAACTATTTAGCCCGTCGGCTGATTGAAACCCAAAACAATTTTTGATAGAGAAAAATGGCGAAAACTACTAGTGTTTTTTCTCGACATTTTTCTCTATCTAAGACTGGGTATTTTACTATATTAATGTCTAAAATGTGAACTTTAATTTTTCAGGAATAAAAGCAGCATGTCCTTCCCAGGAATACATCCTAACTCTTCAAAATCGATTGAATATATCGCCCAGAAAAGCATAGGAGACAGACCTACAGACAGACTTTTGCATTTAATATATTAGTATGGATAAGGATGACTTGGTTTGGCTCAATTTTCCCAAAGTATACTTCTACAATCATTCAGATTTTCCTGTTGTCGCGGATTATAGCGAATTAAACTTCTAGTTTCTTCATTAATACATAGGTATAAGAATGTGCAAGACAGAGGGAAACTATTTTTAGGGGACAAGGTTAGGTCGCCGCCTGATCGACCTTTCAGAGCAGATCTAGGCTCTAGAGCAGCGATTCCCAAAGTGGTCGATTTTGGTTTCCCAGGGGTCGACATAAACGAAAACTGATTTTGGGGGTCGACAAGGTCTAAAAATCTGCTCCTATTTTAATGTTTTTTTCAAAAAATAATTACCTACATAAGTATTTTTATGTAATTTGTTTAATAATTAATAATTACACTTGATATTTACTGATTTTTATGTCTATTTATTATGTTAAAAATGATGTCAAGTTTACTCACTTAACCAACCGCAAAGTTTTTAAATTGGTAAGTATTTTGTATCAATAGGAAAAAAACTAGCGAAATACTTTAACATTTTTAAACTAATTTGGCTATGGGGGTCTGAGGTATCAGTTCATTTTTGAAAAGGGGTCTTTTGTCCAAAATAGTTTGGGAATCCCTAGTCTAGAGTCTAGATTCTACCCAAAGGATATTTGTAGAGTACTCTCCGCCCGGGCTTTACATACTTTGTAGACTCCGGCGTTTTACTGTAACATATTAATTAGGTATTATAATTTTTTTTATATTCTCACTCCTTAAATGCCTCCGAACATAATTAGTATGTGACTTTTAACCTATTGAATCGCATTTCCGGTTAACATTTAATTATTAAATGGTTTTAATATCGAAATACGAAACGATAATTGAAGTTTGATATCAAGTACCTACCTATAACTTATCTATTACATATTTCAAGCGAGCTACTGTTATATTCGTTAACTTTAATATAATACAATTAATTCGCATACACTTTAGCGTCACCAGGCCAGACCAGGGAAAATACAGAAATTATAAATTTCCCGGGGATCGAACCCGGGACCTCCGCACGTTAAGGCAACAGCGCTCAACACTGCGCCACGGAGGTCGTCAAGAATTTTGAAAAAGATGACTCCAGAGTAAAGTACAGACTGTTTCTTCTCCTCGTTTGTTCTCACTTTGCAATTGACGGGTCAGCTAGTGTGAATCATACTAATATTATAAATGAGAAAGTGTGTTTGTTTGTTGGTTTGTCCTTCAATCACGTCTCAACAGATCGACGTGTTTTTTTGCATGAGTATAGGTATAGTTCAAGGCCTGGAGAGTGACATAGGCTAATTTTAAAGCTCCTAAATATTAAGAAAACAAAGAGACAGACACATTTTCGCATTCATAATAATAAATAACTAGATAATGACTTCGTAGACGCGTGATTAAATTTTTTTTTCCGACGGGATCTCCTTAATTTTCCGTGATAGAAATTCACATTGAAAAATTCACTGTCACGACAACAGACACTTCTCTGTTGCGACTTGATTGAAGGACAAACCAACAAACAAACACAATTTTTATGTTTATTACAAACGCATTTATAATATTAGTATGAGTTTAAGAGCGGCAGTCGGGTTTTTGTGTGAACTTTATCTTGAAACGTGAATTAAGATCAGTGTCCCAACTCCTATTGTTTAGTTTTTAATTTAAATTACTCATCGGAGGTTACATATAAGCCGATCTTTAAGCCGGAGGTCACAGTAAAAGTTTGATCCCAATCTACTTTGAATCCGCTAAAGGGACCTTGAACTTTGTAAGCAACAATATTTGTTCACGTATCAACTGCCTAAACAATCCAACAAACTTAACTGTGCGTGTGGCGATGTTCGGAACTAACAAAATCAACTCTTCGTTGATCTGATTTTTAATAGATAGTGGCGCCCCCACCACACGCACAGATAAGTGTGTAATATTTTTAAAAATAAGTCTGACAGTCGCGTCTTGATAGGTCACAGATTATAACATGATTATGTCAAATTCTATTTTTTATCATTCAAAAAATCTCTCAACGTAAAATGTATTATTCTGACCATACTTGGGAGATTCTTTGCCGTTTTTTAGGGTTCCGCGGTTAAATTCCGAACCGGTGGTAGAGTCTTAACGTTTCTTATGTGACGCAATTCGTCCTACATTAAATAAATAAATCATTTATCATTTTATCATAAATCTGTGTTTGTCTCTTAAAATAAACTAAAGCCGTAAATACAAAGTACCTTATTATACTGGATGTTTTTTGGGAGCGGTCAGTGATGCAATAAAATTAAAACTATGATAGAGATTAGAGACTAATGGCGACTTAGGACTTTATTCCCGTGGATTTAGCTTTTTTAAAAATCCTGTGGAAAATATTGGATTTTCCGGGAAATGCAACCAAAACTGTTCCAAAACTTCCAAATTTCGTCAAAACTGATTGAACCCATGACTTTTTTATACAGCGAGGTTCGTCAGACCAAATCATATCACAAAATCTCATTGACAGGTCAGGGGGGATACTACCATCGCGTTAAGCAGTATTATTTCAAAATTATACTTTTATGTCACGTACTTTGACGTCCCTAAAATAAGGGTTGTACTTCAGGAACGTCAATATTAAAACAATTCAGTTTTATGCGTTGGTAGTATGCCCCCTGGAATCGAAATCACAACTTTTTCTCAGGAAAATCCAAGTGTTTAAATTGGGTATTTGACAACTAGTCAAATCAGCAACTTTTTTTTCAAACGTCAAAACGCGTGCTTTGTATGGATTTTGTATGAAATTTTAAGTTGTGACGTCATCAAAGTTCGACGCACTTTTTTTACTTTAATCGATAGTTTAAAATGGTTATTCAAAAAAAAACTAACAAGGGACGTGGATATTAGGACTTTTGGGAGATCCTTTATTTAATAATCACTAAAAAATCATTTATTTCACTAGAAGTCAAATAGCCAATTGTGTTTTTGTTTGGGAAAAACTGTGGGTTCGATTTTCATCGTTCCATAAGCAATTTGTCTGCAAAATAAATTTTATTCTTATTAAAGTTTTCGACTTTTAATATTTTAGTTAGATAATAATTAATGTAGAAGGCAAATAGTAGATATTCTTCACCAAATTACTCACTGACATTTGATTCATACATTTCCGGAGCAATTATTTTCTCGTTAACAATATTTTGTAGGTACATAGAATTAATTATTGAATGACATTTTAAGGTCGTATCATTAAATTCAACGGAACATGGAATAGGTTCTGTGAAAATGACCATGTCTAGTCCTACAATAAGCATGATGACTGATTTTGAGAAATGGTCAGATTATGTTCGGAAGTATCTACTATTTCGAAAAAATATATTATTTCTGTAGAAAAATAAGGTTTGGTAGACAAAATTGGCATTTGAAATTAAAATTATAAAATTGGTGTCATGGCGTGGTTTGTGACGTCACTATTGTTTTACCAATGTGCTCTGTGCAGTGTGTAGTAAACAATAGTGTGAGTGTCAAAGCTCGAAAACAAACAATTGTGACGTCATTCGCTTCTTGGTGTTTAATCCAATATGGCGGATTGCTGTATTTTATAGTTTTATTCTATCAAAATAAATAGCAATCTCATTCGAAATAGAAAAATAAATACGTTTTTTTGTAATCCATGAATCTTATTTCATTAGATTAATAGGGATGATGCCTATATCAAAAATAAATTAATTTTATCTGATTATTAAATAGAAGGTCTTCCAAAAGACCTAAAATTCATAGCCTCGGTTGGTTTTAAGTTTGAAAACCATTTTATGATATAGATAAAAGAAAAAAAGTGCGTTGACATTGGATGACGTCAAAATTGCGAATTTCATACAACTTCCATAGTAGAAGAGCGTTTTTTAAGTTTGATAAAGAGTTGCTGATTTGATTGAGTTGTCATCATCCCTATTCATAATTTCATTGATTCTTGGTTACTGTCATCATGAATATTACAAATTTTCAGATTTTGTGAGGCGGTTCACTGCATATTCCTACCTAAGCCTAGCCTAGCCTGCATACCTAAGTCGTCAACTTTTAAACGTCGTCTTAAAAATTACTATTCATCGCTATAAAGGTATAAATATCTATGTAAAGCTCGTTTAAGTAAGTTTAAGATATCATATATAATTATTATATGAGTATATAATATTATGTTTATTTATTTTTAGATTTGAATTGTCATATATGTAACTATAGTATGTACTGTTATGTAAGTTTATTATATTGTAATAGTTAAGTAGTAGATTGTTATAATTTTTATTTTAGAAATGTACACCTGTCATCATGCAACCAATCTCCTATCTTAAAAAGATTGCCTGGATGAGATCACTCATAGTGATAAGGCCGCCTTTACACCGTAACAAGTTGTAAATTCTGTCACGATTTGTTTTATTTGTGTTATTTGTTTGTGTGTAATAAAGTGTTTTTACTTACTTACACTTAGTAAGTAAGTAAAAAAGTAAGTAAGTATTTATAAAAAAAATGTATTTAAGTAAAATCTGGATCATCTTGCATTTTAGTATACTACGTTGTTAAGTCAGTCCGTCAGTAAGTCAGTTCTTGCTTACTCTACCAACTCTTAAATTTTTCGGGATATGTAGGTAAGTATTTTTTTTATCCACTACAAGTTAGCCCTTGACTGCGATCTCACGTGATGATAAGTGAAGATGCAATCTAAAATGGTAACGGGCTAACCTGTTAGGGGCATGGCAGTTATATTAAACCCATACCCCTATTCGGTTTCTACACGGCATCGTACCGGAACGCTAAATCGCTTGGCGGCACGTCTTTTCCGGTAGGGTGGTAACTAGCCACGGCCGAAGCCTCCCAGGACAATTACTGTACAAGTATACTGAGTCTATGGCAAGTCTTTGCCAAGTTTTTGACCGTATGTCGTCAAATCCATGCAAAAGTCAGCAAAAATATCGTCGCTCGGTCCGTTGCCCCGTTACGGCGTGATTGAAGGACAAACCAACAAACAAACATTAGTTTGCAATAATTATATATGTAGGATTCAGTTGTGGGATATTATATAGCACTAGCATATGCCTGCGACTTTTTCCGCGTGGACAACACAAACTACAAACCCCTATATTACCCCCTTAGGAGTCAAATTTTCAAAAAATCTTTCTCAGCGGATGTCTACGTTATAATCTGTATGCCAAATTTTAGCCCGATCCGTCCAGTGGTTTGAGCTGTGCGTAGATAGATCAGTCAGTCAGTCAGTCACCGTTTCCTTTTATTATACGGCTGCCTGAAAAAAGGAGTATATTGTTTTCAGGGTTCATGTATGTATGTATGTGACTTTGTATATTCCACCATAACTTCTATACGCCTGAACCTATTTTGATAAATGAGGTATCGTTAGATTCCCTAGCTTATTCCGGGTGACATAGGCTAGTAAAATTTTAAAAAAAATTGATGGAGTTACCATGGTCCCGCATTAAAGACTAAAGTTGAAAAAAAATATTCGAAAATAAGATAAACTATATAATCATCATCTAGAAAATGATGAGTAGATTCCAAAAAATATATAACACTATAGTTCAATATCCAGTGATTCACAAAAAAATATCATTTAATAAAAATGTGAATAAGATTGTATTTAACTAGATTAATTCAGATTTTTAACTTTTTAGTTCGTTTTTTGGCAGGGCAGTCGTGTTTTTTAATTTTTTAACTAATGCTTGTATATGTATTTAGATTTAGATATAGTGTTAAAACGTGACATACACACCTTGTGGAATCGTCTTTGCCAGATAATTGGAAAGCCATTAGGACTATTGACCGTTGCAATCGCTTGACATTTCCGATGGAGACCATGACCTGGGACCGCTTTGATATAATTTTGAACCGTTTGTGAATCTAATGCCGTTTTGAGAATGTGTTTGTCCCATTTAATCAGGCACTTACCAGTTAATTTGTTATCTAAGAGCACTTTACTATCACAGAACTAGAGGTCGTCCGCGACTTCGTCCGCGTACAATAGGCATGATGACATGAATCAATGAAATTATGAATTTATCTAATGAAAAAGGATTCATGGATTATAAAAAACGTATTTATTTTTCTATTTCGAGTGAGATTGCTATTTATTTTGATAAAATAAAACTATAAAATACATCAATCCGCCATATTGGTTTAAACGCCAAGAAGCGAATGACGTCACAATTGTTTGTTTCGAGCTTTGACAATCGCATTATTGCGTACTGCACACTGCACCGAGTACATCGGTAAAAACAATAGTGACGTCACAAACGACGCCATGACACCGGCTAGCGTTTTGGCGTGAAATTTAAATTTTAAATTTCAAGTGCCAATTTTATCTACCAAACATTAATTCTCTGCAGAAATAAGATATTTTTTTTGAAATAGTGGGTACTTCCGAACATAATCTGACCATTTTTCAAAATCAGTCATCATGCCTATTCTCGTTTCCTATGAGATTTTCCCGCTGCAAAAGGCCTACTTATAGCGGCTATAGCATTGGCAGATTTTTATTATTTAAATCTAATAATCTAAATCCCGATTTTCAATTATCTAACTTAAAACAAATAAGACTTTCATACAAACTTACAACCCCCATTTCACCCTCTTTGGGGTGAATTTTCGTAAAATTACCTGTATCAGTTTTTATTATTTATAACTATTAACTTAATTGCCAAATGTTCATGTCTCTAACTTCAAAAACAAAGGACTTTCATACAAATTTTCAACCCCCATTTCAACCCCTTAGGGGTGAATTTCCTCAAAACCGTTTCTTAGCTGACGTCTACACCATAGAAGAAACCTACCTTCCAAAATTCAAGTCTGTATGCTTTATAGTTCCTGAGATATCGTGATGAATCCGTGACCTTTCGCTTTTATATTTATAAGATACTTATTACCTTTTAGGTACGTATTTTAGTTAATAATTATTCTATTGTGAAATATTCAATACTCAGGCATCAATTTTTCATTTTATAGGTATCTTCTAGGTAAGCGTGGTCCTACTTCCAGCAAGTCTGAATAAGCAATAGCCTATAAATAAATAAATAAAACTCATTTTTTTGTTCCTCTCTTATGATACATTTTGCTTCGACTCTACAACCGATGGTATAGGGTCCTAGTGGTATTTATTACACAACAATTTCATACTCTTATTTATTTTATAACTAAACGCGAAATCAGTAATATATTATAATACAGCCGCATCCCACTACAGCCTATTAACGTCCCACTGCTGGGCACAGGCCTCCACTCTCATAGGAGAAAGGGAATTAGAGCTTAGATCCACCACGCTGCTAAAATGCGGGTTGGCGGGCTTTAACGACTATTATCATGTTAGTGATAACAACCGGGACCAACGGCTTCACGTGCTCTCCGAGGCACGGGGGTGAAACACCACCAACTTCCTAACTCCGGGCTAGTACTGGGATTTTTTTTCAGAAAAACCCAATACTTAATTACGGCCCGACCCGGGACTCGAACCCAGGACCTCGTCGGCCGCAGTCGAACATGATAACCACTAGACCAACGAGGCAGTTATACAGCCGCATAGGCGAATTTAAATAAATATATCTTAAGAGTATGCAAACAAAGCTACTTCGCATCTTTATTAGATACGAGTATGTTTGTTGGTCTCTCAAAGCAAACCTGGGCGCCATTATAGCTGTACTAGCTATTCTGTGGCCATACCACAGAATAGGTACTTAATAGTACAAGCCATACTGCTACCACAAAGAGCTATATTGTATGAACCTATAGGTAATTTAGTACAAGCCATACTGCCAACGCAGAGAGCCATATTGTATGAAACTATAGGTAATTTGGTATAAGCCATACTGCCAACGCAGAGAGCAATATTGTATGAAACTATAGGTAATTTAGTATAAGCCATATTGCCAACGCAGAGAGCCATATTGTATGAAACTATAGGTAATTTGGTATAAGCCGTACTGCCAACGCAGAGAGCCATATTGTATGAAACCATAGGTAATTTGGTATAAGCCGTACTGCCAACGCAGAGAGCCATATATAGTATGAAACTACAGGAAATTAAGTATAAGCCATATTGCCAACGCAGAGAGCCATATTGTATGAAACTATAGGTAATTTGGTATAAGCCGTACTGCCAACGCAGAGAGCCATATTGTATGAAACTATAGGTAATTCAGTACAAGCCATACTGCCAACGCAGAGAGCCATATTGTATGAAACTAGCCATACTGCCAACGCAGGGAGCCATATTGTATGAAACTATAGGTCATAGGGTACAAGCCATACTGCCAACGCAAAAAGCCATATTGTTTCATACAATATGGCTTTATTTTGGACTGTCGTTTTTTAGAATTATAATCATTACCAGCTGATGCCCGCGACTTTGTCCACGTGGAATGCGGGAACTTCTTAATTTTTCGGGATAAAAAGTAGCCTGTTTGCTATTCCAGACCATAATCTATCTTTGTGCCAAATTTCAGCCAGATCCGTTCAGCCGTTGGGGCGTGATTGACTAACAAACATCCATACATCCATCCAAACTTTCGCATTTATAATATTAGTACAGATGTATTGCTTTAAGTGTTGGCAGTATGACCCCTGGCAATTATTTCCCTTTGACGTAGATATTTTAGTACACATGTGTGTGCGCAAATACATGTGCACTGTTCCTGAAATTCAAATTCAAAATTCTTTATTGGCAGAAACATTTTTTACAACAATGAGAGGTTTTTTGTTATTTTTCCAGTAGAAATGTTTCACCTCATATAATCAGCCATGCAAAATTTATATTATCTGTTATTTAAAGTTAAAAAATTCATCTAATGTTCATTTATTTATTAATATTATGTCTCAGTACACCCCTCTCGCTTTCTTTTAAAAGTTTCCTCTGCCCTAAGGTTGCGAAAAGATCGCTGTTTGAGCGATAAGGCCGCCTGTTATGCCGTATTTATTAGTATGATTGTTTTTGTCTATTCATTTCTTTGTGTACAATAAAGTATGTTTTACTTTTACTTTACTTTTATTGTGTAGAAGCACCTTTCCGCAAGCCTTGAGATCGGCCTTATACGCCATACATCTACCCCGTACATTCATGGTCAAATAGTGATAATATTATTCATAGATGCACATCGTTTCGTATAAACTGGTAGCCTATCAAATGTCTATCCGAATAACAAGAGAGTTAAACGCCAAGCGGAGCAGTTATTTCAAAATAATACTATTTAACATACAGTTTTCGCAACACGCGTTAATGTTATTAAAATATTTTGTTTCCTAACACATTTTTGTGATTTGTAACTAAAATCACAAATAAATTAAAACGGAACTTTCGCGTGACGTCGTATGACATTCTGAAGGACACCGGCTGAAACCTGTTTCAAAGTCTACAAAAAAATGATACATTGTAATTAAAATGTCCTAACGACATCCTATTAACAATTTAATTAATAATATGACGTCATCTCTAAAAATTATATTATGTTAAAGAATAATCATAAAATAAAATGTCAAGTGCTTTCGAATGTAGTGGGAGATTTTCTTCACCTTTGATCGCGATAACGTTGATAGCGATTTGTATGGAATTATCAAGCGCTTAAAGGGCTGGCACTCGATCAATTCCCCGTATATATGTGTAAGGGACAATCCAGAAGTAGGTATTAATAAACACTTTTAATATATTTGTACTCTCATTTGGAACTTGCACGAGCGAATGGTCACAACGTGTAGCGGTTCCACGAGAGATTTGATGTAATAAGATAAAAGTTAGCTAAACTTAAAGACAATATTCATTTGGTCTGGCCACGATTGCCATCGTAAAGCTCTAAACCAAATTGCGATCTAAACACAAAAGTATTCAATAATCGCTGAGTCTGCCTGCACGAGACTGAATTACCATCGTCAAAACACTCGTATTTATACAAACAATTTCAAAATGGCGTCGGTGTCCGCAGATTAAATCGAATGACATGAAACCAGTCAAATTGACTGATATTATACTTCCTGTTTCATGAGATATAATGACAAACAGTAATAATGCTAACATATGGTAGGTAACGTTGTCGCGATCGAATACATAAAAAAACTCCCACTCAGCCTGCTGAACTAGGCCATTTCTGTGGAGAAGAACTAGCGAGAAACTCGGCGGTTACTCACTCTTTTTTATTATTTTTAAAATATCTTAGTACAGTATTAATAAAGTGTAGATAAGAATCTAACGAAGCGGTAATAGCCTAGTAGCTGTGCTAGTAGTTAAGAGTTAAGACCGACCTCCTACACGAACAACCCCCGGGCACGCAACTCCAACTCTTTTCCAAGTTATGTGCGTTTCAAGAAGTTAAATATCACTTGCTTCAAAAGTGAAGGAAAACATCGTGAGGAAACCTGCATGCCACAGAGTTCTTCATTGTTGTCGAAGGTTTGTCAAGCCAAATCCTTCTCATTCCGGAAGGAAACTCGTGATCAGTAGTGAGCCGGCAATGGGTTGATAAGAGAGAGAGGGGGGAGGGGGGAGGGGGGGGGGAGGGGAGAGAGAGAGAGAGAGAAGTATCTAACTGAATTCCCGTGCATTGCTGGAGCGACTCAAAGCTACTTAAAGCTTTGAAGTTGGACTATTCCCTATTCTATGGATGGATATTCAGTAGGCAAATTCGTTACCTGAGCAGGTGATAATTATGGCACGACCGTAACAATAGGATGATCATCCTTCGAGCGGGTGTTGTTCATCTTTGGAAGTCGTATATATAGCTTTATTCAGAGAAAACTTTGTAATCGCGATTCAGGCTCTTCAGTGGTGCCATCTATTGGATTATGTGCGGACTGCGAAGACCTACGTAGGAACTCACTTACTCTCTCTCTCTACGGGGTGGGTGTTGGAACAAACGTCTTAATCCCTAGAAAACTTCTACCATTATGTGGCTAATGTAGTGGGGTCACTACCCTCAGGAATGAAAAATATCACACAAAGAGATAATAGCCCTGTCGAATTAATGAAAAAAGCACAATCGATTTTTTTGTTAATATGTGGCAAAATTACGCTTTAAAATGCGTGCAAAATATTATGTAAATAAATAAATATTCATCCACAATCAAACAATTTTGAGTTCTTTATTCGCCAATTAAGCATTCGTCTCATCCATTCTTCCTCGTTTCTAGACATCGGAATCTAGTTTGTTACTCCTCAAATGACGTATAATCAAAACATAATAATACAAGCTGTCTCGCTTTACACCCCATAACATAGCTCGGTACTTTTGTTAATCTATATAAAAAAAATATGCACTTCCTCGACTGAACCTTTACCCGGCTGAGTTTGTTGTGGGCTCTTCTCAGACCAGGCGCGTTTGGAACCCTCGTAGCTTTCGTTTTAAGATACCGTAACCAATTATCACCATCATGTTTTATAAGTAAGTAATTTTTAACGTCAATAAGTGTACCTACAGTGTACCTATATTGAATAAATGATATTGAGTCTTGAGTATTGAGTATTGAACTTTTTGGAAGTGTCAAAAGTGGTTTCGACAGCACCTGTAAAAGTTTATTTGAATAAAAGTCTTTTGAATTTTAGGCCGACTAGGCCCAACATACCTACACTAGCATATGCCCGCGACTTCGTCCGCGTGGTTTAAGTTTTTTTTCCCCACAGGTACTCCTTAATTTTCCGGGATAAAAAGTAGCTTTTGTCACTCTCCATGTCCTCAACTATACCCATGCAAAAAAATCACGTTGATCCGTTGTTCTGTTGCGGCGTGATTGTAGGACAAACTCTCGATTTCACCTTGGGGATTAAACTTTAAGAAACTGTAAATATTTTCACGTATTTATGTAGCGTATTTTTTCAATTCAAACCGAAATTCCAAATACCAAGTTTAATGGCTACAACTTGAAAAATGACAGAATTTCATACAAAGTTTCAACCCCTCTTTTACCCCTTTGGGGGTGCAGTTTTGAAAATCTGTGACACACGAACTTTTTTATTTTTTACCGAAAGCCAAAATACCTAGTTCCGTTAATATAACATGAAAAATATCTTGAAAAATGTAGGACTTTCATGCGAACTTTCATACCCTATTTCACCTCTTTTGGGGTTGAATTTTCAAAAATGGTGAAATAAGTACTTCTATGTATTTAACCAAAAGCCCAAATGCTAAGTTTCATAGCTACAACTTGAGAAATGAAGGACTTTCATACACATTTTAAACCCCTATTTTACCCCTTTGGAGGTACAATTTTGAAAAACTGTGACGCATTTACCTCTTTATTTTTTACCGAAAGCCATAATACCAAGTTTTGTTGATATAATTTGAAAAATGAAGAAACTTTATATCAAATTTCATCCCCTCTTTCACCCCTTTGTGGGTCGAATTTTCAAAAATGGTGAAATACGTACTTTTTAATATTTAACCGAAAGCCCAAATGCTAAGTTTTATTGCTATAACTTGAAAAATGAAGATTTTTCATACAAAATTTCAACCCTTATTTTACCCCTTTGAGAGTGGAATCTTGAAAAAATTGTGACACACATCCTTCTTAATTTTTTACCAAAAGCCAAAATACTAAGTTTCATGGCTATAACTTGAGATATGAAGGACTTTCACACAAATTTTCAACCCCTATTATACCCCTTTGGGGATGGAATTTTGAAGAACTGTGACAAACTTACTCCTTTATTTTTTACTGAAAGCCAAAATACCAAGTTTCGTTGATATAACTTGAGAAATGACGGATTTTCACCCCCTATTTCACCCCCTTAGGGATGGAATTTTGTAAAATATTTTTCGCCTATTTCACAAAAAACCTAGTGTGAAAATTTCAATTTTCTAACCCCAGTGGTTTAGGCTGTGTGTTGATATATAAGTCAGTCAGTCAGTCAGGACTTTGAATTTTATATTTATATAGATAGATAAGTTCCTACTTAGTGAGTGGTTTTAGAACTTAAAAAATGTTTGAATATAGTCCCACAAACATTAAAAAGGCATAAAAATTAGTTCAAATTTTGGCCACCGGGCCGGATAAGTTGGTCAGAATCAGCAAAACTTTATAATAGGTAGTTGTTTGTGAGTTTGGATGTTTGTTTCTCCTTTACGTCACAATGACTGAACCGATTTGGCTGAGATTTGGAATGGAGATAGCTTATAACCTGAATTAACACACATTTTATCCCGGAAAATTACAGAGGTCCCGTGGGAATCAAAAATCATTAAGCCACGAGGAGAAAGTCACGGGCATCATATTTAGTAGTATTTTAAATGCGAAAGTGTGTCTGTCTGTCTCTTACATATTCACGGCCCATTTGTACCTTCTAGACGCAAATAGAAGGTTCATTTTTGGTGGTCTCTTTGTACACTCTACCATGAACCTCTACGAAAATACATAGATTGTATTAAAAATATAAAAAATGGGCAGTCATTTGCCGATAGAAGTGAAAAAGTTTCTTTTTTTTTAAATTTCAATTAAAATTATTTTATTAAAATATAAACCTTAATACTAAGGCATTTATATGTTAGGTCACGGGAATCTACATTTTTACCCCCTACTAAAAAGTGCTCAACGCCCTTAAAGAAGTTTTACACTTTTCAATATAAATTACCAAAAACTGCTCAACGCGCTAAAGAAGTTTTCACTTCAAAATTTTAGAATAGTAAAGTAAATAACGTGAAAAAATGATAAAAATGTATTTCAAGTTTTCGATACGTTTCCAACCTTCAGCCTATATATATAGAAGGGAGTAGGCGCGAAATGTATCAAATGTCATTTCTGACAGTCTCTGTCAAAATAATCGATTAAATAATTTCTCCACTGAAATTACGACGAATTCGTAGATTTGAACGATCAAAACTGGACTAGTATTTTTTCTTTTTCATTTCTTTACTTGTAAAAGGACCGGACCCACGCCCCATTCAAATCTGAACCGTCTCCTTTGGTTCAAAGATAGATTACATCAGATCATTATATAGACGGACATAGGACATTAATTATCACGGAAAACTGATGAATTGCCATGAGAATAAAAGAATACTAAATCCACAGTTAGTTACTTATCATATACTAATATTATGAATGCGAAAATGTATTTGTTTGTTGATTTGTTGGTTTTTCTTTTAATCGCCGCAACACAGCAACGGATCAACGTGATTTTTGCACGAGTATGTTATAGTTGAGGACCTGGAGACTGACGTAGGCTCCTTTTTATCCTGGAAAAATAAGGAGTTCCCGTGGGAATTAAAGAAACTTATTCCACGGGGATGAAGACGCGGCAGAAGTGAAACTTCAGAAAAGTAGCCTACGAGATAATGATATAAGTAAATATAAGTTGTATTCTATCCCATTCTCTCGCAGTCTAAATCCTATATATGTTTGTCTCCTTTTGGTCTCTTTTTAGTTTCATTGAATTTTCAAATCACAACGATTCTAAAGAAGTTTCACTTCAATATGTTAAGTAAATAAGTGACTGACGTACAACCAGGTGATATAATAATAAAAAAAAGTATTACTCCGAGGATCCGTGACATTATTTTTATGGATCCTTGTGGAAACTTTTGTGTTTGTTTTAATGTAATGTTTGTTACGAAACCACGGCCGCATCTACAGTAGCATTAAAAGATGCTTTTGTCAAAAAGGAATTCCGTAAACATGAAAGTAACGTAGATTAATTATACCAGTAAACTTATTGTGCCTCGAAGGTTAGTCATGGCAAAGTTCAGAATATCTGACCTTTACTATATTTGAATATTAGCGTGATATCACTCTGTACTAAAAGCAGGGCCTGCAAACTTTCGGTTCCAACTTTTAAGTACATACCCAATTCAATTTCATCAAAACTAATCCAATTTTTTAAATTACTTCACAGGTTCAGTATTAAACTGGTATGTTACGCGGATGACCTAGCTATCTCAGTAACTCCAAATGACTATCACGAAACGATAGTTAAAACCAACGAGACGTTGCAAAGCGTGGATTTGTGGATGCACCAAAATAATCTAGAGATTGAAAGAAAAAACAGAAGCAATCGTTTTCAATAGAATAAAACTGTAGACTACGTGTTTGGCTGTGGAGGAACGGCTATAGTACCAACACAGAACGTAACATATCTTGGAGTCAAGCTTGATTGGGTTCTAACGTTTGGACCACACCTAAAATCTGTTTGTGACAAAGCATCCAGGACTGCAGGAGCTCTTAGTAAGCTACTGTTTAACACAAAGGGCCCTGGTGACCGGAAGAGAAGAACACTGGCTTTGGCGAACCAATCCATAATACTATCGCATATAGCACCTATCTAGTCTTTTGCGATGAAATTTGCCCTGCACAAAAGTCGGGCCCTTAAGGCCCAACGCATGTTAGCCCTGAGGGTATGCTCCGCCTATAAAACCGTTTCCACTCATGCAGCGCTTGCACTGGCTAACCTAACGCCCATGAATTTACTAGCGCTAGAGAGGACCAAATTTAGACACAAAAAGGACTCGAAAAGCATAGGCTCTGCCAAAAAGGAAACCCTAGTAAGCTGGCAAAAATAGTGGGATAGTTCTTTCAAAGGCCGTTGAACGCATATACTTGTCCCAAATCTAGAATAGCTGACTAGCAGGCAGCATGGCCGAATGTCTTACAGTTATGTTTTACTCATAAACTTAATTTAAAGCTCCAAATTTGACACAGTAAATGTCGATAAAATAAAATATTATATTAATTTTTTATAATTGTTTAAAAATGTCTACCACCCCTGCTGTGATAGTTGATAGTTCCCGAAATGTCAGCTTGTATGTTACTACGGATATTTAAATAATAAGTACCATTTGGCATCGAATTAATTCTATAAATACTGGTTCGATCAAGTTGTATTATAGTGCTCAGACTTAGCTTTTTTTTAATAACAAAAATATACAACCAATAAATTTATGTTATGTCTGGTCTCGCCACTGTTATTGAGACTTTTTTATTTTTAAATGAAATAATTTCAATTATTTTTAAGGGATACGTCAAGAACATTAGGTAAAGATTATTGGCATATGTGTGGTCAGTCAAAGTCAAACATCCATACTAATATTATAAATGCGAAAGTAACTCTGTCTGCCTGTGTTACGCAATCACGCCTAAACTACTGAACCGATTTAAATGAAATTTGGTACAGAGGTAGTCTAGAGCCTGAGAAAGGACATAGGCTACTTTTTATCCCGGAAAGTTTAAGAGTTCCCGCGGGAATGAAAAAATTGTCTCTTCAACAGATTTTGATGAAATTCGGTATAGGGATAGTTTGTATCCAGGGGAAGGACAAAGGCTACTTTTTATCCCGGAAAATTCAAGAGTTCCGTGGGAGTCAAAAAAATTGTCTCTTCAACAAATTTTGATGAAATTCGGTATAGGGATAGTTTGTATCCAGGGGAAGGACAAAGGCTACTTTTTATCCCGAAATATTTAGAGTTCCCGTGGGAGTCAAAAAAATTGTTTCTTCAACAGATTTTGATGAAATTTGGTATAGGGATAGTTTGTATCCAGGGGAAGGACAAAAGCTACTTTTTATCCCGGAAAGTAAAGAGTTCCCGCGGGAACCAAAAACCTCAATGCTCGCAGATGAAGTCGCAGGCATCATCTAGTAGTGAATAATTCAGTTACAATTAAACCATTGTAATACCAACACGTGTAAACATAATTTAAATACGGATATTCGTGTACCTAAAGATACCGGAACTCCTAGAAACAATACCTAGAAGTGTTGTAGTCTAGAAGTTTTTCTACAAATTATCTGCTAGAATAACAATGTCAGTTTAATACGGTTGACGTGATACGTTGTGAAACACAGACGCACACCCATTGTTGTGTTTCCCATCAATTATTAAATACTATAGCTGGCAATTAATGGAATTGGTTATTAATTGGCAATTAACAATACAAAGAAAGTAATTAAAAATGTATACAGGTTTTTGTGTTGCTTGGTTGGCGATAAAATAAAACTTGAGATTCAGAACAAAAAGAATCAAAATGGCGGAGACATTGGGTATGATAATATTATAATTATTCACAGAAGATACGGCTGACCAAAATAAGGAGCGTAATGTTTTCAGGGTTCGTGTACTATGTGTAAGTATATATGTAAATTTCTTTATTCCACCATAACCTCTAAATTCCTGAACAAATTTGGATGTGTGGGGAATCCTTACATCTTCCCGAGTGACACTGGCATTTGCACAGTGACATTTTATAAAAAAGATAAATAATCTTTTTGTTAGAGCAGTAGTTATTTTTGTATTTTTTTCTACAACTTATTTCCTAGGTTTTTAGTATAAAGTAATTATAGTACGCGCGCGAGTTAAATGCAGAGCTTATGTATGTGTCACCATTCATAAGCTCTGCACTCAACTCGCACGCTAACTATAGGTACCTACGTTGCTAAAGCCCACCTGCACAAGGCACAAAGTAGCCTATCTCAGTCTCTAGGTGCTCAACTAACCATGCAAAATATCACGTTTTTTTATTCCACTTCAAGTTAACCGCCCTTGACTACGGTCTCACCTGATGGTAAGTAATGATGCATAATGACTGAAACAGTAACCGAAATAAGGGGATTAAAACACTGTTGTTTGAAACTGTAAAACAGAAACACTTATAACGGAAACAGAAACGATACTGTAACCCCATCAATCTGTAATAAGTGTTTTTATCTGTAACCCTAATAGGTACATGCCCTAACAAACTGCACGGTGTGACAACGCGTTCTTTTCACTTCATTGGACTTTACACATATTGACATAAAATGGCCATATATTGCTTAAAACAGTTGCAACCATCGATGCTTTCACCTTAGGTTCAAATTTGAACACGCGTCAACAGTAAATTTGGCAACGCCGCTATTTCGGTTACACTTTAAAACCCTTTATTTCTAGTACAGATTCATTTCTGTTACAGAAACATAAGTGTTTCGGGTTAACAGAATTAAAAACACATTCAAAAGGGTTACATATTCTGTAACCTTTATGAATCTGTTTTTAAGTCCCTGACGATGCAGTCCAAGATAGCGGGTAGCTGTTAGGGGTATGGCAGTAATATTAAGCCCCTAACCCTAATCGGAACGCTCAATCACTAGGCGGCACGTCTTGCCGATAGGGCGGTAACTAGCCACGGCCGAAGACTCGCACCAGACCAGATATTCTGTCGCAATGAATCCCAGAAGGAATCGTCACGTGCCGCCATGCAAGGTTGCAGCCAAACAAAAAACTTGCGTCGATGTAACGGATTCACACATTTGCTTAAAAATATAACGCAACATTTTAAAAGCATGCCAGCAAACAGTGAAAATTAAACTAAGACAATCCAAAAGGACAAAAGCCTCCAAAAAATTAAAGATAAAAAAAAACTAAGACAAATAAAACCTTGTCCTGTTTCCCGGTGGCGGTCGGGTGGTTTTCTTCGTGAGGGCTTTATCAGGCATCAGGCCATGGAGCGCTGGACTGTGCTGTGGTACTTGTCACCTACACTACAGCCTATTAACGTCCCACTGCTGGGCACAGGCCTCCACTCTCATAGGATAGAGGGAATTAGAGCTTAGACCCACCACGCTGCTCCAATGCGGGTTGGCGATTAGTGATAACCGGGACTGACGGCTTAACGTGCTCTCCGACTCACCGTCAACTTCCAACTCCGGGCTGGCACTGAGAATTCCTTAATTGAAAAACCCAATACCTAGCAATTTTTATGCCCGACCGGGAATCGAACCCAGGACCTCGTGATCCGCAGTCGACTACTCCTCGAGCCCAACCTCATTGTCACCTCATTGCACTCTTATATCCTTGGGGTGTATGTGTCCTTATGATGTTTCTAGGGAGAGTTCCTCATTACTATTATATTGTACGTTTTATTTGAATTGAACTATCTATACTGTTGTGTCTGTATTTTAAATTGTGTTCCTGTTAAAATGATACTGTGGCCAATTCTGTATAACACAATATCTAAACTAAACTAAAATGACACCTTTAAATTGTGTTCCTGTTAAAATGATACTGTGGCCAATTCTGTATAACACAATCTCTAAACTAAACTAAAATGACACCTTTAAATTGTGTTCCTGTTAAAATGATACTGTGGCCAATTCTGTATACCACAATCTCTAAACTAAACTAAAATGACACCTTTAAATTGTGTTCCTGTTAAAATGATACTGTGGCCAATTCTGTATAACACAATCTCTAAACTAAACTAAAATGACACCTTTAAATTGTGTTCCTGTTAAAATGATACTGTGGCCAATTCTGTATAACACAATCTCTAAACTAAACTAAAATGACACCTTTAAATTGTGTTCCTGTTAAAATGATACTGTGGCCAATTCTGTATAACACATTCTCTAAACTAAACTAAAATGACACCTTTAAATTGTGTTCCTGTTAAAATGATACTGTGGCCAATTCTGTATAACACAATCTCTAAACTAAACTAAAATGATACCTTTAAATTGTGTTCCTGTTAAAATGATACTGTGGCCAATTCTGTATAACACAATCTCTAAACTAAACTAAAATGACACCTTTAAATTGTGTTCCTGTTAAAAAAGATACTGTGACCAATTCTGTATACCACAATCTCTAAACTAAACTAAAATGACACCTTTAAATTGTGTTCCTGTTAAAATGATACTGTGGCCAATTCTGTATACCACAATCTCTAAACTAAACTAAAATGACACTTTTAAATCTAGTTCTGTCCCTTTCCGCAGGGAGTATTAGAAAAGGGTTAGCAATATTTTTAATGCTGCCATTTTAGTTTAGAGATTGTGCACTACAGAATCAGCCCCATTGTCACATGAATAATTCAAAACTTGTTTCTTAATTTTAACATTTGCATGCCAGAAATGGTTGAATTTTTTTGGATCATATTATTATATAAGTATTACCTGTACTACTACCTGTGTTCACGCAAATAAAGGATATTGTATTGTAAATAATTATGTAATTTTTGACCGAATTTTGGCCCCAAAGACCAATCTCAGCAGATATTAAAGTGTACTAAGTGTATTAAGCTGATGCTCGCGACTTCGTCCACGTTGATTGGTGTTTTTTCGGCCTATGTGTTATTCCGGACTGTAATCTATCTCTGTGCCAAATGTCATTCAGATTAGTTTAGCCGTTCTGGCGTGATTGAGTAACAAACATCCACCCATACATCCATCCAAACTTTTGCATTTTGAATATGAGTATAGAAGTATAGATATAGATGTAAGTGTGTGCGCAAATACAGTTGCAGTCTCTATTCCCTCACTCTCTTATTCTCTTTTCAATTCTCGTCTGCTATAGAAATACCATACGTCTTACGAACTGAGAATTACTTGACAAGAAAACCCAATAAGTACTTTCTGTTTTTTTAAATGATCCGACCAGGAATTCGAACCAAGACCTTAAATAAATGATAAATGATTTATTTATTTCATGTAGGACAACTTGTGTCACTTATGAAACGTTAAGACTCTACCACCGGTTCGGAAACTACATAAAATCCAAACTCGAGGCAGCTTAATTACTTGTTGTCCTAGGTGAGCGACAAAAACGATGCGATGCACCGCGATAGAAAATGATAAACTTATATAAAAAACGCAGGTCACGTGAAGGGTCTTACTTTCGTAAGACCTTGTAATCCAAAAAATGAGCATTGACGTATTTCCATTCGGGTAAGCAGTGCTTTTATGCCTCTATGAACTGCACGCCACTTTCGCTCACGTAGGGATAATGTCTCAGACAAATATGATGTGATCGGGAATTTCTCTCAGCCTCGCCGTAACCTCGTCTGTCTGTGTGTCATCCGACACTGAATCACGTGTGGGTGGATCGTAATAAATACTATTGTCAGTTGTGCAGGGATTAGTTTATAATTGAATGTTTGAACTGCCTCGTTGGTCTAGTGGTTAGCATGTTTGACTGCGTTTGACCTGTGGTTCGAGTCCCGGGTCATAATAAGTGTTGGGTTTTTCTGATTGGAAATTCTCAGTACTAGCCCGGAGTTAGGCAGTTGGCGGTGTTTCACCCCCGTGCCTCGGAGAGCACGTTAAGTCGTCGGTCCCGGTTATTATCAGTAACATGATAATAGTCGTTAAAGCTCGCCAACCCGTATTGGAGCAGCGTGGTGGGTGTAAGCTCTAATTCCCACTCTCCTATGAGAGTGGAGGCCTGTGCCCAGCAGTGGGACGTTAATGGGCTGTAGTGGTGGTGGTGGATTGATGCACAATTGGAAATATTCAAGGTTAATTTGGTTTTCATCATCATCGACATCAGCTCACTACTAGCACGAGGATGAGTACCCTCGAGTAACCTCTTAAAATGAGATGAGATTTGGCCTTAGTTTTTTTTATCCACTACAAGTTAGCCCCTTGACTGCAATCTCACCTGATGGTGTGTGTAACGCTGTTGTCTTAACGTACGGAGGTCCCGGGTTCGATCCCCGGCAGGGTCAATTTGGGAATTTATATTTTCGGAATTTTCCCTGGTCTGGCCTGGTGAGAGGCTTCGGCCGTGGCTAGTTACCACCCTACCGGTAAAAGACGTGCCGCCAAGCGATTTAGTGTTCTGGTATGATGCCATGTAGAAACCAAATAGGGGTATGGGTTTAATATAACTGCCATGCCCCTAACAGGTTAGCCCGCTACCATCTTAGACTGCATCTTCACTTACCATCAGGTAGATCGCAGTCAAGGGCTAACTTGTAGTGGATAAAAAAAAAACCAAATTGTCCTACATGAAATAAATAAATCATTTATCATTTATCATATCATCCCAAACGAGATGTGACCTCAGGACTCTCCTCATAGCGCACAAAAGAGGTAAGTTAAGCGGGTATTTTCCAACCCCCAACGAGATGTGACCTCAGGAATCCCCTCATAGCTCACAAAAGAGGTAAGTTAAGCAGGTATTTTTCAACCCCCAACGAGATGTGACCTCAGGAGTCTCCTCATAGCGCACAAAAGAGGTAAGTTAAGCAGGTATTTTTCAACCCCCAACGAGATGTGACCTCAGGACTCTCCTCATAGCGCACAAAAGAGGTAAGTTAAGCGGGTATTTTCCAACCCCCAACGAGATGTGACCTCAGGAATCCCCTCATAGCTCACAAAAGAGGTAAGTTAAGCAGGTATTTTTCAACCCCCAACGAGATGTGACCTCAGGAGTCTCCTCATAGCGCACAAAAGAGGTAAGTTAAGCAGGTATTTTTCAACCCCCAACGAGATGTGACCTCAGGACTCCCCTCATAGCGCACAAAAGAGGTAAGTTAAGCAGGTATTTTTCAACCCCCAACGAGATGTAACCTCAGGACTCCCCTCATAGCTTACAAAAGAGGTAAGTTAAGCAGGTATTTTACAACCCCCAACGAGATGTGACCTCAGGACTCCCCTCATAGCGCACAAAAGAGGTAAGTTAAGCAGGTATTTTTCAACCCCCAACGAGATGTGACCTCAGGACTCCCCTTATAGCTTACAAAAGAGGTAAGTTAAGCAGGTATTTTTCAACCCCCAACGAGATGTGACCTCAGGACTCCCCTCATAGCGCACAAAAGAGGTAAGTTAAGCAGGTATTTTTCATCCTTGGTTCACCCGGAAGTATTGCGGGCTATTTTTGGGTAACCTTCAATAAATTTCTCCAATAACTGCCTCTTATACATACCTACGTGAGACTCATCGCAATTCCGGGAGGGTCATGGCCGATTTAAGATTTCAACACGAAATTTAAGGACGAAAACACACTATTTACGTACCAGTACCAGCAGTTTTGAGCGCACATCTTATAAGTGGCAGGTCCCGGGTTCGATCCCTTACAGGACCAATTCGTGAATTTATAATTTCGGAATTTACACTGTTCTGGCCTGGAGGCTTCGGCCGTGGCTAGTTATCACCTACCAGCAAAGCCGTGCGATTGCGTGCCAAGCGATTTATGTTCCAGTACGATGTCGTGAAAACCGATTTGGGGTATGGGTTTAATATTACTATTATACCCATAGCAGATCAGCTCGCTACCATCTTATACCGCACCATCACTTACTATCAAGTGAGATCGCAGTCAAAGGCTAACTTGTTGTGGATAAATATATAATTCATCATTCATCACTTACCATCGCAGACAAGGGCCAACTTGTAGTGGATAAAAAAATACAATTTTTATAGCAACTTACACGAAAACTCTGAAATAAAAGCTGTATTATATTATATTTTAACCCAATGATTCCACCAATAGAGTTTCGTCACAGTAACATTGAAATTGACACCGCCAAAACCTACTCATTGGGATTTAATTTAATAAGAATTGACCCAAGAATTCAAAAAATAACTGACTCAAAACCTTTCAAAAACAAACTGACTCATCGACCGCAACGAATGCGTGTTTATGTTACACATTATACATCCTAAACTGACCTTCGATGATTTCTGACTCAGCAATATGACAACTTTGCAGAGTATGCGATTATGCAAATACACGGACTTTTTCTCTATCTTAAGGTTACGGACACTTCATGGAAAAAACGAATCAGTTTCGTTTTAATTGCATCAGAAAACTAAGTTAGTAGTCAAGGTTAAAAGTCACAGGTTAGAAGGTAGAAGGTCACGTTTCCCTGAGAATCTTCAATAGCAATCTATCTAAGTATACTATAATATTATAAATGCGAAAGTTTGGATGGATTGATGTTTGTTACTCAATTACGCTAGAACGGCTGGACGGATCTGGTTGAAATTTCGCACAGAGATAAAGTAAAAGTAAAAGTAAAGTAAAAAGACAGATTATAGTCTGGACGCTATTTTGTATGCCCGAAAATTTAAGAGTCCCCGAGGGAACCAAAAATCCTCAATCCTCGCGGACTAAGTCTCGCGCGTCAGCTATAATAGTGGCCTACTTATATTTATGTTTCTTAATGTTTTTTTTTTTAAAAAAAAACAAAGAAAAAATCTAAAATTATGTTGAGAAGTAGTCTGTTTTTATATTTTAAGAAGCTATTTGTTAACTAGTAACCCCGTACTCGCGATTTTCGATGCAAACTCATAATTGTACAAGTGCAAGTAATTTCCAGTACTTAAATAATTAGAGTAAGTAGAATTAATTAATTTATTAGTACACTCACAAAAAGTAGATGATCGATGGATGACACTCACAACAAGTCAATTCCAAAATCAAATTCCAAGTCATTACTTCTGTTGTTTGTTTAAGATTGTGTATTATCAAATTCAAAACTCAAACTCAAAAAATTTATTCAAAATAGATACCTACAAAGAACACCTTCTGAACGTCATGCTTGAAAGTATAAGATGTGAAGAAGTAAAATAAAGCTACAAAAGCTTTGCAAAGTAGGTATAAGACGTGATCGGTATCTTAAAAATGAAGCTGCGAAAGCTTATTGTTGGCAAACCATTAAATACAAATAAAATCAAAACGAACATAACCTTGCTTATAGTTTGATCGACTTTGCTCTATTATTATTTAAACAAAACACAGTCGTCTATATACCTGTTAACAATAAATAACGATCAACTATTAGGCGAGTGAAACAATAAAGAATTTATAAGATCGGTTCAAAATGTTTCCACTTTTCTTTATTGCAGTGAATTAGCATTTTTATTGAACGCCCAAAAATGGTTTCACGTGTTTAAGGGCTAGTGCACATTCTTGAGGATAAATTCATTTAATTTTTTTGAACTACAGTTACGAAAGTTTTACTTTTTTACGGAGGTGTAGTTGCTTCAGTGCATAAATCTATAGGAATGGTACAACTTTATCAAATCTCTGCACCGTATTCTTCATTGCTGAGGGTAATTACATAATGGCAGGAGTTTTCTTAGGATAATAATGCGGTGGGTTCCCAGGCCCTTCTGCATGTGAGTCTACTAAGAGCAGTATTTCAACTCTTAGGTTACTAACGATTATTATCAGATGTAGTCAAATCTAACTCTTTATCGAAAGTCGAAACACAATACAAAGACATAGGTTGTGAGTTTGTATGCAAAGCATCCTTGTGACGTTTAAACTCACAACTTTCGACGCACTTTTTTGCTTTAGTCGATAGTTTCAAGTAAAGTAAAAGTAAAATAAAATGTACTTTATTGCACACCATTAAAAGAAAAATACATGCGTTGCTTTAATTTAAATACAAATTAAAAAATACTGTATCGCATGTAATTAAAATACGAAATATAAAATATCTTTATGTAAGCATATTTGAAATATAAAATATAGTATTTTAGCTATTTTTAATTGAAATACAAAATACAAAATAAGGAATCTAGACCAGCACGGGCTGAAAAATAGAAGAAAACAAGATTAATCAATCAGAAAAACCAGAGTTTCCGAAAGGAAACACTAGATTTTTAAAAGTACTGTACTGTCAGACAAACAGTCTCTTGTTGGAGAGTGAATAAAACCTGCTAAAGAAAACAATTTTGCTACAGGTCCTGATGAGCACAAAGTTGTGTTAAATTGTATGAACACATTTTTTATATTTGGATAGCACTCAAGAATTGAAAGTATATTTATAAAGAATTGAAAGCTCTTTGCTTCTATCATTTAGGAAGCTGACCAACTCTAACTCCATTTTAGATGTCCGTGGTTGATCACTGTCTCAGTTCTCATAAACAATAAAATCATCATCATCTTCTTCACTAGCTACTCCTGCTGCTTCCAGGTATTATTTCATGTTTTTTTGTAACTCGTTTCTAAGGCATGAATGGCAAGATTTGGAATTCTTTGCCTCAAATCTGTTGCGATGCTTTCTGGCAACCAACGCATTTTATAACTAGGGTGGTCCATTTACTCTATGTGAGAGTTTAAAAAACTTATCAAATCTTTTTTCCAAGATCTCTTTTAGTTATGGTACAATGAGAGTAAAATTGTTATTGTAATGTATTTTAATGTTAAAATGTATTTTGGAGAGCACGTTACCCTGTTAGTGCTAATTATTAACACTGAAATTAGCTATTGATCTTTAAATCAGCAAGTTAATTTATGACGTTTATGCGCCAAAAATATTCCTGGAAATTGAAAAGGTTTAACACCTTCAGGAATGACGAAAAGGGTCAAAAAAGATGTCTCTAGATAGGTAAGAAGGTCCTAACTTTTGCATTCATGAACGTCATATATTCACGAGTTTCTGCATATCGGTTTCTAGACTAGGCCAATTTTGATCAAAACAGGAACGATAAGATTTCTGAAAATGGGCAACTGGTCAATGTTTCTTGCGTGATGCACAACCAAATAAACACTCCTGGTTTAACTATTTTATAACATGCTATTATATTCTATAGCTCCCTATTAAGTGTTCTAGCAACACCTGCTCCAAACAATAGTAATATTAATGAATTATGCATTCGTTCTTCGTCTACAATTATCAAAATCATGTTATTAGAACTGCGAACTAATTATATGATTTTAAGTCTAACTATGTAATTATGAAAAACCGATCTCATCGTTTTTACGATCTGGGTCAAAATATTCACAAAACAATGTTTAAAACCTTTACTTAACTCGAACGATTGAACTGAGTTTTAACCTGACAGGGGCCTGGAAGTATGTGTGTACTAGCTAATGCCCGCGACTTCGTCTGCGTGGTTTGAGGTTTTTTGGTGACAGGGGACTGAAAGTTTAGGTGTACTAATGCCCGCGACTTCGTCCGCGTGGTTTGAGGTTTTTGATTCCGCGAGAACTCTTTAAGTTTCCGGGATAAAAAGTAGTAAGTAGCCTATGTGCTATTCCAGACTATAATCTAGCTCTGTGCCAAATTTCAGCCAGATCCGTTCAGCCGTTGGGGGGTGATTGAGTAACAAACATCTATACATCTATACATCCACACATCCACACATCCATACATCCATCCAAACTTTCGCATTTATAATATTAGTATAGAAGTATAGATGAGGATTATTATTACATAATATTATTGAATTTCCTATATAATTTGAATACATTCCAATAAAGAGCTGTATTTTACCATACATTTCTTTAATTTTTGAAGTCTACACAGCAAATGTGACATCAAAGATTTTGTTCATGAACTTTAAGATTTATTATTTTCGATCCTAGTTCTAGATTTCCAAGCAATTTTGTACAGTTTTCATGCACAGGTATATAACACTTTAATTTGTTCACAAAAAAACTTAATCCATTAATCTTGCGCATAATATTAAACATTTGCATACTTCTTATTCATTTAAATTTTCTTTAAGACCATAAAGAAAATTTCCAAACTCTTCTCTATGCAAAATTTTCAAGGCCGGTCGTCACACCAGGTGTTTATACCCTCGCTTATAGGAAAAAAACCAACAAACATAAATTATTTCGGCGAAATATAAAATTAAAAATAAATAAATTACCAAGTTAAATCACATTTTATTCTTTCTTTTTTCTTTCTCCGCTACAACCCGGATAAAATTACAAAATGATAGCGAATACAGGTATTAAATCATCTTATTTAATATAGTAAAATATAATTCAAGTCTAAATCCTTTTTTTGAACTTCGTATAAAACTTTTCGCGTCTCAAATTACTCTGCTAACAACATTAATATGCAAATGACATCAAAGATAAAATTTAGCTCATTTACATACATATGTTTTCAATAATTAGTGCTAGAAACTAGTAATAAAAAGGATACAGTGAAATTCTCTAGTTTATTTTTCAAAACGTAAAATAAAACTGGTTAATAATATATAGACAGACCACTGGCTGTTTGGGTCCTTCCCGCAGCAAGTGGGACGTATAATTTTGTAGAATTATTTTTAAAGATATTTTGTGTATTATTTATGTAAAATATGATATATATAGGAATAATTTTATAGGAATCAGTATACAATTAAATGACAGTATTTATAGTTAAAACTTCTTTCAACTATAGTTGGTACCTATAAGTATATGGCTTCATAAAAGATGGCGGTGTATGGTTAAAATCCATGCTTATAATTCTTGGGGATGATTTGCTTTTACTGAAATAAACTCTTCTTATTTATAATGCCTATTTTCTTTTATTATATTCTTTTTGTAACGAAGTTCCTTATGGGACGATGCGAAAGGGTACCCTAATCGGCAAAAAACGTCCGTAACGAAAATGAGTAAGATTTTTTTTTACGACAAAAGGTCTTATATATAAATATACTTCTACGAAATTAAACTTTAATACTTCGAAATATAGAACTTGAAATTAATATTTTAAATTAGATATCAGAAATTAATCGACACCAAACGTGTTTTATTTATTATTCGTCCATGCGGAATTAGGTTTTTGAAAAATCCGCGAGAACTCTTTTTTTTAAATTCCCATACAAGTTAACCTATCTCCTTACCCGTGAAAATCAGTTGAAGAGATGGGCCGTGAAAGCGTAGCAGATAGATAAATATAAATAACATTTTTCTGTTCATGAAAAGAGCAAATACTGAGTTTCTTTCCGGTTCTTCTCATTAGAATCATCTTTTAAAACCGGTGGGTAGATTCTTACGACTTATCATAAGTGGTACAAGCTGTTCTACGTGTTATAAGTCATTTCATTTACATTTTCGAATTATTTCGCATTTTTAATTAATATTTCGCACTAGCGAATGCCCGCGGCTTCGTTTGCGTGGATCGAGGCTTTTTGGTTCCCGCGGGAACTCCTCAATTTTCCGGGATAAAAAGTAAGTAGCCTATGTGCTATTCCAGACTATAATCTATCTCTGTGCCATATTTCAGCCAGATCCGTTCAACCGTTGGGGCGTTATTGAGTAACAAACATCCAGACATCCATACGTTCATACATCCACCCAAACTTTCGCATTTATAATATTAGTTTGATTTGATTTTTGTATCTCCAACAGCTATCAAGTGTGTCCCTGCCTTAAGCTGGTATACCATGGGACCCGGACGCATATCTCGCGTAGGTGCCGCATACTTTGTCAAGGACTCGTAACTCTTCCGACGCACTCACTAAGTATGTCAACTGCCCCTTCTTTTGTAGCCTAAAGTCTGTTCCCATAGAGATGTGCTTTTTTTTAACTTCATTATACTCGGCGCGGCGAACCTTGATCCCTATGACACTGACAGCTAATGTCACCATATAACATTGTAGTGGCGTCACCATTAAATTGGGATCATATTGGGGGCGTCTAAAAATGCCATTTATAAATTTTACGTAGCTTTATACCATTAGTAATGATATTCCGTTGATATTTAACAATTCTTAACATTTACAAGAAATTATCTCAATCTGAATTTATGTTTACGTCCTTTTTTTTTTCATTCAAATAAACTATACATATAAATTAGAATTAAAAGTAAGAAATAAATTAAAATCTAAATTAAAAACTAATTATATTTACAAAAAATACTCGACTAGAAAACTCGAAAATCGACTAGGGCGGCAAGTGTCAATAAAAAAATGTCGGTAATGGAAACGAGTGCACAATTTTTTTTCATACTCACATATCTAAAAATATCCTATAATAATATTATAACCTACAATAACAACCAAAGACACGACCCATCACTAACACGAACTGTCATAGAGATCAAGGTTCGCCGCGCCGAGTATAACATCTGATCACGTATAGTCCCCACAAACTTATCTGAACAGGTGACAGCGTCGCTAGTAGATATGAAACATAAATTAAAAAAAAATAAAAATACGACTGCCCTGCCAAAAAACGAACTGAAAAGTTAAAAAATTAAATTAATCTAGTTAAATTAGAATCTTATTCACATTTTTATTCAATGATATTTTTTTGTGAATCACTGGATATTGAACTGTAGTGTTACATATTTTTGGAATCTACTCATCATTTTCTAGATGATGATTATATAGTTATTCTTATTTTCGAATTTTTTTTTCAACTTTAGTCTTTAATGCGGGACCGTGGTCACCCCATCAATTTGTTTTTACATTTTACTAGCCTAAGTCACCCGGAATAAGCTAGGGATTCTAACGATACCTCATTTATCAAAATCGGTTCTGGCGTATAGAAGTTATGGTGGAATATACCAACTCACATACATACATACATACATACATACATGAACCCTGAAAACAATATACTCCTTTTTTCAGGCAGTCGTATAAAAAACTAAATTAATCTAGTTAAATTAGAATCTTACTCACATTTTTATTAAATGATATTTTTTTGTGAATGACTGGATATTGAACTATAGTGTTACATATTTTTGGAATCTGCTCATCATTTTCTAGATGATGTTTATATAGTTAATCTTATTTTCGAATATTTTTTTTCGACTTTAGTCTTTAATGCGGGACCATGGTCACCCCATCAATTTGGTTTTACATTTTACTAGCCTATGTCACCCGGAATAAGCTAGGGATTCTAACGATACCTCATTTATCAAAATCGGTTCAGGCATATAGAAGTTAGGGTGGAATATACAAACTCACATACATACATACATGAACCCTGAAAACAATATTCTCGTTTTTTCAGGCAGTCGTATAAAAATAGAATAAAAAAAATTGTGTATGTCAACTCCGACGCACGACTTTACGGAGTTTTTTTTTTAGTACAGAAAAGTTATAAAATAAGAAGAAAAACATAGTGTACAGTGCTTTTCAGTGAACGATTACAAAATAGGGTACATGAACGCACTTTTTATATTACTGAAGGCATATTTGATACATTTATTTATATTAATTATGCAATTTATGTTCACCAAAAAACATTACATAGTCATGCAAACATAAACCAGTGTTACCATGCACATAACGTAACGGATTTTTTATTATTTTACATTTAAATATATAAAGTTTTATATAAATTTTCATACCTCGGGTTTAATTTAAGTATTTTACTTATATTTAGTTTAAGTATAAGTATATAAATAATATAGTATATTCTAAAGGAGGTAAACTCAAAAAAATGTCTGTGTGTGCAAAATGGGGCGTGATTGAGTAACAAACATCCATACATCCATCCAAACTTTCGCATTTACAATATTAGTAAGATACGAGTATGTATTATAAATACGAAACTGTTAAGTAGAGAACTTGGGTAGTTATCATTTAAGGATGTAAGTGAAAGTGATAATTAACGCATAACGAAAATGGTACGATTATATCAGAGAGCTTATTTTGGAAATTGCTATCTTGTACTGTCTAATTTTAAATTAAGAATATTAATCATGCCGAAAGTTAATTTTTTTTACAACGCAGCTTCGTACCGGAATCCGGAACGTAATATTATAGGAGATAGCTGTACTTTTGGTAACTATCGCCAGAAAGGCTGATTCAGTATTAGGTGGGTGTAGGCTACGCTCTCCACTGATGACAAAAGTAGTCTGCCCGCATGCGAAGGGCCTTTCGCTAGATATGGCCGCTCAAATACGGTTACCAAAAATGAACCATAACTAGAAAGGCTGATTCTTGTACAGTATTAAACTATGCGCAGTACCTATGTAAACACTATAAGAACTGACGCTATTCATCGGGCGTTTCACTAGATATCACCTCTCAAAGACGTTATGAACATTCATACTTGACGACCTCCGTGGCGCAGTGTGTAGCGCTGTTGTCTTAACGTGCGGAGGTCCCGGGTTCGATCCCCGGCAGGGTCAATTTGGGAATTTATAATTTCTGAATTTTCCCTGGTCCGGCCTGGTGGGAGGCTTCGGCCGTGGCTAGCTACCACCCTATCGGAAAGGCGTGCCGCCAAGCGGTTACGCGTTCCGGTACGATGCCGTGTAGAAACCAAATAGGGGTATGGGTTTAATATAACTGCCATGCCCCTAACAGGTTAGCCCGCTACCATCTTAGACTGCATCGTCACTTACCATCAGGTGAGATCGCAGTCAAGGGCTAACTAGTAGTCGACAAAAAAAAAAATCTAGTGAAAGGCCCGATGAATAGCGTCAGTTTTAATACTATTTACATAGGTACTGCGCATACTTTAAAACTGTACAAGAATCAGCCTTTCTAGTGATGGTTCATTTTTGGTAACCATAAATCGTCTTTAAGCGGCCATATCTAGTGAAAGGCCCAGAAAATTAATGAGTTCTCCTGAGTACTTACTCTGTGTTTTAATTCGATTGATCGTAGGAGCATTCGATGACATTAGCGTCAAAGTAAAATGAACTTATATGTATGAATATAGAGCTCAATTTCGTGTATGCATTCATATACGTTTACGTATACGATACGTTTCCAAATTTAAATCTGTTGTAATGAATTTGTGACTTTAAATCAAGCGCTTTTGGGTCCATTTTACTGTGACGCTAATGTCATCGAATTCTTATACGATCAATCGAATTAAAACTCAGAGTAAGGGTACTGGGAATCTAAGAACTTAATCCATGCGGGCATCATTTAGTTACGAAATTCTTACTATCTATATATAAAATCGAACCCAAGACTTCCTACTTAAAATACAAAAATAGACTTTGTCTTTTTGGAGCTTTGTGCATTTAAAGTAATTAACTATGACTTTGCTCCTGCTATAAGTCCTCCAACGTGTTCCCAAATGTGTGTAAAGTCTGCCAAGTCCTACTTGGGCAGCGTGGTGGAGTATGGCCAGACACATTTTTAGAGGAGACCCGTGCTCAGCAGTGGGCTCGCCATGGAAAATAGTGTCAGTGATCTATACTATACTAATATTATAAATGCGAAAGTTTGGGTGGATGGATGGATGGATGGAGATTAATAGTCTGGTATAACAATATAATCTACTTTTTATCCCGGCAAATCATCCGAAAAAACTCAATTCACGCGGATGAAATCGCGGCCATCAGCTAGTAAAAAAAAGGAAGAGTTATTATTACAATTCAGCATTGCAACTGTCAACATAATATTGCCATAATTGTAAAATATTGCAACGCCCTATGATTGATGACTTAATCAAAATAATTAATGGTAACCTCGTTCACCTAATCACAGAAGAACTAGACCTAGAGATTATAATTTATACCCTCTACCGTCTAGAACATTTTCCTGTAGAGACAAGTGAAAATTACTAAATACTAGCTGAAGGATTGAAGTTTTTTTGGTTTCTGTGGGAACTCTTAAAATTTTCCGGGATAAAAAGTAGCATTTGTTGTATCCCAGAGTATAATCTATCTCTGTGCCAAATTTTATCCAGATCCGTTTTGCCGTTGGGGCGTGATTGAGTAACAAACATCCATACATCCGTCCATGCACACTTTCGTAAATAAAATTACCATAGAAGTATAGATTTTATACTTCTAAAAGTTAGCTTGACTGGGGCAACTTATGATGCAGTCTAAGATAGTGCAGTCTAGGATGGTAGCAGGTTAACCTGGTAGAGGCATGCAGTTATATTAATCCTGTACCCCTAGTATCGCAGTTATATTAAACCTAATCAGTTTCAATGCGATTTCGTACTGGAATGCTAAATCGCTTGGCAACCCATCTTTGCCAGTAGGGTGGGAACTAATGTTACCTTCACCGTTATATCAAGACATATTTAATTGCTCAAAACGTACATACGTCCTAATTAGTAGTAATTGCTCATAACGCACATATTAAGAGTAAAAAGTGCGTGCCCGGGGATCGAACCCGCGACTATACGAACAGGAGATGGAAGGTCTAGCCACTAAGTCAGGCGACTAGACGTATAACGCTTTGTATTCTTTGTATACCTAGTTTAATTATTGACGTACTAATTGGAGCGACAAATTAACTATGACTCATTTGCATGTAATTATCAATAATTACAATAATTTATATACATTTTAACATTTTATTAAATATACTGACATTTAACTTTATTTCTTTTCTTATTAATTAATCTAAATATATTAAAGGAAAATGTTGACTGACTGACTGATCTATCACAGCTCAAACCACTGGACGGATTAGGCTGAAACTTAGCATTCAGATAGCTATTATAACGTAGGCATTCGCAAAGAAAGGATTTCCGAAAATTCAACCCCTAAGGGGGGGTAAAATGGAGTTTCGAAATTTTTATGAAAATCGAACCTGAAGTGTACGAAGTTGCGGGCAAAAGTCTATTTGCAAAAATTGTAGAAGCACTTAAATCAGCCCCCCGATTGTGTAAGAATTGCCGATCCAATCGTCAAAGTTCGGCGTCAAAGTAAAATAAACCATAACATCATTGAATTAGAGCTCAATTTCGTGTATCCATTATCATACGTTTAGGCATGTACGATATCATAATTGTATGAGAATGGATACACAAAATTGAGCTCTAGTGCAATGCTGTTGTGGTTTATTTTACTTTGACGCCGGACTTTGACGATTGGATCGGCAATTCTTACATAATCGCACCTCAGGAATCAGTGCCGCTCATACGAAAAAAAACACTTCCAATTTATCGACCATCAACAGATCGTGAATTGTAACCCTTTTCAGAACATCTATCTCTATCTATTTAAAAAGGGCAACCACCGAGTTTCTTGCTAGTTCTTCTTAGTAGGAATGATATTCCGAACCATTGGTAGATTCACTTGACGATTCAAAAGTACTTGTAAAAGTTTATTTGAATAAAAAACATTTGAATTTTGAACAAAACTTGCAATATAAATGGGCTTTGACACGTCTTCAGAGGATAATTTAAAAAAAATCCTAGTTAAAAGTCTAAAATATCAAGATGATCTAATATCCAATGTTATTCTATTGACTGAATTGTACTTGGGCAGAATGACAATAAGTAGGTATATACTAGTTACTGTCTGTGTAAGGTCTCAATAAAGTGTGCAGAATATTAAAGCCTAGATTACCTATCAAATTTATATATTTTTTTTAATGAAAAACTAGCTTATGCCCGCGTGTCTTGACTTTTTAAATGAAAAATTAGCTAATGCCCGCGACTTTGTCTTCATGGTTTGAGGTTTTTTGGTTCCCGCGGGAGCTCTTTAATTTTCCGGGATAAAAAGTTCCAGACTACTTTCTATCTCTGTGCCAAATTTCAGCCAGATCCGTTCAGCCGTTGGGGCGTGATTGAGTAACAAACATCCATACATCCATCCAAACTTTCGCATTTATAATATTAGTAAGATTGTCATGTCCTCTCATCTATACTTATATAATAAATGCAAACGTTTGTATGGATGGATGTTTGTTACTCAATCCGAATCTAGCTTATCGGATCTGGATGAAATTTGCCTACTTAGGTTAGGTTAGGTTAGGCTACTTTTTACCCCCGAAAATTAAAAAGTTTCCGTGACCCAAAAACCTCAATCCATGCGTACGAAGTCGCGGGCATCAGCTATCAATTATTTATCTATAAATTCCCCGGGATTCCTTAGTTATTTTGAGATACATGATATTCTATGCAACACGCAAACTATGACAAATGTTTCATAGAAATGGGGTGAGATGTTATTTAAAGTCAATACTAATATTATAAAGAGGTAAAGTTTGTGAGGTTGTATGGGGTAATCTCTGGATCTACTGAATTGATTTTGAAAATTCTGGTACCAATAGAAAGCCACATAATTTGTGAGTGTAACTTATTTCACGCGGACGAAGTTGCGGGTATCTGCTAGTGTAAAACAAACAATCCACAAAACGTTCAAATTAATAATATTCTAGTATAGTGCGAATAGGCAAATATTTATGTTTGTATAGAGACAACTTCATCAACGCTTTGGAATGCAGATTCTACGTAGAACAAGCTGGTGAGAAATTCACTAAGGTTTAAGGCTATTTTCGCACTACATCCGAACCGAATCCAAGAATTCTCGATACGAAGTAGCTATAGTACTATTTGTATGAGGGATTGGGCGTTTAAATCTGAATTTCTTTCTTTTTCTTTCTTTTCTTAAAAAAAAAACTGAATTTCGTTTTCCGAATTGGAATCCGAAAATCCAGATCTACTGCGCAACTAGACTTTCAGACTTTTTCAAACTCAAACTCAAACTCAAAGTATATTTATTCAAAATTAGGTACCTACAAAGTACCTTCTGACCTTAGGTACCTTCTGAACGTCACATTAAAAAATATATATGGGACGTGATGGTGATAATTAATCACGGTATCTTAAAACTACAGTTACGAGGGTTCCAAACCACAACCCACAACAAGCTCAGCCGGCTTTTTTTTATTATCACCATCTTACAATATTTGTAAGATTGTGATGCGTAGATTCATAATTATTTATTTTTTACAGACCAACCACCGATGTATTTAATTTCGATAGAAAGTGCATTGGGTATTCCAAAACTGTGTTTTTCTTACTTCTTGCTGTTTACCTTGACGTTTATTTTAATAAAACAAAGGTACTACTTATCCTGTTTAATACTTATTAGTCCATTAGGTGTATTAAGTAATTAATTAAAATAAATTAATTGATTTTCAGTATATTTTACTAAGATGAAAATGCAAGTAGCTCCGAAGCGATATCGTCAAAGGTCACACGTATTTCAAAACGTAAGTATATAAGAATGGGACAGATGCATCATAAGGTTGTTACTGAACTGGCCGCGGATCACTCGGAGGTGAAAAAAAAAAACATTTGTGACGTCACATAAATATTAAATAAAGAGGATTCTGTGTTTTTAGACCAGTGCTGTGTAGTGTGTGAAACGGAGCGCTTAATGTGAGTTCTATAGACCTCTTTTATTATACTCGCGTAAGTATGTAAGTTTTTTTATATAGTGATTCATTTATTCGGTGATGTGAAAAATATTCATCAGTTTTTTATTGATTGATGCATATAAATTAGGGATGAGTATTTCGATAAAGAGTGATTTAAATTTTAGAGCTTTCAAATATTAGCTTTTCTAGCTGTTTTGACTTTTATTTTTGACAAAATTATTTTAGCCTACTTATTTGGATTTCATAAAAAAATAAGTACATTTAAAATATAAAAGTAAACAGACATTATAAATATTTTTGTTAAAATTAAGAAATAAGCTCAATTAATTTTGAAGGTAATTTTAATTAATAGGCAAAAACATAATAATGAAAATCACACACCATCGTAGTAAAATATAAATTATTTAACAAATGTGGAATGAATTTGCAATTAAAATATACCAGGACGAAACGAAAAATTTAAAAATAAATTTAAAACATTTGAAAAATGTTAGCGCCCGTTGAAGTCTTTTTAATGAAATAATGAATCATTATGTAAAAATTAAGTTATTTTTATTGGGATTTTTTTTGTTATTTTTAAATCGGCAAAACTAGATTTTTTTTAGTAGTACTTTGGTAATTAGTACTTTTTACATGAAAAGCAGTAAGAAGAAGTGTGTTCTAAAAGCTAGGACTTCGAGCGTTTATTAAAAGATCGGCAAATTAGTAACTGATAAGATAGTTATGACTTGTGTTATTATTATTTGTAAGCCCTTACCTATAGAAAGATTGAAGATATTTGTGCTCTTTGGCATCTCAACTCATTATTATTACCTCTTTACATATCACCGTTGCAAGCCCACTACTGGACATAGGTATATTTCACGGACTCCCACACTCCCCAGTCTTCTACTGCTTGAGCCCAACGGTTCTTGTCATCGTTCCATCAAATAAAGAGAGAACTTTAACATTTAAAAAAATCAATTACTAAGAAATGCTCACCTATATTTGGATTCAACGACCTTAGTACTAATCCTCGATTACAAGTAATTACAAAATTTTAAATTTCGATGTGGTATTCCAAAGTCCTTACTTTTGCTTCCGTTCGTTGCTAAGGGTCGTGACCCCTTGACATAATAATAATAAGGTTTTAATTAAAGGCTAAGTTGCCCAGTATACATAGTTTGACACAAATAATTAATATAGATACAACAAAATATATCAAATAAAATAAAAAGTACCTAACTACATACAGTAATGTATACATAAAACTTATAAACTATCTATATAAAGGTAAGGATTTGGTTGGACACAGTAATTTCGCGGACCTCCGTCTTATGTCTCGTATTCACATGTAAACCAATTTTCAAATTTTCAAAAAAGTTATTTAATATTATGAAGTATGTTTTAGGATAATGACATGTTAAACAATTTTGAAAAAGTCAAAAGTGTTGCATCGAATTGTTAAAACGTATTGACCTTGGATTTTGATCGTTTTTTCGACAATTCTGGAACAAACTTGCCGAAAAGTGACAATAATGAGAAATTAAACTAAACTAATGAAAATAAAGGTTTATGACAAAACCAGATTAGGCAGTTTGATGCATGGAGCCCTGGATTGACTAATCGTTTTGCATGGCTGATGTCAAAGTCAAAATCAAAACATTTTTCTGAGCAAAAATTTATAATTATTGTTCCATCACTGATTTGAAATTCCCTTAAAATCAATAAACTAAACCTACTTACTTTAATTACAATCAATACTCCTATAGTAATAATATAAATGCAAAATATTGGATGGATGGAAGGTCTTTGTTACGCCAGTACGGCTGAACGGATCTGGATGAAATTTGGCACAGCGATAGATTATAGTCTGTAATAACACATAGGCTACTCTTCATACCAAACAATTAAAGAGTTCCCGCGGAAACCACAAAACCTCAATCAACAGCACAATAAATACCTTCTGCTATACATCGCTAAAAGGTTACCATAGTCAAATTATTTGGCATTTCGATATAAACGTGTAGTTTCGATGTAAACTTGATTCTCGTCATACAAGCGGCTATAGGCACTTTATGTAAAGTAAACAACTTATGTATGTTAGTATTACGCGAGCAACGTAAAGTAGGCGGTAGGTATCACCCGAACCCAAGACAACATGAAACAATTACTTATCGTATCGGACTTGACCGGATTTTATAATTCACTCTCTGCCTCGTTGGTTTAGTGCAAGTATTCCCAAAGTGGTCAATATCGACCCCGAGGGATCGATGTCGGTTTCCCAGGGGTCGATATAAACGAAAACTGACTTTGGGGGTCGACGAGGTCTAAAAATCGACCCCTATTTAAATGATTTTTTTCAAAAAATAATCACCTGCTTACTTAGCTTAGTATTTTTACGTAATTTGTATTAATAATTATTCATTTGTATTATACTTGGTATTGACTGAATTTTATGTCTATTTATTTTGTTAAATTTTGTTGAGAAAATGATGTCAAGTTTACTCACTTAACCAACTGCAAAGTTTTTAAATTGCTAAGTATTTTGTATCGATAGGAAAAAAAGTAGAGATAGGATTTTTAAAATAATTTGGCAATGAGGTATCAGTTTATTTTGGAAAAGGGGTCTCTTGCCCAAAATTGTCTGGAAATCCCTGGTCTAGTGATTAGCATATTCGACTGACGCTAACGAGGAACCGGGTTCAAATTCCGGGTCGGGCCATAATAAGTTTTGGGTCTTTCCTGTGGGTTTTTCTAACAAGAAATTCTCAGTACTAGCCCAGAGTTAGGAAGTTGGCGGTGTTCCACCCCCGTGCCTCGGAGAGCACGTAAAGCCGTCGGTTCTGTGCCTGATTTATCTCCAGCCGTGTCGATTTTTAAGTCCAATCGGGCTATGAGAGTAAAGTATAAGAGTGCCCTGTGTTTGTACACACACTTGCGCACTATAATATCTCCTGTACAGATGTCCGATCGCTCTGATCTCTGTGATTGGCTGCTGTGACCGAAAATAGGTCGGAAAGTCATTATTCATATTTATAAAAAAAAAATTGTGCTCGTTCTTGGGATAGCCATGCATTCATGCATCGTTGATCCGATTGAACGATGCACGAACTGAAAAACTTTGTACAGTCGTTGCTTACACTTGCTTTGAAGGTTCGTCGTCATCGTGATATCGACACTATCATTTTATAGAGACGACATTCTGTAGTCCATTTCTATGTTAGATGGAATTTCCGTCAGAGACACTAATAAAACTATTTAAATCGAAAAAAATAGATTGCATAATATAGAGCAATCTTTAGATACTTCATTCAATTTACACCGTTACTTATTGAGCTAATACAAAAAGCCTGTTTCTTCACCTGCCCCAGAAAATAACTATATTTTTTAAAACTCTGACTCCCATTATGTTACTTAAAACTGATAAAAAAATCTTTAATAAAGTGGGTGGTATTATCTTAGCACTTTCACTGGTAAGGCAATTAAACAGACAGACAAAATAAAATAAACAATCGTTTTATTATGCATAAATTCCGTCCTTGCGACACGGGGTGACATCATACGGATGTAAAGTTCGGTAAGAATCATGCAAATAACTGTGTATAGTGGGAAATACGCCAAATAAGACCTACTCTAAGGCGACTTCGATTATGCTGTTGGTAGGATCCTGTTTTAGGTATACTTCTATACTAATGATATTATAAATGCGAAAGTTTGGATGGATGTTTCAATCACGATAGATCAGCTGAACTGATCTGGATGAAATTTGGCACAGTGGCACATTAAACTATGAATATTTCTTTCTACTGGGCTGGTTTCCGCAGTTAAACCTCCAGTTGGAGGTCCGTTGTATGTTATAGTATGGAATAACATATAGGCTACTTTAAATCCCGGAAATTTAAAGGGTTCCCGCAATAACCTCAATCCACATCAGCTAGTTAATTATAAAAGCCCCTGAACAAATAAAGAAAAAAGTCTCTATGGCCCCAGGTTCATGGCCATAGTTTGTTTTGATGATTATTATTATGGCTAACATTATTATTTTCCAAGATTTCCAAGCAGATTGGTGAGACAAAAACCTTATTAGTAACATTCAAGTTCCCATTATGCGAGTAGGTATTTTTAGTTCAAGTGTTTTAATTTAGCCTAGTCTGATATTTACTCTCCATAATCGGCATACGTTTTGATGTCATATTAAAACAATTACTTTCATTACTCAAATTCACAGACATAAAATATCTACCACTAAAATACCTTTTCAAAGGATTCCATGTCAGTTTTTAAAAGTTTATTTAAAAAATAGCTGATATCCGCGACTTTGTCCGCGTGGATTGAATATTTTGGTTCCCGTGGGAACTCTTTAATTTGCCGAGATGAAAAGTAGCCTGTGTTATTCCAGACTACAGTCTATTTCTGTGCCTTTCATCCAAATCCGTTCAGCCGTTCTGGCGTGATTGAATAACAACATCCATCTATTCAAATTATAATATTAGTATAGATGTTGTTAATACAAAACGTACATATTCATGTAAAGAGTAGACATCTTCATAGGCATAGGCTGCATCACTACTTCCAGCAAGTCTTAACGTGTGGAGGCCCCGGGTACGATCCCCGACAGGGTCAATTTGGGAATTTATAATTTCTGAATTTTCCCTGGTCTGGCCTGGTCCTATGAGAGTGGAGGCCTGAGCCCAGCAGTGGGACGTTTAATAGGCTGTAGTGGTAGTGGTATCATCAATTACATGAGTAGGTAGTAGGTAGTAAAAGACCTAGGCACGCACATAGGTCTCCAAATGGGGCCTAGTATATTGTCGAGTGTATTTGGCGACCTCCGTGGCGCAGTGTGTAGCGCTGTTGTCTTAACGTGCGGAGGTCCCGGGTTCAATCCCCGGCAGGGTCAATTTGGGAATTTATAATTTCTGAATTTTCCCTGGTCTGGCCTGGTGGGAGGCTACGTTACCACCCTACCGGCAAAGACGTGCCGCCAAGCGATTTAGCGTTCCGGTACGATGCCGTGTAGAAACCGAATAGGGGTATGGGTTTAATATAACTGCCATGCCCCTAACAGGCCATGCCCATCTTAGACTGCATCATCACTTACCATGAGATCGCAGTCAAGGGCCACCTTTTAGTGGATAAAAAAAAAACTGATAGCAGCCAAGCGCTAGTCTATAATTTTTTTTTAAAACATACGAAATACTCAGTCCAGTGAAGAAGGAAGCGAGCGTTTTTCTCATGGGTTATGATGCCGCAATTGTAATGTTTAGTCTTGGCCTTGTTAGCGCGGAGATAAATTACTAATTAATAGTACGTCGTAAACTATCCGTACCCTAAGTACGAGTCGTCGGTCCCTTTCTTGTTTGTCTCGTGGTTGGCTTGTTCGATTGCAGAGAACGAGGTTTTCTAAGGATCTATTATAAGGTCAGCTTTGCTTTTAAATTTTAATTGAATTTTTAGAAAAGATACAAGATTGTTAATTTATTTATTGACGAAGGTTTAATTAAATTGATATTTGACTCATTCGATGTATTTCACTCGGTTCGTTCTTTGGTGGGGACGCCATATTGGGATAATTTGCATATATACGAATATTTTGACGTTTGAAAGTTAGTTTTCTGCCGGCAGACTCAGCGATCATTGAATACTTTTGTGTTTAGATCGCAATTTGATTTGAGCTTAACGATAGCAATCGTTGCCGCATCAAATGAATATTTTCTTTAAAGTTTAATCAAGTTTTTACATTAAATCTCTCGTGGAATCGTTACACGTTGTGACCATTCGCTCGTGCAAGTTTTAAAGAGAGTACAAACATATTTAAAAGCGATTTAATATTCGATTTACCCACTTCTGCAATTATACTTGCACTATTTCTGGTTTTGGTCAAAAATATTCATAATCATAATAGTAATTTATGTTTGCCAGAATATATAATAGGTATAAATTGCAAAATATTTTATAACCAAAAAAATTGACGATTGGCATTATTGGCAGAAGGCATTGGATTTTTCCTGTCTAATTTAACTTAAGCCTTCCAGAGATCACAAAACCAGCGGTCCTGTGAGCAATGCTAAGGATATGTATACATTGATATAATAATTGTAAATGAAAAATTTATTTAAAAAGAGCAACCACCGAGTTTCTTGCTGGTTCTTCTCGGTAGGAATGGAATTCCGAACCAGTGGTAGATTCACTTGACGATTCAAAAGTACTTGTAAAAGTTTATTTGAATAAAAAAACATTTGAATTTGAATTTAATCACACTCCGGTCGTGTCCGATTGCCGTCCTATCGGACTATGGAACAGAGACTAAGGAATAGAGAGTGCATCTGTATTTTGCACACATTAGTGCACTACGATATCTTCCGCGCAGTTAACTAGTCTCTGTAGAGATAGGCCACCCTGGCTGATTCGATTGACAGGTAATAATGATTACCAGTATACAGTTTTATTTACAAAATTTAGATAAAGAACCAAAAAAAACTACCCTAGGAACAGCTTTCCTAGGAATCCTTTAAAATGAACTGAAAAAATCTTTGTTCTGATATACCATTTTAAAGTCCGTTTCATACCTGGACCATTAAAAGTCTCGATCTTCGAAATCTATCAACGTTGTCGAGATGATAACTGTACGAAACCCTCTGGTAATATGAGTAGGATGAGTTTATGAAGCATTTTATGACCGTATCACTTATATGCACGTAGGTACTAGTTTAATTATCTTGGAACTATATTAATATTAAGCCCGATGTGTACTGACTGTGTTAAATGGAAGCGATTTTTTTTGTGGCAGCCTAAACTTTGCTTTGTGCCTTTTGACATAAGGTTGTAATTGGGTATTTGACAACTAGTCAAATCAGCAACTTTTTTTCAAACGTCAAAATGCGTGCTTAATATGGATTTTGTATGAAATTTTACGTTGTCACGTCATCAAAGTTCGACGCACTTTTTTACTTTAATCGATAGTTTAAAATGGTTATTCAAAGTAAAACAAGCAGGTGACGCGGATATTACGACTTTTGGGAGATCCTTTATTTAATAATTACTAAAAAATAATTTATTTCACTAGTAGCCAAATAAATTATGGTATACTGAAAACAAAACATGGAAAATGTCCGCCGCGCTTGGCCGCGACTGGGATTCACAATATGCACTCTATGTCAATGTATATAAAGTCCTAATTGAGTTTCTATCAAGAAATTCGTCGTGTCTCAGCTCTGGCGTTGCTACTAAGATTAGTTTTTTTTAATACAGCACTCATAAGGATTTTTTGTGATTACGTTGATTAGGTTGAATAGTGCTTAGTTTTAATTAACTAAGGAATAAGAAAAATAAAGCTATTGAGTTTATATCGTGTGTGATCTAGGTTGTTTACTTCATGTAGTTAAAAAAAACATGTAAAAAAAACCTGTTGTTATTGTACTTTTAATAATTTTTTTTGCAAGTTCCTTTGACCTAGGTACAATCAGTGAGACTCTAAGCAGAGTACTTACTCTGCTTAGAGTCTTAAACTGCTTAAAGTTTAACCTCGATTACTTAATCGAGGTTAAACTTTGATATAGAATTTAATAAGATTTAAACATAATAATAATAAATGATGAGAGATTTATTTATTTCACGATATGTGTCACTTATGATAAGTTAAGACTCTACCACCGGTTCTTTCCGAACCGATGTTCTACTGAGAAGAGCCAGCAGTTGTACTTTTGATGCAAGCAATAATTAAAAAAAATTAAAAAACACGACTGCCCTGCTAAAGAACGAACTAAAAAGTTAAAAACAATAAATTATATTTTTTTGTGAATCACTGGATATTGAACTATAGAGTTAGATATTTTTGGAATCTGGTCATCATTTTCTAGATGATGATTATATAGTTATTCTTATTTTCGAATATTTTTGTTCAACTTTAGTTTTAATGCGGGACCATGGTCACCCCATCAATTTTTTTTTACTAGCCTATGTCACCCGGAATAAGCTAAGGATTCTAACGATACCTCATTTATCAAAATCGGTTCAGGCGTATAGAAGTTATGGTGGAATATACAAACTCACATACTTAAATACGTGAACCCTGAAAACAATATACTCCTTTTTTCAATAAGTCGTATAAGAAAAATGTTACAATGTGTAAACAATACACAACACATACGTTACGTAACAAGTAGGTATTACACTGACTTGTGGGCTGCTGGATGCGAAGCCGGTTGCTTCCATAGTATAGATACTAGCTAATGCCCGGACTTCGTCTGCGTGGATCGAGGTTTTTTTGGTTCCCGCGGGAACTCCTTAATTTTCCGGGATAAAAAGTTAAAGACTACAATCTATCTCTGTGCCAAGTTTCAGCCAGATCCGTTCAGCCGTTGGGGCGTGATTGAGTAACAAACATCCATACATCCAGACATCCATACATCCATACATCCATCCAAACTTTCGCATTTATAATATTAGTAAGATTATCACATATACGGTCAGATATACGGTATAGCTGTGAATGGTGATCCCTCGCTTTAAAAACAATTATATTCTTGATAGATAAATTATCTAACCTAAATAATCTCACTAATATTATAAATGCGAAAGTTTGGATGGATGTATGGATGTATGGATGTCTGGATGTATGGATGTTTGTTACTCAATCACGCCCCAACGGCTGAACGGATCTGGCTGAAATTTGGCACAGAGATAGATTATAGTCGGGAATAGCACATAGGCTACTTTTTATCTACGGTCTTATAACTAAAAGATACAGAAATTTAGAATGGAACTATGTATAACTTTTAAGTTCAAGTTTAAATGACTTTGATAATATTATATTTTGTTTTCTCTATATAATGTCTTTTGATTTTATGAGTTTTCTCTATAATTTCTGAGCGATTTCCCGAAATAACAATATATCTGTCACCGTAAGGTTGTAAAAACCGTTAGTTTATAATCTAACTCGTGAAATTGCTAAGTCGAAAGATTACAAATTTAACGCATTATTTTTCGGTAGATTGTAATCTGTTAGGTATATTAACCCGATAGAACCTATGTGAACCTAATTATATATGTCGAACCCTAACCTAACCTACAAGAAACAGACAAGAAAACGTAAATACAATGAATATTTCAAAAATTGACACTCAGAACATTGAACGGTTCACAATCTGTCGACAGTTTACAATTTCGCGAGTTAGATTATAATCTAACGGTTTTTACAATCTTACGGTGACATATCGATACTATCGATAGTCGATACGTCAATAAGTGTACCTACAGTGTACCTATATTGAATAAATGATATTGAGTATTGAGTATTGATACTATCGATAGTCGATACTATCGATAGTCTGTTAAGAGTTTCTATTTATCACCATAATACAGACGACTAGTTTTAACTTTTATTTAGTATGATATTACTTAAACTAAAAATACATAATATATATTAGTTTATTTTCATATATTTATTATAAGTATTATATTATTTGTGTAACAGTTTATGTATTAGTATGTAGGTATTTGTTTGTATGTTTATATTGATACACCACCCGCGAGTTAATCTCCTTACTTCTCCTATTCCTATGGTTGCCTGGCAGAGATCGCTACTAAGCGATAAGGCCGCCTTTTTGTATACTACTTAGTTCTTTGTTTTCTATGTATTTTTTGTGTACTTTTTATGTGTGTTGTGGTGTACAAAATAAAGAGTAATAATAATAATAATAATAATAATAGTCGATACTATCGATAGTCGATACTATTGATAGTCGATACCGTAGCGCGTCACTAAACCCCGTTTGTCCACCCTTTCGTAACTTGTCGCACGGTGTTATTATGAAAGTTCGCGAGCTATACGTAACTGCGATGCAAACATACACGGGGTCGGAGTTATATTGAGGTCCTACTGAAATTGAGTCTGCCTATGCCGTATTTAATGGGTCTTTAAGGAGGCACGAGTTTTTGTTACCCAAGTAAAAATATCTATTTAGATATTTAGATATCTTTATTGCACACACAAAATATACAGAATACAGTTTTAAAGCATTAATTACTAGTACAACTAGATAGAAATGTGCAAAGGCGGTCTTATTGCTAAAGCAATCTCTTACAGACAACCTTTGGTGAAAGGATAAATAAAAGGCAGCGCGGGGTGGTGGTGTATTTAAAAAAAAAAGAAAATAGATAAGAAATGCATACATACATAATAAAGTACATACATTTTAGTCCAATTAATAGATGTAAATATAATATGTTGTTAATTAAAAGGACGATAGATAGGTACCTGATAGATAGTAGATCATCTAGATAGGTACATGATAAACGAAAAAAAAAATGTAAAAAAAAAAATATTTCTTTTCATTTTTCATATGATAAATGATTTATTTATTTCATGTAGGACAAATTATGTCACTTATGAAACGTTAAGACTCTACCACCGGTTCGGAAAGATTCTACTGAGAAGAGCCGGCAAGAAGCTCAGCAAAGGAAGACCGCCTATTAGAGCTCATCATGTAAGGCAATAAAGTGGGCCGCCAATACTGACGCAGTCCTATTAATAACTTGATGGACAAACATTCACATTTTATAGGCATATATGGTTATATGATTGTCGCACGCGCTTTGATTACATAATCATACTAAACTAGCTGTTAGCCGCGACTTCGCTCGCACAATTTTTTATACAACTGCCTGAAAAAAGGAGTATATTGTTTTCAGGGTTCATGTATGTATGTATGTATGTATTTATGTATGTATGTATGTGAGTTTGTATATTCCACCATAACTTCTATACGCCTGAACCGATTTTGATAAATGAGGTATCGTTAGAATCCCTAGCTTATTCCGGGTGACATAGGCTAGTAAATTAAAAAAAAAATATGGGGTGACCATGGTCCCGCATTAAAGACTAAAGTTGAAAAAAAATATTCGAAAATAAGAATAGCTATATAATCATCATCTAGAAAATGATGAGTACATTCCAAAAATATATAACACTATAGTCCAATATCCAGTGATTCACAAAAAAATATAATTTAATAAAAATGTGAATAAGATTCCAAAGGCTATATATGCAAATCGCTTCTTATGGAGGTAAACTCCAAAAATAATATGGCAGGGCAGTCGTATTTTTTAATTCGTTAAATTAATTGTTGTTTGCTGAGTACTTTAGGATTGATTGATGGTTAAATAGTTATTAAGTAGTGAACCTCAATTCTCACTCTGTGTCGTATTCCTCATTGCTCGGGCCGTGACCCCTTTCCATTAACCACATAATGGCAGGGGTTTTCTTGGGTTAATAATGTTCCCAGGTCCTTCTGCATACGACTTGACTAGGAGTATACTATTTCGACTCTTAGGTTGCTAACGATTATTAACAAATGTTAGCAATAATAACCATTACCAACGGCTTAACGTTCTTTCCGAAGCACGGAGGAAATGAAAAGGCCAAATTTGGACTATTAAATTCAGCCACCCATCCAGTTACCGACTTGGGTCAACGTTGCCTGAGAGTTGTTCATAATGCTTTATTTATTCCACTACAACTTGTCCGTGACTGCGATCTCACCTGATGGTAAGTAATGATGGAGTCTAGACGGTAGCGGGCTAATGATAATATTTTATTTATTTCATGTAGGACATCTCACGTCACTCAGTGTAATACTTGTAACGTATGTGTTGTGTTGTCTACATATTGTAACCTTTCTTTTATATAAAAAGAGCAACTGCTGAGTTACTTGCCGGCTCTTCTCAGTAGAATCACCTTTCCGAACCGGTGGTAGAGTCTTAACGTTTCATAAGTGACACAAGTATGATGAATGATTTATTTATTTCATGTAGGACACTACATGAAATAAATAAATCATTTCATTTCATTTCACTCACGGTAAGTCAAAACTCTACCACCGGTTCGTAAAACATATTCTACTGAGGAGAACCGGCAAGAAGCTCTCAAAATGTGTGAATTTTGCCGATCTGCACTTGGCTAGCGTAGTGGAGTACGGCCTAAACTAGTCAACTTACATCTCATTGTGAGAGAAGACATGTTGTTCGCTGGGATGATGATCCAACCATGAAAGGATTTTGAAGAACTCCAAATGGATACTTAAACAAGTGAACTTAATTTAACGAATTAAAAAATACGACTGCCCTGCCATATTATTTTTGGAGTTTACCTCCATAAGAAGCGATTTGCATATATAGCCTTTGGAATCTTATTCACATTTTTTATTAAATGATATTTTTTTGTGAATCACTAAATATTGAACTATAGTGTTCTAAATATTTGGAATCTACTCATCATTTTCTAGATGATGATTATATAGTTAATCTTATTTTCGATATTTTTTTTTCAATTTTGGTCTTTAATGCGGGACCATGGTCATCCCATAATTTTTTTTTAAAATTTTACGAGTCTATGTTACCCGGAATAAGCTAGGGATTCTAACGATACCTCATTTATTAAAATCGGTTCAGGCGTATAGAAGTTATGGTGGAATATACAAACTCACGTACATACATACATGAACCCTGAAAACTATATACTCCTTTCTTCAGGCAGTCGTATAAAAACTTGATTTGAAAAGGCGTCCACCTTGGTAATAAAGTATGAGTTATTGCTTTACAGTTAATCTGATATGCAAATCAAAGAAAATGATCTAACAAATGATTTGCGAAATGTGATGAAAATTTTGATTCAAATACGTACAAGGTAAGAATTATCATAAAATCTGAATAAATGTCGTAACTATAAATGAAGAGATGCATTAATAGTTGGGATGTTGATCTATATAATGTTTTATTAATATTAATATATTATAATCGAAACATTTCTTGCTCTATATATGGGCGATGCTACTTTATTGGTGCTATGAATAAAATTTGTTAAAACATGTTGCCTTATATACCGGACGAACTAATAAAATTATTTAAAATAATAAAATTTCATTAAGGAACTTATAAACTTAAGGTTTTTAACCGAGTATTACACTGATAGGTACCACTGGTTCACTAGTTTGCTTGGTTCGCCAATCACACTAATAATATGAACTAGCCCGCGACTTTGTCCGCGTGGTTTAAGCTCTTTTGGATTCCCCCGGGAACTCCGGGATTTTATTAAATTTTCCGGGATAAAAAGTAGCCTATGTCTCATATGTGACTTTCCAGGTCCTCAACTATACCCATGCCAAAAATCACGTCGATCCGTTGCTCCGTTGCGGCGTGATTTGCGACAAACAAACACACTTTTTTTTTTATCCACTACAAGTTAGCCCTTGACTGCGATCTCACCTGATGGTAAGTGATGATGTAGTCTAAAATGGTAGCGGGCTAACCTGTTAGGGGCATCGCAGTTATATTAAACCCATACCCCTATTCGATTTCTGCATAGCATCGTACCGGAACGCTAAATCGCTTGGCGGCACGTCTTTGCCGGTAAGGTGGTAACTAGCCACGGCCGAAGCCACCCACCAGGCACTTTTGCATTTATAATATTAGTATGAATGTATGAATATGATGAGAAAGTGTGTTTGTTTGTTGGTTTGTCCTTCAATCACGCGTCAAAAGAGTAACGGATTGAAGTTATTCTGCCAAGTGATTTAGCGTTCCGGCACGATGTTGTGTAGCAACGATCAGGGTATGGGTTAAATATAACTGCCATACCCCTAACAAGTTAGCCCGCTACCATCTTAAACTGCAACATCTCTTACCATCAGGTGAGATCGCAGTCAAGGGCTAACTTGTAGTGGAATGAAAAAAAGATTATTCTAACTCGTTATTTGACCTACTAACAACTAGACCAGATGCGACGCAGTTTCGACACTAACATATAACATATCGGGTCGAAATGCCTCGACCCCGGGGGTCGAACTCGTGATCTCCATAATGGTTACCTTTCAAAATACCACATTTATCATACTGGTGGTTAAAAGTATATTTTCTATACTGAATAATAAATATATCTACACACCATAAATGCATTATTCATAACTTATTGACATAATTTATGTATAACTAGCCGATGCCCGCGACTTCGTCTTATTCGATCGAAATTAATTACTCTTACGCAAATATGACAGTTAACAGCGTAAATAACTAATAACTAAGTTCACAGTTCTCTAGGTCGAAGGTCAGATGGCCTAAACAGCAGATTATATAACATAAGTCGAGGCTATTATACAATAGGCATGATGACAATAACCAAGAATCAATGAAATTATAAATTTATCTAATGAAATAGGATTCATGGATTATTAAAAACGTATTATTTTTTTTATTTCGAGTGAGATTGCTATTTATTTTGATATTATAAAACTATAAAATACAGCAATCCGCCATAATGGATTAAACACCAAGAAGCGAATGACGTCACAATTGTTTGTTTTCGAGCTTTGACAAGCATACTATTGTTTACTGCACACTGCACGGAGTACATTGGTAAAAACAATAGTGACGTCACAAACGACGCCATGACACTCGCGAGCTTTTTGGCGTGAATTTTAAAATTTAAATTTCAAATGCCGATTTTATCTACCAAAACTTATTTTTCAGCTGAAATATTATATTTTTTCGAAATAGTAGATACTCCCGAACATAATCTGACCATTTTTCAAAATCAGTCATCATGCCTATTGACGAATTTCTTGGTTACAAAGTTTTATAGCGCCCCACAGGATAGTATAATAACTTACACTACTGTAAATGTATTATTTAATATACCCAGTTAATGTAATGTTTCGCTTTTAAAAAGAGCATCTGCTGAGTTTATTTGCGGCTCTTAGTCTTGCTCAGTAGAATTTGGTTTCTGAATCGGTGGTAGACTCAAAATATGACGTAACTCATGAGATACCTGTATGCAATACATGTAATAAATAAATTGAGTATTATTACGTACTCGTAAAGTGATAAAAAATTACAGTGAAATTGTATTAAATAATGTCACGTGTTTGTATCTGTTTCTCATATTTATACCATATTTTAATGATAACAAATTTAATCTGTGATGACTTTTTTTATCATCATGTTAGTTTCAATCTATTAACATCGTATTTCATAAGTTTTATTAAAGCTTATCTTATTCAATATTAAAAGTAAATAATCGAATTTCAAATATCTTCAGAATATTATAATTAAAGTCAAAAGTCAAAAACCATTGGGTCAAGCATTTATAAATAACATTACTGTTCAGTTGCCTTTTTCAATTATTATTTAAAATCTATTCGTATTTAAATTTTGCTCGTTGTCATCTGGATTTAAATTGCAGCTAAAAATAGATTCATTAAACTTCTTCATTTGCTACTAATTAAAAATATGTTTATTCATAAAGCAAAAAAATTCAATCACATTAATCACAGTAATTCTTAATTTATTTCAAAGTAAAAAATAAGAAATCTTAGATCTAATTTTGTAGTGTCTGATACACTAAAAGCATTTGTAAATCATGTAAAGTCTTAAACCGTGATTGTACGTTTATTATAAAAAAAAACAATCACAAGATCTGAACATCAGTATAGGCATGATTAATGATTATGATCTGAATGCAACAAATTAATTGCGTTTAAATGTCTTGTAAATCTTTTTAACGGGTTTTATAACAAAAAAATACTAAAAATATTTCTAAACATTGTATTTTTTACGAGTATTGCGATTATTTCCTTGTTATGGAGTAAAAAATTAGGGTCATTCAGTGATGTTATTTTTTAGATTTATTCATTGATACTTCACCTTTGAAACGATCGTATCATATCAAAGGTGAAGTTACACCTTTAACATAAGGTTTATGATATGGCATTAGTGTTCATTTAGAAAAGGTTATGCCATGGCTTCTTACTTTATTGAAAAAACTTTACCTCTAAACGATTAATATGAAATATCAGCTAACTATACTAATTAAAATATTTACAAAAAATAACTAAAACATTTATATTTACAAAAAATCTATCCAAATTGTCAGGCTAAGCCAACTTATTAAAGCAACTTATTAAACCCAACTTTTGAAATAATAGTAAAAATAAATTGCAATATGTTTTTATTTTTATCTGTATTAATATACATACTCCATACTAATATTATAAATGCGAAAGTGTGTTTGTTTGTTGGTTTGTGCTTCAATCAGAGCAACGGATGGACATGATATTTTGCATAGGTATAGTTGAGGACCTGCCCCCCTATTGTGTAAGAATTGTCGATCGAATCGTCTAAGTTCGGCGTCAAAGTAAAATAAACCATAACAGCATTGAATTAGAACTCAATTTCATGTATCCATTCTCATACGTTTAGGTATGTACGATACCATAAACGTATGAGAATGTATACACGAAATTGAGCTCTAATTCAATGATGTTATGGTTTATTTCACTTTGACGCCGAACTTGACGATTGGATCGGCAATTCTTACATAATCGCACCTCTGGAGAGTGACCTAGGTTACGTTTTGTGCCGGAAAATTAAGTAGTTCTCGTGGGAATTAAAAATAAACTTATACCTCGCGGGCGAAATCGCAGGCATCAGCTAACCTACGTAACTCAAAAAAGGAGGTGAGGACCTGAGAACCGAACCGGCCATCCGAATAGACGGCCGATGGTCTCTACCACTATGCCATCGCCGCTTTAAAAGTGGGTTAGTGCAACAAATATAAACATTGTTATGTAAAGCCAGTTTCAAAAATGGCTACCTAAAAGGATGCGTACGTAAAACTGAGCCTGATTGGGTAACAGCAAATTCCTCATCGTGATGTAAAAGCTTAGCGAGTAGTAGAAAACGTGAAGGTTGAAACAAAATGCCTGACCACGGTGGAGTGAAATTTATTAGCACGTATTTGATTCGATGGTTTTTTTTATTGTCATAGCCGGAAGACGTAAAATCCTATTACTACTTGATGCTTGTGAATTTTTAAAATTCTGTGTTTTAAAATCCCGTCGTAACTCTTGGTCTGAATTACTCTAAAGATCTCTAACAATACATAATTGGGATGATGACAACTCTTAATCAAACTTAAAAATGCTCTTCTAGTATGGAAGTTGTATGAAATTCGCAATTGTGACGTCATCAAATTTCGACGCACTTTTTTTCTTTAATCTATATTATAAAATGGATATCAAACATTAGACTAACGGAGGGTGTGAATTTTAGGTCTTTTTGAAGACCCTCTATTTAATAATCAGTTTGAAATATATATTTTTTTTAATGAAAATGATTTATCTGCATTGCGGCGTGAGTGAAGAAAAACATTAGATCTTCTGTGTTCCCTCATGATTATAATATCGGGCTGTTCAAAGGGCGGATATGCAAATTTCTCAAAAGCTGGCATTGGCCGTTCCTCTGGTACTGCAAATGTTCATGGGCGGTAAACACTTAACATCAGGTGACCGGCCTGCTCGTTTGCTCGTTATATATTATATATGTCACCGTTAGATTATAATCTAACTCGCGAAATTGCAAATTGTCGAAAGATTACAATTTAACGCATTATTTTTCGGTAGGTTGTAATCTGTTAATTATATTAACCCAATAGAACCTAAGTGCCCTACCTGATTATTTATATCGAACCCTAACCTAACCTACAAGAAACAGACAAGAAAACGTAAATACAATGAATATTTCAAAAATTGACACTCAGAACATTAACCGGTTCACAATCTTTCCGACAGTTTACAATTTCGCGAGTTAGATTATAATCTAACGATTTTTACAATCTTACCGTGACATATTACCGTGATATTTAAAAAAAAATAGCTACTTATTAATATGTTTAATTTGAACTTACCTTAAAAAGTAGTGTGAAGCAAGGCTGAATAATTCTTTAATATTAGTTATAACAAGTATTGTCTATCAAGGGTATCCGCCAAATGATATTAAATTAATTATTTTCTATTAATACAAGTTTTGGCCTTCCCAATACAATAGCCATTATTACTAACCGGACGATCGAAAACATCGTATTTTCGGAATTTCATTGAAGCAAACAAGTTGTGTCGATTATTCGATGCGCGCCGAACCTTGTGACGTAAAACTAACTACCTACTAGTGATTTCATCAGTGTTTATCGTTATAAATTTTTAATTATTGCAAAATTTTATTTATCTAAATATATTTAAAATGATGAGGTGACTGACTGACTGATCTATCAACGCACAGCTCAAACCACTGGGCGGATCGTGCTGAAATTTGGCATACAGATAGCTATTATGACGTAGGGATTAACGACAAAGTTGCATGGAAGCAACCGGCCTCGCATCCAGTGACCCACAAGTCAGTGTAATACTTGTAACGTATGTGTTGTGTTGTCTACATATTGTAACCTTTTCTTTTCTATGAAAAGAGCAACTGCTGAGTTTCTTGCCGGTTCTTCTCAGTAGAATCATGTTTCCGAACCGGTGGTAGAGTCTTAACGTTTCATAAGTGACACAAGTTGTCCTACATGAAATAAATAAATCATTTCATTTCATTTCGGATCTGATAAGAAAGGATTTAAATGGGGTTTTGAAATTGGTATGAAAATCGACTCTAACCTAGCGAAGCCGCGGGCAAAAGCTAGTAAAACAATATTAACTACTAAAACATCAAATTTAAATTTAAGTATGAATCATATAAACTAAATACTTGCAAAAAATATCATTCAAACCGCTACAATGAGGCAATGTACCCAAGACGCCGCTGAATAGTCAAACTATCAGTTGGCCGAAGTAAGGTCCCACCCAGAGATATAAAATATGCGTAAAAAAACTGGAACAAATGTCTGACTATATTAGATAATGACGGGGATATCTGTCTGTACGCTTTCGGCCCATCTGTACAACTTCTTACAGACTCGTTCGCTTGCATCCCAGGGATGGATATAGACTTTATATCCCGGAGGATCAATAAGTTCCATTTTAGAAATGATTAAACCTAGTGCGGTATTGTCGTCGTATGGTAGATATTTTCATGTTCTCAGTTCCATGTGGTGTAAGAGACAATTCAGAAGTAGGTATTAATAAACACTTTTTGACGATTCAAACGTAGGTATTAATAAACACTATTTATAATATATTCGTCCTCTCATTTGAAACTTGCACGAATAAATGGTTAAACGTGTAGCGGTTTCACGAGCGATTGAATTTAATTAGATAAAAGTTGGCTATACCTTAATACAATATTCCTTTGATCCTATCGTTAAGCTCTAAACCAAACTGCGATCCAAACAAAAAACATTCAACAATCCCTGAGTCTGCCGGCAGTAGACTGCATTACCATCGTCAAAACACTCGTATTTATCAACTATTTTCAATATGGCGTCGGTATCCGCAAAATGGAATGACATGAAACAAGTCAAATTGACTGATATTATACTTCCTGTTTCATGAGATATAATGACAAACAGTAATAATGCTACAGTAGAGACTCTCTTTTAATTCATTTTATGGATATGTCTTATGAATATTGTATTTTACTAGTAGAATATGTTAATTATTTTGCATATAATATTTGCATGGTTATGTTATCGGCGACAGGTTTACATTAACATTTCCGATGACAAATGATTGAATTAATGTTGTCGAGTATTGTTATGTAAATACATTTTTTTTGTGTTCGGTAAAGTTGAAGGTTCAGGCTTAATTACAACTATTATAAGTCCCCATCTTTGTCTGCTCTTAACACTTCCCAGTAAAATCCACTTTTCAAACCAGTCGTCTATAGTCCTGACATATCATAACTGGCACCCCATGAAAAAAACATATTATTTTTTCCTTCCACCACCCTTAACATGTATCCTTTATTTAATACTAGCGAATGCCCGCGACTTCGTCTGCGTGGTTTGAGTTTTATTGGTTCCCGCGGGAACTCTTTAATTTTCCGGGATAAGAAGTAGCCTATGTGCTATTCCAGACTATAATCTATCTCTGTGCCAAATTCCAGCCAGATCTGTTCAGCCGTTGAGGCGTGATTGAGTAACAAACATCCATATATCCATACATCCAGACATTCATACATCCATCCAAACCTTCGCATTTATAATATTAGTAAAAAGTATAGATAATGCAATGTTTACTAGAGAAGTAAGAAACTCGATAGTTTTTTTTTTTAAAAAAAACAATTTACATTATACTACTATATAAGCTCCACTTTTCGTCAAAGAAAGTGACAGGTTAATGTCTATTGTGACCATCAGGTATATTTTTAAGAAAATAAAATACGCTAGAATTGTATTCCCATTTAGATAGTTAAAATATCTTAACGTTTAAATGTTTAGTTAAACTAGTGTACCAAAATACCGAATAAAACAATATCTAGTTAAAAAATTGGTACCTACCATAATGACTCAACTTTTCGATATGCAAATTTCCAAGGTTAGAAATCGAATCTGTAATTAACCGACGTTTAAAACGGACGAGCTCCTTTTATCGTTTTAAAAACCAACATTATAATTAATAAAACCATAAAATTTCTTCCTACGTATAATAACCACATTATAACCACATTCCAAATATTATACCTATCCATACATGGTAAACCACATCAGTTTATGTGTTATCATATTAACTTGTTATTGGGTATTCCCTATAGATAGGCATTTAACCACATTGTTGTAAACGGTTCCGGTTTAAAATAATGTTTTTATAACCATCTTTTAACATGCCTACGAGTAAATTATATTAATTTTGCAGAAGAGTGCGTATTGCCTATTTATTTACATATTAATCTTATATATAAAATTCTCGTGTCACAATGTTACTTACCATACACCTCCGAAACGGCTAGACCGATTTTTATGAAATTTTATATGAATATTCAGTAGGTCTGAGAATCGGCTACTATCTATTTTTCATACCCCTAAAACACCTCAATCCACGCGGACGGAGTCGCGGGCAACAGCTAGTCACTATCTATAATAATTAATATAGGATTCTAATGAATCCTTTGACGATTCGCTAACCTTTAAAAAAACCTTTGAATAGGTACTTACCAATCTAAAGGATAAATCTATTGATACATACAATATGAATTATTATATTATTTGAATCGGCCTTAAACGCTTAGATTTTATAGTCTCCAGTACACCTATTCCGAAAAAGCTGCAATTATTGCAATCTCCAATGAATGCCAATTTTTCGTATTCAATTAATTCATGGTATTCTTGTTGCGAAATCGAATTTTGGCGAAAACCGAAAGAATATGTCTAGATTTCTAACCAATCGAATACAATTGCGATCGTCATACATAGTAGGGGAGCTCACGAGAGGATTTTGGGATTTACTGAAGCGTGACAGATTAATATAAGGGGGGATACCTTGGACCATGTAAAGTACCTTCACCATATATAAGATCACAATTAAGATAAGATAAGATTCTACTGGGCTGTGATCTTAGCTTTAAAATGGCTTGTGTCTGCGTAGGCGCAAGAGCATTGAAAGTGATGATGTAACAGCCAAAACTCGCGTAGGCTTGTTGCTACTTCACTTCGACTCATTTGCACCGCGTCGGTCTAAACATGGCCGGCGAAATGATTCTTTTATAATCTTACTAGTGGGCCCGGCAGACGTTGTCCTGCCCTATCTTCCTCGCAATTTTTCCATATTTTCTCACCGTTTAAACCTTCCCTGGACTACGACAAACATTTAAAAACCAAAATCAGCTAGATCGGCCCAGCCATTCTCGAGTTTTAGCGAGACAAACGAACAGCATTTGATTTTTATATATATAAGATAAGATAAGACTGGTGTATAAAAATTGAAACTATTTTGCACATGGGGATCATTTTGCATAAAAACTACCCGAGAATCCATACTTTAATATTATAAACGTAGCTTTAGTTTTAAGATACCGTAACTAATTATCAACATCATGTTTTATAAGTAAGTAATTTTTAACGTCAATAAGTGTGTACCTACAGTGTACCTATATTGAATAAATGATATTGAGTATTGAGTATTGAGTAAATGCGAAAGTGTGTCTGTCTGCTATGCTTTCATGGCCCATATGTTCAACCGATTTTGATGAAATTTGATATAGGGATAGTTTTTATCCAGGGGAAGGACATAGGATAAGTCGCGGGCATTATCTAGTATTTAATAATGTTCTCAAAGGTGTATAAAGGTCAGCGTGGTGGACTGTGGCCAAACTTTTCTCATTCTGAGACGAGATTTGTCCTCAGGAGTAAGCCGGCAATGAGTTGAACTCACTCTTGCATTTGCATACTTTACAGATAAAGTAAACATGGATGATATAACCTATGACGCTTTACTGGGGCAGGGATGGGCTAAAAGGTCCAATTTAGTTATATTGCTTCGTAACTATTTAACTATTAGGTTTACGGAAAAGATCAAAACACCAATGAATAGTGTAGCTTGTACCTTTAAACTTTCTTTATACCAAAGAATATGATTAGTTTATGTCTATTCGCCAGATATTGAACATATTAGTAACTTAGGGGCATAAAGGACCAGTAGGTATGAATAAACAGCAGATTGTTGTTGATAAGGTGTCAGCCTCAAACTCGATGCCTTATTTGGCGGCCATTTATACGGACTCCAAAAAACGCGAATTTTACTTTTAAAAAAAATCTTAGTTTACCTCAATTTTTGCCCAAGTACCTTTATTTTAAAATAAATGTTTGAGCGTTCCTTCGTTAGCCAAACGTCCGATTGAGTTTTAGCTTTGTACAGTTGTTGTCGACACTTGCGTAAAAGTTTCCGACATAGTCACGTGCAACGTAAGCCACGCTAGTCGCATTGCTAGATAGCAGGGATTAAAAAAAATATACTTCCTATCCAAAATTAGCAGGCACATGTTTTGTTACCTCGTAATTTCTGGTGAATTCCGCAGCCAATTAGGCAATACCCAATACCTACAGTTGTCTATGTATACGCAGTCCTTCGCTGAGGCCGGTAGGAATATTTGCCGTTCATATAATCATCGACCTTACAGCAGTGCCATATTTACCGATCTAACATAAAAAGACGTGTTATATCACGTGAAAAAAAATGTGTAAAATTTCGTGTGACGTACGCGCGTTGAACTCTTTTCTATGAGGACAGCTTTGCGTCATATAATTTCTCCAAATCGCCCCTAAGGATCGGATAGGAGCAAATATCTGCGCGAAACCTCTATATCGAACGAGAACGAAGTCTTGTGACTTGTCCTATCGCGCTAGTGTGTGCGGATCCATATAATTTCGACCCCGAATTTCGGCCACGGCGGCCAATTTCCAGAGATTAGCCATCTGCGCGGGAGATATTATAGTGCACCTGTGTTTGCGCATACACAGGTGAACTCTCTATTCCTTTACTCTACTATTAGAGTGAAAATGGCCCAATGGGATGAAAAACCGACATGACCGGAGAGAGATCAGGCGCAGGACCAACGACTCTCCGAAGCGCGGGGAGAAACACCGCCAACTTCCTAATTCCGGGCTAGTAACGTGCGCTAGTGATAAGAAATTACTGTCAGAAAAACCCAATACTTATTATGGCCCGAACTCAGAACCCAGAACCTCCTCGGACGCAGTCGAACAATACATGACATACGAAGGTATTATTAATGGATAAGACAAGCAAACCTTGGCGCCCCACGCGCTACTACTAACCAGTGACGGATGAATATGAATCATCAGTTGCAAATCCATAAAACACCTCTTAGAAAGAGAGACTTATTAATAAGTAGCTTATACCTGACCTCAATGGCGCCTTTGAGTTATATTAAGCAAATCACTGGCGCCGATAATCGCAATAAGCACCCATTTTGGCCTTGAGTCCGATATAAGTTAGGAAAGCTGTTACGACTCACCCGGGAATCGAACTTAAACCTTAACTACCATAGCAAAGTATACCATAGCATAGTTGTTTTTGAGAGTGAAGTCTCCTCTCGGACTGAGAAGGCTTTAGGCTAGGTCTACCATACTTGCTAAGTACAGAATATTAGCCATCACATTTCATAGAGCATTAAAGAAAACTGTCAATAACATAGGTCTCTTCGCGATGTTTTCGTTCACAGTTAAAGCATTTGATATTGTGGCCAGTTCAGTTTAACTCTAGTAAACTCTCTACATTTATTAAATTGACAGCTCTAAATCTAGTACTGCCCCTTTTAGTAGGAAGTATTCTGAATGGAATAGCGATAGTCATTTTATTTTTGTTTAAAAGATAGTGAATAACAGAATTTGTCTTATAGCTTTTTTATTTAGATAATTGAAAAAAATTACTTCTGTCTTCAGTACTATTTTAAACATTAGTACTTTATGTACACAAAAAGGCACGATTCATGTTTTTAGTTATTTTATTATTAGTTAAACTCGTGGAAAACTCATGTTTAAACTGCCAGACAAGCAGACTGATTAAACACGCAAATCAACGAATCAAATTCAACTTTATTGCCACAGAGTCAAAGATCAAAGTCGATAAACACTTTATGATTACGCACAAAAATGTCATATACATACATTAAGTATTGACAAACTTAATTTTGCGTATTGTGAAGTCGAAAACATTCAATTAACAACTTTATATTCCATGTTATACAGTATATTAAATATTTTGAGAGGGGTATAATATATTTGGTTAATTAATATTGAAATATACGTCCTTGAACTATAGCACTACAAATCGAATGTTTGAATTTTTTTGAAATAACCTCAACAATGGGAACAAAAACACTACAAATATGCTTATAGAACAGGTTTTTTAAGTAAAATTGAGTTTTCTATAACCTTTAACATCGCTGGAGGGTATTTAATAGCATTTAAATCGAAATATTAGATAAGAAATACAGTTTTCGCATTTATATTTTTATTAAAATTTGATTTATGAGGTAGAAACGTTGAAATCAGGTTAAAGTTCAAATTTTACCTACAATTAATCATTGTGAAATTTTCCTTGACTAGTTTTAATGTAACTATAAATAGTATTTAAAGGAGTGAACCCAGATTTTTTAGTGATATATCTTCATTATTAGCTATTTTTTTCGTTACAGGCCATTTAAACTGAAAATGAACGCGTCATACTAAACGTTCGCCTCATTTCATGCATCAGCCAGCATCCTCTCTATTCTCTAATTCACTGGCTATCAAATAATGACATATACATTTTATTCATTGAAGCCCTTTGCTATATAATAGAATAAAATTTCATCGCAAACCATCAATGGATAAAAAATAAATGTTAGTGGCTCTTATTTTTTGATTGTCACTGAGTTAGAGAATAGGGCTGCAGTTGACCAACAGATACGGCGCTAGAAGTCATGTATATAGTATAGTGACTGAATGACTGTTTTTTTTATATTATAAACCTACTATGTGGGTATGTGAGTGTAAACATATTGGAGGCGTGTTCATTTTTAAAATAGACGACCTCTACCATTATATAATCGAAACCAAAGCTTTTTCGACCGTTTAAAATAACCTTGACTTTCTTATTGTTACAGATTTAAACATGAAACCACTGCTACGGACAGTGGTGGCGTTAAGCCTTCTACTGAGCATTCACGCACTCCCCGAGAACATCGAAGACGTCAAAGAACTGCCCCAATCCAAAGAGCCAATTGTTGAGGCTGAGGAATCAGACACGCAAGCGAGGGTAGAACGGTGCACGACATGCACGTTTAAAGTGAAATCACCGTCCAAAGATGCCCTAGCATCGCTTACCGCCTTACCAGGAGGTCAAATCCACACCCAGCAGTCTTTCCAGGGCTGCTCAACTGACAAAGGGTGTGCAGGTATCAAAGTCAAAGATGGCAACATCATCGAGAAGTACGGCAACGTAGACGCCTTCAACGCGGCGGCTGCGGCTGACCTAAACAAAGAATTCACCTTCCACGCAGCCGGAGCTCTAGGCGATGTTTTCGGTGCCAACCCACCCTTCTGGTGGATGAACAAGGATTCCCCCTTCAAGACGGGAGCGAGCGGCAACTTCGAAAAGTACACCAAATCTGAAAGCGCAAGTTTCTCTAGCGGAGCCAACGCGGCCAACATAGGAGCTACTGCGTTAAATCTGGCGGCCAACCCATTCTTAAACGGAGAGTTGTCTAAAGGATTGGGTGCAGGTGCTGGTTTAGGCGCAGGTATCAAACCTAGTTCCTTCCAATCATCGTCAGCCTACGATGCCTCATACAGTTCCTCAAGCAACGGAGAGTTTGATTTGTCTAAAAACCCGTTCTTAAACGGTGGATTTAAGGCTGGACAAGCTGGGTTGGCAGCATCAGCATTTGGTGCCCAAAGTGCAGCAAACTCGCAAGGTATCAATGCTCGTTTTGGCACTGGCGGAAAAGTATCCACTGGATACGTCGGTTCCTCGCCCGCCCCATTCGCGGCCACTTCCGGCTCAAACGTCAACTTGCTCCAAAGCGGAACTGCCAACGAATTCGATTTCGAACAACAGCAACAGACTCAACAGAACATCAACGAGATTTTCCAGAGTTCCAGCAATGTTGGACTAGACGTTTCTGGCGGAGGTTTGCAGCAGGCCTGTACCGGTCAGAACTACGTGTGTGCTCTGAAGGCCCAGTGCTTGAACGGTGTCGTCATCACATCCTTTGCTGCCCTTCTTCAGGCTAAGCCTAAGGTGAGTGACATTTTAATACACATATGTTACTAATAACTATTATTTAATTTATTATTCCATTAAGCTATCTGGTACAAAGTGATGACTGAAATATGGAAATGCCTTAGTTGTTTTGCCTTAAGCCACTTTAAAGCAAACTCTTATAACAGTAGGTACAAGAAAACATAGTTTTTAGGACTGAGTATTATTGTATTTTTCTATTTATTATATTTAGTACAAAACTTAAAAACTAAACATAAACATTTAAAAAACATGCACAAGGTGAACTTTGCTGTTAAAGAGATTTCTTCCAGCAGCCCTAGACTTAGATTGTAGGTACTTAATCCGAGACCCACTTAAATGGATTTTAAGCGCTTTAAAAGAATAAAATAATAGAATCGATTAAATCACTTTTTTCCATTCTAGCAATTAATCGCCTTATAAAATGTCCAAAGATTATTAATGATACCCATCTTAACAATGAGTTCATAAATTTTTTTGGCACTTTTTTTTGGTCCGCTATAGAAACAACAAATCTAATTGATCCTGTCTATAAAATTGATACTAAGTAAGATGTTATCTCATAAGAGATCCTCTTTGGATAACCCTTGGTCTTTAATAATGACCATCAGATGAAAAACTGGAACGAGTTTTAAGCGTACTACCTACTATTGTATTTACTTTATTTTAACAACCTGCGTAGTGCAGTGCGTAGCGCTGTTGTCTTAACGTGCGGAGGTCCTGGGTTCGATCCCCGGCAGGGTCAATTTGGGAATTATAATTTCTGAATTTTCCCTGGCTTTTCCCCGTATTTTTTTATTTTTATTTTTATCCACTACAAGTTAGCCCTTGTAACGGGCTAACCTGTTAGGGGCATGCCAGTTATATTAAACCCATACCCCTATTCGGTTTCTACACGGTATCGTACCACTAAATCGCTTGGCGGCACTTCTTTGCCGGTAGGGTGGTAACTAGCCGCGGCCGAAGCCTCCCACCAGGCCAGACCAGGGAAATTTCATCAGAAATTATAAATTCCCAAATTGACCCCGCCGGGGATCGAACCCAAAACCTCCGCATGTTAAGACAACAGTGCTACACACGGCACCACGGAGGTCGTCAATCACGCAGATCCGTTGCTCTTTTGCAGCGTGATTGAAGGTTTGTCCTTCAAAAAAGCAAATACTTTCGCATTTTTAATATTAGTGTATGAGGATGGAATATTATACTCGCCTGCTACACGAGCGTAGTCGCAGGTCTAAGCTAGTTGCAGCCAAACGACCTTTCTCAGGTGTGGCTGTGACATTTGAAGACTGTGATGGTGATGGTGACCTTTGCATTCAAAACAATATTTATATCATTACTCCATGGCAAGGAAGATCGGGGGGCGATTATAGTTTTAGCATTCTAACACCTATTGTTATCTTTGATTGGATAATTGGTAATTGGTACGTGGATTGTTTGTTGCTACTACGACTACGACTAAGACTACTGGGCACTTATGTTTCTCCTACGTCAACGACGTCAACGAAGTCAGCGAATTGTTTTTTTCCACTATATTCGTTCAATCAATCAATCAATCAATCAATCAATCGATCAATCAATCAATCAATCGATCGATCAATCAATCAATCAATCAATCAATCAATCAACCAACCAATCAATCAATCAATCAATCAATCAATCAATCAATCAATCAATCAATCAATCAATCAATCAATCAATCAATCAATCATTTATTTATTGCACATATGGGTTTACATGTGTGTTCTAGGTGTTGTACATCCAAATACCTTAATAAGGCATGCAATATTTAAATTGGTACATACATAATATTGAGAGACTGGTCCCCAAGTCACGGGTATATCCTAGTTTGGGAGTCGGTAATTTGTACTTTTTATTTGAACAAATTAAGATTATTATTATATTATACAGTTTTATTATAAGTATAAGTACCTATTTCACTAATATTTATCAAAATACGATTCTATATTCATTTGCTCAAAATTATCTGAGTTTACCTTCCAAGAAGAATCAGCAAGAGACTCGGCGGTTAATCTTTTTTTTGGAGTTTACCTCCTTAAGAATCGATTTTCATATATAAGCCCGGGGTATGAAAATTAATGGGGAGTAAAATCAAACTTTCTCCGTTATGTTTTTTACATGGTAACACTTTTCGTTCGTAATGAGTAAACTTCACTCGTGCGTTGGGACTGACACACAATTTTTTTAAATCATAAATTTACTTACTAAAGTTATATATTTCTTATAGTGAAAATAATCAAATCATAAATATTGATGATTAAAAGTTATAAAGGAAGACTTATAAAGACTTAGTTAAGACTTATAAAGGATTTTCTAAACTTCTGTAAAGGCAAGTCTAAAATGGATTCTCGTATTTTTTACAAAACGTACTCGTATATGCCACTTTATATGTAGGCTTTATTTATCCCGGACAAACATAACTGACTCAGTGACAGTGTTGCCTGTATCTTTGAAAAATAAAATGCAAACAAAAACTAAACAGGCATAAAAGTTAGTTCCAACTAAGTAATAACATAAAAAGTAATTTTGGCTAACGAATCAGATAAGTTTGTGGGGTTAAATGTTACCGAATTGCGTGAAATTACATCAATTTTAAACAGGTAAAGTCTTGATAGATAGATACATAGGCCATATGTGGTTTCTTACAAACAGATTTGCGGTTTCGACTATTTATTTTGACGAGTCGTACTAACGAATTACCACAGAGCTCTACAAAGCTAATATGTTGCTAAATGTTATCATACAAGTAACTACTGTATGCGGCTAGTTACCAAATACTTTACAAATTATTCAATATATATTGCGGATGTATAAATGAAGAGACCAAATGCCAAAAATAATCTTGCAAGAACATAAAATTCTACTTTTACTTTTACGTTTTTGTTTTTTTGTGGGTCCTTCAATCACGCCGCAGCAAAACAACCGATCGAAGTGATATTTTGCATTGGTACAGTTAATACCGTGGCATAGCCTAGGTATTTTTTATCTCAATATATCAAAGTTCCCTCGGGGTTTAAAGAAAAAAATGAATTGCGATTTTAATGCAACTTGGATACATTCCTAATTTATCCAAGTTGCATTAAAATCGGTCCAGTAGTTTCAGCGTGATGTCCGAACAGCCAGACAGACAAAGATTCCAAAAAATATTCAATGTACAGAAATCGTCTAGATACCAATGAATAGCAATGCGGAAGAGACTGATCCCCAAGTCACGGGTATATCCTAGTTTGGGAGTCGGTAATTTGTACTTTTTATTTGAACAAATTAAGATTATTATTATATTATACAGTTTTATTATAAGTATAGATATCTATTTCACTAATTCTCGAGTGAAATATTGAATCATTGGTTTCCAAACATTATGTCCCAGTGTCCACTCGTAATACAAAGGGACGGACGTTTACATTATTTGCGTAAATTCAGTAATACGCCGATTAAAGCTACTTGTGGCATGATCTTGTGTCAATAAATATTTATTTTATAACTCCCGAGCCTCGAGTCAAGTGCTAGTGAGTCGTAGGTTTCCAAACTTAATTTCCTCCTGCACTTACACACACACAATAAAAACTTAGGTACGAATATGCAAATGTTTTTTGAAGTGAAACTTCTTTAGAACCGTTGTGATTGAAAAATTTGATGAAACGAAAAAGAGACACACATATTCATAATAGGATTAAGTTTTAACCTGCGAGAGAATGAAATAGAATACAAGTTATATTTATTTCATTATATTTGAGTACTTCGTCATACTTTTCTGAAGTTTCACTTCTGTCATGTGTGAATTGCATGCACACACTTTCAAATAAACTTTGAAAAGTTCTTTTCAATCGTCAAATGGATCTACCACTAGTTTGGAATGACATATTTGCGTAAATCGTAGATGGGTATGTGAAAATTTAAAATTTTCAATGACTTGAAAATTCGTACATTCATAATGATGCTAGGTAGATAGGCTAGCGCAAAATGTCTGAAAATTTGATCTCTTCTAAGAATAAGTAGGGTTTAAGCCATTGTCCGCCAAGCTAGACATTATTTATTTGCTGATTGCAGGTTATTAAGAAGTTGTTACAATAGAGTTATAGTATCAAGCCACATACTTTTGAGAGTATATGGAAAACTCTCAGGTCTGAGTCCGAGTCCGATACACTTATCTGACCCGGTGACAGTGTCATTAGTATCTTTAAAAAAAAAAGAAAAAAGTAAACAGGCATAAAAACTCGTTCCAATTTTGGCCATCTTATCTATAAAATTCTCGTGTCACAATGTTAGTCACCATACTCCTCCGAAACGGCTTGACCGATTTTTATGAAATTTTATATGCATATTCAGTAGGTCTGAGAATCGGCTACTATCAATTTTTCATACCCCTAAAACACCTCAATTTACGCGGACGGAGTCGTGGGCATCAGGTAGTAATATATAAAATCACATGGCTGATAATAACATTGCCTGTTATAGAAACAAAACTAATTTGCCATATCAAGACAATGTTTATATCTCAAAAAGTATACGGTTCTATAAAGAACTGTCTAAATTACACACTACCAACCAAAGTCCAAAAGCAGCATCCTGTTAGATTCATCCTTGGCATTTACATAAATGGATGTCCATCTGTCTGTCCGTTTGTTCGTAAAAGCTATTTATAATACTACAATACTGAGACTAACGAGTTAGATGCATTATAATGACCTCTCTGCTCTGTGGTCTTCATAATGAAGGTCTCGAGGTTGATTTCCGGCAGAGGCGATTTTTCTGTTGTCTGTTAAACTGTCTTTTACCTTTTCACTTTTTAATAATTTGACGAATTCGACGTTTGATAAAATGTAGCTAACTGAACTATGCTACTTTTTATCCTGGAAAATCAAAAAAATATCTATACTTCTATTCTTAATACTAATATTATAAATGCGAGAGTTTGGATGGATGGACGGATGTTTGTTACTCAATCACGGCAGAACGGCTGAACGGATCTGGATGAAATTTGGTATAGAGACAGATTATTTATATTACATATATAAAAGGAAAAGGTGACCGACTGTTCTATCAACGCATAGGTCAAACCAGTAGGCGAATTGGGCCAAAATTTGGTTTACAGATAGATATTATGACATAGGCCTCCGCTAAGAATTTTTGAAAATTCAACCCCTAAGGGGGTAAAATAGGGGTTTGAAATTTGTTTGAAAATCGAACGTATCGTAAGTTTTAAAAGGCTTTGCCGTGAGTGACTGACAGACAACCTACTGAACATAGAAATTTGAAATTTTGAGAACATTCCTTGAGCACCCTAGAGGTGTATGTACTAAGGAAGGAATTTTCGAAAGAAATTCCAACCCCAAAGAGATTAAATAGGCGATTCAAATTATAACCATGAAACTTGGTAGATATTTGTATTATCAAAGTGTGTGTGCTATTTTTCAAAGTTTTTGGAATTTTTATTTTTTTAAGAACCTAATTACACGCGGACAAAGTCGCGGGCAAACGATAGTTATATATGTCACCGTAAGATTGTAAAAAACCGTTAGATTATAATCTAACTCGCGAAATTGTAAACTGTCGAAAGATTACAATTTAACGCATTATTTTTCGGTAGATTGTAATCTGTTAATTAAATAACAACGTTCAATGTTCTGAGTGTCAATTTTTGAAATATTCATTGTATTTACGTTTTCTTGTCTGTTTCTTGTAGGTTAGGTTAGGGTTCGACATAAATAATCAGGTATACTTAGGTTTTATTTGGTTAATATGCCTAACAGATTACAATTTAAAGAAAAATAATACGTTAAATTGTAATCTTTCGACTATAATCTAACGGTTAGATTATAATCTAACGGTTTTTACAATCTTACGGTGACATATATAAAAGGTTTCCATCGACGGTTGAAGTAAGTATAATGCTCAAATCATTGGCAGTTAAGTATGGAACGTTTTGGGCGTGATGACAAGAACTGTAAACAAAGCCGTACACATTTGCATACCGGTTGGCTTTGGAACAAATGACTGCTCATAATTATAATTAGCGTTAAATACGAAATTTTAACACTACAAAACCATAGAATTTCCTATCAATGTAACTTCGTAAAATATTTCACTAAATCCTGTGTGGTTAGAAGTTTTCATTTGACAAAACGTGTTTTTTTGTCTTCTCTAACAATAAAAAGAAAGCCCTGATACACTAACGCAGTACAAACTTAGAAAAACATACTGTATAAGACTCAAATTACATTCTTCTACTACAGCCTATTAACGTCCCACTGCTGGGCACAGGCCTCCACTCTCATAGGAGAGAGGGAATTAGAGCTTAGACCCACCACGCTGCTCCAATGCGGGTTGGCGGGCTTTAACGACTATTATCATGTTAGTGACAATAACCGGGACCGACGGCTTAACGTGCTCTCCGAGGCACGGGGGTGAAACACCGCCAACTTCCTAACTCCGGGCTAGTACTGAGAATTTCTAGTCAGAAAAACCCAGCATTTAATTATGGCCCGACCCGAGACTCGAACCCAGGACCTCGTCGGCCGCAGTCGAATATGCGAACCACTAGACCAACGAGGCAGTACATTCTTCTATCATTTTGTATTATAAATCAAGATATATCACCCACAAATATCCCACCAAAAAAAAAAAATGTTATGTCACACTCATGTATGTCAAAAAAAGGCCTTTTTTTGTTAATGTTTGATAGTGTTTCGGCCCTTGTTAGCTGCCGAAATGAGGGTTTCACACAATATTAAATATGCTTTACCTTCATAGCTTACTCATGGAAATCCTTAGTAGCTAGATTTTCAATTAAAAGGAGTTCCATAAGTAATGATCAAGCGACCCTGAGACCTTTGACGACCTCCGTGGCGCAGTGTTGAGCGCTGTTGCCTTAACGTGCGGTTGCCTTAACGGTTCGATCTCCGACAGGGTTTGGAAATTTATAATTTCTGAAATTGCCCTGGTCTGGCCTGGTGGGAGGTTTCGGCCGTGGCTAGTTACCACCCTACCGGTAAAGACGTACCGCCAAGCGATTTAGCGTTCCGGCACGATGCCGTGTAGAAACCGAATAGGGGTATGGGCTTAATATAACTGCCACTCCCCCAACAAGTTAGCCCGCTACCATCTTTGACTGCATCATCACTTACCATCAGGTGAAATCGCAGTCAAGGGCTAACTTGTAGTGGATAAAAAAAAAAAGAGTGCGGCAGTTATCCACTAAACCATCACGGTGTTGCCTATGGACCTAAATAGCATAAATTCCAATAAGACAGGTGGGTGGATAAGTAAGTGTTATTTCATTGTTTGATTAATGGAATTAGGAGAATCAGTATTCGGCCCCTTTTAGCTGCCGAAATGAGGGTTTCACACAATATTAAATATGCTTTACCTTCAAAGCTTACTCATGGAAATCCTTAGTAGCTAGATTTTCAATTAAAAGGAGTTCCATAAGTAATGATCAAGCGAACCTGAGTCACCACTAAACTATCACGGCGTCGCTTAAAGGACCTAAATAGTATAAATTCCAATAAGAGAGGTGGGTGGATAAGTAAGTGTTATTTCATTGTTTGATTAATGGAATTAGGAGAATCAGTATTCGGCCCCTGTTAGCTGTCGAAATGAGGGTTTCACACAATATTAAATATGCTTTACCTTCAAAGCTTACTCATGGAAATCCTTAGTAGCTAGATTTTCTATTGAAAGGAGTTCCTTAAGTAATGATTAAGCGACCCTGAATGCGGCAGTTAACCACTAAACTATCATGGCGTCGCCAATGGACCTAAATAGCATAAATTCCAATAAGAGATGTGGGTGGATAAGTAAGTGTTATTTCATTGTTTTACCAAGAAACTGGTTTGGGCACTTGGACTCCTCAAAGTAACTCTTGAGGAGGCACGTGGCGCAATCAACCCGACACAGTGTACCGTTGACAAAAAAATAATCATACTATCAATACTAATATTATAAATTCGAAAGTTTGCATGGATGTATGGAATATGCATGGATGTTTGTTACTCGATCATGCCCCAAGGGCTGTACGGATCTGGATGAAATTTGGCACAGAGATAAATTATAGTCTGGAATAACACATAGGCTACTTTTTATCCCGGAATATTAAAGAGTTCCCGCGGGAACCGAAAAACCTCAATCCAGGCGGACCTAGTCGCGGGCATTCGTTACTATTATAAATGCGAAAGTTTGGATGGATCGATGGATAGATGTTTGGTACCCAATCAATCCAGAACGGCTGAACGAATCTGAATGAAATTTGGCACAGAGATATACTGTAGTCTGGAATAACACATAGGCTATTTTGTATCCTCAAAATTAAGAAGTTCCTGCGTGAGTCAGAAAAATATTAATGCACGCGGGCGAAGTCGCGGAAGATGGGAATCATCTAGTGATTAAAAATTTTAGGTAAAAATCACAAAAATTCCGACTTTAAATGCCAGCTATAACTATACCTACTATATTGTAGTTTGTTGATTTGTACTTAGTCACTTCTTCTCTTATATAGTCCTCTTCGCCACAGCAGAGCCACAGATCGACGTGATTTTTTGCATAGAAATCCTAATAAATTCCCACTGGATCTGAATAAACCTAAATCCACACACACGAAGTCACGGGCATCAGCTAGTATAGAAACAACTTTTTTGTTTACAGCTTAGTTCTGTTTGGTTCTCGCAAGAATTCTTTAATTTTCCGGGATAAAAATCCTTTGCATAATTCTAAACTATAATCTATCTCGGTGCCAAATTCATCCAAATCCGTTCAACCATTCTGGCTTGATTGAGTAGACATCCATCCTGGATGGATGTATGTTTACTTTAACGTTTAACTTTCGGCTTTTTCTATATTAGTGTAAAGATTTTACGTTTGTATCCCAAACGTCCGTTAAAGAGCTTACCTTCAAAAATTTTTTTTGAACTTCACGCTATTACACACGTTAGCACGTTTATACTAACGCTAGTCCCAAGATGAATACTTTATAATCGCATAATAGATCTTAATGAGTACCGTACCATAACAGGTATAATCTGAATAACGCGATAAACCGTTTAACTAATAGCCATATTATGACATAGGTTTGCATGATTTAGTTGACACTCGCGATTTGACATTTTAGCAATGAATTACCTGTTAATTAAACTTAATTATAGCTGACAATAATTCACCATCCATTACTATCAGATGTGATACCAATCTTGGTTTAAGACTGAACATATTTTTAATGCAACCTGCACAAGGATTCTTTAATAACCACCCAGGTTTATCACTTACCACCCAGGTGAGGTCGTAGTCAATTCAATTTCGATCAATCAATATAATTCAAATCGTAAATTTTTTAATGTTGTTATTTCTGGCAACTGGAACAGGTATGCTTTTGCCATAGTAATGCTGTAATTACAAAATTTTACTAAATTAGCTATGTCTTTGTGCAAGCTAAATTCATCGATTAACATCCAAAGAAATAAATATTACCGTGCTATTATATCCACTTTGAATATATATACTTTAACTTTTTATGACATTAACAATTAGTATAGAAAATGTTACAATAATGCATTTTTAACATTAATAAGTGTATCATTTACAATTTATTATTTATCGAGGTAGCATACCCTTCAGGAAATGAAATGTGTGGCAGAACTGGTAAATAAAGGTTTTTCTTTCTTTCTTTCTATTTTCGAGTACCTACGAGTTCCCCACATAAAATATGAACAGTTAATTTTTAATATAAATTTTTTACTAGATGATGCCCGCGACTTCTTCTGCGTGGATTAAGGTTTTTTGATTCCCGCGGGAACTCATTAATTTTCCGGATAAAAAGTAGCCTATGTCCTTAAAACATAGTCCGAAATATAAACTATCCCAATAGCAAATTTCATCAAAATCAGTTAAACGGATGGGCCGTAAAAGCGTAGCAGACAGACATACACACTTTTGCATTTATATGTTTTTGCTATCCGTACTGCGTATTGTGTATCCTGCATAATTTATTGAATATATGCTTAAATCCTTTGTCTAGGCTAGGATACTAAATACTAAAGCCTAACACTTTAACGGCCTTTTAAGTCTTAACACGTCTAATGCTATTCAACCCTAAATGCTAAATAATTCTACAATACATGCAATAAGTTTGGTTATACCTAGGTTGTTCAAAAAGTTACAGACTAAAAATTTTTATTTACCCATTATTTGATTCTGCATTTGTAAACTAGCTTTTAGCCGCGGCTTCGTTCGTTCGTTTTTCATTCAAATTTCTAACCCCTCATGGGTTGAATTTTCAAAAATTGTTTATAGATAATCTGTTATCCGTCAACCTCTTATTCGCCCCTTTTATACGCATATCCTCTTTCACACAATCCATCCATCTTTTCTTTGGTCTCCCTCTACTCTTTTTTCCTTCCACATGCATATGTTGTGTGTGATGGATGTGAGTATCCATCTCCATCCATCCATAAAAATAATCTATAGTTCCGTTACTTACACCAGAACGGCTTAACGGATCGGAATGGAACAGAGATAGATTATAGTCTGGAATAATACATAGGCTACTTTTTATCCCAGAAAATTAAAGAGTTTCTGCGGAAATCGGAAACCTCAATCCACGCGGACGAATTCGCGGGCATCAGCTATCATTTTACAAAGGCGATTTTATTTTAAATTTGGAAAAAATCTTTGGCAAACCGTAATTTTTTTTAAATTTATACTTCAATCGTCAATTCTTTTTTCAAGACATTAAGATTTAAGTTGCGCTTAAGTATTATATGTGATCAATATACCTACGAGTGGGTCCGCAACTTTATGTAGGATTTTTATATCTTAAGTACAACAATACTAGAAGTTTCTTTAAAACAATTACATGAAATGTACTAAAAGTTTAGGTACTTAGCAAACAACAATAAAAAAATGCTGACTTAATTCACAATTGATCGTAATACACAAAAAATTGTTTCAAGTCAATTATACAGTGTACAATGCACGAATTCCCACGGCGTATAATTTAAATAATTGTTTGTATTATTCTAGATAATCGCTTAAGATGACTGTTATATATTTCACATAAATAATTGAGTAGACTATCTACTTATCTACTTCACCTAAAACGTGCAGAAAATCTAATTAAAACATGCAAAAAATCTAATTATTAACAGTCCTGTTATCTAGTAGCCTTAAATCCTAAAATCACAGCTCTATTTATGTGAAATGAAAATGAATTTATAAATGAAAAAGATGATGAAGTTAATGGAAATATATTGCTATTCAGAATACTTCCTGCGAAAAGGGGCAGCATTTAAGCGATCATTTCAGTTTAGTTCAGAGACATTGATGTAGAATTTTAGTACCTAGAATTGGCCTACTGTCTGTATATCTCAATTTCACGGCTTATCTATTTTATATATGGCTTATCTGTTAATTATTATATTGTTTTAGTACATATTGGTGACGGACAGGCTACTTTTTACGGCACAACGTCTTTCTAAGGGCGCCTCCTTTGAAGCTCTAACCTCAGCATAGGATGACGTTGGAACGGTTGGGAGGTCGGTTGGAATAGACTAGTCCATACGCCCCCAAGGCCTACGATTTGACTCCACTATGTCTATATCTTTCGACCTTTTCGCAAAATATGACTTTCATTCATTCAAAAACCTCTCGATTGAGTTGAGCTTAATTTTGACTAGAAATAATCAATCGATCAATTTTAATGCAAATTTGGGTAAAGAGTGGACTACATTGAAATCTAAATTAAAAATTAAACATAAAAATATCATTTGAGCCGCTGGAATGTGGCAATATACCCAGAACGCTGGCTGGGTTATCCCGCTGAATAGTCGGACTTGATGTGTCAGCCCTCCGGACACCTGTGGACTCTGTGAAACAAGAAGATAGACCTTAAAAAAGGGTTTAGCATCTTAGGCCCAGGGTTTCAACACCAAAAGCCACAAAAATGAAATTCTTTTCTATTATTTCATACTTACGCCTTGGCTGAATTATAATATACATATAGCGTTCGGACAAATTTCTTTGTTTGGTTTATTTATTAAATCATAAATAAGCCAAGTAAATAAAATGGATCCGGATTCAATAAAAAAAACCGGCCAAGTGCGAGTCGGACTCGCGCACTGAGGATTCCGTTCAAACCTGTAGTAATTTTAAAATTATTAAAAATATTTTTTTATAAGATGTAACAAAAAAATTATGCTTTTCGCAATTTTTCTTTTATCAGTGCCATAAGACGTTGCTTCGTACCAAATTTCAAGATTCTGAATTCACGGGAAGTACCCTGTAAGTTTTGATTCCCTTGCGAGTGTCGAAAGTTTGCAGGATAAACGGCTGTATCTTTTGATTGCGTTGGCTTAGAAGTTTAATTTTTTCACATCTCTAAGGGACAGTAGACTTGAGTATTTGATATGAATTTCAGCTTGATACCTTCTTGCGTCTCTGAGAAGAAGGGTCTTGACAGACAGACAGACGGACCACCAAGTGATCCAAGGGTTCCATTTTTTCCTTTGAGGTACGGAACCCTAAAAATAATAAATTAAAATAATTTTGTTGATTATGTCGTAACATCCGATAAAGAGTTCATCATATCATATTTTAATGCTTACTCTTAAAAAAAAACCAAAGATTAAGAGTGAATTTTAATTATAGGTTTTAAATTCTAGGCCGAAGATTGCAAACGCGTATGTAGGCCAAGTCTATGTATATGTGTCTTTCACCAATAAGATCCCCAAGTCACGACCGATTTACATGATCTCAAAACTATTGCCAAATATTGTGTAGTATTGCAATCTTCGAATTTACATACGCGCTTTAATTTTAAAACCGCCATCAGTAATGATACCTTTGACATGCTGCATAAATTAATGATTTACATAAGTTTACACATATTATATTGAACCAGCGTGCTTCTGTTTTAGTTTGTCATTTCATCAAGAGTACGAAAGCCAGCTCTTACAATGTTTTCCAGGGTTCTGTAGTCAACAAGAGACCCTTCTGTCTGTCTATAGTGTAGCTATCTGTAGCTTCAAGGCTCAGTACTAGAGAGCTGACTGCCTCGCTGTTCTAGTGGTTAACTTAGGACTAGTAGTAGTGGTTAACTTGGGCTAGCTTCTAGTGGAATTTTTAAACAAGTGAAATTAATTTAACGAATTAAAAAATACGACTGCCCTGCTATATTATTTTCGGAGTTTACCTCCTTATGAAGCGATTTGCATGTATAGTCTTTGGAATCTTATTCACATTTTTATTAAATGATATCTGTTTGTGAATCACTGGATATTGAACTATAGTGTTATATATTTTTGGAATCTACTCATCATTTTCTAGATGATGGTTATATAGTTAATCTTATTTTCGATTTTTTTTTTTCAACTTTAGTCTTAAATGCGGGACCATGGTCACCCCGTCAATTTTTTTTTAGATTTTACTAGCCTATGTCACCCGGAATAAGCTAGGGATTCTAACGATACCTCATTTATTAAAATCGCTTCAGGCGTGTAGAAGTTATGGTGGAATATACAAACTTACATACATACATACATACATACATACATGAACTCTGAAAACAATATACTCCTTGTTTCAGGCAGTCATATAAAAATCCTCTAACTTTTCAGTACTATGTGCGTTTTAAGAAATATCACATGCTCTGAACTGTAAAGGAAAAACATTTTGATGAATGCATGCCCAAGATCCATACTAATATTATAAATGCGAAAGTGTCTCTGTCTGTCTGTTACGCTTTCACGCCCCATCTGTTCAACCGATTTTGATGAGGTTTGGTATAGGGATATTTTGAATCCCGGGGAAGGACATAGATTAATTTTTATCTCGGAAAATTAAAGAGTTCCCGCGGGAATCAAAAAACCTTACCCACGCGGACGATGTCGCTGGCCTCATCTAGTTTTTCATATTTTCTTGAAGGTATGTGAAGGTTGCCAGTCCGCACTTGACCAGCGTGGTGAACTATGGCCAAATCCTTCTCATACCTAGACTCGGGTAGTGAGCTGGCAATGGTTTGAAATCAAAAAGACGATTATTCTAATCAATAATCAATATTTCGCAAAAATTACCATAAGCCTGTGTGATTATGACGTCGGCCTGTGTTTCCCAGATCCTCAGATTTGCATTCATTACAATATTGAAATGATTACACACAAGTACGTAAGTGTCTACCACACGTGAGGGGGTATATTTTTATACGACTGCCTGAAAAAAGGAGATATTGTTTTCAGGGTTCATGTATGTATGTATGTATGTGAGTTTGTATATTCCTCCATAACTTCTATACGACTGAATCGATTTGGATAAATGAGGTATCGTTAGAATCCCTAGCTTATTCCGGGTGACATAGGCTAGTAAATTTTTAAAAAAAATTGATGGTGTGACCATGGTCCCGCATTAAAGACTAAAGTTGAAAAAAAATATTCAAAAATAAGATTTACTATACAATCATCTTCTAAAAAATGATGAGTAGATTCCAAAAATATATAACACTATAGTTCAATATCCAGTGATTCACAAAAAATATCATTTAATAAAAATGTGGATAAGATTCTAATTTAACTAGATTTATTTAGATTTTTTAATTTTTAGTTCGTTTTTGGGCAGGGCAGTCGTGTTTTTTAATTATTTTAATTATGACTTGAACTAGTTGATATCCGCGTCTTCTGATCAAATAAAATAAAATTTATTTATTTGTGAATACAGTTATAGATGTTAGCTTTACAGAAGGTATGTTCTACCACAGTGTGATGTACTCTCACGGGAAATTCTTAATTTTCCGGGGTTAAAAAGTCTACAAAGACGATGTCACGGGCATCATCTACATAATAAAGTAAGAAAATTTAGAAATTCGCCCCGATTAACTGCCAACGAGAGCGATCCATAGATGGGTAAAAACCAAACATTTATCGTTTCTACGATAATTTTTTAATCTGTAAAATTCTTTATGAAATCATACTAATTTTATAAAGGCGAAAGTTTGTTTGTTGACTCAAACTCAAACTCAAGTAATGTTTATTCAATTTAGGTAAGTATACTACACCTATTGACGTCCACTTATTTATAAAATATAATAAAACTAAAAGTAACGAGGGTTCCAAACGCGCCATGGCCTGAGAAGAGCCCACAACAAACTCAGCCAGTTTGTCCTGGCAACAGAGACACGGATCGATGTGTAATTTTTTGCATGGGTATAGATGAGGACCAGGAGAGTGGCATAGGCTACTTTTTATCCGGGAACAAGTTTTCACGAGATTTTGAAATAACGTATGTTAATCCACGCGGACGAAGTCGTATCTAGTAAGAAAATAAAAACAGTTCGTTCGTGATATTTTAAAGAAATAATAATAGGTACCTAATACCTATTCGCCGGCTGTTTTTATCTGATAAATCACAGGTCAGGATGTTCTAAAGTACATGCAAATCCCACGCGGTCCATTTGATCTATAAATGGCTGCCATTTATAGATTTATCTATCGTTGACTGGATTTATCTACGAAATCAAAGGGTACGTCAAAATAAATTAACTACATAATCGCGATATAATAAATGTGTGTCCGTGCTATTTGCATAGGTCAGTGTATAGGACTTAACGAGACAACTTTTGAACGAAGATGGATTTTGCTTCAAGTTTATCTTAATGTCTACTTGTCCACAAGTATTTTAGTACCAAAGTACGCTTAGTGTAAGTTTTTACATTGCAAATTCGATCATACTGTGCGTTTTTTTATCCACAAGTTAGCCCTTGACTGCGATCTTGCCTGATGGTAAGTGATGATGCAGTCTAAGATGGTAGCGAGCTAACCTGTTAGGGGCATGGCAGTTATATTAAACCCATACCCCTATTCGGTTTCTACACGGCATCGTACCGGAACGTTAAATCGCTTGGCGGCACTTCTTTGCCGGAAGGTTGTAACTAGCCACGGCCAAAGCCTCCCACCAGGCCAGACCAGGGAAAATTCAGAAATTATAAATTCCCAAATTGACCTAATTGACTTACGAAGGTTGGCAATAAGGGCGATTTCAACTTTTGAGATCGCTGCTCTAACCGTACCTTGTGCTCTTCTCAAACCACTGGCGCAAGTTTTTAAGCCACGGTCATCCTTCTGCGGCCAGGCCTCCTTCTGCCAGCCACTGTACCTTGCATAATCAGTTGAAGGAGTTAATTCTTCCTGTTGTTCCAATCACGTGTTCAAAATATTCCAGATTCTTTTTCTTAATAGTCGCGAGTACCTCTGTAAATTTCCGCATTCTCTGTAGCACAGTGCTATTCCGTACGCGGTCAATCCAAGATATTTTTAACATACGTCTATACACCCACATCTCGAACACTTCCAGCTTTTTAGACATAGCGTAACAGGGACGTAAAAGTAAAATGGAATCAAAATCTTTTCACTTAAAGTCACAACTTCAGTACAACCTATTTTAATTTCATAACGTTTCCGCTTGGAGCGCTGGCTGTGAAAGTATACAAGTAATAGAGCTCTTAATCATTCGGTTAAGTTTAATTTTACATTGATATTAATGTCAAATGTGATCGAATGCTCGATAAAAAAAGTGAAAACTTAGACTAAGCGCACTTTAACTTTAAATTGGTTAGTGTCTATTACACCATCGATGGTTATGCTAAAAAAAAAATGGCCACCTAAAACAAGCCATTTTGGGTTACAAAAGGCAGAGCTATTCTATTTTTTACCGTGATTTGACGCAAACCTTAATTACAGGTCGAAGAATATTGACTTGTGCAAATCATTTTAATCACTTTTATGTGGTAAAATTTAACGATCGATGGTGTAAAATAGATAGTGCCTTAATAAAGCCTTAGTAAAGATATAAGCATACAATAGGTACATAATTTCCGTGCCCTGACCTGAAGTTTTAAATAGGAAAACAAATGTGCACTCTCTGTTCTCTCATTATCATAACCCATTGGGACGGAAAATTTGATACGACCGGAGATACCTTTCGTACTCTCCGAGGCACGGAGGTGAAACCACGTGAAACACACTAACTTTCCTACTCCGGGCTAGTAACAACATTTTTTTTTAAATTTGTAGGCAAGTTGTAATGCAGACTAAGGTGGAGCGCGCTTGCCTATATAACGCCTGTTCGTTCTTGATGATGAAGATACCGATATTATAAGCAGAGGGCAAAAAAAATAATTTATTTTCTAGAACGTCAGGAAAACTCCAAGAGAAATAAGCTAAAAGAAATCTCCTTTCAAATTCAAATTTCAATTCAAATAAACTTTAACAAGTACTTTTGAATCGTCAAGTGAATCTACCACTGGTTCGGAATGCCATTCCTATTGAGAAGAACCAGCAAGAAACTCGGTGGTTGTCCTTTTTAAATAAATATTTCATTTACAATTATTATATCAGTGTATACATAAGTAACCGCTGTCGTTAGCATTGCTGGAGTGATGAAACCCTTTGTTACAGAAGCAATACTGCAACCTCCTGACCGAGGTCTGCTGCAGAATCGAGGCCGTCCCTCTAGGAGTGGGATCCTCTTTCGCCCAAGGGTCCGGGTTCGGAAGCCAAGGAGCCAGCGGTTTTAACGCTCAGAAAGGATCCGCGTTCGGAGTCCAATCGGGCTTCGGAAAAGGCACCACCCCGAGCGGTTTCGGTGAGTAGACTATTATATTTTATTAACCAACTTCATTAACCGACTTCATTAAGGAGTTTCTAAATTCGACCCGTATGTTTGTATGTGTGTAGGTAGATATGTATGTATGTTTGTTTGTTAACGGTTTTGTCGGAATCCAATGGACCGATTTTACTTATTTTTTCACTATCTACGTACTTTCAGAAAGGTTTTCGTATATAATACACCAAGATATCTTTCTTATGTACGATGTTATATAATTTCATAGATGTTCAGTCATGACACCAATATTTCTTTTTTATGTAATGTTTGAAATTACCGATAAGTAACATATTGAAAATTTTGTGACAGTAACTTTCGTATTTCAATTAACTGTGGGTTTTTTCTAATTGTCATGAAATAGAAATCCATTTCTTCAATAGTTTATTGAGTCTTATGTATTCCAAAAAGCGCTTCAAATATCAAAATTTTTTAATTTTATTTGGGAACGGGGACTGCTCGTTTGCTCGCTACTTTAATATAAAAGTAAAAAAAGAAATTAAAAAAAGCATGTAAATTTTATCCCACCAGGTACCGGATACGGCTCGACCCTCGGAGTTAGTAAAGGAACAACCCAATTCGGTAGCGGATCATCAACTTTAGGCTCTTCAGCATTAGGGCTATATGGCTCAAGCCTCGGAGCCAAGGGCTTCGGATCCACCGTTCCTTTCGGAGTGAACCGAGGTGATTAAGGTTTTTTTTTTTGCCACGTACCCGCAAGTTGTTCTACCAGCTTCCATCTTCTGTGTTCCCTCTTGATTATAATATGGGGCTCTTCAAAGGGTGGATAAACAAATATCTCAAAGCCAGCAACGCAATTGGCGGTTCCTCTGGTGCTGCAAATGTTCATGGGTGGCGGTAATCATTTACCAGGTGACCCGCCTGCTCGTTTGCTCGCTATACACATAAAAAAAGCCCTTGATATCATAACGATCTCATCTGGAGATAACTGATGAAGCAGTCTATTATGATAGCCAGGCTGACCTGTTAGGGGTACTTATCGCTGTTTATAATCGGTAACGGCATTCTTTTTTTTGTTGCGAGACTTGACGACAATCATGCTTAGTGCAAAGCAATGATGAGGTCTAAGTTGGAACGCGCTTACCTCGAAGATGCCCATTCACTCTTGCCTTTAACACCTATTTTTGCATCCCTACCAATATAAAAATGTGTTTTAGGAGGTCTTTGGTAAAAAATAATTTGTACTTCATACAAATTCCATTAGTAGAGATGTCTTTTAGACGAATTTGAAATATGTTTACATCTATGCAGGCTGCATGCAGAGTTTAAGTTTAACACATGAAGCAAACTATTGGCATACTTAGCGGATGGTCCACAATATGTTGTTTTAAAATTTCGTGATGCGTGGCTCAAATGACCTTATTTTTTAATGTAATTTCTGGGTCATTTATGTGCTGGGGGCAAATAAATAACCCAGAAATTACATTTTATAACAAAATTACACGAAATATTTGTGTTATTTTACAGATTCTAAGTTGATGTAAGATCTTTACATTCAATTATCTTCTCAACTATATAAAAATAAGTCGGGTTTTCCTTCCTGACGCTATAACTCCAGAACGCACGAACCGATTTCCACGGTTTTGCATTCGTTGGAAAGATCTCGGGCTCCGTGAGGTTTATAGCAAAGAAAATTCAAGAAAAATTGAAAAGGAAGCCATCTGGTGGCGAAACAGAGTTCGCCGGGTTTGCTAGTTATCTCAATAAAGTAAAATTTTGAGACATCATGCTATTACATGGCATTTTTAGGTCTCCCATCAAAATGTTACAAGGTTCACTAAGCGAGGCCAATTTGCGAAATATAAACAATCGAATCATACATTATGCCAGTCTTATAAGATAGAAATCAAACCACTTTTAATGATTTGAATGTTTACTTTTTCCAAGATCTCATAGATTTTGTTTGGTCTAGGTGTTTCAACAGTCGCCCCCACAACAAGATTCGGCACAAGCTACAAACCAACCAGCCAATCAAACTTCATTGGCACAGACTCCTTGTCCTCTGGCAGCGAAACCGCTGGCATATACAGACCTGGTGCCGTTGGCACTGTCCTCAAACCCGGCATCCCATACCTGCCTCCTGTAGACAATACCAACAGTGGAACTAACCTCGTCACGTCTACATTGCTACCTACACCTACCTTCACTACCCCAAGGCCTATAGTCACCGCTAAGCCTACCTACCTCCCTCCCCCCGTGACCTCTACCGCAGCCCCCGGATACCTCCCACCGATTGGTGAGCAGACGATCCAGAGGGAGACCATTGTACCGCCTTACTCTGAAGGATCGCTGATCTTGGACCAAAACAGACCAGGACGCTACAAACCTACCACCTTGCCAGTTCCAATTCCAAGTAAGTTTATAGTAACATTTTTTGTTTAAATTGACACAAATATTTATTACTAGACTAGACTAGACTAGACTAGACTAGACTAGACTAGACTAGACGATGTCCGCGACTTCATCCGCGTGGATTAAGATTTTTTGAGTCTCGCGGGAACTCTAGTTTTCCATGATAAAATGTAGCCTTCCCCGGGATACAACCTACCCCTGTACCAAACTTAATCAAAATCGGTTGAACGGATGACAGACAGATACACTTTCGCATTTATAATATTAACATGGATGATACGTCGTTTACCGTGATTTTCCTTATACATCTTTTCGAAAGATGTTCTACTCATAAAACCAATTTTCTTCTTTCATTCATAAACACTACCTACTAAACTCTACGATGCTAAAATTCCACTATGAGTTTTCTTTAATGTAATCTGCCCCAATAAAATGAAAGTACGGCAAAGTCTATGGTGAAATTTGAGCCCCTACTTTTTACGACGAATCCCTAATTTTGAACTCGTTCAGGGTTCTTATGCAGCCTTTTCACACGACTTAGCATAACGCAGGCATACGAAAACCAATATAAACTGTGTAGTTTGTATTCATTTGGACATATATTTTATTCTTCTGACTTACTAGAGCAATTACTTTAGAATTCGGAATCTGAGACAAATTTTATTTAAATAGATATAGTGCACAAAGTTTTATTTATTCAGCTTCTCTCGAAAAACCATCACAAATATGTTTACGTACCTATACGCAATAGAAAACCACATTCAAAATCACATAATATAAGGTATATTATATTATATATTACAATTAAATGTTATTCTAGTAGCTTGCGAATACTTTGTTTATGATATTTTGAAACAGTTTTTTTCTGTCTGGGGTCTGGGGCAACCTTTACTTTGTTTTGATAGCAAAATCAGTCGATAAACGAAATAAAAGTAATAAAAACTGCTGCTTTCCTTCTACCTAATTCTTTTATGTTAATAAATTATTATTTGTGCATGAGATCATCCGTTTCTTTACGTAGCAGGTGTTCAGTTCAGGTATAGAAAATCCTATATTTTTTTAAATACAGAACTGGAATAACAAGTTAATTTGTACGTTTGTGAAAAATCTAGTTTTAATAATTATTACTCATTTAAGAATAATATTATGTATGCTGTGAGGAGCAACCAGTTTTTGTATGAGACATAAATATGTGTAGTATAAAAAAACGTCTGTTTCGTAGCACAGAGCACTGGCCTATAACCTATAAGACCTCGTTCACACAGACACTTTTCTAACGCGCGCATTACAAAGAGAGACAGGTAGACTAAACGATAGGAAGACGAATTGGGCCACTATAATGTCTCCCCAGGCGTGTTTCATTAAAAAAAACCGAGTTTTTTGTGGGCTCTTCTCAGACCAGGGCGCGTTTGGAACCCTCGTAGCTTTAGTTTTAAGATACCGTAACCGATTATCACCATCATGTTTTATAAGTAAGTAATTTTTAACGTCAATAAGTGTACCTACAGTGCACCCATACTTAATAAATGATATTGAGTATTGAGTATTAATACAAATAAAACTTTTCTAACTTCTTTTAACTTGATATCTTTCATCGCATAGTTTAGTAAACTGTCGTAGTTAAATCCCCATGAAATGAAATAAAAAGCTTATTTCGTGTAGGACCATTTATGCCAGTTATGATTTGTCAAGTCAGGACTCTACCATTCTAATTTAAACGCCTGTTACGTAGTAATCCTAACTGATATATTTTGTTATTACGAGTACTAATTTTAACAAGTTAAAATTAGAAGTCAGAAAGAAATCTGATTATCCCAACTCTTTTTTATTCTACTATAGACTGTTTTTGTAACACGCAATGCTTCCGAAAATATTTAACGCGACCCTGTGACATATATAGTTAAACCACAGAATGGTGGAACGAAGGTGGAATAGAGCGAATTCGAACAAACTGGAACAAGTTTTCTGGCTAACCTTAAAATCCATCAGTTTATTAATAAGCCAGTTAGACAGTCAATAAGCCAGTTATACAGTCAATAAGCCAGTTAGACAGTCAATAAATCAGTTATATTTAAAATAATATAATAAATGGACGGTCAATCCGCCAGTTAGTCAATAAATCAGTTAGCTAATTAATATGATAACTGGAATTATTCGCTGCGGCTGAATAAAAAGCGCGATTTCAACCCGCGTATTATAAGCAGCCGTGTGAATGACATCTAACTATGATAATAATTGATAGCATACAGGTAGTCATTATATTTTTTTTATTTATTGCGATGTTTACGTAAATTGCAGAATTCATAATAGCAAGCTTATTAGCTTGGCTTCGTTAAATGGATCCTGTTGTAAGAACCTACCTTACAACAGTTGGTAACACTCATTGCTAACTAGATTCAAGTAGATAACTTTAAATAGAAATATTGATATTTAGATAAATAAATGATAAGTATGTACTTTGATAAGCATTTTACGAAAATATTTTTGATTGAGGACTTTTGGTTCCCGTAGGAACTCTTCAATTTTCCGGGACAAAAAGTAGCCTATCCCTTCCCCGGGATGTAACCAATCTCTGTACCAAATTTCATCAAAATCGGTTGAATAGTTGGGCCATGAAAGTTGTGATATTTAGATTTTTTTCGGAACCACGTGCACACGGATCCAACCCACTAAAATTATCTAGCTAGGAACTTTATTGCGATACATATTTTCACTGCTTTTGCCTCATCTGGTGAGATAAGGGCTGGTTAATTTTTTTACGCAAAGGATCAGCCTGGCTGTCCTGCACGTGAATTTTACCAGCAGCCACGAGGGCAAAATTTGTATTGTGATTAGGTTGGTTAGTTGTGATTAGCTTTGAGTTTTATTGTAATGTTTTCAATAAAGAGTTCAGCTAAGGTAATAGGTATTTTTATCAATAGGGATGATGTAGGTATCAGTCTTAATCAGAAAGAAATAATTTGTTTTGACGTAGGGGTCAAAACAAATTATTTCTTCCTGTTTAAGACCTGAAATTCACATCTTCGACTAGTTTCAATTATAATAACCATTTCAAACTATTAAAGAAAAAGTGCGTTGAAATTAGATGATTAGATTATTTCATACAAACTTCCTTATGTACTAGAAGCGCGTTTTTAAGTTAGACTAGTGGGCCCGGCAGACGTGGTCCTGCCCTGAACCTAGAACCCGACTGCCGGGTCGAATTATGAACATAAACCAGCCCTGAACCCACTAAAACACACACATAAAATTCCATCTAAATCGGCCCAGCCGGTCTCGAATTTTAGCGAGACAAACGAACAGCGATTGATTTTTATATATATTTATATAATATATATTTTTTTTCCTTTTACATAAAAAATTATAATTTATTTTCAACAAAGAAATAAAAGGAAACTTAATAATATTTAAAGCCTTAAAAATATAATATAATAACTAAAAAATATTATTAAAAGGAGTCCCTTTAGGCAAGGTTCCGAAGACACTGGCAGCGTTCCCCCTTTGAATAACTAGGCTAATTCTTTGTCCGAGGTAGCTGCCAGCTCTTCGGTCTCCTGTGATGTCGACTAACCTTTTTACTATTTATATATATAAGATAAAGAGTTGCTGATTTTGATTGAGTTGCCATCATCCCTATTTCTTGTCACCATACTTATTTACTTGTTCTACTAAACCAGGAGACATCCCCGCGGGATGCGCGGCCGCCCTCAAATGCACCCCCATCGAGTACTGTACCGCCGAGGGTGTTATCTCCAACACCACCGTCTACCTCACCAGGGACCAGGACGCTTACAGGGTGCCTCTCACGGTGAGTAGCACTTCAATTGACATGGAGAACAAGTCTAAAAAAAGTAAAAATAATTAAAAAAATTAAAAAATACGACTGCCCTGCCAAAAAACGAACTAAAAAGTTAATAATCTAAATTAATCTAGGTATATTAGAATCTTATTCACATTTTTATTAATTGATATTTTTTTGTGAATCATTGGATATTGAACTATAGTGTTATATATTTTTGGAATTTACTCATCATTTTCTAGATGATGATTATATAGTTAAACTTATTTTCGAATATTTTTTTTCAACTTTAGTCTTTAATGCGGGACCGTGGTCACCCCATCAATTTTTTTTTTAATTATACTAGCCTATGTCACCCGGAATAAGCTAGTAATTCTAACGATACCTCATTCATCAAAATCAGTTCAGGCGTATAGAAGTTATGGTGGAATATACAAACTCACATACATACATACATACATGAACCCTGAAAACAATATACTCCTTTTTCAGGCAGTCGTATGATAAAAATACATGATAAATGATTTATTTATTTCACGTACGACAACCTGTGTCACTTATTAATGTTACGTCAAGACTCATGGCTCTACCACAGGTTCGGAAAAAATTCTACTGAGAAGAGTCGGCAAGAAATTCAGCAGTTGCTCTTTTCTAAAGGAAGAAGAGATTGTAAATAAGTCAACAATATACAACATATTACGTTAAAAGTATTACAATGACGCTTACATGCAACTTAAAATCATCAATAGTATAGTAACTTCGACTTAACAAATGCTGTTTAACAGTCTTTTTATACAATGGCAAATCCAGAAACTCATTGGGAACCACGTTATAAAAGCGTATACTCGACCCCACAAAGGATTTCTGCCCCTCGCGCACACGATATGACTATATCCTATTCTGTGAAATGACGCTGTTACTTATGGCGGTTTCTAGTACATTGATTGGGAGTATCACTTATGGGGTTTAGAATGTAATAATTTAGCCCTTTATAACTCAAAGCAGATCTGAATAAAGCCACCTTACTGCTGTAATCAAAGAATATATTATATCTTACTAAAATTGTAGAATTATATCTTTATTAAGCTAAATTGTAGAATCTGCCGAATTAGAAATTAACTGCGCCGTTTTGTAACTGAACTTTTGTTCTCACACAGGACTGCAAAGACACGTTGACTGGTGTGATAGGCAAATGCTGCAGGGATCCCTACTACACGGACCCCTGGCCGACCAACCAGCTCGGCCAATGGGTGCCCGGCGTGTTCGGAGGCAACGACGGCAAATACGTGCCCGACAGCAAGGGCAGCCCTAACAGCATCCGGCCCACTGTCACCGTGCGACCCCCTGTCACCGGATCCGTGATACTACCCGACTTCATGTGAGTATCCATCTCTTCTTCTTCTTCTTTTCCCACGTTATGTGGGGTCGGCACAACATGTTTTCATCTTCCACTCACTTCTGTTATCCGTCAACCTCTTATTCGCCCCTTTTATACGCATATCCTCTTTCACACAATCCATCCATCTTTTCTTTGGTCTCCCTCTACTCTTTTTTCCTTCCACATGCATATGTTGTGTGTGATGGATGTGAGTATCCATCTCCATCCATCCATAAAAATAATCTATAGTTCCGTTACTTACACCAGAACGGCTTAACGGATCGGAATGGAACAGAGATAGATTATAGTCTGGAATAACACATAGGCCACTTTTTATCCCAGAAAATTAAGGAGATTCTGCAGAAACCAAAAGCCCTCGATCAGCTGGCCGATTACTAGCTGAAATAATATACAGTACCCTTCATGACAGCGTTTCGTTCACAGTAAACCAACACCGTACAGACCTCCCGTGACCCCAGTGACCCCTGTAGTAACCCCCTTCCCCGCGAAGGGTCAGTTTGGACTCGGAGGTCAGGGTCAATTCGGCACCGGCGGTCAGGGTCAATACGGCCAGGGCAACAGAGGCCAGGTCGGCATTGTTGGACAAGGTAAGTTAATTGATTTTCGTTTTCCTGTCACATTGGCGACTTTTCGTTTTTAAACTTATATTTGCCATTCAAAAATAGATTTTTAAATACATTGGTGACTTTTCTAACAAGCTTTTGTTAGAGGATGCGATTTCTAAATGACGATAATTGATTTGGTCACTCATATGATTTTAGTTAAGTACATTTGATATAAAACGGGGTACTACGTAGAGACCTCAGGTAGACTTTTTAACGAGAGACATATCGATAGTGTAACCTTTTTAGTTTCAACCATTTGCATTTTTAATATTTCTATTATATGATTATCTTAATTGATTTGAATCACAAATTTTTAAAAGGAACTAACGGAAAATTGTTGTGTTATTGAGATAACGTCTTAATTTGTTAGGTGCCGAATTGTTTTACTAAATAAATATATTCATGTAAAGGTCTTGAAACATTTTCCGCTTTAATAAGGTAAACATTATGGAATTTTAAAGTGTTACCTTGCTAAGACCTGAATTGATTGTAAACACAATTGGCCCTACGTCCGTGATAATACTGAAGTACGAATAGTACCTACGTGAAACCAACATTATCATAGGACGATCTCATTAGATGTGTTAACATATCGCTAAACGTTTAAACCGTTAATGGTTAACGGCTGTAAACGGTAGTAAAAAAAACAACGTTTTCTTTTCACAGGAGTAAAGATCGACTACGACCGTTAACCGCTAACCGTTTAACAAACGGTAGTAAAAAAAACAATGTTTTTTTCACTCGCTAGTGTACAGGAGTAAAGATTTTTTACTAATATTTTCAACCAGAAGCCATTAACCGTTTAACCGTTTAGCGATATGTTAACACCTCTAGATGTCATCTCTTGTAATTATTGCAAAAACTTGAAATATATTGAGCGCGTACGACAGGAGACACTAGGTATGCAGTTTTTATTGGAGGTTTCTTGACCAGATAATTAAATTTTCTTTAAACCTAAATAAAGGCTTTCAACACACGCTAAGTGGGGTCGACAAAAAATGTTCTTTTTCCAGTAGCTTCTGTCATCGGTCAAGTAATTATCCATCCCTTTTACAAGCATATTCTTTTTCATACAATGAAATATCCATGCATTTATATTTTCTTTGGTCTTCTCCTCTTTTTTATTTTTTTAACATTCTAATAATGTAGGCCAACAACTCAGTTCTTAAAATCTAATAGTTATAATTGTTACACAGGTCAAATCGGATCAGGATCTCAAGTGAACTCAGCCTTTGCCAAGGGTCAAGGAGGACAGGGAACTCTCGTGTCTCAGGGTAAAGGGCAATACGGCCAAGTCGGAGTGGGGCAAATTGGCATTGGTGGAACCGGACAGTACGGAGTTACTGGCCAGGTATTTAATTTTTTTATATAAATTGCTAAAATTTTACTTTGAAAAATTAGTTTTCTTTTTTCAATGGGACATTATTTTTCACTTAAGAATTGTCAAATAAATCATAATCTGTTTCACACTTAAGGAGATAAACCACATAAGGATAATTCTTATTAATATCCACTGGGTACATTTATTAAATTTGATGTTTTAGATTTAAATTTAAATAAAAAATAAGTTCAATATACAAACAATTTCGCATTTATAATATTAGTATGACGTATATAAAGCAACACGTTCTATTTAACATATTAATTACTTGTATCACGTCAATCAAGAATTTAGTATTAACATTTTAATTAACAAATTATACTTCTCACACCACTTGAACATAGTACTTATTTCTATTTATAAAAACATTAAAAATTATATTTTTAACTTCTAGTTTATTGGTACGTGGTTTATTTAACAGGACACTTCGTTATTGATTTTGATATTCTTCACCTCGAAAAGACTCAATTTGCTAAAGAGTAATACTAAAGATAATATTCTAACCGTATAACGAATAAGGCTCGAACTTACTATAATTAGAGTTTCAGCCCGTCCTCATACCATAGAACTGTTGAGACTTAAACAAATAAATTAGTCTAGTAACTAAAATGCGAATATCAGCACGCAATATCATAATTGATCCATTTCATATTTTAAATAATGGAAATAATCAATTAGTTTTATTAGAGCTTAATAATTATTTAAATAACGATTGATATAAATACTTCATAATTATAATAACTAGACTATCAAAATGATTTATTTTTAAAGGTATATGCCTTCCACTTAATAAAACAAACAAATCAAATAAAGAAATAGATTATGCTCTGAAATTAATTGAATTCATTGCAATTTGAATCATTTGCAAGTTAACAAATTGTCAAACTTAAAACTTCTTGTTCAAAAGCAATGTGTAAATGGTTTCTTTTCCCAGGACTGTACCACATATAATATAACAATGAAATGAAGAGCTTCTATACTACGTACATTAATAGTATATATATAATTTTCATTGTTAACAGGGTCAATACGGTGTCGGGCAAAAAGGCGTTGGTGTGACCCAAGGAGTAGGATTCGGCGTGACCTCAGGTCAAGGCTTGGGTGTGACTTCAGGTCAAGGTTTAGGCGTGACTACTGGTCAAGGCTTAGGCGTGACTCAAGGACAAGGCTTCGGCGTAACTCAAGGACAAGGCTTAGGCGTATCTCAAGGACAAGGCTTAGGCGTATCTCAAGGACAAGGCTTAGGCGTATCTCAAGGACAAGGCTTCGGCGTGACTAGCGGACAGGGTCAATACGGAGTTCAAGGACAAGGCTTGCTAGTGTCCCAAGGTGAAGGGCAATTAGTGTCCCAAGGAGTTGGACAAGGAGTAAGTCAAGGCCAAGGAGCGTTTGTTTCCCAAGGAGTTGGCCAAGGCATACGACAAGGTGAAGGCGCATATGTCTCTCAAGGAGTTGGTCAAGGTGTTAGTCAGGGCCAAGGAGCTTACGTATCCCAAGGAGTCGGCCAAGGCGTTATTCAGGGCCAAGGTGCCTACGGTTCCCAAGGAGTTGGAGAAGTTGTTAGCCAAGGAGTTGGACAAGGCGTATCCACTGGCTCTGGCGTAGGTGTGTCTCAAGGCTTCGGTCAAGGTGTATCACAAGGAATTGGACAAGAAGTATCCCAAGGATTTGGAACAGGCGTATCCCAGGGCTTCGGACAAGTTGGTTCCCAGGGCTTCGGACAAGGTGTATCCACAGGCGTTGGACTAGGTGTATCCACAGGCGTTGGACAAGGCGTATCCACTGGCTCTGGCCTAGGTGTATCCCAAGGCTTCGGACAAGGTGTATCCCAAGGCATTGGACAAGAAGTATCCCAGGGCTTCGGACAAGGTGGATCCCAGGGCTTCGGACAAGGTGTATCCCAAGGCTTCGGACAGGGTGTATCCCAAGGCTTCGGACAGGGTGTATCCCAAGGCTTCGGACAGGGTGCATCCCAAGGCTTCGGACAGGGTGTATCACAAGGATTTGGACAAGGTGCTATACAAGGACAGGGTGAGCTTGTCTCTCAAGGATTCGGCACTGGTATCCGTGAAGGACAAGGTCAATATGTGAGCCAAGGAGGCGGAGTGATCACATCACAAGGATTCGGTCAGGCTATTCGTCAAGGAGTGGGGCAAATTGTGACCCAAGGTCAAGGGCAGGTTGTGAAACAAGGACAAGGTTTCGGAGCAGAGAATGAATATGGAGAGTCTGTCAACAGAGTGTTTCTGACACGGTACACCGGCGGAAGCGGAAAATGTGGAGTTTTGAATGTAAGTTGTAACAATTATTTACACTATTATCATACTATACAGATCTTTTGACGAAAATCTAGCCTACAAAATTACACAATCTTTTATTCATAAAATCAAAATTCGCCGACGCATTATTAATTTATTCGTATGCAATTCGTTTCTCAATAGGTATTCGATAATTTGATGCAAATTTTTATTATTATTCATTCCGTTATGGGACACAATCGATTTTACTAATAAATCGAATTAATTTAATCGATGATTTTGAATTTATCGAATCAAGGTCAAATTAGCCAAATGCGGCTGATTCATCTCAGTCGTGAAAGGACGAATAGATATTATATCTTCTTATTTAGATAAAAATCAAATGCTGTTCGTTTGTCTCGTTAAAACTCGAGAACGGCTGGGCCGATCTAGCTGATTTTGGTTTTGAAATGTTTGTCGTAGTCCAGGGAAGGTTTAAACGGTGAGAAAATATGTAAAAGTTGCGAGGAAGATAGGGCAGGACAACGTCTGCCGGGCCCACTAGTTATTGATGCGACGATTAGTTGTTGCAAAACTTGCGCTGACGAGTGCATATTTTGCACACTGATGCATTTAGTGAGTACATATTACATACTGCACGTAAATGCATCAGTGTGCTATTTTCTTGGACGAACTAACCACGTGTGATATCGGCCATACTCTCCTTACCCCTCTAGCCGCGAAAAGGCAGATTCGCCATTTTATATACGACTGCCTGAAAAAAGGAGCATATTGTTTTCAGGGTTCATGTATGTATGTGAGTTTGTATATTCCACCATAATTTCTATACGCCTGAACCGGTTGTGATAAATGAGGTATCGTTAGAATTCCTAGCTTATTCCGGGTGACATAAGATAGTAAAATAAAAAAAAAAATTGATGGGGTGACCATTAAAGACTAAAGTTGAATTATTTTTTTTCGAAAATAAGATTAACTATATAATCATCATCTAGAAAATGATGAGTAGATTCCAAAAATATATAACACTGTAGTTCAATATTCAGTGATTCACAAAAAAATTCAATTTAATAAAAGTGTGAATAAGATTTTTATTTAACTAGATTAATTAAGAATTTTAACTTTTTAGTTCGTTTTTTGGCAGGGCACTCGTATTTTTAATTTTGTTAATTATTACTTGTCCATACACTAGTGTCAATAATTTGGCAGAAAAATGACAAGGCACTCTCTCCTCTCCCCGGAAAAGTTAGTCGAGCGTGATTCCATAATTTTTTTTTACTTTTCCTATCCCGTGTTTATTTCATCCAAGGCTATTGTTGATTTTGAGTTTTATTACATCGTACTATTACCTATTCCATGGTTTTACTAAGACGACTGTTCTGTGTAGGATACGAGACACAATTTTGATCAGTGATCTTGTAATCCTTTTCCTTAAAAGATAAAGGGCAAGGACAATTTAGGATTTTGACGACCTCCCTGTCGCAGTGTTGAGCGCTGTTGTCTTAACGTGTGGAGGTCCGGGTTCAGAATTATCCCTGGTCTGGCCTGGTGGGAGGCTTCGGTTGTGGCTAGTTACCACCCTTTTCTTCTCTGAGGAGGAAGAAAATCCTCTTTGGATACCTCAGGAGTTTTGGAGGCATGCCCGACTCCATTGGGGATAAGACCCAGCGGCCTACAGACTAAAAACCTCCTCTCCCTTCTCCGCTCAATCTTTAAATTAAAGCCTTTGCATTCCATCTTAAAGATGGCCCTTCAGGCGTTTCCCTGTCTTTGCTTTTCCCACTCGTCCTTAATTATCTTTTTTATAATAGACCCTATTGACAAAGACGTGTCGATAAGCGATTTAGCATTCAGGTATGATGCCGTGTAGAAACCGATTAGGGGCATGGGTTTACTATTCCTAACTGCCATGCCCCTAACAGCCCGCTACACTATTAGGCTGCATAATTACTTACCATCAGGTGAGATCGCAGTGAAGAGCTAACTTGTAGTGGATAAAAAAAGGAATTTATGATCCCTAAATTAGCTTAAGTTACCTCGATATAGCTTTACCGGTAGTATAGTTACTATTTACGGCGTAGACAAAAATATTGATTTCTTATAGACGTATCGAGAATCAACCAAGTACACGATATGCAGATGTAACCTCACTATTGATTGGTGTAAGGAATTTTCTGATTGCAACACCATTTCGTGGAGTCGGTTAAAAGTTAAAACATCAAATGTCATGTTAATATACGTAGGTTTCGTAAGCACCCGGTTTCGTACCTTAGTGTGTTCGGATGTATCGAATTTATGGACGCGGGGTGACTGTTCTCAAATATTTGTTTATTTAACGAGAAGTAAAGTTATTGGGGGCTTCTTTACAGTACAAACCATCATAAGTCTATGGTAGAAACACTAGGGCATGAGCCCTCTAGCCAAGTCACATACGTTTCATGTCTCTTTCTATTTAACGGAGAGAGAGACATAAGTTAGCTATGGTAAGCGTTTTTAATCGCTTTCGCTAAAACGTTAACGATTATAGAAAGAGAATAGACACAAAAGGTATGTAACTTGGCTAGAGGGGTAGGACAGTAGTAGAGTTGTAGACTTATTGCAAACTGAAAACTGACTGACATATTTCGTTGTAAAATTCTGTTCGTTAATAGCTGCTGTAGAGGTTTTGTACCAAGTAGACCCAAAATAAACGACTTTTGTAGACGGCAAATTTTGCGTTGGGTAAATAACGAAATGTTATGAAAATACTTGCTCAGTTAGTTAGTATTTTCGACTTTTTCTAATCAGAGAGTTCAAAAGGAAAAGTGGGATGATATTGTCATTGGATGAGAACTAAACAGCCCATAAAATTGTACTTGTCAAGTAGAATATTAAGTATACATACGGGTTTGTACCGCCTAATATAATATACAAAATAATTTTATACCAATTTATATTAAATAATGATGCATACAAATAAAAATTAGTATTCAACAAATCATTATAATGACTGGTCGAAAGCACTAAATAAATTCGCAGTCGTAGTCGATATTTATTACATGTTGTATCCGGCTTACAAATGAAATTCTTATTTATTACACTTATTTATTATTAATAATAATTTTATAATCTTTGTAGAAAATTAACATGTTAATGCTACAGGTTTATGATCATGTCTTGATTTCATCCTAGTATCTTGAATTATCGATGATGTGACATCAAATCTTGATCTAAAGATTTTACTAACATTTCACTAATGATGTCATTGCATGACACTATTAAATTGTGTTCATGATTTCAGTACAGTAGAATCTCGATTATCCGGACACATAATGGCAGGGGTTTTCTTGGGATAATAATGCGGTGGGTTCTCAGGTCCTTCCGCATACGACTCGACTAAGAGTACTATTTCAACTCATAGGTTACTAACGATTATTAATCAGATGTTAGTGATAATAACCGCAACTGGCTTAACCTGCTATCCGAGGCACCAAATTCGGACTCCCAAATTCGGTCACCCATCACGTTAACGTCTTGAGTCAAAGTCACTTCACAATCACAATCGACTGATATGCATTGTCGCAACTAGGCTACTCGTCCCTCTTAATTACAATAAGTATAGTAAAACTGATACGGTTTCCCGAAAACCCGATCGGGTTTATCCGTACAATAATATTATGTATTCTCCAATGTATTTTTTTTGTCCACTACAATTTTTTTGACTGCGATCTCACCAGATGGTAAGTGATGATGCAGTCTAAGATAGTAGCTAACCTGTTAGGAGCATGGCAGTTGTTTTTAAACCCCCCTATTCCCCTATACCCCTATATATAATAAATACCCCTATTCGGTTTCTACACAGCATCGTACCGGAACGCTAAATCGCTTGGCGGCACGTCTTTGCCGGTAGGGTGGTAACTAGCCACGGCCGAAGCCTCCCACCAGGCCAGACCAGGGAAAATTCAGAAATTATAAATTCCCAAACCCTGCCGGGGATCGAACACGGGACCTCCGCAAGTTAAGACAACAGCGCTACACACTGCGCCACGGAGGTCGTCAACAATATAAATATTACGTTTACATAAAAAGAGAAAAGACAATGTACATACTAGTAGTGAGGGTAGATAAATGTTAAGTATTACATATGCTTGTGGTACGAGATCGCACTACAGCTATCCTATTTGTACTCCAGCCCCAAAGACCCGCCGGGAACCACAACAACCTGAAGGGCAACCACAGGCAAGCAATGGTACTGCTGCAGACGAACAAGAGCCCGATCGGGTTTATCCGTACAACGGTCATTGCAGCGCTCGGAATATTAAATATATATATATATATAATATTATGTATTCACCAGCATTATTTTCCGGTAGATTGTAATATGATAGGTATTTAAACCCGGCCGGGCACTACTTGATTATTTATGTCAAACCCTAACCTAACCTACAAGAAAGAGACAAGTAAACGTAAATAAAATGAACATTTCAAAAATTGACACTCAGAACATTGAACAGTTTACAATCTTTCGACAGTTTAGAAATTCGCGAGTTAGATTATAATCTAACGGTTTTTACAATCTTACGGTGACATATATATATTATATTATGTATTCACCAATGTATATAAATATTACATGAAAGACAATGTACTAGCAGTGAGGGTAGATAAATGCTAAGTATTACATATGCTTGTGGTACGAGATCGCACTACAGCTATCGTATTTGTACTCCAGCCCCAAAGACCCGCCGGTAACCGCAACAACCTGGAGGTGGACTTCGCCGAGATCCCCTGGCAAGCGATGGTCCTGCTGCAGACGAACAAGAGCCTGCTGTGCGGTGGTGTGATCACCAGACCCGACGTGGTGCTCACGTCCGCTGCTTGTGTTGATGGGTAAGCCCTAGGGCCAGCTATCCTATTTGTACTGCAGCCCCAAAGACCCGCCGGTAACCGCAACAACCTGGAGGTGGACTTCGCCGAGATCCCCTGGCAAGCGATGGTCCTGCTGCAGACGAACAAGAGCCTGCTGTGCGGTGGTGTGATCACCAGACCCGACGTGGTGCTCACGTCCGCTGCTTGTGTTGATGGGTAAGCCCTAGGGCCAGCTATCCTATTTGTACTGCAGCCCCAAAGACCCGCCGGTAACCGCAACAACCTGGAGGTGGACTTCGCCGAGATCCCCTGGCAAGCGATGGTCCTGCTGCAGACGAACAAGAGCCTGCTGTGCGGTGGTGTAATCACCAGACCCGACGTGGTGCTCACGTCCGCTGCTTGTGTTGATGGGTAAGCCCTAGGGCCAGCTATCCTATTTGTACTGCAGCCCCAAAGACCCGCCGGTAACCGCAACAACCTGGAGGTGGACTTCGCCGAGATCCCCTGGCAAGCGATGGTCCTGCTGCAGACGAACAAGAGCCTGCTGTGCGGTGGTGTGATCACCAGACCCGACGTGGTGCTCACGTCCGCTGCTTGTGTTGATGGGTAAGCCCTAGGGCCAGCTATCCTATTTGTACTGCAGCCCCAAAGACCCGCCGGTAACCGCAACAACCTGGAGGTGGACTTCGCCGAGATCCCCTGGCAAGCGATGGTCCTGCTGCAGACGAACAAGAGCCTGCTGTGCGGTGGTGTGATCACCAGACCCGACGTGGTGCTCACGTCCGCTGCTTGTGTTGATGGGTAAGCCCTAGGGCCAGCTATCCTATTTGTACTGCAGCCCCAAAGACCCGCCGGTAACCGCAACAACCTGGAGGTGGACTTCGCCGAGATCCCCTGGCAAGCGATGGTCCTGCTGCAGACGAACAAGAGCCTGCTGTGCGGTGGTGTGATCACCAGACCCGACGTGGTGCTCACGCCCGCTGCTTGTGTTGATGGGTAAGCCCTAGGGCTCCCAATACCGGGATCCCGGACTTTTTTCGTCCGTTTTCAATCCTCCTCCTTGCGTCGTGTTCCCCAATTACTGAGGGTCGTGACCCCTTCCACCAATAACTGTTTATTGTTTATTCATTTATTGCATGATTGTAAATTACATGAGAAGATGTTACATAAAATGGTACTTAATACAATCTGCCAAATAATGGCGTGCAAATGGTATTAATACCGGTATTGGAAAAAAACGGTATTCGAAAGCATTTTAATTTATACTCAATACTCATTTTGTTTAATGCATAAAGGTTATCTATACTTCTATACTAATATTATAAATAAGAAAGTTTGTATCGATGGATGGATGGATGTTTGTTACTCAATCACACCAGAACGGCTCAACGGATCTGGATGAAATTTGGTACAGAGATATAGTATAGTCTGGAATAGCAGATAGGCTACTTTTTATCCCGAAAAATTAAAGAGTTCCCGCTGGAACCTAAAAACCCCAATCCACGTGGGCATCAGCTAGTAAAATATAATTTTGTGCATATCATGTACATAGGGAATTCCCAAGGATACACCCAGCCAGCAGCTGCTGGCATTCTTTACATTATACAGTCTGCTTTATTTTAGATATAGCGGTATATTTTAAAAGATACAAAAAGATGAACAGTTACCTAACATTAGTCATGAAAATAAATATGTACTTCAGTTCTTTTTAATGCGACGTTCCAAAACACTGTTTTCCCCTTACAGTCTCGATGCCAAGAACGTGCTCATCAAGGGTGGAGAATGGAAACTCGGAATCGACGACGAACCCCTACCCTTCCAGATCGTCCAAGTCAAGACCATCCTTCGTCACCCCCTGTACAAATCCGGCAGCCTCCTCTATGACGCTGCTATCCTAGTACTGTCAGAGAACCTGAGATTCGCGAAGAACATCTACCCCATATGCCTTCCGGAAGCTGAGGATACTTACGACTCGTTGTATGCTGGAGAGGGAACCTGTATGGTCACCGGATGGGGCAAGCAAGTTCTTCAAGGTTAGTGTAATTTATTATTAGTGTTTATAAAAATAGCGTTCTCTAGGAAACGCCTCTGTTCAGCAGTGGACATCCAAAGGCTGAGATGGTGATAGATAATAATAAAACTATCAATTTCACTAGTTAGATTAATGTCTACTAAAGCAATTATGGACCTTGGACCTATGTAAGTCCCCGCGCAGCCCTTTGTCCGAATTCCATCACATGATGGTACACATAAAACTATTTGCCCATAAAACAAAATTTTACATTGCAAAAAGATTGTCAGAAAATATACAGAATACTAATTCTGTCACGATTTTCAAAATAATTCTACACCAAAATTAAAAAAATTACGAATTTTTGTAACTTGTAATCCTTGACCTTAGTAGACCCTTAATTTCTCTTATCAGTTGGGGTCAAGTAGCGCGAAAATTGCACTCATGATAAGAAATAGCACATTCTGCACAAACATAACCGATTGCGTAGTTAGTTACTAATTGACACTAATTTACCCATTGTGAAAAAAATGTTATCTGAGTTGAACACACTTGTAGCCGTAACACTTTTCACGACTTTTTTGGCACAGTGGTGAGCGTTGTGGCCTGTGGTCTTATTTTATTTTATTTATCAAGGAAAACCAACAGCTTATTATTCTAAATAGTCTTAAAATTAGGTAACTTATAGCTAATAATAGGTTTTCACAATTAGACACTAAATAACAGACGTACCTGTTGATACACAATAAAGTTAAAGTACTATACCAGCTGTTTTTAATCAGTTAGCTGCACTTGACTGTATCAATTTTGTAAGATGATACCTTAAAATAACTTACATATAAAATGGAAGTCCTAGGATTTAGGTTTGATTTGCGGCAGTGGCAATTTGTATTTATAAATTGCACGATACAGGGAATCCTAGTGTGGAAATCAGTGCCCCACTAATATATAAATTAAATAAATTACTTCATTTCAGTGATCTTTATCTGAATAAATGAAATTAAACAAATGGTTTAAATACTTAATTTATAAATTGGCTCTCAATTTTGTTCTGTGGTAGGCCTAGGGCTGTGGCTACAGCTGCCATCCTAATGAAAATTGGGACCTCAAAGAAAGACGCCGCGTTAGACCTGCGATGGTCTTCGTTCGCTACTGCCCTAAACTTTGCCTCCTAGTACAAGTGTATCCATGTTATTATTAAACACGCGTTGGGCAATATGACCAATTAACTAAGAATTTTTCACATTCCACAACATATGTATAAGAATGTCGAGGCTATAACTTATTCGTAGTATGAGTAAACTTCATCTGCCGATAAACATGTTGCCAACAATGTAAACAATCATGGCGGCGTTTCAAACACGCTACATTTCAAATCTTGCGACATTTTAACGCTTCACTGTACTCATTGGATAATTGGATAGGAACTCTTTAATTTTCCGGGATAAAAAGTAGCCTATGTGCTATTCCAGACTATAATCTATCTCTGTGCCAAATTTCAGACAGATCCGTTCAGCCGTCGGGGCGTGATTGAGTAACAAACATTCATACATCCACACATCCACACATCCATACATCCATACATCCATACATCCATACATCCATACATCCATCCAAACTTTCGCATTTATAATATTAGTAAGAAGTATTATGTACGGGGTTAATTTATAAATACTAACAATCTCATATGGGTTTCTTCTGTACGTAAGACTGAACAACTATTGTAGTACGACTTTAAAAAATTCAGATTAAAAAAATGAAAACTATTTAAACTGGCCGCTAGATGGCATTACTTCACCGCTGCTAACAGATGGCGATCGATCAATTCCATATAAATGATAGTTAACGTGGTCACGATATGAAACGTAACAAGTCATAATTTTAAAAATTAAACAACACGACTGCCCTGCCAAAAAACGAACATAAAAGTTAAAAATCTAAATTAATCTAGTTAAATTACGTAGAATCTTATTCACATTTTTATTAAATGACATTTTTTTGTGAGTCACTGCATATTGAACTATAGTGTTATATATTTTTGGAATCTACTCATCATTTTCTAAATGATGATTATATAGTTAATCTTATTTGCGATTTTTTTTTTCAACTTGATTCTTTAACGCGGGAACATGGTCACCCCATAATTTTTATTTTTATTTTAGCCTATGTCACCCGGAATAAGCTAGGGATTCTAACGATACCTCATTTATCAAAATCTGTTCTGGCGTATAGAAGTTATGGTGGAATATACAAACTCATATACATACATACACACATACATGAACCCTGAAAACAATATACTCCTTTATTCAGGCAGTCTTATAAAAAATACCGACTACTGCCTACTGGATATTAAATACACTGAGTTGCAGAGTGTCTAGAGTGTATAGGTACCTAGTATCACTCTAGACACTAGATTAGGTAATAGTACAGTTGCTAGTACTTAGTATTAATCGCGGTGAAATGCCTTGCAAGAAATTTTGGCACTAAGACTCCCTGGGTGTTCACTAAAAAGGGACCAAAATTTAAGTCTTGGTGACAGAGGCATACTTTCGCCGCTTGCCGATTACGTATCAAATACAATACAATACAATACAATACAATATCCTTTATTTGCATGAATACAGGTATAGTACAGTGGGTGATACTTATATTCTATTATGATCCAATGTAATCAGCCATTTCTGGCATGCAAATGTTAAATTTTACAACAGTCAGTAAGATTGAGTTATTCGTACATGACAATATAATTTTTCAAGAATACAATTATTATAAAACACAGACGCATATAGTAGGTATTTCAATTCAAATAATTTTCGTTTCAATAATAATAATTCAAAATAGATTTCAGCCTAATCGGTTGGGAAACTGCCCTAAGCTTTAGTTGCAAGTTTCACGACTTGGAATGAGCAGACAGACAGACAGAGAGACATTAAGTATGAATTTGTAACTTCAGTTATATGCGTAAAGGTGTATGATAATAAATGGTATTAAAAACAATGTATGTTCATCTGTTAATCGAAAAATGATAAGCTGTGCATGGAAAATGAAAGCGGGCGAGAATAAGTGTCGAATGCATTTTGTGGGTCATTGCCGGGACGGTAGCGTCCACAGAAAAAAGAAAATATTTATAAAAAAACATTTAGAACATTTCGTTCTTGTAAAAATGCTTATAAAAAATAATATATTAATAAAAAATGATTTAGAACTAATTCCATACTTACTTGTAATGTTAAAATGCTGGGTCACAAAAATAAATGTAAGGTATTTTTTCCCCACAAAAATATCACTGCAGAGAATTTTAAAAATAAAGAGCATTAATAAAATATTATTGTTACTTTGTCCAAACAAATTATTGTTGACTGATTTACAATGTCTTTGTTAGGTATTTTATGTTGTTTTGACGTGCGTATTATTTTGTCGTTAAAAATATATTTTCTTTGTTATTTTTAAATTATAGGTATTTCCGTTTTAGATGCTTTATTAAATTAATTAACAATAAAATTAAAAATGCATAAAATAAATGTCTAAATACAAATGACCCGCTATAAAAAATATGGTATGACTTATGGCTTTTTTAACATCTCTAAATTGTTGCAATAATTGGCTTTTCACCATTGTGGTACAAATTATAAATGAACTATGTTAAAAATAAAAAAATGTACAGGAAGACGGAAAGAAGTGACAAATCTTTCAATGCCAAATCAACAATGGGTATAATCAAGCCTCATTAAAATTCTGTATATTTTAATATAATAAATGAATAAACAATCGCAAATTTGGTTAAATTATTCAATAAATAAATATTAAATATTGTATTGCATAATTTAAGGCTAGTTAAGACAACGGTTCGCGGAATGGTATTATATTATACATATGTTTATGTGAATATTATGTTAAACCAATACTAAAAAATTTTAGCACGTCTAAAATTAATATTTGTGTTAATACTATGAATGTTTAATTACATAATTCAGTTTAGTAAACTGTAGAAGGTATAGAAAAAAAATTATTCCATTACTTCTCCAATATTATGTACTTAAATATTTCCTTTTGTGTCATATATAGGTACTAAAATTCTACATCGATGCATACATCATTATATATTATGTGACATCATTTAAATCTTCAAATTGGTGTGGATTTAGCTTTTTACAAATACCGTTGACACTCTTTCTTTTTTGGTCCATAAAAAGTTTAGATATTCGTCTCGTGGATACCATACCAGCTATCTCTATATCATCTAAAACGAAATTGGATGGAGCGCGGCTCACAGACAGACAAATGTATTCATTAAAACACATAAAATAAAATTAAAAGAATGAATTATGTTACGTTTAAAGATACTAATAATTTTGTAGACAATTTTTTTTGACTTGACTGCGACCTCACCTGATGGTAAGTGATGAAGTCTAAGATGGTAGCGGGCTAGATGGCATTTATATTAAACCCATAGCCCTATTCGGTTTCTACACGGCATCATACTGGAACGCTAAATCGCTTGGCGGCACGTCTTTGCCGGTAGGGTGGTAACTAGCCGACCGAAGCCACCGCCGAATCATCCCACCAGGCCAGACGAGGGAAAATTCAGAAATTATAAAATCCAAAATTGACCCGGCTGGGCATCGAACCCGGGACCTCCGCACGTTAAGACAGCAGCACCCAACACTGCGCCACGGAGGTCGTCAAAATAAATTTTTAATTAATAAAAGTACCTACCTATCAATTTATTGCTTATTTTGCAAGTGATTTGCTGTTTTTATAATATTGAGAAGCTCCTTTCTCTACTTTCGATGATTGCAATGAGATATTAACTATATTTTAATTGAGTTAATTTGAGTTTAAAGTTTATCAAGTTTTTAACGAAAGACGTATCATTGAACTCAGTTTTTTGAGAGGCAATAGAAAGTTTCAACACAAAACAAAATCATTAATGAAGCATCATCAAGATAAGTTAGTTAAAAACATCCTTTCAAGGACTTAGCAACAGCCAAAATTTCCCTAAAGATTAATAAAAAACAAATAACACGATCGATTCGGAAATCCCAAGGCCATGCGATAAATTATTCAATAAAACAACAATTTACATACAAACGGTCACCGATCGGAATATATTGACTTTTTTGAAATTCTACCGACGTCTTCCAACTCTTGATTTTGAATTAGAAAATAATCTTTTAGTTTAGTTTTAATGACATCATTTTAATATTAAAATGATTTATAAATTTATATGTTTTTATAAAATTATGGTGTATTTCGACAATTCTTTGTACCACACCTGGTGGAAAATGACCCTGCAGTCTATTAACTGTTAGGGGTATGGAAGTTATATAAAATCTATAACCCTAATCGGTTTCTGCATGGTTTCAACGTTGTTTCCTCAAATCTTCGACATTGTGTTATTTAACTGATTAGTAAAGTCCTGTTAAACCAGCAACAGGTTTCTTTAGTGCTGCAAATTTTTAAAATGCATATATCTTGGAAAATTATATGCGTGCCCGGAATTCGAACCACCGAACCCCCGAATAGGAGGTGAAGGTTGACCACTAGGCTACCACCAGTTTTCAAGTATAGATCACTGAAAACAAAACTCCATACATGCTAATATAATAAATGCGAAAGTGTTTCTGTCGGTCTGCGACGTTCTAACGATGAAATTTGGTAAGGAGATAGATTGCATCGCAATACATATAGGCAGTTTTTTCCCCCAGAAAATCAAACTATGCATCAATACCTACATATTAAAAATCAACTACATGATATGTGTATTTAGATATATTTTAAACTAGCTTTTGCTCGCAGCTTCGCTCACGCTGGGTTCGATTTTCATACAAATTTCAATCGCTTTATGGGTGGAATTTTCAAAAATCCTTTCTTAGCGGATGCCTACGTCATTAAAGCTATCTGGATGCCAAATTTTAGATGGATCCACCCAGTGATTTGAGCTGTGCATCAGATAGGTCAGTCAGTCAGTCACCTTTTTTGCCTTTATATATTTAGACAGATGAGTGAATGTTCCTGCTGACGCTACCGCAACCGGTTTCTCATCGGCGACCGACACCGGCGTCGTCACTTGCGTAATACAACCAGTTCGAGATTTTTGTCCACAACCGGCTGTATCGCTATGCCGTATAAGTCTATAAATCATTTGATAATATTATTATTGTTTGCCCTAGGATATTTGCATATTATAAAATAACAAGGTGTTACATTAGTAGATATTCAAACGGTCCGAATCCACTAACTTATAGTTACACAAACTTATCTGACCCGGTGGCCAAAATTTGAACTAATTCTTATGCCTGTTTAGTTTTAGTATTTATTATATTTTTCATAGATACTAGCAACGCTGACACCGACTCAGATAAGTTTGTGGACTATACATGATTTTAAAAGCAATTAAATATCTAAACTTACTTAATCACGTATCAAAAATTTGTGGCACCGGTAGGATCCGGTAGGTAATTAAGTAAGTTTAGAGACTTTCCTCCTGTGTGAAGCACTGTAAAAAAATATAAAATCAATTAAATATCACTAATTTAACGGTGAAGGAAAACTGTGAGGAAACCTTCATTAGTGAGAGTTTTCCATACATTTCTCATCCATACTAATATTATAAACTTGATGATGCTCACGACTTTGTCCGCGTAGATTAAGGTTTTTGATTCCCGCGGGAACTCTTTAATTTTCCGGGATAAAAAGTAGCATATGTCCTTCCCGGGAATACAGCCGATCCTTGTACCAAATTTCATAAAAATCGGTTGAACAGATATTTTTTTGATTCCTGCAGGAACCTTTGAATTTTACGCGATAAAAAGTAGCCTATGTCCTTCCCCGGGATACAACCTATCCCTGTACGAAATTTTATCGCTGTCCCGCTATTCAGACTAGATGGCGTTAGTAAAATAAGTTCACACTCTTTGTTTAACAGGGCCCGTCTATGTAAATTGAGGTCGTTGCTAATAACACGTGTTATTCGAAAACTGCTCTATAAAACTAGGGGGTTTAAGACGTCCCTCCTCTTAATATCTATCCAAATAGGCCGAGTTAATCTATGATGTAGGCATATTGGCTAACATTCTAATTAACAAATATTTTATAGCTGATTAAATAAAGATGTATTCCTTATTAATGGATTTCACCAGCAAACGTTTATTGGGTTGGTACGCTGTTATTGCGAAATTTATCACAAGTTTAGTAATGTTTAACGCCATGTGTTGAGAGATGGACCGTGAACTGCTGCGTTTAGTTTAAACGACTGCCTCGTTGGTTTAGTGGTTAGCATGTTCGACTGCGGCCGTTCGAGTCCCAAATCAAATCAAATTAATTTATTTGTGAATACAGTAAGTAGGTAAGATTAGTATTACAGAAGGTATCATGTATTCTACCACAGTGTGGTGTACAAATCTTTTCAACAAATTTCGAGCATATTACAATAAAGTGTATCTCGCAGAGTGCTAATCTAGTAATTACTATTATCATACCGGGTCGAGCCTTCTTTTTAACCACTACAAGTTAGCCCTTGACTGCGATCTCACCTGATGGTAAGTGATGATGGTAGCGGGCTAACCTGTTAGGGGCATGGCAGTTATATTAAACCCATACCCCTATTCGGTTTCCACACGGCATCGTACCGGGACGCTAAATCGCTTGGCGGCACGTCTTTTGCCGGTAGGGTGGTAACTAGCCACGGCCGAAGCCTCCCACCAGGGAAAATTCGGAAATTATAAATTCCCAAATTGACCCTGGCGGAGATCGAACCCGGGACCTCCGCACGTTAAGACAACAGCGCTACACACTGCGCCACGGAGGTCGTCATAAGATGACATAAGAAGAAGTCGCCTTAAGATGTATTGGGTTTTTCTGAGAATACATTTTCAGTACTAGACCGGAGTTAGGAAGTTTTCAGTGTTTCACCCCTGTGCCGCCGAGAACACGTTAAGCCGTCGGTCCTACGCCGGATCTCCGGTCGTGTCGGATTTTCCGTCCCATCAGGCTATGAGATATCTCAATATATGCGCACATACATGTGCTCTATAATATCTCCCGTGCAGATGGCTAATCTCTCTGGAGTCAGGCCACCATGGCTGTCTTCAGGCCGTCGTCGACAGGGTTTCAATACCAAAAGGCACAAAAAAGTAATTAATTTCTATAATTTAAAAATTAAATCTTGCTGTTAAAATTTACACCAAAAGATTTGTATTGGCACATTTATAATTTTTATATAACTTTTAGCACAATAAATAGTTATAAATAAAGACTATTTTGTTGACTGTATCTACTATTTTCACGTGCACGTTAAACACGTATTTAAAACCTGCAATACCTGGACTTTAAAATCTGAATTCATTGAGTGCCTAAGTATTAAAATTCTAAACAGCTTCAATTGGCTAAGAAATCAACTATTAATTACTCGATTTTAGTAGATTTAATTATTTAATGATTATCATTAGTTTTAAAAGCAGCTGTGAAATATGCCTTTTATGTAACTGACCAGCAGGGAAACCGGATAAAAATGACAGTTACATTCATACATAACGATCGCAATCACCTCTGATTGAATAACACTCTTCCACTATTGGACAAAATCCACTGACGTAACAAGAATACCATAAATTCGGCCAATCACACCAATTGATACTGTTACAATGATTGATGCAGGTTTTACACAAACGCCCTACAGGCCTCCGATGTGTCACAATAGGCATGATGACTGATTTTGAAAAATGGTCAGATTATGTTCGGAAGTATCTACTATTTCGAAAAAATATATTATTTCAGCAGAAAAATTAGGTTTGGTAGATAAAATTGGCATTTGAAATTTAAATTTTAAAATTCACGCCAAAACGCTCGCCGGTGTCATGGCGTCGTTTGTGACGTCACTATTGTTATTACCGATGTACTCTGTGCAGTGTGCAGTAAGCAATAGTGTGATTGTCGTAGCTCGAAAACAAACAATTGTGACGTCATTCACTTCTAGGCGTTTAATCCATTATGGCGGATCGCTGTATTTTATAGTTTTATTTTATCAAAATAAATAGCAATCTCACTCGAAATAGAAAAATAAATACGTTTTTTATAATCCATGAATCCTATTTCATTGGATAAATTCATAATTTCATTGATTCTTGGTTACTGTCATCATGCCTATTGCCTACGTATGATATATCAGCAGATTGAATCGCAGTTTCAGATTTAAAATTCTAAGTCCATTAATCGTTTTTTTAAAAATTTAATAAAAAACTATTCAATATATTCAATAAACTCATCTAGTCAGTAAAATGAGTAACGTTTTATAACCTGTCAAATATTTATTATATTGAAATCAAATCTCATTCAATAAATTAAAGTTGTTTTTATGGCTACGCTAATTCGTAAAGCTTTCCATCAAGGTTCAATGGCGCGCCGACGGTTAATTTAAAGTCATTTTATCTGACTTATTTATGACACAAAATTTATTAATATAGGATGCATGTTTCACGGCCTTCGACTGCATATTACACCGAAACGTAACCTAACGATAGGCATTTTCAGATGTAACATTGTTTAAATTTTTTACATATAAAATATAGGTAGATGAATAGACGATGCGTTCGACTTTGTTTACTGGGATCTAAGTATTCGAAACCCGCTGAAAACCGAGATAAAAGTCACCTAACTAACAGGTTAGCCCGCTACCATCTTAGACTGCATCATCACTTACCATCAGTTGAGATCACCGCAAGAAGCTAACAGGCAGACTTTCGCATTTAATACATAGTATGGATTCGTTTTATGGGTACTCTGATTTCTGTAGCTCATATCCCCCATTTTACCATTGAAAATGGTCAGATGCAAATTCACCTGAGACGTATTTTTGGCCATAGCTCCGAGGATTTTGGGAGGATCGAGATGGAAATAGTACCAAGAGTTGAGGAATACATCGAAACACTTGTGAACGTTTGAATTTTGAAAATCGGCTGGTAACTTTTTCAGGAATTTAGAAAAATGAAAAAAGTCGGGTTTTGGGGGGTGTTTGTTTACTAAATTGAAAATATTTAAAAAAAAAACGACGTAAGAAAAAATTAAATAAAGATCCTAGGATATTAGTTTAGCTACAAAAGTGATTTTGTATCGTCAAGTGAAATTTTCTTAAGCCTTTGTATTTAAATGAACATTATACCTACAGCGCTTTTGAACAGCCCAATTATGAAACTACAAACATGGTTATCGGACATTTAAAAATTACCAATTCATACACGGAATACTAGGTAAATATACAGCATCTTATTCGCTTGCTGGAATCTAATCAAGTAATAAATGCTATATGGAACGTGAATGCATGTGCAATTTCCCTAAAGTTTATCTTATTTGAAATCGCAAAGCTACCGGACCGGCTACATAGCGATTTTCATCTGACCTCTGTGACTGCATTTCAAACCAGTAGCCACTTAGCACGTCTAGTAAACCTTATAAAATAAAAACAGAATTTATAACCTTATGAAGAAAAGATGTTATTCATGTTCCAAGAAATAAGTAGCTACTTAAATTGTTAAAGATTTGGATCTAGATGTTTGATGAACTGGACTGGGTCAACTGGGCTGCCTAAATAATTCTAAACTTGAATAAAATGTACCCACTTCCATGGTCTTTACACTTTAGATGGTATCAGTTATGTAGATAAGTTAGTTTACATGCATTCATACGTTAGTTTTTTCAACGATCTCATTGCATTTTGCCTAAAATCGTGAATTTACATATTTTAAAAGTAGGCTTTTTAAGCTTGGGTTACAAATACAAAAAAAAACAGAACTTTGTTTTAAAATTGCTTAAGACTTTAAATATGATTGTATCTCCAAATTGTTATTTACTTCAGCATATTCAGGACAGCGCTGATCAGAAGATCCTGCTGAAGTGTGTTATTTTTGACGGCGCTAAAGAAAAAAAAAATCTGGAATTTTCTTGCCATATTTTTGCCTTTGCAACAAATAGTTTTCACAGATTTTATACTTTAGAATCCAGTGTCGTTTTTTTCTAAATAATTATAAAATCAAAAGAACTTATTTAATCCCTTGTTGAATAAAACACATATATTATATATGAATTAACTAGCTGATGCCCGTATGAAGTAGGTAGCCTATGTCACTCTCCTGGTCCTCGACTATACCCATGCCAAAAATCACGTCGATCCGTTGCTCCGTGGCGGCGTGATTGGAGGACAAACTAACAAACCAACAAACAAACACACTTTCGCATTTATAATATCAGTATGATTTGCTATCGTGATTAAAATACCTTAAAACTATAGAACCGAATGATGTAAGTTTAACTGAGCAATCTTACGCAATTAATTATTATGAGAAGCAAATAGTTATGCATGATCAATTAATAATATTGATAATTTGGTTGCGCAACGGTGTAATTAGCATCCATTGCTATCCTTGTGGATTGCTAGTTAGCGAGAGGTTGTGAAACCACCACTGCACCGTAGCGAAAATTTATCTTCTTGAAGGAGGCTTCGGCCGTGGCTAGTTACCACCCTAACGGCAAAGGCGTACCGCCAAGCGATTTAGCATTAGGATGCCGTGTAGAAACCGATTAGGGGTACAGGTTTACAAACTGCTAAACTGCCGTACCCCTGACAGGTTAGCCCGCTACCATCTTAGACTGCATCAACACTTACCATCAGGTGAGATCGCAGTCAAGGGCTTACTTTATACTTGTAGTGCAAGGTAAAAAGTGTGTCTGTCTGTCTGTCCGTCTGTATGTCTGTCTGTCTGTCTGTTACGCGTTCTCGGCCCATCCTTTCAACCGATTTTATTGAAATTTGGTATATGGGTAGATTGTATCCCGGGGAAGGACATAGTCTTTTTTCCAGAGTACCTGCGATAATAAAAAAAACTTAATCCACGCGGATGAAGTCATGGGCATCATCTAGTTCTTCATCATGTTCTCAAAGGTTTTTGAAGTCTGCTTATCCACACTAGTGTGGTAAACTACCCTTCTCAATCTCAGAGAAGACTGATATGTGGAGGTTGACCGGGCTTAGCAATCCAAGACTAAAAGATGCGGCTTATAATAGAGAAGATTTTCGCATGATAACCGACAAACTTCGTTTTGAAGAAGGCACGCGAAGATGATGATAATGATGAGTCAGTTGATAGTGTGCCGGTTGTTATCACTAACATTATAATAGTCCTCAAATGTGGGACGTTAATGGGCTGCAGTGGTAGATAGTATGCCTCCAATGGATTGAAATGATGATGATGAACCTTAGTACCTAAAAAATGTTTTTAATCAAAATCCCGTTAATTGGCTAGGTGTCATTAAAATCAATTTACTTTGCACATGTAATACCTTGCACGTTTATTCGGCGTGTATACTTAATGTATTAAACTATCATTAACCTTCATTCAAAAGAAAGATGGCGGTGCCAACATGGCGAAACTTTTGACAGATAACATGAATTCAAATAAGGTAAATTAATGAATCCTTTAATCCTTTGCTATTTAAATAATGTTTACCTGCGTTGACAATTAATTAATGTACCGCATTAAACTTCAGCTATGTTAGCAATAGGTATCTATACCTACTCAAGTCAAGTCAAGAGTCACATTTTACATTTAAGTAACTAATGCATTTTTTTTATCTTTAAAACTAACTAATGAAAGAACTGGAAGTTTAATTCGCTATGATCCGCCTCAATAGGTAAATCTATGTGGTACACAAATCTTCCAAAATATTCTCAACGTACGTTTCACTCCGACACCGGAGCATCTTCACATCATCTTCACGAGATGTTTCCACCATAACTTTTGGAGGGAAGGACGGAAAAAATACCAAGGAAGAACAGGATAAAAATCAATACATAGACCATAGATAAAAATAAGGGGCGGGTAACTTTAGAACAATTAATAACAAAACTAAACACCACGTTTGGGCCGGGAACCCTCGCGGGCGTTCCCAAAGCACTCTACCAAAGTTTCATTACAATCTGATCAATGGTTTCGGAACGAATAGAGGACAAACATACAAACATCGATTTTTATTTACAATTTTTTTTAATAATAGATAGCCTATAAATACACATTAGGATATCTGTAATGCGTAGCTTTTTTTCCTCGTTGGTCTAGTGGTTGGCATGTTTGACTGCGGCCGACGAGGTCCCGGGTTCGAGTCCCGGGTCGGGCCATAATTAAGTATCGGGTTTTTCTGATTAGAAATTCCAGTACTAGCCCGGAGTTAGGAAGTTGGCGGTGTTTCACCCCCGTGCCTCGGAGAGCACGTTAAGCCGTCGGTCCCGGTTATTATCACTAACATGATAATAGTCGTTAAAGCCCGCCAACCCGCATTGGAGCAGCGTGGTGGGTCTAAGTTCTAATTCCCTCTCTCCTATGAGAGTGGAGGCCTGTGCCCAGCAGTGGGACGTTAATGGGCTGTAGTGGTGGAAGCTTTTTTTCACGCGCCCCGCAGATGCTGTTGCAGCGGTTCGTGCTTCGTTCCACAGAATAGGCGTAGGGAAAGTCGAAGAAAAAACTTCTTGATTTGTATGACTTTATGAAATATTAACAATAAAAATGTTAATTAGCAGAGCTAAATGTTGAATGATTTTTTTGAAAAAATATTGAATTGTCAAAAGTGACGTTACAATTTATCTTGTCTCTGTTACAATTATATTTTTCTATTGATGCCCGGACGGGCGGCTCCGGGTTCTTTATGGGTCCATTGCCAGTGGCGCCATCAGGTGCAACCCTCGTAACTTTTTTAAATCGCCATATTTCTCGTTCCAGCCCATCTCGAAGGCAGCATCATGCATAGTATCAACGTGTCGCTCATTAGGCCGGACGACTGCCAAGCCAAGCTGGCGTCCGACTACCCTCACCTGCTGGAGCAGTACGACGAGGACAGCTGCGTGTGCGGCCAGCCTAGCGACCCGGAGGACAACATCTGCAGGGTATGTATTGAACTCAAACTAAATTTAAATAAATTTCTCGGTAAAAGTGCTTTTTAATCGTCGAGTGAATCTACCACTGGTTCGGAATGAAAAATTCCTACCGAGAAGAACCAACATCAAACTCGGTGGTTGCTCTTTTGAAAAATTTCATTTACAATTAAGTACACCAATGATACTTAAGTAACCGTCGTCCGCTGAAGAGAGTCAGGTCAAGCGAGTCAGTTCAGATACTCCTCAGTGGTTGTTCTTTTGAAAAATTTCATTTGCAATTAAGTACACGAATGTGCATACTCTTTTATCATTTACATAATCTTCAACAGTATAATAGGCTTTTTTCAGGAGCATACTTTTCTGTATGACGTAGCTCTAAGTCTAGAACCATCATGTATCTTTAAATCAAGAGTGAATATAGGTATATTCTAGGCAAGTGCGTCCCATCGTAGGCCAGATCATTACTTCCCACCAGGTGTGATTGTGGTCAAGCGTAATGAAAATTTATTAAAAAATGTACATGTCCATCCGGCAAATTCATACATACCTACTAATTTGGTTTTTCCAATTAATTTCGTAGCGAAAATTACTGTGAAAAATTTTCGTACACATTGGACAGGGTTAGTTACTACCATCGCTTAAAGCAATATTATTTCAAAATGACAGTTTTATGTTACGTCCCTTGACGTTCCTGAAATAAGGATTGTAATTCTAAAACAGGAATGTCAAAAATATTGATACAATAGGACTTATTATTCCCCCAGAAGACTTCACTGATACTTGTGCCTTATTTTTTGGGACGAAGAAACGGATAGATAATATGAAAAACGCTTATATCTAATATTATTATCACTGTTTCAGGTTGACATCGGAAGCGCCCTCGCCTGCACCACTGGTAACGGACAGTTCGTACTCAGAGGAGTTTACTCTTGGGACTCAGGTAAGGACTTCTTAATATACCACTTACTTATTTGGTATTTTTTAACACCTAAAAATCACTCGAAACCATCTAGCAACAAAATTATTTAAAGAAAATTAGCCATTCACGTTACACTAGCCGATGTATTGAGGTTTTTTAGCTTCGTGTGGAAGCTGTTTAATTTTTCGGGATTAAAAGTAGCCTATGTGCAATTTCAGATTGTAATCTATCTCTGTGCCAAATTTCATCCAGATCCGTTAATGGCGTGATTGAGTAACAAACATCCCTCGATCCAAACTTTCACATAAATTATTTGTTTTTTTTGGATAGCTCTAAACCCTTAAATGCGTTTGTGTTTGAACAGCGAGAAAATGTGTTATAATTCATCTTAACAAACTTAACCTTTTTATTCATCTTGCAGGATGTGCATACGGCAACCAGATCGGCGCATTCTACAAATTCGACCTTGAATGGTATCAATGGGCCATCGGACTCATCGAGAGCGTACGGTTCGCAAAATACAGTACCGTGACCAAAATCACTACCACCAAAGTCACTGGCATCAAGGGAGGAGGTGGATTCACTGGTATTAAAGGAACCGGTTTCAATAACCTGGGGCCTGGATCTACTTCAGTAACCGGTAGAATTACATCTGGATCACTTGGAAATCTGAGTGGCTTTAAAGGATTCGAAACAGGAAAGAACCAATTCGGTTTCGGTTCTCAGGGATCACAGGCGTTTTCGAGCGTCAAAGGCTTCGGAAAGGTCTCATCTTCGAGCAGTGCCCAAAGCGGTAGCGGGTCCTTCAACTTCGGAGACTTCAAACCGATCACAAACGGTTTCAGCGCAACATATTCAGAGAAGAAATTATTCCAATCTGAGCCGAAATACGAATACTTCACGACGAAACCAGAAATCGTTACGTACACGACGAAACCCGAAATTGTAACATACACGACGAAACCCGAGATTGTTACCTTCACGACTAAACCAGAGTACTTCACGTACACGACGAAACCGAAAATTGTAACATACACGACGAAGCCAGAAATTGTAACTTTCACGACGAAACCAAAATACTTCAGTTACACAACTAAGCCGGAAATTATTTCATACACGACGAAACCAAAAATTATAACGTACACGACGAAACCAGAGATCTACAGCTACACGACAAAACCACAGATCATTAGGTACGAAACCTCTGGCACGGGTAATAACCCACAGTACGTAGCAGCCGGCACTTCATTGAAGGAATCTTTCTCGGACTTAGTTGGTACACACGTACACAACGCGAAATGTAAGTGCATTGAAGGTAAAAAGTAACTGGTAACATAATTGGTCATAAAGCTTTAGTGCCATAATACAGAATAAAGGAAAATTAGAAACGGATCATTAAAACCCCCTTGCGCCACACTTAAATATGATTTTTCCATTGCGATTGTTATTGGTTGTGTTTATTGTACTCTTGCTGAAACTATATTTTTAATCAATAGTGATAGAGTATTATCCAATCGGTATCCATTATGTAAAACCCTATAATATCAATCATCATCACAGTTTCAATTCTTGTGATTGGATGAATTTTAAATATTCTTACTGCGACAATGAATTTCGGTCATTAGCAGAAGAGTGTTGACCAATCAGAGATGATAGCGATCGTTACACTCTAGCAATCAATTTTACGTGATAGTGCCCCGATGAATGGTATTGACTATCACATTGATGTCAAAGTTTGGTGGTTTGTAGGAAAAGCGAATTATTTCGGAGAAAACTTGCTCAATTAATCTATTGGTGCTAGGCACAAGAAACTTCAACAATCGCGAATACTTTCTATCGTTTTCTTTTAATCTGTGTACCGTTATTAATATCAGTAAAAAATATTTCAAAAATAATTCGAATACAAAACAACAGTACAAAATTTTTATACCAGTTCCTAAAGAGTTACCAGATTATTTTTGCTGTTTTTTTTTACTCTTGTCAATTTATTATTCACGTTATTTTTCATGAATGGCGAACGACCTGTATTTATATACTGTACATAGGTAGGATATATACTACGTCATATGAAGTTATTTTTATATATAAAAATAATTGTATTATATGTATGTTATTGGACTAACTGATCCGTGTTTTCGAACTGCCATTCTTATAATTTTCTACCTATATGTACTGAATACTGATATATTATTGATATTTATAAATGTATTTTTAAATCGTTATAAATAAATAATTAGATTTTTGACCATATTGGTTGTAGAAATGTACCGAATTGGTCGACTATCTAATGAAAATTGGTTTTAGTTTTAAAAATTAAGTTTATTTTTATATAAAAAAAACTGACATACATAATTATGTAAGTAAGTATTTAGTCAATATTCTATATATTGATAATTATATTATAATTGTAAAATTAGGATTAAATAAAGGTACTTTACATATATATTTGTTCGTTTTATTTCCTTAATCCAAAGTGTCTTTGTGACAGCTTTCATCCACTGAATTTACTGATTTTTATTATAGTCCGTCAAACACTTTGATTATATATTTATGAGGTCAAACAAATCTGGTTCGATAGCCAAAATTGGAACTATTTTATTTTATTTTTAATCGTAGACAGAGAGGATAACTAATAATTTTTTAATCTAATATAATACTAGCTAGCGACGCTGTCGGTGTCACCAGGTCAAATAATTTTGACGGGCTATAAAATGAGTGGCACAAGATTACATATTTAAGAAACACAAGATAGTGTTCTTACATCCTCAATCAAGGTTGTATTGCAAATTATGGTAAAAAATAGAAGATCCCTGATTTTTGCAGTGCAAAGTGGGTTTAAGGTGGTCAAATACTGTAACGATAATCACCGATGGTGCAACTGTCCCTCATTTTGAATCGAACCTGAATCTTGGAATCATACGTTGCCATCGAGATAGGAAATAAGAGCGTACGAGTAGCGTCATGTCCACCCAAAATTAGAAACGTTACAATTTTTGGGCATCCGTACACCTGTGCCCTTTGATTATTTATCTATACTTATTCAAAGCCTGTGCCCTACACCATGGCCTACTCAATTTCACCTATAAGTTTTAAAACGAAATTTTATTTTTTGATTAATTTCCGCTTTCATTCGCCGAATCAACATGTCAAAATTCTTGTCAATTTTACACAACAAATAGGCTATTAATTAATAACTGAGCCAGAATAAAAATAAGATTTTAAAATTACTGTTATTACCCATGTTAAACTCTGTAAGCAGATAAGTAAATCAGGTAAGTAAGGAGCCTTTTGTACCTCTTCTTAGGTAATCTCTATGCTCTTAACACCTTTTGAAGCGGTGTTTCAAGTATCTATAAGTACGGCATCATCGATGTATACGGGATAGTATCCATGTAATAAGATGGACCTTGCATGGACCTTGAATAACATTATTTGGCGAATATATTCTTATATATTGGCGAAACTGTAGCCTCAAATCAAAGCAATGTCACCATGCAACAACTTCTGGACCGATTTAAGTCTAATTTGGAGAAACCGATAGGCCTAGATCAAAATCATGACGACTAAGTAATTGATTTAAGTAACTAACTTTTATTAAAGGCTGCACCTTTTAACTCAGAATATACAATTTGTAACGCCAAGAAGTTAAAGACAAAGCAACCATCATTATGATTGCTAGTATACCATTATAAGGCGTTTTATATAATCCATTCGTTCATTTTTGTCATTCTATAGGAAATCACAGTGTCTTTAAGCGGGCGACGCGAATCGCGATGGAGAGAGCTTCTATACATAATCAAATTAGAAATGTAGAGTACAACCAAAGTAATCGACATAGAACAACGAGTTGCAATGACTAATGCCAAATTTGGGCCCGATTCGTACAGTGGTTTGAGCTGTGCGTTGATAGATCAGTCAGTCAGTCAGTCATCTTTTCTTTTTATATATGTCACCGTAAGTTTGTAAAAACCGTTAGATTATAATCTAACTCGCGAAATTGTAAACTGTCGAAAGATTGTGAACCGTTCAATGTTCTGAGTATCAATTTTTAAAATATTCATTGTATTTACGTTTTCTTGTCTGTTTCTTGTAGGTTAGGTTAGGGTTCGACATAAATAATCAGTTTGCAATTACGCGAGTTAGAATATAATCTAACGGTTTTTAAAATCTTACGGTGACATATACATATTTAGAAGATGTTAGATTTATTGTAACGCATATTCATTTAGCCCCTCACTCTTTTCCTTCTAGAACAATGAAGAGCCGTAAACCAGCAGGAGGCACGTTCTTCGCCAATGAAGACTCCTCCGACAGCGAGGAGGTCCACCACATGCCGCGGCGATGGGAGCTCAACTCTTCCTCTTTCGCTTCCACCACAGACATGTCTACGTCTATGTCTAAAACGTCAATATCGTCTTCTATATCAAGGTAATCAATCAATTATGGATCGTTCATTAAATCTTAAAGGTTAGATCGATCTGACTATCAATGGATCGTTTCACGTTTGGTTATTCGATTTGGAGCAATTAGGTACTTAATAAAGGCAAGTTTAAATATTTACGTCAACGTGGATTCATCTGACAGCGAGGTCAAACACATGCTCTGGCGATGGGAGGCTCAACTCTACCTCTTTCGATTCCACCACCGGCATAATATACGTTTAGGGCTTAAATATCCATATCGTCTACTATCTGGATCGATCATTAAATCTAAATGGTTCGATCGATCAATCTATCAATGGTTTGAATGATCTACTTATCTATCAATCGATCGTTTCACGTCAGAATAGCATCTAATAGATAGAAGCAAGCGTTACTTTGCGGAAGTCCATGATAATGAAGGAACTAGAAGTTTAATTCGCTGTAATCCGCCAAAACAGACAAATCTATGTAGTACAGCGTATAGGTTTATAGATATTCACCGCGCAGTAAGCCAACAATTCACACCGGCACAACACCACACTACACAAATCTTCCAAATTATACTCAACGTACGTTTCACTACGACGCCGGAGCATCTTCGGAAGATGTTGACACGACATTGCACGATTGTAAGTTGTAAATCTTAACAATCGTGCATTGTCGAGTAAACTTCTAGTTCCTTAATTAGGATAGCATATCTCTCCCAGAAAGAGAGGAAGATCAACCTGGGTTTAAATCTAAGATCTGTTCCAGGTTCCGCGATGATTTTGACGAGCTAAAATGCAAGATGCGCATCTTCGGGGAATCCCTCAACCTGTGTCACTGTATCGCAAACGACTTTCAAAATCGCATGTCTTTCATGGAGAAACGGCTGCAGCGGCTTGAAGACCGACACAGATTGACTGTAAGTTCGAGTTCTTGATCTTGTAATATCATTAAAAATCTCCTAAACTCATATTTTTTTAAACAAAAAACTATTTAAAATTGCTTTTGACTCGTCGAGTGAATCTGCCACTGGTGAATAGTTAATCTATCTTACGAGTAGATTAATATCTACTATTTATAATATTATATAGTATAGATTTATTTCGAAAGTAGCTTTTCCCTGCGGCTTCGCTCATTTTAGGTTCAATATTCATACTTCCAAATCCCAATTTTTTCCCCATATGGGTTGCATTTTCAAAAATCCTTTTTTTGCGAATGCCTACGCCATAATAGCCATCTGTGTGTCATGTTTCAGCCCAAACCGTCCAGTGGTTTGAGCTGTGAGTTGATAGATCAGTCAGTCAGTCACCTTTTCCTTTTATATTTATTTAAATTTACAATCGTGCATTGTCAACATCTCGAAGATGCTCCGGTGTCGGAGTGAAACGTTAGTTGAGAATAATTTTGAAGATTCGTGTGGTAGCTAACACATAGATTTACCTATTTTGTGGCGGATTATAGAGAATTAGACTTGCAGTTCTTTCATTATCATGGACTTCGCAAAGTAACGCCTGCTTCTATGCAATATTTATTTCAATTTATAGACATTTAGTTATTTCACAATCGGTGGAAGGTAAATTGATATTGTAATGATAAAGACTATAAGCAAGGACGTCCGCCAGCGCTATCAGAGTAAACACACTATATTGATAAAGTTAATCTTGAACCGTCTTTACGAAGGCAATGCGTCTATTGTTTAACTTACATTGTTACCGCAATTTATGGCGAATGACCGCCATGCCACTCTATTTCTATAAATAATTTTAAGTAGACTTACTTCCTGGCGCAGTAAGTGAGTGCTATCTTTATTATTTTTACCAGTGCGAAAGTTTGGATGAATGGATGTTTGTTACTCAATCACGCCAGAACGGCTGAGCGGATCTGGATGAAATTTGGCACAGAGATAGAGGTCTGGAATAACACTAGGCTCCATTCATCCCGGAAAATTGAAGAGTTCCCGCGGTAACCAAAATGTCTCAATCCACGCAGACAAAGTCGCGGGTATCAGCTAGTACTTTTTACTAAACATGACTTCTCTTCAGTGGTAGGTTTCGAATTCATTTCCCAAATAGAGTGTAATTATCTGGTTCAGTTTGCTGAGATAATTCAGCCGTGGTTATGTTACTTCCCTGCCACCGAAGGCATCCAGCCAATCGAGCATTCGTTAGGTACAAACTGTGGAAACCAATAATTAATTATTATTTTTAGTATCTAGTTTCTTAATTATTATTAGTTACGGGACGATTATTGTCTTGGCAAAACAGTAGTAGGTATTTGTGCACTTTGCAATCTTGCAAGCGGGAATAATTGCGAAAAATATTGCACACATGCATTGTCTTTCCGAAAAACACCTATTAGTTCTCAAGTTCGTACTGAAGTTACTTTATTCCTGTGTTTTAGACACGCGAGAGCAACTACTCGGCCATTATCCAGAAGAACCAGCGGCTGTCGAACAAAACACGCCAAGACGCCAAGGTTACCAGTACCAAATCACCAAGTCCTAACGACTTATCTGACCGGGTGGACAAAATGAGGGCTACCGTTTTTATACGACTGCCTGAAAAAAGGAGTATATTGTTTTCAGGGTTCATGTATGTATGTATGTATGTATGTATGTTCCACCATAACTTCTATAGTTACGCCTGAACCGATTTAGATAAATAAGGTATCGTTAGAATCCCTAGCTTATTCCGGGTGACATAGGCCAGTAAAATTTTAAAAAAATTGATGGGGTGACCATGGTCACGCATTAAAGACCAAAATTGAAAAAAAAAAACGAAAATAAGATTAACTATATAATCATCATCTAGAAAATGATGAGTAGATTCCAAAAATATTTAACACTATAGTTAAATATTTAGTGATTCACAAAAAAATATCATTTAATAAAAAATGTGAATAAGATTCCAAAGGCTATATATGCAAATCGCTTCTTATGGAGGTAAACTCCAAAAATAATATGGCAGGGCAGTCGTAGTTTTTAATTCGTTAAATCAATTTCACTTGATATGCTCACTAGTTGGCGAGTATGGTCCTTAGTATAGCTGTAAATTCGGTAAACAAGCATACTTTTGTCAAAAAATACGTTTTTAAATAAGTAGTAAGCACACACGAACCAGGGACATAATGTACAGCCTACTAACTTCTGAATTCTTCTTCTTTGAACCCGCTTAATTTTGCACTTTCTTTTTCTTAGCTCCGCTTTCAAAGCGAAGTGCACTGACATTCATTGATACGTATCTTACATCTTCATTAATTAATGCGGTATTGCTAAATACATTAATGAAACAATAAGACCCGCGATAAAAGCCCAGTGTTAATACTATATTTGACATTTCGGAGACCTCACTCTACACTAGCGCCTCTAGCGGCGAATTTAAACGCGGTAGCCGCCATTGGAACTAATTTTTATGCCTGTTTAGTTTTTTTTTTTCATATATACTTACTAGCAGCGCTGGCACCGGGTCAGTTAAGTTTGTGGGACTAAATACATATTCTATTTATATTTTCCAGTTGCATGACAAAGTTAAACTAACATCGGTATTCAAACGATTTACCATGGCATGCAATGTACCTAATTATCCCACCAAAGTATTTATGACATGCAAAGAAGGTATAACGTTAGGTACTTGGAATTATTAACCTTCTGAATTCATTGTACATTCAAAGAGTACTTTTAAATTCAAGGAGGACAAATCCCTCATATTCTGAGAAGAGACATAAATTTAAAAGTGGAAAATATTATGTAACTAGCGAATGCCCGCGACTTCGTCTGCGTGGTTTGAAGTTTTTTGGTTCCCGCGGGAACTCTTTAATTTTCAAGTATAAAAAAGCCTATGTACTATTCCAGACTATAATCTATCTCTGTGCCAGTTTTCAGCCAGATCCGTTCAGCTGTTGGGGCGTGATTGAGTAACACACATCCAGACATCCATCCAAACTTACGCATTTATAATATTAGTAGGATAGGATAGCGGGGTATTATTTGGCAGTTTTACATTAATTATTGTATTATATTGAATTCATTTTTTTACTGTACTCCTTTTAGTTAGCCCTTAACTGCGATCTCACCAGAGGTCCTATAATCTAACCGAATCGTAATCATTTGAAAGCCTAAAAAGTATTACTCGAACTGTTTAATAGTTTCATAAATGCTTTTTGACGTGCAAGCTCTGAACTCCATAAATAGGTCGAATTATAGCCGTTTGACAAACTATTACGATTACGATTTGAAATGAAATGAAATTGAAATGGAATGAAATTTATTGATAAAGATTTCCTTACGCAATTGGCGGGCTGAGGTGCGATTATGTAAGAAATGCCTATCCAATCGTCAAAGTTCGGCGTCAAAGTAAAATAAACCATAACAGCATTGAATTAGAGCTCAATTTCGTGTATCTGTCACCGTAAGATTGTAAAAACCGTTAGATTATAATCTAACTCGAAATTGTAAACTGTCGACAGATTGTGAACCGTTCAATGTTCTGAGTGTCAATTTTTGAAATATTCATTGTATTTACGTTTTCTTGTCTGTTTCTTGTAGGTTAGGTTAGGGTTCGACATAAATAATGAAGTAGTGCCCTTTTAGGTTTTATCGGCTTTAAATACCTATCAGATTACAATCTACCGGAAAATAATGCGTTAAATTCTAATCTTTCGACAGTTTAGAATTTCGCGAGTTTGATTATAATCTAACGGTTTTTACAATCTTACGGTGACATATACCTACCTAACAGATTACAATCTACCGAGAAATAATGCGTTAAATTCTAATCTGCCGACAGTTTACAATTTCGCGAGTTAGATTATAATCTAACGGTTTTTACAATCTCACGGTGACATATCCATTCTCATCCGGTTATGGTATCGTCTACATACCTAAACGTATGAGAATGGATACACGAAATTGAGTTCTAATTCATGCCGTTATGGTTTATTTTAATTTGACGCCGAACTTTGACGATTTAATCGGCAACTTTTAGACAATCGGGGGACTGATTGTAACTGATGATGCAGTCTAAGATGGTAGCGGGCTGACCTCAAACCTATTGTATGACAGTCATATTAAATCCACACCCCTAATCGGCTTCTATGCGGTATCGTACCGGAACGGCACTTGTTTGCTGGTAGGGTGGTAACTGGGCCGAAGATTACCACCAGACCAGAGGCCCAATTATGTAAGCCAATCGTAATCGTTTGACAGTTCATAACGTGTAACTCGAACTTTTTAAGGAGTTCACACATGCTTTTTGACGCGCAGGCATCTATGAACTTCTTAAACAGGTCGAATTATACGTTTGACATATGATTACGATTACGATTTCCTTACATAATCGGAGGGCAGACCAGAGAAAATTTAAAAATTATAACGTCCCATATTGACCCTAGCGGGAATCGAACCCGGGGCCTCCCACTGTGAGACCACAGCACTCACCGCTACGCCAGTGAGGTCGTAAAAATAAATCCCATATAATCCAATAATATTATGTACCTATCCATTTAAAACACTGACTTTGTATAATATGTAAGTACCTATCCATTCAAAACACTGATTTAGTAACTAAGTAAGTCATCCATCAATACTCTTATTATCACTGCTGAGCTTGAGACTCCCCTCAGAATGAGAAAGGTTCGGCCATAGTCCACCACAAGTACGGATTTGCAGACTTCACACACCTTCGAGAACATTATGAAGAACTCTCGGGTGTGTAGGTTTCCACACGATGTTTTCTCCATTAAAGCAAGTGGATATTTAATTTCTTAATTAAAACGCACGTTACTCCGAAAAGTGAGTGGTAGGTATACGTGTCCGGGTATCGAACCTTCGTCCCCGAATGGAATGCCGGACGTACCTAAACTACGAGGCTATCACAGTTTTCTATTTTATTTAAAACTAGATGATCTCCGCGACTTCCTCCACGTGGATTTAGGTCTTTAATTCTCTGGGATTAAAAATTATCCCGGAAAATTTAATAAAATGTCCTTCCCCGGGGTGCAACCTGTTCCTGTACCAAATTTCATCAAAATCGGTTCAACAGATGGGCCTTGAAAGCGTAGCAGATAGTCAGACATACTTTCGCATTTATAATATTTTAAGTATTGATCCTATTAATTATAACTTTTTCATAGCTCAGATAATTCTATGATTTATTACCTTGATAAATTGAAGCTAGAACATGTTGTAAGTACGTAGTAAGATATGTAATACACACGTTTGGTAAATACGGCATTATTATCTCCTAGATAGGTACTTATTCCGAAAGAAAGATAATATCAGTTATGAAGAAACACTTGGAAATACAAATTCCCTAAGCAAAGTTTTACTTAAGTCCTACCTAGTAATAACTAATTACTTAAATAGTCAAATGAAAAAAAAATTACGACCTCCGTGGCGCAGTGTGAAGCGCTATAACTGCCATGCCCATAACAGGTTAGCCCGCTACCATCTTATTCTGCATCATCACTTTCCATCAGGTGAGATCGCAGTCAAGGGCTAACTTGTAGTGGATAAAAAAAATAGGATTTTAGGTATGTCCGCGTTATGCACGATTGGCTTACGTCAAAACACAGACCTTTTTTTTCTTCGTGCACAGTTTTTCAGAGTTCATCTCCGCCATGTTGTATTTGTAATGACGTCATAGAGTTCGTATCACGAAAGAAGCAGATGCAGGGCTGTAGTCGCATGTTAGTGCAAAAAAGTGTTAGTTCCACTAATTGTCTCGGGACTTCGACGTGACACGGAGATGTCATATGACGGACTCTACTGTCATGCCTGCTAGAACGTATAGTGAATACCTATTCTCTTTCAGCAGGCCTATTCGCTAAATATTTGACAACAAGTTACCAACACTCTATTGTTGGTAACTCATTAGTGGTTGCTAATGCTTACGTCACATGTTTCGTATTCAGTAAAACATTTTAATGTCAACTGCATAAAATGACTATCAGATTGCTTGATGGTCACTGCTAATTTTATCGACTATAATGTGGTCAAATTAAACATACCACGTCTGAGAAATGTTGTATGAGCAAATGTCAGACTTTTTAATTAGTACGACTAATACTAGAGTTCAATAATCTGCGGAAGGTAGACATTAAGATTTGCGATGTTTATGTTTTTCTCTGTGGTTTATATTTTGAAGTTTGAACGTCATTAATATTCTCAGTTTTCGTATGATTATAACGGTGGTTTTTAATAGAAAAAAATAAAAAGGAATTACGAAAGTTTTGTCGTACCTACTGCGTTCAAAAGTAAGTATGGAAACAAATTAATAACTAGGTAAAGAATTGTGCGATTTGTGAGTGCTTATATCAAGTGTTTTGGCATAATTCCATGCTGAAGAAGTCTTTCTTCAGCATGGAATTCATATGTTGTTGTTCATATTCATATGTTTGTATTAACTTACTAAGTACTACAAACCTATTATAAAATCCCCTTTACTTTATTATGAGTAATTCAAACGCACTTCATTTTAAAATGAAGACCAGTTTCTGCCTGTGACTTCGTCCGCATGCGAAACTTTAACCGTTTACGCAGTGCACGTAGTGGAAGCTCTCAAAAGGAAAAAAACCCCTCATTTTGAAACATTCTTCATTGGTGCTCCGCTCCTATTGGTCTTAGTGTGATGATATATTATAGCCTATAAGCCTTCCTCGATAAATGAGCTATCTAACACTGAAAGAATTTTTTCAAATCGGACCAGTAGTTCATGAGATTAGTCCCTTAGATTAGATCTTTGAACCCTTCAATTTGAAAGTATGTACCTACTTTCTAGATAGAAGTCTGGCAAATTAATCCTTTTTGTTGTAAAAGATATATTCATTGTTATTTTATTTGAGAAATAGTAAATAGATTTCAATTATTATTTTGCAGGCTACTGCTTCCACATCTACAAATTTGGTGGCAACTCCAAATATTGGCGGACCTAGCCACTCCAATTTGGAGCAGGCAGAGGCAGCGGATGCCTCTCCTGTTGTTCTGGTTGTTTCTGAACTGGATCCTGCGATGCAGGAAAACGAAGTTCCTAATTAGTCTATTCCGTTAGAGTTAATATTTTAATGCATAAGTGCCTCTTTTATTGATTATATTGTTATTGTAATTTTTACTGCGACTAAGTATATTATATAACAGTTAAATTAATAATCAATAATAATAATGTAATGTAATGTTAATATTGTAATGTTAGAAGTAATAAATAAATAAAGCCTTTATTCAGACATTTTACATTAATTCTTAATCTTAACTATTATTTTCCTGCACTGCCTCGACAAACCCATCCATTTGATGATGGCAAAGGCCTCCTCCAACATTTTTCACAGCTCTCTGTCTCTAGCTGTTCGGGACAATATGCCACCTGCCAGTACTCTGATATCGTCGACCCATCTTTGCATTGGTCTACCTCTTTTTCTCTTGAAATGACCCGTGTACCAATTCATTACCTTTTTGCTCCATTTATCTTGTACCCTGATTGTATGCCCCGCCCACTTCCACTTAAGGCGCTTGATTGTAACTGTAACACCTTTGTTTTAGTACAACTTCTTATGTTTGTTGTTTTTATCCTATCGGACAATTTTTCACCATCATACTTCTGTTCATGGCGTTCTGACAAGATTCCATTTAAGTAAGTGTAATGCAAGCCATGTCTTCTTCTTCTTCTTCACGGCTGTCCTTCGACGAACGGCTGGGAGATGATCCCTGAGTTCTTCAAGAACCTGTAGGTACCCAACCTTGCTCAATCGAAAGTTCGCAATGAACTCTCTTTCTGGCAGCTCCATAGGATCGTAAAAGTCCCGCAGCCTACGCCTATGAACGCGTAAAGCTTTCTCTTTACGCAGTTCGTCAGCATGTGCAATTAAAATTGCGCGAGTCATTGTCGTTCGCTTGGCTGTTGTTTGTTTTACCTTTAATTATATAAATGGACGCTATTTCACTTCTATTACTGTTGTGAGCCTAAATTCATTGAAAATAATTTAAATTTTCTTTATCTTACTAACTTGTTATCATTGTTGATGTTCAAAAACACTGCTCTCTACTAGTTGCTAAAGATATAGGCACTCGTCTTATTAAGTTTTCAACAATGACCTGTCATTCTGCTTAGCGAATACGAAAGTATAGTTGTCGATACGAGAATTTAAGGCAAAATGCGTTTCCAGTCGCCATCCCAACACTATGCGTGGCCATCTCACTAAAGATGTACTTTTGACGTCATTTCGATTATCAACCTCTTGTCAACTGAGTTACAGAATACAAAATTTGATTTTGACAATTTTAGATTCTAACAGACAAGCCGGTGCCCATCAAATTTTAAAAGCCACTGAGATACAGAATAGGCCGGCTGAACGTCGTTCGTGGGAATGAGCATTCTATTCTCTAGCAAAATTCCACAGCCTATTTTAAACTAACTTGCCTTTACACTTTACACGGAAATCCATTAAAAGTATGCTCCTGAAAAAAGCTTATTAAATACTGTTGAATATTATGTAAATGTAAAAGAGCATGGATTTGACTCGCTCCAGCAATACTAAGGACAGCGGTCACTTATGTACCTATCTACACATTGATGTAATTCTAAATTATTTTTTTAAAAACCTTCCCCACGTCCTACCTCATACCTACGACTCGACTATGAGTATTTAAACTCTTAGGTTTTTGTAACGATTATTATAAGATGTTAGTGATAATAACCGGAACGGAGGAAACAAAAAGGCCCTGTGGGAAGGGTGGGCGAGGCCGCTAGTTAAAGCTTCGCTTCGCTACACAGCAATAAGGATCAAATTAGGGCCCCTTTCTCCCTAAATCCTATTAGATTACACTGATTTAAGTGTAAGGGTCCCTGTGAAAAGTGCAATGTAAGAGACTTAGGTATAAGGGTCCCTTGCATATGTGTAGTGTAATAGGCCTATTACCCGTTCTGTTAATCACGTCATAATCCCAGTGCTTCTACCAATTTTGTAGATCCACCTGCAGATAATCTCGCATACATAAGTAGTTACTGCGGTTTATTTTTTTTATTTTACTATAAGTTTTAGTACAAGGCGACTGACTGCGATGTCGCCTGATGGCAAGTTAGGATGCAGTCTAAGTTGGTAGCGGGCTAACCTGTTAGAGGTATGGCAGTTATATTAAACTCATACCCATATACGATTTCTACAGGGCATTGTACCGGAACGCTAAATCGCTTGGCGGCACGTCTTTGCCGGTAGGGTTGTTACTAGCCACGGGCGAAGCCTCCCACCAAATTTCCAGAGAAAATTTAGAAATTATAAATTCCCTAATTGACCCTGCCGGGAATCGAACCCGAGCAGCGGCGCTCAACACTACGCCAGGGAGGTCGTTTCCTATACTGCAATACCTACGTAAACTAGTGTAACTTAACTAGTAACGCTAAAAATAGTCCTTCGACGAACCCGGATTTTCAGTAATATTGCAATAAACTTAATTGTTTACTAAAAACAAGAACTATTTTATCTTGAGTGAATAAAATGTAAATAGCTGATAATTTAAGAAAACATTGTAATCAGTCTTAAGTAAGTACTTAGGGCAATAAACTAATGTACCAACCGTTAACGTATAAAATTCAATTATTATTTTCCCCGTCAACAAAATAATTACGGTACTGTGGCTTCCTACCTTTATTTCGTTTTAAGTAAATTGTTTGTTTTTATTTACTGTTTAGAGTAATTTACGCAGTGAAACTCAGTTTCATGTTTTTACATTCTACGATTCAGTGATTCATACAATCTCAAAAACATAAATTATTATCCACGAAAAATAAGTCAGACAACGGTAATTAAGAGAATACCAGCATTTAGCGGTACTTTCAAAATTGGTCGCATAGTGAGTGACGTTGTACGGACGTCATAGACACGTATATATGTTGTATCGATATTCGCCAGGGTTCGTGCAAAATCGCATCCTGTCTCTCGCTCGCGCCAATGGAAACTTCAGCATACTTTATTTGCTATCGAATTTCTATTCTTGCATCTCGCTCTGCTGTCAGTTGATATTTTTATCTTACGGGGTGTAGACGTTACGTGAATGTTAAAAAGTCGGTGATTTAATTACAATTGAATAATTATTTACACGGTTTATCTATAACTGCATTGAAGAGACTGAAAAGTTATGGCTAAGGTAACTCCCTTTAAGCATGAATTTAAAATATCACGTGATGTGATGAAATTATGAGACTTTTTTCGAATTAGTAACATCAGACCACCCTGTGACGTATGAGCTAAGATATATCTTGTGATTTTAACTTCGCTTGCATTATTTTGTAAGTACACAGTATGCTAGAATAAGAACAGTAATAAAATAGCCGGTTACTAATAATATAACCAAACTAGGTAATGCCCGCGACTTCGTTCGCATAGAATTTTTTTAAAATTCGCACGGGAACTCATCGGGAATCCTTAATTTTCCGAGTTAAGAGTACATACCATAATTCACTATTCAGGTAACTAAAAAAAAATCACGTGGCTTTGTTGCAGCGTGATTGAAGGACAAACCAATAAACCAAAAACAAACACACTTTCGCATTTATAATATTAATATGTTATAGCAAAAATGATGAAATTAAAAATGTACGCACTTAAGTGGGAAATAAAATAATTAAAATTGAGTTTTTAATTTAGGAATGTACAACCGCTTTATTCATTAATTTTTATTGGTATATATATGCACCTACTTTACGGGTTTATCATACAGAAACAGTCATTTTTCAATAATATTATTTAGTAAGTGCACAAAGCAAGTTGTGTTGAATGATGTTACTCGGCAATTTTTTTGGTATGGGTAACATTGCTTGAAACTAAATCAATAACCTTGCATGGACCTAAAAAAACATCAGCTGTCAATGTCAATCGAGGGGTGCCGGTTGCCTTTTGATATTGAATTAATATTATGTAATTTTCATGTCTTTTTTTATGAAAAACGTATTAGTGCAAGTGAAAAACTGTTATAGAAGACTGATAGATACGAACAAGAGCACGTACTGGGTATGTTTGCTTAATTTAATTAGTAAATTTCCGCTTTTGTGACTCATAAGTTTGCTCAAAGATTTGATTGTTAATTCTTATCAAAAATCCTAATTATGCCTTGATGATAGAAGCGAAAGATAACATTTTACTTCCATTTTTTATGGAGAAGGTGTGTTAATCATAAATAGGCCTTGAAAAATCAAAAGGCCTTCATCAAAATAATAAATCATTGAAAATGATTCTTTTTACTTACCCTAAGTTAAATAATCCTGATTTTTTGAATATTTCTTACTAACTTCCGAATTCATAGGCAGTTACTACTAATCCATACTAATTTCATAAATTCAAAAGTGTGTCTGTCTGCTACTTTTAAATGGCCCAACTTTTCAACCAATTATGATGAAATTCGGTATAAATATAAGTTGCACCCTGGGAAAGTGCATAGGCTACTTTTTAACCCAGAAAATTAAGGGTTTCCCATGGGAATAAAAGAACTTAGTCCACACAGACGAAGTCGCAGGCATCATCTAATTATTATATAAATGCGAAAATGGGTCTGTCTGCAACCTTTCCACAGCCCATCTGTTTAGTTTAACATATTTTGACAATAGTTATAGAGATAGCTTAAATCCCGGGGACAGACAGGCTGCTCTTTATTCCAGAAAATGAAAGAGTTCCTAAGGTATTTTTAAAAATTCTTAACTTCTCCCTTAAAGCCATGGCCATCATCAAAATTCTAAGATAACTGAGCTGAGCAGCTTGATGTATATTGACTTTCAATATTAATCTAATACTGTAATGCTGGTTTTATTTCACATGTTGCTATGTTGCTTAATCAAGCAATAAGTAAGTTGATAGTCATAATGACTATTGTGCATACTAATTCAACATGTGCATTATCTATATGTAATTCATATTTGCCTAGTTGCAACATAGTTCTTAGCATTTATTATTTCATAAGTTATAACATTCAACAATGTAAACAACTAATAACTAAACCTAAAACATACTAGCTTTTGAATAATTGCATGCAACAATGTCGAGATTTAACTATATAAGCAACCTTACGATCTCAAGGGTGAAGCTGGGAGCTGCTGGAAATAAGCGGCACAAGACTATGCTCTGTGGCAATCCATGCAGGAGACCTATGTCCAGGAGTGGACGTCTATAGTTTGAGACGATGATGACAACACAAGCAAAACCTTTACAATGCCCATGTTTTTGTGTATAGTTTAAGTTGCTTTCTTTAAATTACTAAGATAAAATGTAGCCTTAAATTTATCTCCATTCCAAACAGCTTTGGTACTTGGTTCCCCTTTTGTAATATTGTAGCTCTAGAAAGATTGATTTCAGTTATGAAAACTTGACATACTCAGTGTTTGAAATTATTCAAAATATTTAAGTTTGTCGGATTTGGTAATTGGAAGAGTTTTGGATATCAGATAGTCTTGGTTATGAAGCGGAGATCAGTGTTTTATTTTTTTAGGCTTTAATTTAATTTTTTAAATTTAGGTTGTCGTACTAACAAATTGAGCCCTAGTTGCTTCAAATAAAGGGTAAAGTTAAGTAAAGTAAAATATACTTAATTTTGTTCACCATAAAAAAAACAACAGGCGGGAAGAGTATTTACTCATTTATTTGATTAAACTTAAAACTGTTAGGTGATAACGATTTTGTTAAGCACTTAAGCACTTCATTACTTAGTTTTAATAGATGTCAGTATGCCAACAATTATACTTGAGATAAATATCAAGTTCTAGTTTCAAGAAACCAAGATAAATAACACTAAGTTATGAATTTTCTTACATTGTAGTTTCTTAGTTTTTTGTCGGATTTTTTATTTATCTTATACTTATCATAGCGTACTTCGCCTATGGATGGATCCAGGCTCGACTCTTGACAGAAATAGACAAATAAGTGATCCTTTTCTCTTCTTGAGGTTCGGAACCCTGCAAAAAAAGAAATATGCTGTTCCAGATTAATCACACTGTGTAAAGTGTCTGCAAAAATTGGTTTTAATGACTACCACTAAGAAACAACATAAATTACACATTGTATCAAAAGCCATCAGTCATAATAAACGTTTATATAAAATGTCCAACTCCCCAGTGCATAGCAATTACATATTTTATACTTAATTGATTTTAATTAGTACCAATTGTAAAGTGCAGTTTTGTAAATCACTCGTAACAGGGTGTGGCGTGGTTTTAACTTTAATATAGTGTTCAAAGTTAATTGATTCGCTGTTCTAGAATCATTGCAAATGTGAATTAGTTTATTATTTTCAGACACAGTAAAAAGTTATTTGATATGTGAATATAAAAATTTTGTACCTACCGATAAGGCCTTATGAACCAGATTTAAGATTAAATCAAACCAACTTAAAGTAAGTAAGTATAAGGTGCGTTTCCACCAGAGATGTACTACGTTGCTAAGCCATGGATGTTTCAAACCCACAAAAAGGAGCGCTTGTTATAGTTACTAGGCAAAATTAATAGGTATAATAACTATGCAAACAAAATTTCGATAAAAATCCAACTCATGATAAATCTTTGGTTAAATGGAAATAATTTGATATGAATAAACATACTTTACAACCAAGTTGTAGACGCTATCTTAATCCAATTTACTAGCCATTATCTTCAGCTTATCATCAATAACGTGAAATAAAACAATGATGAATAACATGATAATGTAATAAACGGCCTATTGATACGTCCCAAGTCCCAACCCCCCCAGGTTACGAAATATTCATCTTTTCCTCAACCACCTTAGATTACCTACTCGTAGGTACTTTAAATATTTCAATGAATCTTTAAAGCTTAGTCGTATATAGTTAGTAGTTAGTTGTATATAGTATGTTTTAGTTTCGCGACTTTGTCCGCTTGGTAAAGTTATCCCATAGATTTTAATTCCAAAATTAATTTCACAAAATGTGAATTCTGTGAAGATCTATATTAGCCTACAAGGGTAATGCCGTTGTAATCATTTTCGCACTAGTACGGTAATATAATAGCCGCCATATAAAATCACAGATACCGCCATTTTTGTCGAAGTATTTACTTATTAGTCTAAACAACGGGGCGGTCCTTTGTATGGAGACCCCCGCATTAAATCCTCAGTCGATGAAACTTGGCTGGTTTTTAGTATTGGATGATCCAAAATTTACACAAAAATATCCAACAAAAAAAAACATCTGGAAGTTAGGTATATACCTAAAACTTAATATTTATTACTGAATATTTTCTTAATTTCTTTTAAAAATAATAGAAGGTAGCATATTTACACTCAAAACCGAAATATCAAACGAAATAATCATGCAGAACATCGATATTTAAACCGATTTTACTATCAAATTTAAACTGCCTAACTGATAATGTACCTTCCTGCTTTAACAATTGGGTATACCATAAAAAAAAACTTACTTCCTGTCTGATTTTTTATTGGATATTTATACTATATATTTATAATATACGTTTAACTCATGATACTTTATCATACTGTAAAGTTTCGTCGGCTGAGGAATTATTGTTGGGGTCAACTAGCTTTATTACCTAGACTACCTACCAAGTACGGATTAAAAAAAAATTTTACTAACTCTGACATATTTTCAAGATTGAGCCCTTGCGTGCCTTTGTAGTTTGTTAGTATGGAATTGGTTTTTAGTTTTTTACTGTTTTAACTCACAAATTTATTGTAAAACATTGTATGATACACGTGCGAATTCAATATTACACTCTCATCATGCTCCACTTTTAGTATCTTATCTTACTTATTCTTAGTAGTAATATTATAAATGCGAAAGTTTGGATGGATGTGTGGATATATGGATGTTTGTTACTCAATCACGCCCCAACGGTTGAACGGATCTGGCTGTAATTTGGCACCGAGATAGATTATAGTCTGGATTATTACGTATTATATAGCATTATTACTTTTTATCCCGGAAAATTAAGGAGTTCGAGCGGGAACCAAAAAACACTTCGATCCACGCAGACGAAGTCGCGGGCTTAGCTAGTATTTAAATAAATATTGTAATTTTGAAGTACTTAGTCTATGATAATATTAACAGGTGCAAGTTACTTTATATGATTGAGCTATTTGTTGGCACGCGTATATCGATAAGATAAGTATCAGAACGGGCTATTGGCTGATAAACATGTTAAGTAATGTAATCCATACTCACTAATATTAAAAATGCGAAAGTGTGCCTGTATCTTACAATTTAATGACTCATCTCCTCAACCACAGAATAAATAAATAATTATATGTAGTACTGAAGTACCTTATCAGAGTTTGATGTATGGTATAGAGATAGACAATGGATTTATAGGTACAGGAAAATCGTACACTTCCCACGAGATTTCTAAAAATATATTAAGCTTTTGCAAAAGTGCGTTTGTTTGTCCAAAGATCCAGACGCAACGGATCGAAATAATATAGTAAAAGACTATTTTTTTTCGTGGAAAACAAAGAGTTCCAACGAGATTTAAAAATAAAACTGAAAACCACGGGAATGAAATTCAATCATCAGTATTTCATAAATACCTAAAAGGTATCTGATATAGGCATTTGGATCTGCATTTATAGCACTAGTGTTAATACGGGCAATAAACTCACAATAAATGTCCGTGGTCATTAAACTGATCTGATAAGGCTATGGAATTTTTTTCATTGATTACAATTTCAGGTTTAACCAGTACCAAGGTAACAGAGTATTCTAGACGTCTTTGATATGGGTTTCATAATAACATTATAGCCAGATAAGGGCAATACGAAAATCACTTACTATTAGCCTTCTGTAACCAGTTGTTATTTATAGCCGGCGTTGTTGTTCGTTTAATTTTAAACCAGCTAAGCTAAGGAAATATAATTAATCAATAGCTTCGGAGAAAAAAAAATCAAGTAAGTAACTAAAATAAGCCCAATATTGTTGCATTTAAATCCCACTTCATTATAATAGCTTCTTTAAGAAAGGGCTGTCTGGATATCACTTTTAGTAACTTGTAAGACTTGCGTTTGCGCACTTTTTTGTTTGTAATCATACTAATATTATAAATGCGAAAGTGTGTTTGTTTATTGGTTTGTTCTTCAATCGCGCCGCAACAGAGCAACGGTTCGACGTGATTTTTGGCATGGGTATAATTGATGACCTGGAGAGTGACGTAGGCTTCTTTTTATCCCGGAAAATTAAGGAGTTCCCGCGGCAATAAAAAACTTAAACCACTTAAGTCGCTAGCATCAGCTAGTTGATTATAATTATAAACATATAGGTATAATGTAACCGATTGTTAACTCAAGTGTTTTGTCGAAATATGCCCGACTAGTTTCGAACCCGACCGGGGTCTTTTGGGTCCTTATTCATGAGCCTCTTACGCGACACCAGCCGTTATGCCCGTTGCGAACTTTCTTCTCCCGACTCTCCTTTTGTTGGCATCGACAAATTCAAATTAATTTTTTTTTTATCAAATAAACTTTTACAAGTACTTTTGAATCGTCAAGTGAATCTACCACTAGGAATGCCATTTCTACCGAGAAGAACCAGCAAGAAACTCGGTGGTTTCTTGCTGGTTATCGACAATACGATATAGGCGAGCCAAAAGTGTCAGGTCCCAAGTTCCACGCTTTTTGTTGAAGTCAAACTTCTTTAGAATCGAATTTGATGAAACGAAAAAGCGACACCAAACATTGACAAACATTCAAGATTTAGCTTGCGAGAGAATGAGATAGAATACAAGTCATATTTATCTCATTCTCTCGCTAAGCTACTTTTCTGAAGTTTCACTTCTGCCGTGTGTAAATTGCACAGACAAACTTTTTAATCTTGATAACTTGTCTATCTATCTACTGTGATTATTATTATTATTATTATTGTATTCTTTATTGCACACAATAAATAAATAGAAACATATAATTACAAATAGAGAAGCTTGATCGTAGTGAAGCGTGCAAAGGCGGTCTTATCGCTAAAGCGATCTCTCCCAGACAACCTTTGGTGGTTGGATTGGTGAAATCACGGGTTGTGTGGCAAGCAATTTAGTTTTTATAGAATAAGATAGACTACATAAACACTACATATTAATAATACACACATAAATATCTACCATGAATAACTATTTATACATAATATATAATATACTACATACATACTAATATATATGTCACCGTAAGATTGTAAAAAACCGTTAGATTATAAACTAACTCGCGAAATTGTAAACTGTCGAAAGATTGTGAACCGTTCAATGTTCTGAGTGTCAATTTTTGAAATATTCATTGTATTCACGTTTTCTTGTCTGTTTCTTGTAGGTTAGGTTAGGTTTCGACATATATAATCAGGTAGCTTAGGTTTTATCGGGTTAATATACCTAACAGATTGCAATCTACCGAAAAATAATGTGTTAAATTGTAATCTTTCGACAGTTTGCAATTTTTTAACGGTTTTTACAATCTTACTTTGACATATATATAATATTACTACATATACTATCTACAGTGATGTTGATGAATGAACGTTATGTTCCCTACAGAAACTCCAAATGTGCGGCACCGAGGAAGAAATGCGTGAGGTGGCGGCCAGGATCTGCAGGAACTACCTCCACGGGGCCTGGAAGTCGGTGGATCCAACAGACCTGGACTTCAAGAGGATCAGGTGTGTTTTAACGGGTTTTGATCCTCCAAAACTTTGATTTTTTATACGACTGCCTGAAAAAACGCAGTAAGCAATAACTGTTAATTACTGACATTGTTATTTTTGATCGCGTTGTATAATTTATTTGATTTTGATTTCCTGTAATTTCTCTGACATTAGTTTATTTTATATTGAATTTAATTGATATTTTTGACTGAAATCCTAATAATTTATTAATTTACCTACTAATTATATAATATTTGCACACTATTAATTTAGTTGAATGTTTATGAACAGATTATTATCTTACCAACATTATGTACCTACAAACATTCTTGCAAATAAATGATTATTTATTTATTTATTTATTTAAAAGGAGTATATTGTTTTCAGGGTTCATGTATGTATGTATGTGAGTTTTGTATATTCCACCATAACTTCTATACGCCTGAACCGATTTTGATAAGTGAGGTATCGTTAGAATCCCTAGCTTATTTCGGGTGACATATGCTAGTATTTTTTTTTTTTTAAATTATGGGGTAACCATGGTGCCGCATTAAAGACTAAATTTGAAAAAAAAACGAAAAAAAAGATTAGTTATATAATCATCATCTAGAAAATGATGAGTACATTCCAAAGATATATAACACTATAGTTTAATATCCAGTAATTCACAAAAATTTAACTAGATTAATTTATATTTTTAACTTTTTAGTTCGTTTTTTGGCTGGGCAGTCGTGTTTTTTTATCATATGACTATAGATGATGCCCGCCACATAGTTCGCGTGGATTAATGTTTTTTGAATCCCACGGGAATATATTACTTTATCCGGGATAAATAGCTTCTCCTTCCCTGTTATGTTAGTGTACACCAAATTTCATCAAAATCGGTTGAACAGGTGGGCCGTGAAAGCGTAGCAGACAGACACACACTTTCGCATTTTAAGTATAATATTACTCTGTATTTTATTCATCAACAACGGAATTGAATGTCGTTTAAAAATAATCTAGGTAAATATTATAAAAGGAAAAGGTGTCTGACTGACTGACTGATCTATAAACGCACAGCTCGAACCACTGAACGGATCTAGGTATTATAACGGAGGTACCGCTAAGAAAGAAACTTTTTCAAAATTCATCCTCTAAGGGGGTAAAATAGGGGATTGGAGTATATAGTATATATATGCAAAAAGTGAAGCTATCTTGAAGATCTTCGTTTTACCACATTCCACAAAGGATTTTGTGAAGTAATTGTGAAAAAACGTAAACAAAGTCGGTATAACCTTGGACGCTTTATTGTCTTAAGCCGTTCGGTACAAATCATAGCCGGAAGGAGATTTTAAACTAGTTATAAAAATATATTATAAATCATTAATAATATTTTTGTTGGGTTTTCCTTCAATTACGCCGCAACGGATCGACGTGTTTATTTGCTTGGGTATACTTGAAGATCTGAAGAGTGACATAGGAGTAATTCAAAATTCAAATGTTTTTATTCAAATAAACTTGTACAAGTGCTTTGGAATAGTCAAGTGAATCTACCACTGGTTCGGAATAGCATTCCTACCGAGAAGAACCAGCAAGAAACTCGGCGGTTGCTCTTTTGAAAAAAAAATACAATTTAATTCTTCTATAGATACATAATAATATGTAACCGCTGTCCTTAGCATTGCTGGAGCGAGTCAAATCCATGCTTTTATTTCGTTAACGTACTCTTCAACAGTATAATAAGCATTTTTTAATGGATTTCTTAAACTTCTGTAAAGGCAAGTGTAAAATAGGTTGTGGAATTTTGTTATAAAATAGAATGCTCATTGCCACGATCGGCCTTTGGACTTTCTTGAGGCGGAGCGATGGAGTCACGAGCTTCTTGCGGCCTCTATTGACTATTATGCAGATCGCATATTTTTTTGTAATTGTGAATCTGTTGTTTTACGAAGATTACTGTAAATATATTGTGAAGCTACCGTAAGAATACCTTTTTCCTTAATGTAATTCAATTGGAATTGAAAAACAAAAACAAATAATAATGTCCTTTTTGTAATACAATTTATTTTTGAATATTTTCCGCTTTACCACATAGTACAATTCCTTAGGACTTATTACTATGAAAGTAAGCAAAACGTCAGTGAACTGTCGAATCCTTCTGACAGCGTAAGCAGCAGAGCTGAGTTTGCCAGCCAGAGTTGATATATGGGTTTATTTATATGGGTTATTGAAGCTTTGAATCTAAGGTCACCCCCAGAAACACAGGGGTCTCTTCTACTTTTAAAATATCATTATTTACAGTTAAATTCATGTTTCCTATGGACTTTGTATTCGGCAATGCAAATTCAATACCCTTGGTTTTCTTTGCGTTTAAAAGTAAATTGTTAACATTAAACCAGTTAGTGACTTGAGAAATTGCATTATTTACGTCGTCATAATTGTACTTATTTCTGTCGACTTTAAAAATCAAGGACGTATCGTCACAATATGGCAAGTATTTTGGACGTAATATGGTAAATCATTTATATAGAATCGTCTGCATGGTTTGAGGTTTTTTGGTTCCCGCGGTTTAACTCTTTAATTTTCCGGGATAAAAAGTAGCCTATGTGCTATCCCAGACTATAATCTATCTCTGTGCCAGAACTCGGACATGGATTTCGGTCTTTGAGAAATCTCGTCTGGGCATTTCGTGAGAATACGTAGCAAACAGACAGACACCCACACTTTTGCATTTACATTATTAGCATGGATATCAATAAAGTTAGGTTTAATTCGATGTCAAAATTTGCAACAGGTATGTGAATTCATACGAATGCTACAATAATATAGATCAGACAAAGGTTAGACGCGTCAAAGCTCTTTCATGTCAGTGTACTCTATCTTAAACTCTTATCTGTTCTGTGTATTGTACAGTGACGTCCATTTGTTAGTTTAATTTGAATTGAAGCCAGTTTTAATATAGGTATTCGGATGAAATCATGAACGGACAAACATTACCTCATATTAAACATCCCGAAAATGAACATACTAATATTATAAATTGCGCAAGTATGTCCGGCTGTCATCTTTCTAAGAGATTTCAATGATATTTTGTACATAGGTATAGAGTTAGGTTGTGTCCCAGGTAAAGACATAGGCTACTTTTTATCCCGGTAAGTTAAGGAGTTCCGCGGAAATAAAAAAAAACATTATTGTTGACTTTCGTGTTTTAGAATAAAATCCTTATTTTGTGAACGTCAAGGTTCCTGACATCAAACTGTAATTTTGAGTACTTAATATGATAAATAAATGATAAATGATTTATTTATTTCATGTAGGACAACTTGTGTCACTTATGAAACGTTAAGACTCTACCACCGGTTCGGAAAGCTGATTCTACTGAGAAAAGCCGGCAAGAAACTCAGCAGTTGCTCTTTTCATAGAAAAGAAAAGGTTACAATATGTAGACAACACAACACATACGTTACAAGTATTACACTGACTTGTGGGTCACTGGAAGCGAGGCCGGTTGCTTCCATGCTACTTTGTCATCAATAAAATCATCGATAGTGTAATAACCTCGACTTAACAAATGCTGTTTAACACAGTCTTTAAATCTATGTAATGGCAAATCCAGAAACTCTTTGAGAACCATATTATAAAAGCGTACACTCGACCCCACAAAGGATTTCTGCACTTTGCGCACACGATACAACGCTGCTACTAGCTTATGGCGGTTTCTAGTGTATCGATTGTGAGTATAAAGATTAATGTTCTGCCTAACAAAGACTATATTAATGTATATGTATTGTGAAGGCACTGTAAGAACACCAATCTCTTTAAATTTTAATATTGCTTAAGTATTGCTATATGCGTTTGCAGTATGGGCCAAGATCTAAACTTCTACATCAATGCCCAAGATCAAAATGTTATTAAGTATATTGTTACTTTAAGTTAGAGCAAGGTTTATACTAAATAAATTATAATAATGTAAAGCAGTACCTAAATAATTCGTTCCATTCGTTCATATCGTTAGTTTAAAAATCCTTGTCCAACCATATAACACACGAACAACTTATCATGCGTACTTTTCCACTGCCCTGCTTGGTTACTGCGTCGAACTTACAGTAATGTAACTGCGAAGTTACTTTGTTAATTATTATCACATAGTTTTATGTTTATACTTAACTTGTTTTTCATTGATGCTGACCAAATCTGAATGCGGATATGACTATTTATATATGTCACCGTATTACAATTTAACGCATTATTGTAATCTGTTAGGTATATTAACCCGATAAAACCTAAGTGTCTTAGTTGTTGTGTCTGTGTAGTGATAAAACCTACCTGATTATTTATGTCGAACCCGAACCTAACCTACAAGAAACAGACAAGAAAACGTAAATACAATGAATATTTCAAAAATTGACACTCAGAACATTGAACGATCTTTCGACAGTTTACAATTTCGCGAGTTAGATTATAATCTAACGTTTTTTACAATCTTACGGTGACATATACACATACATACCTACATAATAACTTTTTTATTCGATATTTTTTTCGCATTATTGTCCCAAGAAAACTCATACTATTATTGTATTAATGGAAAGGGGTCACGACCCTCAGTAATGAGGAATACGACACAGAGAGAGACAGAGACAGAATGAACATACACTTTTACATATATCTAAATACAAAGTTGACTGACTGACTGATCTATCAACACACAGCACAAACTATTTGACGAATCGGGCTGTTTGGCATACAGATAGCTATCACAACGTAGCCATCCGATAAGAAAGGTTTTTAAAAATTCAACTCCTAAGGGGGTAAAATAGAGCTTTGAAATTTGTATAAAAATCGAACCTAATGAGAGCGAAGCCTTGGGCAAAAGCCAGTAAATTATAATACCTGCGACTTCGTCCGCATAGATTTGTTTTTAAATCACGGCAGAAATCTTTGATTTTCCAGGATAGAAAATAGCCTCTGTCACTCAACTATACAATACAAAAATCCTATCAGTCCGTAGCTCAGTTGCAGTGAGATTCAAGGACAAACAAAAACAAACGAAAATACTTTCACATTTATAGTATTAAATATGATGGGGTCTCAGTTATCTGTCCATAAATCTTACAAGAAGTAAGATTTATGGACAGATAACTGAGATTACTTGAGTCTTACTATTATTATTTATAAATGCGAAAGTGTTTTGTGTGTTTATGTAAGTTTATGATATAATATCTTGTTTCATTCTATCTCATGTCTTGTTGTACCTATTCTTCCTCCACAACCTTTCTCACTGCCGAGGGTTACTGGTAGAGATCTCTTATAGAGATAAGTGCTTCCTTGTCCACTACGTATGTTTTTCTTCTTATTTTATAATATTTTGGTACTAAATAAATTTAAAAAAAAAGGTTGAATGGATAAACGGATGTGTGTTACTCAATCACGCCCCAACGGTTGAACGGATCTGGCTGAAATTTGGCACACAGATAGATTATAGACTTTTTATCCCGGAAAATTAAAGAGTTCCCGCGGGAACCAAAAAACCTCAAACCATGCAGACAAAGTCACATTATATTTCCCCTTTCCAGTGGCGGTCTCTCGAACTTCCTGTACTACGTGGCTTTGCCGTCTGACGTCAGCAAGCTAGGGGGGTTCGCTCACGAGAGCTCGCCCGAAATTGACGACACGAGGAAGCCCATGCTCAGCTCACATTCCCTCTACATGGAGGAGCCTAAGAAGGTGAGAGATTGACGGCTTATGCCCCCCCCCCCCCCACACACACACACACACACACACACACACACTTCACTTGTTGGCTTGATATAATTGAAATCTAATAGCTTCTAACAGGACTCAAACGCAGATACTCCCGCTCATAAGACCAGCGCCCGCCATTACGCCACGGATGTCATAGTTTACGTTCGCAAAATGTGTGATACTTATTTTTTATTATTATATTTAAGGTACTCCTCCGGATATACGGGCAGGTGCACGGAGAGCGCGCGATGGACGCCATAGTGACGGAGTCTGTGATATTCACCCTGCTGTCCGAGCGCAGGCTGGGGCCCAAACTGCACGGCGTGTTCTCGGGAGGCAGGATCGAGGAGTACATACCTGTAAGTACCACATTCAGGTACTGCTGTGACGTGTGAGCGCGCGATGGACGCCATAGTGACGGAGTCTGTGATATTCACCCTTAATTACATTTTTATGAGCTCATAAAGTCAAAATGATTATAATTACCAATAGTATGGTGTACTTTTTTTTGCGTACGTATGTTATTGATGATATTATTAACATGACATTCAAAGCTTTAATGTATTGGCTAGGGCAGGGATGGCGAACCAATGGCATCAGAAAATTCATTATGGAGTAAAAAAAAAGTGTGAAGTAGGTATCATACGAGCGAACGCGAGAAATATAAGTTATTTGTCATCTTATCTGCAAAAACAGATGTCACACTAATTTTTACTTTAATTTAAATTACGCGTATATTTGAGACATGTATTTTTTTACTGTAGTAATTTTTTTAAGTTTTCAGTTTATAATATTTATTATTATTTGATGGCACGTTTATTAATTACCTCATTAAACATTTCTTTAGAAAAAATGGCACGTTGATGCATAAAGGTTCGCCTACCCTGGGCTAGGGTATCCTACAGCGAGTTAACCTACAGTCAATTTAAGCGCGATCCATCTATTCCAGGCTCGCTCGCTGCTCACAAAAGAGCTGGCAGAGCCGGCGATATCCATGAAGATAGCGGAGAAGATGGCCGCCATCCACTCCATGGACGTGCCCCTGTCCAAGGAGCCAAACTGGTTGTGGAAGACCATGGCCAAGTGGATGAAGACGGCACGCGACGAAAGACTTGCGCCCAGCAGCGTTGGCAAGGTATGCCTATTTATTTTTTATTTTTTTATATTTATCCAACGGTTGTACAATGTTCTTTTTTATACGACTGCCTGAAAAAAGGAGTATATTGTTTTCAGGGTTCATGTATGTATGTGAGTTTGTATGTCACCATAAGATTGTAAAAACCGTTAGATTATAATCTAACTCGCGCAATTGCAAACTGTCGAAAGATTACAGTTTAACGCACTATTTTTCGGTAGATTGTAAACTGTTAGGTATATTAACCCGATAGAACCTAAGTGATTATTTATGTCGAACCCTAACCTAACCTACAAGAAAGACATAAGAAAACGGAAATACAATAATTAATATTTCAAAAATTGACACTCGGACATTGAACGGTTCACAATCTGTCGACAGTTTACATTTCGCGTGTTAGATTATAATCTAACGGTTTTTACAATCTTACGGTGACATGTATATTCCACCATAATTTCTATACGCCTGAACCGATTTTCATAAATGAGATATCGTTACAATTCGTAGCTTATTCCGGATGACATGGGCTAGTAAAATTTAAAAAAAAAATTATGGGGTGACCTTTGTCCCGCATTAAAGACTAAATTTGACAAAAATAACGAAAATAAGATTAACTATATAATCATCATTGGCTCAATCGCTCGACGCGCGGAACCACTAAAAAAAGAAGAAGAAGAAGAATCATCATCTAGAAAATGATGAGTAGATTCCAAAAATATATATCACTTTAGTTCAATATTCAGGGAGTCACAAAAATATATCATTTAATAAAAAGGTCAACAAGATTCTAATTTAACTAGATTCATTTAGATTTTTAACTTTTTAGTTCGTTTTTTGGCAGGGCAGTCGTGTTTTTTATATTTTTTTAAATTCTGACTTGTGTCTTATTCTATTACAACTTAGTTATAATTATTATCTTATGACTACCATTGATAACACACTTACAGGCTTACTCAACATGCAAATTGCCATACCCAATTCTTAAGACAAAACTTTTCAGCAGATTTTAGAACAGATTTTAGGTCTGGGACAAATGTCGAAATTCCCACATTCACCCTTACTTTTTTTTTTTTTTTTGCTAAATGTGAGTAGTTATTACAAGCTGGAGGATGAATATTATATAATATAGCGCTAACACATTTTGCCAAACATTTGGCGTGCAAAATTGGCAGTATAGTTACTGCTTTTTTACAGACAAAATAAATAAGTTACATTACAAAAAAAAAAAAAATTAAAATGTCATATCCCAGTAATTAAATTTTGATACAATCCTTATTAATTAATGTCATATCTTACCTTATCTACATATCTTGTTTTTGTCTTTTCAATTCTTTGTGTACAATAAAGTATATTTTACTTTACTTTACTTTACTTTACCATTCCGATATACCACAATAATTTATAGTAAAACTATCTTTTCTAGACAGTAGAAGAGCAAAATATCATAAAGCAGCTGAAGCCAATAGACTTCGAGAAGGAAATAGAGTGGTTGAAGAAATTCGTGTCATCCGTCGAATCTCCGGTTGTCTTCTGTCACAACGACTTGCAAGAGGGTACGTAGACTTTCGAGATTTCGCCAAAAATGCCCACCTGTTAGATAAAAATTAGTCTAGGTCCTTGGCTAGGCGGTCACATCAGCCCCCCTCCTCCTCCCCCCCCCCATAGCCAAGTTACATACGTTTCGTGTCTGTTCTCGTTATATAATCGTTAACGCTTTAGCGGAGACAAAAAAAATAAGTGAATAGTCTATGGTTAGCGTTTTTAATCGCTTTTGCTAAAGCTTTTTATACGACTGCCTGAAAAAAGGAGTATATTGTTTTCAGGATTCATGTATTTATGTATGTATGTATGTGAGTTTGTATATTCCACCATAACTTCTATACGCCTGAACTGATTTTGATAAATGAGGTATCGTTAGAATCCCTAGCTTATTCCGAATGACATAGGCTAGTAAAAATTAAAAAAAAATTGACGTGGTGACCATGGTCCCGCAAAAAAAAAAAAAACGAAAATAAGATCAACTATATAATCATCATCTAGAAAATGATGAGTATATTCCAAAAAATATATAACACTATAGTTCAATATCCAGTGATTCACATAAAAATATCATTTAATAAAAATGTGAATAATCTAATTGAACTAGATTAATTTAGATTTTTAACTTTTTAGTTCGTTTTTTGCGGAGGGTAGTCGTGTTTTTTTTTTTTATTTTTTTTAAATTATGACTTGTTCAGGTAACATCTTGCTCCTCGAGGACGAAATCCCACCGTCGGAGGACGACGATTTCGTCCAATACGAGTCGAAGGGCTCCAAATTCGTCCTCGCCCAGTTCGAGGACCAGAACACGTCGGACTCCCTCACCAGCCACATCTCAGACACGGGGGAGCCTAGGCTAGTGCTCATAGACTTTGAGTACTGTGCCTACAACCACCGGGGCTTCGATATCGCCAACCACTTCCAGGAGTGGGCGTACGACTACAAGAACCCGGAGCACCCGTTTTATTACGAGTTCCAGGATAACCTGCCCACTTTGGAGCAAAAGGTAATTTTTTTTTTTTTGTCTTGAGAGGGGGAATGTTGACGTTGCTTTGTCGTCCCGGTTGCGTTTGAAATCCAATTTTTTTTTTTTTTTTTTTTTTTTTTTTTTTTATCCGCTACAAGTTAGCCCTTGACTGCGATCTCACTTGATGGTAAGTGATGATGCAGTCTAAGATGGTAGCGGGCTCACCTGTAAGGGGCATGGCAGTTAAATTAAACCCATACCCCTATTCGGTTTCTACACGGCATCGTACCGGAACGCTAAATCGCTTGGCGGCACGTGTTTGCCGGTAGGGTGGTAACTAGCCACGGCCGAAGCCTCCCATCAGGCCAGACCAGGGGAAATTCAGAAATTATAAATTCCCAAATTGACCCTGCCGGGGATAGAACCCGGGACCTCCGTAAGTTAAGACAACGGCGCTACACACTGCGCCACGGGGGTCGTCAAATTATATTTAGGAAAATAAACTTCATTTCATTTCATTTCATGGATTTGACTCGCTCCAGCAATGCTTAGGACTGCAGTTACATATATGTCACCGTAAGATTATAAAAACCATTAGATTAAAATCTAACTAGCGAAATTGTAAACTATCGAAAGATTGTGAATGTTCTGAGTGTCAATTTTTCAAATATTCATTGTATTTACGTTTTCTTGTCTCCTTCTTGTAGGTTAGGTTAGGGTTCGACATAAATAATTAAGTAGTGCCCTTAGGTTTTATCGGGTTTAAATACCTATCAGATTACAATCTACCGGAAAATAATGCGTTAAATTCTAATCTTTCGACAGTTTAGAATTTCGCGAGTTAGATTATAATCTAACGGTTTTTACAATCTTGCGGTGACATATATAATGTATATAGTAGCCTATATGTAGGTATTTGCTTCAAGTTTCTATTAAGAATGCGTGCTCCATTCTTTAAACTTTAATGTACGTGTGATGGAGGCGCCATAGTTTACTCAAATCTATATTTTAGGATTAACAGAGTAGCAGTTTGTTAGTTTTGTGGCGAATTTCACCTCATGTGTAATGTTTACACTTTAACACACTTATCTAGTGTGTCGAAGTGTAAACATTACGATCACGATCAAAGGAGGAGCTGAAAACCCGCTCCTGTTAGAATTATTTTAGTGAAACACAACTGACTGACGGCTGACTTCGGTTATTTATTTATTTATTTGCATCCATGTCTACATACAAGTACATCGGCATGAGGCCCTGTCAGGGCATTGCAAATTTTAAATTAATTACACAAGATTTAAATTTTAAATTAATTACACAAGATTCACTAAATCTATTACAAATATTAGATAAATAAATAGTCTCGTCAAGTTATTAAATCTAGAAGTCGTAGTCAATGGCTAAAATAATATTAAATAAGTTATTACAATAAAATTAAAATAATTGAATAATTATAAGTTTTAATACATAATTTATTTTAAATACATTTATCGTGCTATTGAGGTCTATAGCCTTTACTATACTACAGCCTACATTACTATAGCCTATTGTCTTTAGCAACGTTTGAACGAAAAAGATATTTTGGGGTATGTTCCGATATGCACTGCGAGCACTGTTCAGTGCTTTTACTGGGGAGAGATTCGTTCCGTTATGGACTGACTATACTGCCGCAGTATCCCAGGGAAATATATGACGTTATAAATCGTCGCCATTTTTGTACTGTGAGCACTGGCGTTTTCGAGGTAAGGTGCTCTTAGTTCTGACTGCGTTTCGTTTTAAACAATAACCAGTATAGCTAACTATAAAGGCACGGTTTTGCAGTATATTAAGTTGACGTCACACCTTACAGCGCTCGCAGTCTTTAAACGGAACATACCTTTGATAGTTGACATATAATAAAAAGGCGCGAAATTGACAACCACTACGCCGCTTGTGTTTGTTTATGCTTGATTTTTAGCTCCCGTTATAAATGGCCGCCAAAGGGGACCATAGGGCAAACCCACCATAGAGCACATAGCCATGACAGGGGAATGTCGCGATGTCTATGGTAACATGGCGGTAAACTTCGCAATGGATTTCCATAGAGGATAATAAGTGTTTATATTTTTTTAACGATTCTCTGTTCGGAGACAAGTGTAAGTTTTTGAGTTAAAAAAAACTCGCTCTTTGGAATTTTTGTTATTTGTAAAGCGTCCATCCATCTTGTGAGGGGTCTGCCAACGCTGTGGCCCCCAGTACAAGGTCGTTATTCCAAAGCCTAGGGACCCCAACTTCTATCGGTTCTTCGAACTATTTAACGCACCCGTTGCTACTTCAGATTTTCAACCTGTCATATATCAGTCGCTCTGCTTCTTCTACGGCTCTCATTTCTAACTTAATAAATAAATAAATAAAAGTTTATTGACCAGCACTACAATACTTAGCATAACTAAACTTATACAAATACAAATTAAACTTAAATTATTAAACGTGCGGTCAATGGGCCACCACCTCAGCCCGTGCCACAGCATGAGAGATAGGTATATACCTACCTAACATAATGCAACGCTGATTTTCAGGAGGGGCCCAAGGTCACGACGTCACGGACCATCGCTTACATCTAATAAAATTAAAAATAAATAAAATAAAAAATAAATCAAAATAAAATTACTTATTATAACTTCTATTACAACAATGCGTATCGTTACGGTTTTACGATACTAAATTCCTACCTCCATGGCCAAAGTATCTGTGTATAAGTCTGTGGTGATTCTTTATAAATGTCATTATTATTGTCTACAGACCAAGGATCTTGTCTCTGTTTTTCGCTCATAATCGTGTAGAGAAACATGGATTTCTCCATTCCAAATCAAATGAGCGAGTTTTCACACAAAAACTTACACTGCTCTTAGGCCCACTTGCAGAAACGCCGGGGTATACTTTTAACACAGAGTTAGCTGCTACTTTGACAAAACTTTTATAAAACTTCTGTCAAAATTTCCTAGTTTAAGGGCAAAATACACAGGGAACGGGCGAATCCCTTGTATTTTATATGGATGACATCACACAGAACTGACATTTAATTTATTGTAATTTCTTAATTTTAACTTATTAATTTGGCTTTTGATTAATATTAAAGGTATTATTTTGTTTATTTTATTCGCGACATATACGTATGATGAATCTAAATAATGTTGTAATGTAACTGTCATGATGAGTCTGAATATTCGTATACTTTCATAGGGGTTTAACTGTCAAATATTAATTCATTGTTAAGCTTGGGAATAAAGATTATTTTGCACGCCAGACCTGGCAGTATATGTGGACTTTAAATACTTATTAACATCTATGTCAAAATGTTGCGTGTACCATATTCTGGCAAATGCGTATTCTATATAGTATATATTATTCTATATTATTCTTATTCAGTATTATTATTCTTCAGTATTATTATTCTTCAGTATTATTATTCTATATAGTAGTATATATTCTGGCAAAAAATAAATGATTATGATTATGATAAATTCCCTGTGTGTTTTACCCTTCAAACGCAACCCGGCATGTGTGCAGGCGGGCCTTAACTGACACAGATTTGGTAATAACTTACCCAACTTGGTTTTATTAATTTTACCTCAAATCCAACGTGTAGAACTGAAAATACTATGTGGTTAATTAACAGATCAAGTCTTTTTCCTCACAATTTATCTCGATTACACCAAATGGCTCGGAAAATCATTTTATTTGGATTTTTAAGTAATTCATACTCATGTTGATATATTAAAATGATTTTCCATCCACTCTTAAATAGTTCATCAGCTATAGCAATAGATAGTCGAAAATTTTTATGTTTCTAAATTGCGTAAAAAAAGTTCAAAATGGCTTTAATTTTTTTTTCGACTTTCAGGAGATTTTCATCAAGGAGTATTTAAAGCACTACCACACAAACCTGTCGGACGACAAAAACCACATCCACGACCCGTCCATAGACGAAATAAACCAGTTGTTGTGCGAGGTAGAGGCGTTCACTCTGGCCACACATCTGCTCTGGTGTCTATGGTCCATTGTCAACGCTTCCAAGAGCCAGATTCCTTTTGGATATTGGGTAAGACACGGTGCATAGTGTATATGCCACCGTAAGATTGCAAAAACCGTTAGATTGTAATCCAACTAGCGAAATTGTAAACTGTTGACAGATTTTGAACCGTTCAACTGAGTGTCAATTTTTTAAATATTCGTTGTATTTGCGTTTTCTTGTCTCTTTCTTGTAGGTTATATAATTTTCTACTAAAATTTTATTCTTCCATAAAAATTACATATGCCTACATTTCAGTCAACAAAATTTTCAAACTTCAAAGATTTTCTTTGTCTCTTCACAGGAATTCGCGTTATGCAGAATGGAGCACTATATGCGATTAAAACAGGAAATCGTGAAAAAGGACAAATTTGGTTTCCCACAGAAAAGGAAAATCTGCGAGGTCGACATATGAGTTGCAGGCCAGGAGGCGTAAGACCTTGTCTTACTTGAGGCGTGCGAGCGAGACGAACTGTGATCGTGAGAAGTGAAAGTGAACTGAAAAAGTGAAAGTGAAAGTGAACTGAAAAAAGTGAAAGTCGACCTTTTCCGTATTTGTTTATGGTCGTACATAGACACACTTTTTTGACATCTCGATGATTAATGGAAAGTTAAAATAGCGATTTTTTATAACATCCTGTATATATAGAAGAAAGGACGTATAAAGAAGAAAAGCGTAGACTAAGAACGAAAACGTGCAGTTTTTTTAATCAGACTGTTTCTGAAAATGTCTAATAAGTATCATTACCATAATATAAACTATCTTGTACAAAACATTAAAATAATTACAATTTTGCAAAAACTATTTACTAATAAATAAGTTTAAGACAAAAACGTATCATGTTAAATAAGTAATTCATAATAATAGTGTTATGACAAATTGGTTAACCTACATATTTATTTTAAAAAAAAAATTGACTGAAAATTTAATTAATAAAATTGTTAAAGTCTTTGTCCGGATACAAAATTTTCATCCTACTATTATAATGGATAACATACAAAAAAATTAAGTTTAATATCAGTAGTCTTCATCGTGATTTCAATCGATAGACGTCCACTGCTGGACATACGGTGTTTAACAACACTCAGTTTTCCTCATTTCCGGAGTCCCATCCAAGTGCATTGACACCCCAATGCCTATCGTTTCCTCGTCTTCGGTAATTTATAAACAGTATTAACGCACAATTTTTATTAAACATTCCTTAAAAAAATTCAAATAAATCATTAAAAAAGAATACTCGAATTATACCTTTAAATAGCATTTCTGAAATGCAAAATTATTGTACCTACAAAAATATTTTATAATTACATAGATTTAATTTGCTTATTAGGTTACGGACAGATCTGTCCATAACCTCATTTAGACTTTAACTTTGCACGTAGTTCTATATTTTTGTGCACCAAAATGCTTATTTTTAACAAGACTTCAAGGTGAAAATGTGCCTTGGACTTTGAGACATAATATTAGACTGTATGTAATTGGGAAGCTATGTATTTATTTAGTTTTTAGCAAACAAAAGTTACATCCTGTATATGGACTAATTAAGTGAATCTGCCCTCAATAATTACAATTTTGAAATAGAAAGAATAAATTTGAATATGGTTATGGACTATGGTCAGCTGTCATCCTGTTTTTTTTTTAAATTAAATTACTGTCTATTTGAAAACATGATGAACACAATATGACAAATCATTGTGTGTTTAAACCACCAGTTTTGGGTCAAGATATGTCAAGAATAAATCATAATGCAGTAAAAAATAATTAATACGTATTGTTTTATAGCTGGCGATGTTCCCACAAAATGGCCTTTTGTAAATTTTAATCGTGTTGGGTATTTCTATCGTTATAAAAAAGTTTCAAACTGTGACAGCTCCTTTATTGAAAATATAGATTCAAGATGGCAGCCGGGCCATAGGCTATATATACTCTTTAATCTTCGACCTTAAAACCTTTTAAAAATTCCTTCAAAATAACCATTTTGTTGCATCTTCTAGTGTAAAATTGAAGTGTGATATTTGTGCGTAACGTTAATATGACATTCCCAAAAAATATTAAAAATAACCTAAAAAAATTGCATTTCGTACGTAGTACTTAAAAATTAAAACGTTTTTGTGATCGTAGTTAAAATTTTCGACATCGGATTCCTATTTTATTTACTTTAAAACATTATTTTATCTGATAATTTTGGTTTGAACCAGAATTACTTAGATGTGTGATAATTTGTGTGTAGCGATTTTTTGTACCTAAATTATGAACTTAAATTATTATTCTATTTTACAAAAAAAAAACTTGTTACTTTTTTTATAAAAACTAAAAAGAATTGTTAAGTATGCTTACTGTTTTTATCTATTATTGGATGTACTATTTCTGTAAAATACCAAAGAAATTGACGAAATTGATAATATATGGATATGTTTGTGACGATTCAGTTTTAACAAAAATCTCTATACAATAGTAAATTCAGGTCTTAAAGTATTGCCTATCCCTTTCGCAATGTATTGCATATGTTTGATACATATGGGGGATAAGGATAGGAGAAATTCCACCAAAGTAACTCTATAGAAAGGTCGGTCAACCAATGAGAATTTAATAGAGATGAATAGAATTATTAGCCACAATAACAATAAAAAAAACATAATAATACCATATTTATTCAAATACTAACAGACGTAACGCTCTAACTTCACTCGCAGTCTAATAAAAAATTTCGTACTTAATAAAAAAATTATGAATGTCATTTATTTCTACTAGATTCTTAATTAGACTTCATCTGCGGGGATTAAGGTTTTTAACTCTTAATTTTTCCTTGATAAATATTTCTGGCATAAAGCTGTGTTAATTCAGGTTATACTCATCTATTTCAAACAGCCAAATAAATTCAGACATCGTGGTGTGAAAAAATGACAGACATCCAAACTTTTACATTTACATTGTGTTAGCAACAATGCGAGCAATTCTGTATCACACAATCTCTAAACTAAAATGACAGCTTTAAACCTAGTTCTGTCCCTTTCCGCAGGGAGTATTATGAAATGGATAGCAAGATTTATAATGCTAATAAACTATATAACTATAACTATCTAACTATATATCTGTTCTATAGTTAGAATCAGCCCCATTATAACATTTTGTGAATGAAGTCACCAGAAAGTGTATGTCTGTTAGTATTTGAACTATAATCGATTTTTAATGCATATACAAAAAATTGGATATTTGACAACTAGTCATATCGGCAACTTTTTCAAACGTCAAAAAACGCGCTTCGTATGATCCCATACGAAGCGCGTTTTTTGACGTTTGATGACGTATGAAATACTGAACAGTGACATCACTTAAACACATCAAAATTCGACGCACTTTTTTATTTCAATCGATAGTTTAAAATGGTTTTTGAACTGTTCGAAAACCATTTTGACGTGGAAATTAGGACTTTTGTTATAATAATATCTAAAAAATAATATATTTGAATAGTTGTCAAATATCCGATTCGCCAAGAATATACTTGTAGGGTTGATGTAGTGGGCGATTAGCTTTACTTATCGACTATGGAAAGTTGTATCCGATATTTGTACAAAACGTGTTTATAAATCTAAATTAAGTACTTATTTTTGTGTTGTGATACATAAATAAATTAATTGTAAATTAATATTGTTAATGAGATGAAAACGCAAAGATTTGTATTACTTGTATAACTTAGCGGCGGAAATATTTAATAAAATTTATTTAAAAATTGACCAAGTTTGTTTTAATAATCATCGTTGCTCTTTAGATCGACTTTAAAACTAACAAAAGTTGTTTGACACCGTAAAACAGCATTTGTTGGGTCAATGACGACTGACGAGGTTACTATAGTCCCACAAACATACATGACCCGTTGACAGCGTCGCTAGTAAATATGAAAAACAAGTCTGAATTAAATAAAAAAAATACTGCCCTGCCAAAAAACGAACTAAAAAGTTAAAAATCTAAATTAATCTAGTTAAATTTTTTTATTGAAAATAATACAATAGAACTTAGTGCTAGCCTAAACTAATTACTATATAATTCATGCCCACGAGGAATGGTGGCAAGAATGCTGGCTGCATTTCCGCGTTGGACAGCCAGGCTGATACTTTGCGCAAAAAATGAGCCAGCCCTTCTGTCACATGAGGCAATTAACCGCGGTGAAATCTAGTTTAATTAGAGTCTTATTCACATTTTTATTAAATGATATTTTTTTGTGAATCACTGGATATTGAACTATAGTGTTATATATTTTTGGAATCTACTCATCATTTTCTAGATGATGATTATATAGTTAATCTTATTTTTGTTTTTTTTTCAACTTTAGTCTTTAATGCGGGACCATGGTCACCCCATCAATTTTTTTTTAAATTTTACAAGCCTATGTCACCTGGAATAAGCTAGGGATTCTAACGATACCTCATTTATCAAAATCGGTTCAGGCGTATAGAAGTTATGGTGGAATATACAAACTAACATACATTATACATACATGAACCCTGAAAACAATATACTCCTTTTTTCAGGCTGTCGTATAATAAAATAGAAACAGGCATAAGGCAAGCAGGAAAACACCAGTCTATGCCTGCTTCCTGGATCTTTCAAAAGCTTTTGATCTAGTTTCATACCCGGTACTATGGGATAAGCTCAGACACACTGGCATGCCTCAGGAACTCATCAGTATCTTTAGACACTGGTATGCGCATCAAGGTAACCAGGTAAGGTGGGCGGGTGTATACTCCGGCACCTACAGGCTGGAATGCGGAGTTCGGCAGGGTGGCAGAAGCTCTCCGAAGCTTTTCAGCCTGTACGTGAACGAGCTGATTGAGGGACTTAGCAGCATGTATGCGGGATGTTCCATTGATAATCAAATGATTAATAACATCAGTTACGCGGATGATATGGTGCTGCTGAGTCCTTCAGTCTGCGCGTTGAGGGATATGCTGCGTGTGTGAGGACTATGCAGAAAACCACGGACTTAAATATAATGTTAAAAAAAGCATGCTGCAGGCAGTTGTTCTCCGAGCTATGTGCCACCGGTGAGATTGTGCGGGGCAGAGCTTGTCAGGGTGCACCAGTTCACTTACCTTGGTCACGTGGTTACAGCAGACATGAAGGACAATGGAGACATAGATAGGGAACGGAGGGCGTTGGCGGTTAGAGGGAATATGTTAGCTCGCAGATTTGCTCGTTGCACAAAGAAGTTAAGGTCACACTTTTTAAGGCCTTTTGCCAGAGCTTCTACACTTGCAGTCTGTGGGTTGACTACACCCAAAAATCTCTAAGCGCTCTCCGAGTCCAGTATAATAACATCTTCAGGATGATGTTGGGACTGCCTCGGTGCTGCAGTGCGTCCGGTATGTTTGCAGAAAATCGTGTGGACGGTTTTTTCGCAATCATACGGAAGAGGATCGCCTCAACCAAAAGTAGACTGGAGTTCCAATATTATTCTGAGGGTTATAGCTGACAGACAGGACAGCGCTTTCAAAGCGCACTGGATGTCGGCTTCAGTTTGTAAGTATATTAATTATATTAACTAACATAGAATAAGTCTTACTAACACAAATTATTGTCTATTATTATTATTGTAGTTTTTTTTTTTTTTTTTTAGAATTACTAACATAGGTTAAGTCTAACTAACTATGGGCTTTTGTAGTCTGATAATAAACGTTTAATTCATTCATAATAATTAGTTCCATTTTTGGCCACATAAGTTTGTGGGACTAAACTATTGATGAATTTCTTGGTGACAAAATACATTTAAATAATAAAACCAGGTTGAACACAATAAATAAATAATTTATTAAAACTAAAGATGGTACATAGTCAATAAGCACTGGCTAACCACTCGCATGTAACGCTCCCATACGGCCTTCAGATCTGCCTCCCTGAAAAAAAAACATTTAAAGATGGCCGCCTTTAAAAAAAAAATGGACAAAACGGAAACAGGGTTTTTTTATTTTATCCACGACAAGTTAGCCCTTGACTGCGATCTCACCTAATGGTAAGTGATGATGCAGTCTAAGATGGTAGCGGGCTAACCTGTTAGGGGTATATCAGTTATACCCCTATTCGGTTTCTACAAGGCATCGTACCGGAACGCTAAATCGCTTGGCGGCACATCTTTGCCGGTAGGGTGGTAACTAGCCACGGCCGAAGTCTCCACCAGGCAAACTCCAACAGCAAGGGGACAACAGGCAAGGGTGTCATCGAACTTGAGGGTGTTTTTTTACATTTTACTAGCTGATGCCCGCGACTTCGTCCGCGGATGTCACTCTTCATGTCCTCAACTATGCCCTTGCCGAAAATCACTTCGATTCGTTCCATTGCGGTGTGATTGAAGGACAAACCAACACACTAACACATTTATATTAGTATGATGGCTACCTTTAATCGAAAAACGGAAACAGAGTATAAATAAATTAAATACCTATTACTTGATTTATACAGTGAACTGAAAACATTCGCGAGTTCTCCATAATGTTCTGACAGGTGTGTGATGTCCCCTTCTCATTGAGTGTGAGATCTATGAACTTTGACTTTGCTCAGACTTATAGGCCTATTACACTGCACTTTTCACCGGGACCCTTACACTTGAATCAGTGTAGTGTAATAAGATTTAGGGTGTAAGGGACCCTAAATTGGTCCTTATTGCTGTGCGTTGCTGCTAATAAGCGATGCTCTATCTAGCGGCCACGCCCACCCTTACCACAGGGCCCTGTAAAAAGTGCAGTGTAATAGGCCTTTTTAGACATAGTCAAAACAAGAAACGAGGCAGAATTATGTTATTCTACTCACATAAGTCCATATCGTTTTATCTCTAAGTAAAGTCTGAGCCAAGTCAAAGTACGCTCTATAGAGTTAGTATCTAGTAGATCTATAGATCTCAGCTCGTGCTCAGTATTGAGCCAGCGGTGGGTTGAAAATTGATGATGACAAGTTAGCTCTTATAGGCCTATAACACTAGTTAGGGCCGCTAGTTAGAGCGTCGCTTATTACACAGCATTGAGGACCAATTTAGGGACCCTTACTCCCTAAATCTTATTACACTACACTGATTCAAGTGTAAGCGTCCCTGTGTAAAGTGCAGTGTAATAGGCCTATAAGGAGCAATTTAGGTGCCCTTACTCCCTAAATGTTATTATACTACACTGATTCAAGTGTAAGGGTCCCTGTATGTGTAAAGTGCAGTGTAATAGGCCTATAAGGACCAATCTAGGGGCCCTTCCTCCCTAAATCTTATTACACTACACTGATTCAAGTGTAAGCGTCCCTGTGTAAAGTGCAGTGTAATAGGCCTATAAGGAGCAATTTAGGTGCCCTTACTCCCTAAATTTTATTATACTACACTGATTCAAGTGTAAGCGTCCCTGTGTAAAGTGCAGTGTAATAGGCCTATAAGGACCAATCTAGGGGCCCTTCCTCCCTAAATCTTATTACACTACACTGATTCAAGTGTAAGCGTCCCTGTGTAAAGTGCAGTGTAATAGGCCTATAAGGACCAATCTAGGGGCCCTATCTCCCTAAATCTTATTACACTACACTGATTCAAGTGTAAGCGTCCCTGTGTAAAGTGCAGTGTAATAGGCCTATAAGGACCAATCTAGGGGCCCTTCCTCCCTAAATCTTATTACACTACACTGATTCAAGTGTAAGCGTCCCTGTGTAAAGTGCAGTGTAATAGGCCTATAAGGACCAATCTAGGGGCCCTTCCTCCCTAAATCTTATTACACTACACTGATTCAAGTGTAAGCGTCCCTGTGTAAAGTGCAGTGTAATAGGCCTATAAGGACCAATCTAGGGGCCCTTCCCTCCCTAAATCTTATTACACTACACTGATTCAAGTGTAAGCGTCCCTGTGTAAAGTGCAGTGTAATAGGCCTATAAGGACCAATCTAGGGGCCCTTACTCCCTAAATCTTATTACACTACACTGATTCAACTGTAAGGGTCCTTGTGAAAGTGCAGTGTAAAAGACCTATTAACTGCAATTTCACCTAATAACCAAATTAGGTATGGCAGTTATATTCATCGGTTTGTACACAGCAGAGTACCGGAACGCTAAATCGCTTCATCTTTGCCGATGAGGTGGTAAACTAGCCACGGCCGAAGCCACCAGACAAATAAAGCGATGATGACATCTACAGACCTGAGCACATCCATCTGTAGTGCACATTGCTCATAGGCGCTGAGGAATTGGGCCAAATCCGTTTTGGGCCAACTGCCCATACGCAGGGGCTCCACACACCTGGAAACAAAATTGATTGTTACCATTATTACTGTTTGTCATTATATCCCATGAAACAGGAAGTATAACAACTACAGCCCATTAACGTCCCACTGCTGGCCACAGGCCTCCACTCTCATAGGAGAGAGGGAATTAGGAGCTTAGACCCACCACGCTGCTCCAATGCGGGTTGGCGGGCTTTAACGACTATTATCATGTTAGTGATAATAACCGGGACCGACGGCTTAACGTGCTCTCCGAGGCACGGGGGTGGAACACCGCCAACTTCCTAACTCCGGGCTAGTACTGGGAATTTCTAATCAGAAAAACCCGATACTTAATTATGACCCGACCCGGGACTCGAACCCGGGACCTCGTCGGCCGCAGTCAAACATGCTAACCACTAGACCAACGAGGCAGAAACAGGAAGTATAACATCTGTCAATTTGACTCGTTTCATGTCATTCGATTTAATCTGAGGATACCGACGCCATATTGAAAATAGTTAGTATAAATAAGAGTGTTTTGATGATGGTAATTCAGTCTCCTGCAGGCAGACTCAGCGATTTTTTTTTTTAATCCACTACAAGTTAGCCCTTGACTGCGATCTCACCTGATGGTAAGTGATGAAGCAGTCTAAGATGGTAGCGGGGGTACCTGTTAGGGGTATGGCAGTTATATTAAACCCATACCCCTATTCGGTTTCTACTCGGCATCGTACCGGAACGCTAAATCGCTTGGCGGCGCGTCTTTGCCGGTAGGGTGGTAACTAGCCACGGCCGAAGCCTCCCACCAGGCCAGACCAGGGAAAATTCAGAAATTATAAATTCCCAAATAGATCCTGCTGGGGATCGAACCCGGGACCTCCGCAAGTTCAGACAACAGCGCTACACACTGCGCCACGGAGGTCGTCAAAAATATCGTCGATTATTGAATACTTTTGTGTTTTTATCGCAATTTGATTAAGAGCCTAACGTTAGCAATCGTAGCTGGATCAAATGAATATTGTCTTTAAGTTTAGCTAACTTTTATCTTATTACATTAAATCTCTCGTGGAACCGCTACACGTTGTGACCATTCGCTCGTGCAAGTTCCAAATGAGAGTACAAATATATTAAGTGTTTATTAATGCCTACTTCTGGATTGGCCCTTACATGATTTTTATTCGTTTTAACTAAACTAATACCAAAATAATATTGTACGAACTATTTTGTAACCTGTCACTTAAATTGCAAATATCCTAAACAGGGTAACATGTCAATTATTCTTAATCATCGTTCATGTTCAAATAAAATGAATCTGAAATGAAAGCTAGCAAATACCCGCGACTTCGTCTGCGTGGTTTGAGATTTTGTGGTTCCCGCGGGAACTATAAAAAATGCAATATAAAGGTGCCAAATATTTGATTTTAAGAAAATTAAAAAGTAATCTGAATGGAATTCAATAGTTTTTCATTGCTACTTAATCACCTTTTTATAGAATTTCATATATGTATTGAAAATTAATAATGTTAAAGATCCGTAAAAGATCTTTCTTCTCCCTCAGATATGGATACGGATACTATGCGGCACATCCCTAAATTTACCACCTAAATTATAAGAGCACAACTCCCAGGGGACTGAGAGGTCAACTCAATCGGTGTCGGTGTGCGTGACCTTGAATATACACTACGATAAAAATGCAATAAAATTAAAGGTGCCAAATATTTGATTTTAAGAAAATTAAAAAAGTAATCTGAATGGAATTCAATAGTTTTTCATTGCCTTCAATCACCTTATTATAGAATTTCATATATGTATTGAAAATGAATAAGGTTAAAGATCCGTCAAAAACGTAACGGATACGGATCTTTCTTCTCCCTCGGATATTCGGCACATACCTAAATTTACCACCGAAATATCAGCGCCAGGGGACTGGGAAGTCACCGAGATTCTCACATCTCAGCCAGGGGACTGAGAGATCCGAGATACTCACCTCTCAAGCAGATCAATGAACAGCGATCTCAGTTCCCTGCCCCGATGCAGGTTACAAGCCAGGCCGACCAGGGCGCGCGTGTACAGCCTGGAAACGAGTTCACATACATAATAGATACTATTTAGTGGGAAATAAAAAATATACTTAGTGAGAGAACTTGAAATTTAACTCGCTATATCCTACCACAGTAGGTAAATCTATGTGGGTACTGTGTACTGTGTATCTTGGAATATTCACCACAGCACATAAATCTTCGAAATTTCTTCTTCTAAAGTCTTCACAATCGAGCATTGTCGAGTCAACATCTCCTGAAGATGCTCCGGTGTCGGAGTGAAACGTAAGAGTACGTTGAGAATAATTTGGAAGATTTATGTGGTGGTTTGTGTGTGTAGCGCTGTTGTCTTAACTTGCACAGGTCCCGGGTTCGATCCCCGGCAGGGTCAATTTGGGAATTTATAATTTCTGAATTTACCCCGGTCTGGCCTGGTGGGAGGCTTCGGCCGTGGCTAGTTACCACCCTACCGGCAAAGACGTGTCGCCAAGCGATTCAGCGTTCCGGTAAGATGCCGTGTAGAAACCGAATAAAAGTATGGGTTTAATATAACTATCATGCCCCTTACAGGTAAGCCCGCTACCATCCTAGACTGCATCATCACTTACCATCAAGTGAGATCGCAGTCAAGGGCTAACTTGTAGTGGATAGGAAAGAAGGTGTGGTGAATATCGCAAGACACACAGTACACAGTACCCACATAGATTAACCTACTGTGGAATATGGCGAATTAAATTTCAAGTCCTTTCACTATCATGGACTTCCGCAAAGTAACGCCTGCTTCTATCCAATATTTAAAATATACTAATTTTTTTATTTTATTTGGAACCACACATTCAAATTTCAAGAGAGCAACCACAGAGTTTCTTGTTGGTTCTTCTCGGTAGGAATGGCATTCCGGACCAGTGGTAGATTCACTCGACGATTCAAAAGCACTTTTTTGAATTGAAAAAACAATTATTTGAATTAAATTTAATCCCACAAACTTATCAGACCCAGTGACAGCGTCACTAGTAAATAGAATTTGTTACAAATTTTGGCCACCGGGTCAGATAAGTTGTTGGGACTGTACACTTATTGACGTCTAATAACATGAAGTACGGACATACTAAACATTCAACCCCAAATAAAAAATGTAAAGCTGAAATTAGCACAATTAGAGTCTTTAGGTACCTACTTAGAAGTATTTCCTAAAAAATCCCCACACCTAGGATACGGTTTCTCCCCGATTGGTTGCCTGCCTGAGCTAATGTAAAACATGATGGTGGTATTTTAAAAGTAAAGCTGCGAGGGTTCGATATTTTTTTTTTGTTTTGTTTTTAATAATTGTATTTTAATTAAATTAATATAATGATGATTGTTTATCAATATGCTTTCTACAACTAGACATTTATCAAATATTATTTAACTTTGACACAGCCAAATTTGCACGCCTTGTATGGCAATACACTGTGACGTCAATTTTTGTAAAACCATCCTGTTTTACGTGTATTATGCAAATAAATATCCTTATTCAGCGTTGCAGTATGTTAGGTAGGTATATACCTATCTCTCATGCTGTGGCACGAGCTGAGGAGGTGACCCATTGACCGCACGTTTAACAATTTAAGTTTAATTTGTATTTGTATAAGTTTAGTTATGCTAAGTATATTGAATTGTAGTGGTCAATAAACTTTTATTTATTTATTTATTTATTCTTATCCCGTGTGAGAACAACCCAGAACAAACTCGGCCGGGGTTATTTTTTAAATTATCACCATCTGACACATCATCTCAATAGGCCTATTACACTGCACTTTCTACAGGGCCCTGAGGTAAGGGGTGGGCGTGGCCGCAACTTAGAGCGTCGCTTATTACACAGCAATAAGGACCAATTTTTTTATTTTTATTGTGTTACACTATTGTTCTGGTATGTACATTAATTATATTAGACTTAAAAAACCAAAAGACAACAGAAGACAATAAAATTTAAGGACCCTTACTCCCTAAAATTACATTATACTGATTCAAGTGTAAGGGTCCCTGTGAAAAGTGCAGTGTAATAAGCCTATAAACTAAAGAACTATAAGAGCCCTTAAGGCAAAAATTTAGGGACCCTTTCTCCCTAAAGCTTATTACACTACACTGATTCAAGTGAAAAGTGCAACAAGTGAAAAGCCTATAAACTAAAGAACTATAAGAGCCATTAGAGCAAATTTAACCATTAGAAAAAATTGCCAGTTTTCCTCGTCGTATAAGTGTCACCGTAAGATTGTAAAAACCGTTAGATTATAATCTAACTCGCGAAATTGTAAACTGTCGAAAGATTGTAAACTGTTCAATGTTCTGAGTGTCAATTTTTGAAATATTCATTTTATTTACGTTTTCTTGTCTCTTTCTTGTAGGTTAGGTTAGGGTTCGACATAAACAATCAAGTAAGTCAAGGCCGGGCACCTATCAGATTACAATCTACCGGAAAATAATGCGTTAAATTGTAATCTGTCGACAGTTTGCAATTACGCGAGTTAGATTATAATAGGTTTTTTAACTGCCTCGTTGGTCTAGTGGTTAGCATGTTTGACTGCGGCCGACGAGGTCCCGGGTTCGAGTCCGGGACTCGAACCGGGCCATAATTAAGTATTGGGTTTTTCTGACTAGAAACTCTCAGTACCAGGTTAGGAAGTTGGCGGTGTTTCACCCCCGTGCCTCGGAGAGCACGTTAAGCCGTCGGTCCCGGTTATTATCACTAACATGATAATAGTCGTTAAAACCCGCCAACCCGCATTGGAGCAGCGTGGTGGGTGTAAGCTCCTAATTCCCTCTCTCCTATGAGAGTGGAGGCCTGTGCCCAGCAGTGGGACGTTAATGGGCTGTAGTGGTAGGTTTTTACAATCTTACGGTGACATAAGTACAAACATGACAAGTTATCATGTAAGTAACGCCTACAAAAGCGTTCAAACTCACCTGAAATTCAATTCCAGCTCTTGATATGACTTCTCCAGAAGTTTTGGCTTCAAACGCATGCATATCAAACTGGAAAATGAAAATGACTATTTTTATACGACTGCCTGAAAAAAGGAGTATATTGTTTTCAGGGTTCATGTATGTATGTATGTAAGTTTGTATATTCCACCATTACTTCTATACGCCTGAACCGATTTTGATAAATGAGGTATCGTTAGAATCCCTAGCTTATTCTGGGTGACAGGCTAGTAAAATTAAAAAAAAAATGATGGGGTGACCATGGTCCCGCATTCAAGACTAAAGTTGAAAAAAAAATTCGAAAATAAGATTAACTATATAATCATCATCTAGAAAATGATGAGTAGATTCCAAAAATATATAACACTATAGTTCAATATCCAGTGATACAAAAACAATCATCAAATATCATTTAATACAAAAAAATATCATTTAATAAAAATGTGAATAAGATTCTAATTTAAGTAGATTAATTTAGATTTTTTTAAACATTTTAGTTCGTTTTTAGGCAGGGCAGTCGTGTTTTTTTAAAATAATGACTTATTAGGGATTGTTCGGTTAGGCTAGATTTTTTGGGCAACAGATTTTGCGTCAATTTTCTATTCAGTTCATTAGTGTAGTAAATAAAAATTAAAGCTAAAAAATTATTTGTTCCCTATACTTGTGCTGTGACACAATGCTTCATGCCTAATTTCATGGTACTAGGTCAACGGGAAGTAGCCTATGGGTTTTAAAATATAATGTCCTCCCGACCGAATTTCGGCCACGGCAGCCAATCTCCATATGATCTGCGTGGGAGATATTATAGTGCACAAGTGTGTGCGCATACACAGGTGCACTCTCTGTTCCTTTACTTCCATAGCCCGATGGGACGGAAAATCCGACACGACCGGAGAGAGATCAGGCGCAGGACCGACGGCTTTACGTGCTCTCCGAGGCACGGGGGTAAAACACCGCCAGCATCCTATCTCCGGGCTAGTATTGAGAATTTCTTGACGGGAAAACCCAATACTTGTTATGGCCCGACCCAGGACTCGAACCCGGGACCTCGTCGGCCGCACTCGAACATGCTAACCACTAGACCAACGAGGCAGTATGGTGCATCACACCATAGCAGCATTACACATTTGATACCCTTTTTGGGATTTTCAATATAAATAGTCTATAAGTTTTATTTTCCTTTTATTTTTATTTTTTGTAATTTGTTTTTTCTATGTGTTGTGAAATCCTAAATAAAGATTTATTAATTCTATAGGCTATGCCCCGTTGACCTAGAACCATTTCGGCCGTGGCTAGTTACCATCCTACCGGCAAAGACGTGCCGCCAAGCGTTATAGCGTTCCGGTACGATGAAAAAAAAAAGTAAAGCATCTAGACACTGTATAGAGATAGATGCTCACTGTTTGTGCTCCTTCTCCTTATCCAGTAAGATCCTTAGCTCCCGAAGTTCCAACAGGAACTCACGGTCCATCTCCGTGTCATAGTACTCCGGTCCCGTACAACTGTACGTCCAACTCCCCATTATAGCCTGACAGACATACATTCACATTTTAATACATAATTGGGTATTTGCCTAGCCTTAAATTTTGAACTGCCTCGTTGGTCCGCGGTTAGCGTAGTCGACTGCGGATCACGAGGTCCTGGGTTCGATTCCCGGTCGGGCATAAAAATTGTTAGGTATTGGGTTTTTCAATTAAAAAAAAAAAATTAAAAAAAATATTCTCAACGCCAGCCCGGAGTTGGAAGTTGGCGGTGTTCCACCCCCGTGCCTCGGAGAGCACGTTAAGCCGTCGGTCCCGGTTATTATCACTAACATGATAATAGTTGTTAAAGCCCGCCAACCCGCATTGGAGCAGCGTGGTGGGTCTAAGCTCCTAATTCCCTCTCTCCTATGAGAGTGGAGGCCTGTGCCCAGCAGTGGGACGTCAATAGGCTGTATTGGTGGGTATTTGACTGTGGCGGTCTTCACATACTCCAATAGATGGCGTTACTAGTACGAATCACGCGACCACGAAGATCCTAACTCACGGTTACGAAGCGTTTTCTGAATTACGCTATATTTAAGTCCCCGTAACATTGTAAACACCGTTGGATTATAATCTAACTCGCGAAATTGTAAACTGTCGACAGATTGTGAACCGTTCAATGTTCTGAGTGTCAATTTTTGAAATATTCATTGTTTTTACTTTTTCTTGTCTCTTTCTTGTACGTTAGGTTAGGGTTCGACATAAATAATCAGGTAAGGTTTTATCGGGTTAATATACCTAACAGATTACAATCTACCGAAATCTATCTTACGGTGACATATATGTTACCGTAAGAATATGTCACCGTAAGATTGTAAAAACCGTTAGATTATAATCTAACTCGCGAAATTGCGAACTGTCGAAAGATTACATTATAACGCATTACTTAACGGTAAATTGTAATCTGTTAGGTGTATTAACCCGATAGAACCTAAGTGCCTACCTGATTATTTATGTCGAACCCTAACCTAACCTACAAGAAACAGACAAGAAAACGTAAATACAATGAATATTTCATAAATTGACACTCAGAACATTGAACGGTTCACAATCTTTCGACAGTTTACAATTTCGCGAGTTAGATTATAATCTAACGGTTTTTACAATCTTACGGTGACATATACTTATATTATTAATAAGATGGATGGATTGATGGATGGATGTTTGTGACTTAATCACGCCAGAACGACCAAACAGATCTGGATGAAAGGCAAATTTTACTTTCGTTTCAATAAAGAGAAAAATTGCTTTAGAATTGGTAAATAATAGATAGGTAATAAAAAACCCGGCTGAGTTTGTTTTGGGCTCTTCTCAGACCAGGGCGCGTTTGGAACCCTCTTACCTTTATTTAAAAGATACCGTAATTGATTATCACCATCATGTTTAATCAGTTACGGACGTACTGTACCTAATGGTAGTGTAACTAAATTGAATAAATATTGATTGATTGATTGATTGATTGATTGACCAAATAGTATGGAAGCAACCGGCCTCGCATCCAGTGACCCACAAGTCAGTGTAATACTTGTAACGTATGTGTTGTGTTGTCTACATATTGTAACCTTTTCTTTTCTATGAAAAGAGCAACTGCTGAGTTTCTTGCCGGCTCTTCTCAGTAGAATCATCTTTCCGAACCGGTGGTAGAGTCTTAACGTTTCATAAGTGACACAAGTTGTCCTACACGAGAAAAATAAATCATTTATCATTGATTGATTGCTTGACTGATTGATTGACTGATTGATTGACTGATTGATTGATTGATTGATTGATTGATTGATTGATTGATCGATATGTATGGAGATACTAACTTGTGCGCAGTGGTAGAAGTCGTTGAAGGACAAATATTGCAGTTTACGCTTGGCTGTTTCGAATCTCATGCACGCTATGAACACCACTGCACCGTATTTTCTGAAAAAAAAGTAAATTTTAATAAAAAAATCAGTAATTATCTGTGAAAAAAACACTTACTATAAAATCCATACTAATATTATAAATGCGAAAGTGTCTCTGTCTGTCTATCTGTCTGTCTGCTACGGTTTCACGGCTCATCTGTTTAACCGAATTTGATGAAATTTGCTGCAGGGATAGGTTGTATCTTAGGGAAGGACATAGGTACTTTCTATCCAAGAAAATTAAGGAGTTCCCGCGGTTATCAAAAAAGCTTAAACCACGCGGACGAAATCACGGGCATCATCTATTATATAATAAATCCATCCAAATACTATACAGGCTATTGACGGCCAATCTTTTTTATACGACTACCTGAAAAAAGGAGTATATTATATTGTATCTAATAAATCGATGAAAAAGTGTCACGTTCCGCCGAGCCTGAGCGTGCAAGCGAGAGCGCGGAACAAGCGACAGAGGGGCACGATCGGCCCAAGCGCAGTTGCGTGCAGTTCATAGAGGCATAAAAGTACTGCTTACCCAAATGGAACACGTCAGTGCTAATATTTCATCAAAACAGCTAGTAAATAGGTATTCTGACTATCTAATGCCTACCCTAGCTTCAAAACCTGTGCACGCCACTGAAGCGTTGGCTTGTGACACATTTACCTCTCTTCTCGCGTGCCGTCAGAGCTAGCAGTTCGAATAGTTCTCCTAGAGAACTTCTAGTTAATAGTCCTATTACACTGCACTTTTCACAGGGCCCTGTGGTAAGGGTGGGCGTGGCCGTTCGTCAGAGCGTCGCTTATTACACAGCAATAAGGACCGAATTAGGGACCCTTACTCCCTAAATCTTATTACACTACACTGAATCAAGTGTAAGGGTCCCTGTGAAAAGTACAGTGTAATAGGCCCATAACACGTGAAAACAATCGTCCGCAAACCGATTTTACAGACAACCGTAATTTTTTAAAATTTATTAACTAGCTTTTTTTAACTAGCTTTACGGCTCTGGGTTCCAGCCCTTCTGAGCCTTTTAACCGTGAGTACTAGATAAAAAAATCACCAGATATAGGAATAACCGTAAGTACTAGATAAACACATCACCAGATCTAGGAAAAAGGCAGACATTACTTGGCGAGCGGCTCCGAGATGAGGAATGTGGTGCGTATGTTGGCCACCACGTTCCCGGGCATCTCCTCCACGGCCTTGAACACGCGCCGCACGTTGTCGAACTGCCGTCGACAACACCGCAGCGGCGCGCCCGAGCGCTCCGCCACCTGCGGTCCAGATAGATAGATAGATAGATAGACAGACAGATAGATAGATAGACAGATAGATAGATAGATAGATAGACAGACAGATAGATAGATAGATAGATAGACAGACAGACAGGTAGATAGATAGATAGATAGACAGATAGACAAATTCTTTACTGCCACACAAACATAAATATGTGTCACCGTAAGATTGTAAAAACCGTTAGATTATAATTTAACTTGCGAAATTGCAAACTGTCGAACGATTACAATTTAAGAGGCCGGTGATAGCCGCTCGCAATTTCTATTCAACCCGCAAATATAAATTTGCCGGTATATTGCTATCTCTATTAAGCTGATGACACATGATCGCGTGCAAACGCGATAGCAATATGAGCGTACAAAATTTGTTATACGTTTAGTCTTGTTCCGTAAATACCAAAAATGATGAATGATAATTTGTTGTGTTTTTCACTTCGTGTTGTTATTCGGGAACTTGACAATATAGGCTATGCTCCTGATCAATTAGTACGTAAGATATCGTTGGTTTTTATATGATACAAATAAGGAGAAAACATGTCATTTATGTCGTAAAAACATGCAAAGCGCTATGCGCTTACATTTCATTTTGGGAAAGTATTTTGAAAACATAACTATCCAGGGGTCTAGATAAATACAAGTTCAATCTTAACAAGTGCATAATATGCTGGAAATATTCTCGAATTACGAATTATTCTGGTATTACGTTTGTATGGGCAATTCACCCTCCGCTGGCACCTTAACGCATTATTTTTCGGTAGATTGTAATCTGTTAGGTATATTAACCCGATATAACCTAAGTGTTTACCACCACTACCTGATTGTTTATGTCGAACCCTAGCCTAACCTACATGAAACAGACAAGAAAACGTAAATACAATGAATATTTCAAAAATTGACACTCAGAACATTGAACAGTTCACAATCTTTCGACAGTTTACAATTTCGCTAGATAGATTAAAATCTAACGGTTTTTACAATCTTACGGTGACATATATAAAGTAAACAGAGTGCGCCAGGGAGGTCTTATCACTAAAAGTGACGGACAACACATCTATTAAGAATCTTTGAAAGGAGTGGGATAGTGCAACAACTTATGATCATACAACTAAAGTCTGAAATTTGCTGACAATTTGATGTCCATTTATGTATGTTAAAGCCACCCTTATTTAGCAATTTACATAATTGCTCCTTGGCCTCTAAAAAAGTGTTTAGATCAGCATGTGAACAGCATCTTTCCCATAGGTGCAATTGTTTAAAATATAATATGATGCTAAAGGAAACTCTTCCATATACTTGGCAGCGAACTCATACAAACATCGAGTAACTAAGAAACCTGAACTTTTGACATAAGTTGTAAGCAAATTGACTATGCATTTAGTGTCCGACCGAAACTAATTTCAGCTTCGGTCTCAGTTTCGACCGAGATTGGAACTTCCATAAAAGGTCATTTTTCGTGGGAAATACTAAAGAATACGTGTGCGTCGCCATACAAAGTCATGCTTTTGACTTTTGTACGCCTTTGACTTTTTGGCTAGTTATAACCAGCAAACCAATTTTTTTGATGATTACGATAATAATGATATGTGAACCTAATAGTATAATTACTATATTCAACAAAACACACCTAACCTAACCTACAAACCTAATATAATAGTATAATTACTATATTCAATATAAAATCACTAACTAGCGTGTAACATAAAAAATCTACGTTGATTAACCAAATATATTTACTTATTTAAGTGTAAACTAGCAGAGTCAAAACTTGTGCTTCAATTAATACAAAGTTGTCTGTTTTGTCTAAACAATTCGACTGTTATATAATAATATGATCATAATAATTATGTTAATGTTATTAACATGTCATTATTCGCAGTAGAATTGCCGGTTTCTGATACCCTCAGCAATTGTTCTAATAAGCTGATTAAAGTCGTCGCTCAGGTATCCCCTGACAATGTGTTTTATAAACATTTTTTGATTTTTCATTTTAAAATTATATATACAGTTCGCGCGCGAGTTCAATGCAGAGTAAAAAAGTAATTGTATGGTGACACATACATTAATGCTGAGATCTATAGAGCGTACTTTGACTTGGCTCAGACTTTACTTAGAGATAAAACTAGATGGACTTATGTGAGTAACATAATTCTGCCTCGCTTTAACTATGTCTTAAAAGGCCTATTACACTGTACTTTTTACAGAGCCCTGTGGTAAGGGTGGGCGTGGCCGCTAGTTAGAGCGTCGCTTATTACACAGCAATAAGGACTAATTTAGGGACCCTTTCTCACTAATTCTTATCACACTACACTGATTCAAGTGTAAGGGTCCCTGTGAAAAGTGCAGTGTAATAGCCCTTTAAGCAAAGTCAAAGTTCGCTCTATAGATCTCACACTTACTCTGCATTCAACTCGCGCGCGAACTGTATTTATTTATACATTTTAGTATATTTCACTACAGCCTATTAACGTCCCACTGCTGGGCACAGGCCTCCACTCTCATAGGAGAGAGGGAATTAGGAGCTTAGACCCACCACGCTGCTCCAATGCGGGTTGGCGGGCTTTAACGACTATTATCATGTTAGTGATAATAACCGGGACCGACGGCTTAACGTGCTCTCCGAGGCACGGGGGTGAAACACCGCCAACTTCCAACTCCGGGCTGGCACTGAGAATTTCATAATTGAAAAACCCAATACCTAACAATTTTTATGCCCGACCGGGAATCGAACCCAGGACCTCGTGATCCGCAGTCGACTACGCTAACCGCTAGACCAACGAGGCAGTTTTTAGTTTAGTATATTTATTATTTAGTTATTGTTTTTTTTAATGTAAACGTGTTTTGTGTAATTTTTATTTATAATTAATAAGTATGTATTTAAGATCCGTAACATTAATAATAAACTACTAAAATGTCATACTGGTATATTAGGCTTTAACAGCCGTACAAAAATTGCCGTAGCGGTCGGTGTTTCACGACCACATGGCGGGGTATTGGTAAAGTTTTCAACTAGCAATAATCGCACCTCGGATTAACCTCATTGGTTACGATATTGCCTCTGCGCAAAGTTAACTGTAACTGTCATACTACAAGAAGTTATACTTGTGACGAACCGACCCCGATAGCGCGAGGTAAATGTGAAGTGGTGCCATCTGTTAACATGAAAGTGAAGTAAAACTTTTGGTAACGATTACTCGATTATGATTTACCTTTAGGCTAGGCCCGTACTGCGAAAAGCGTTATCATGCTTACATTATTTTTCCCACGAAAACCTGATCTTATATGGATGAAATTTCGGTTTCGACCTTAAAAACTAGTTTCGGTCGGACACTAGTAGGTTCAGCTTGATACGGCACAGAATTCTACGCGAAAAAACCCCGCGGTGAAATTTCTCATTGCGGGTTTACCCTTATGGTACAAGAATCCTGAGAATTTGTGTTTGATAAAATGTGATCAAAGAAAAGGAAAACATCTCTCTGATAACCACCATCCATTGATAGGTTAAATTCGGTTTCTTGGGATAACAAAATATAGTATAGTCCCACAAACTTATCTGACCCAGTGTCAGCGTTACTGGTAGATATGAAAAATAAAATTTTAAAAAACTCTTCTACATAAATATTAGTTCCAGTTTTGGCCACCAGGTCAGATAAGTTTGACGGACTGTATACTTAACTTAAATTGTGATTGATTTATGTAAATACCTCATCCAGATCTTTCCTGTGACGCGATGACAACTTGCGACCCAGAAGCTCTCTTATTACTGCGTCATCTAAGTCATAGTATCTGTAAATAAGTAATTACTTAAATAGTAGTAAAAAGAGAGGGGAAATTCAAAGTAAGATGTGTCAACTCTATGACTACATCATCAATAGATGTATTTTTAGTAAATTGTGCATTTGAATAGATTGGTCAATAGCAGATACATTCATAGGTCAATATAGTTACTCAATTCCACCAAAAATAAATATAAATAATAATAATAGTATAAATATCCATTATACAAAATAAGTGATACTGTCTGTACGAGACAAGAAAGCTTGGGAATAATAATTCATCTATGTCATTTATGACCGTTCTAACTTCTAATTAGTTTAAGATGACTTGTGATATAATGGATGGGCATGTTTGCCAAGCTTCTTTGTCATTTAATTCTAGTTAAGTAAGAAGAGTATAATTAGTACTCACTTTTCAATCAGCATGTGCTTGGTGGGTTCATCTATCTGGAAGATCATTTGCTCCGACAGTTTTGACGGGACTGTCAGGAGCCTCTCCAGTAGGGCAAAGGTTCTGTAAATCACAAAACCAACAGTTATAAACCCACAAACTTATCTGACCTAGTGACAGCATCGCTAGTTTAAATGAAAAATAAAATAAAAACAAAAACTAATCAGGGGTAAAAATTTGTTCTAATTTTGGCCACCGGGCCAGGTAAATTTGTTTATAATATATAATGCATAAGACTTTTTAAACTCTGAACTTAAATTTCATAAAAATATAAATATCTAATAATACTTCAGTACTTTTTGATACAGGGTTAAAAATAACCAATAGCTGTAACAAATTTTAAAAGTGGTTAGAAAATTTATATCATAACCTGATATCCATACTTAAATTATAAATGAAAAAGTGTGTTTTTCTGTCTGTCTACTACCACCATTTCCCGGCCAATATTTTCAACTGATTTAGATGAAATTTGGCATAGAGATAGGTTGTATCTTGGCGAAGGACATAGGCTCGCTCGCGAACAAAATTGTGGGCCTTGTTATGTAATAAGTAAAAAAGGAGATTTTAGACCATGGCCCTAACTACTTTACTATTGCTTTTACTTGTCAGCTTGATAAAAGACAGCAGCTTCGAAATAGCTGTTCTGTTTTCCGACATATGAATATTACCCAACCTGGACCTCCTTTTGGGCAAACATAACAAAATCAGGTCCAGGTTGGTCTTGAGAGCAAAAAGAGGTTTTATCTCATACCTGTAATGGTCCAATACATCGCTAGCAATGAGCTCTACCGTGGCCCCCGTCTGCTTAGCAATAGACCTCTGGTGGAGAGTTGAAACAGCCTCGCTGGCTGCAAGGATACATACAAATCAAAGATTATTCTAGCGCACATCTTTTGTCTAATGGATCCCAGCAGTTAGTTGTCACGGTACTTCATACGTATGGTCTTTGTATCACCAACCCGTGACACACTGCCCTGATGATGTTTTTTTAAATAGTTTTGGAGACAATTTTGGCACTGGATTGCCTTGCACATATTAAATGATAGAGCAAATGCCAGACATTTATGTAATTTATAAAAAACAGGCCTGTTACCAAACTGTGGCTAGGCAACAGGCTATTTTTAAGTTTGAACGAGTAGGTACCTATGTTACTCACATGAACATCCATCAATCCACAGTTGGTATATTTCGGGATCGATAAGTGTAAAATTACTCACAAAAACATCCACTTCTGTGTACATTTTCTTAGTGTATTCTGTATTACTTTGCAATAAATTGCAAAACACCAAAATCAAAATACCGACCACGACAATAAATCAGCTGTTTTTATCAGAGACAAGTTTTTTATCAGACTCTATCGACAAGTATGCTCAGAGAGTATGATACAGAGACAAGTGGTATGATAGCCCTGATAGCCTTGGACGAAATATGATAGCGATGTTTTGACTTTATAATGACGTCAGAGATTGACGTGTTTTTTTTTACATTTTGACAATATTTTATTGCATTATTTTATTATGTGGCTTTACGGCTCTGGGTTCCAGCCCTTCTGAGCTTTCTGATTGAATCATAGACCAAAGCTACTGTTTTTTGAAATAAATTTATCTCAATAATCTCATAATATTAACGACTAGCTGATGCCCGCGACTACGTCCGCGTGAATTGAGGTTTTTTGGTTCCCGCGGGAATTCCTTAGTTTTTCGGGATAAAAAGTAGCTGTGTTATTCCAGACTTTAATTTATTTCTGTACCAAAACCCTGATGCTAATGTGGCACCCCCAATTTAATGCAATTCGACGGACACATTTCATATACACAGATGATCCTCCTTACCTCCACCCTTCATACATCAAGGGCAACAAACCCTTGAACAAACCACTGTTGACCAGTGTATTTATGATTCGGTTTGGTGTTTGGTTGAAAGAGTATGTAAACACTATATAATAATATACTTGTACAAGTGTCCAGTTCGGCTAAAGAACTATGGTTAGATGTATATTTTACTTGTCTCTGGTTAGATGCCAGATGGTATGGTACGAGGGTACGAGTATCCAATCGCGACGCTGAATTGAAGTATCTCTCTCAGTTTAGAAATCAGAGACAAGTATGTTAGAAATTATTGAATGATTACTCTTTTATCTCTCGCAAAACAAATAATAATATTATTTTGAAAACATAATTACAATATTCTACAGCAATATTTAAGTTTTGAAATTCAAAGCGTTGTTTTAGTGCATAGATGATTATTTAGTGGTTTTTCGTGGATCATCAGATGGCTTCGTTTTAGAACGCAATAAAGCATAATTGATTTTTTTCCCAGATTGGATTTGTAAAAAATGCTATTTTTGTTTGACTTTGTTTTGTAAATATACTAGTAAGTACGAATTTTAACGCAAATTATTGTGTCACATAACTCTCATAGCACATTATTGAACCAATACGGCGTCTTAGAGATAGAATACCTTCTTTAGTGTCTTCAATTCCAAAAATAGTCTTAGTAGAAAGGGCAATCAAAACCGGCAAAAAAAAAATTAATAGTGACGTGCTGTGTGGTATGGTCCTTGAATTATTTTCCTTATTGTTATTACTATTTACTCAAGTGAGTGGTACAAAAGGAGTGGTAAATATTACAACAACCTCAATTTTAATGTTATCAGTATTATTTTTTGTATGTGAGATCTCTTCATTCGTTTTTTGTAGCGCTGGATTCGGAACGCGTGGGCCGATTTTAATGATACACAGCAATAGATTAACCTTGTGATATGTCATCAAAGTTATAGTATTGAACAGTTAGTATTCCTATCCTGTGAAAATTATCACATATTTTATTAAAGAAAGGTTATTTAACAATGTGTAGGTACAGGCACAGTGCTATTGGTTTTCATTCAAACTTAGTTTGCCGAAATACTACTCCTCTATCACCAGTATCAGTCAGAGATCTTTTTATTTCAGTTTTTTGAGTTCTTAAATTTTTTCCAGAAATACAAAAATGGGTGACGAAGAGGCTGTAAAGGACAGCACAATGGATTCGGAATCGGAGGAAGAAGGCAATTTAGTGCACACAGAGGATCAAAATGCTGATATGATGAGCATGTTTGCCAGCGTGTGGGTCAAAGTAGAGGTGGATGAGGATGAAAGCAATGAATTGGCCGGCCAGATGAAGTATGCAAATCATGCTAATTATCTTTTTTTTTTGTTGTAGCATGGGGCGGGTGACAGGTCAACAGAACATAAATTATTTTGTACTATATTGTTACATTCCTATGGTTCAAATTCACCCCAATAAGACATTACAGTCTATTGATATGTCAACCACACCATGGTACACTGAAAAAAATTATATAACCATAGTAGGGGAGTATCACATAGAATCTGTGACAGTGCCTTTCTTGTTCACACCAGAGCTCAGATTAAATTACAAATGTCATACACAGAGACAGAACTATTCAATTTTTTATCAGTAATTACCTAATAGGCCTATTACACTGCACTTTTCACAGGGACCCTTAATTTTAAATCAATGTAGTGTAATAAGATAAAGGGTACCTAAGTTGGTCCTTATTGCTGTGTAATAAGCGACTCTAACTAGCGGCCACAGCCACCCTTACCACAGGGCCCTGTAAAAAGTGCAGTGTAATAGGCCTATAACTAATTTTTATCAGGCCAGCCATATTAATGCTGAAACTAACCAAACTTATTAGGAAACAAATACCAGAATGTCATAGTCTCAGTAATTTTTGTTACTGCCTCTATGTAAATAACCCTTGTTGTGTTCGATGTGTCAGATTTGTGTAACTATTGTAGTCAAACATCTGAATTTACAGTCTATTTACAGTTATTTTACCTCTGGCTGTCAGGTTGGCTAACCTTAGAGTTTTTGCCACAAGGTTTTTACTGTAACTTAAAAATTTAATCATAATATCAAATATTAAAAGTATATAAATAGATAAATAAAATGAAAAAAAAAATGGTTAAGTGCAGACTTGCTGAAATCAATTGATAGAATGATAGAATTCTATTTGACAACTCAATAACTGGCTCTTTGCTGCTGAGAAATCTGCTTTCTGAGCCTGCAGAAACAACTGCCATATGTAACAAGGCCTACATTAAATAAATCTTTCATTTAATCTTTTATTCAGTTCTACAGAATTTAAAACTGTGGAAACTTCAATTATTTGGGATCAAGTCTATTTTGGGATGCTAACTATCTCTGTACCAAATTTTGTCAAAATCTGTTTTACTAATGGGCTGTGAAAAGGTAGTAGAACTTTAAGTTGTGTGGATTACATAGAAGTAGAAATAGAAATCTTTATTAAAGAAATTAACTTAAGTGCAAATACAATGAATTCCTGGCCCCTAAACTGGAGGACCCGTATCTTATGGGCCAGTTCCTTCCCAACATTTTTCAAATAAATATTTTTCAAAATGTGCTGTGATTAAATTGCTTAGTTACTGTATTTTAATTTGTTTGTTTTCAGTTCTACAAAAAATAAAAAAAAGTACAAGAGAAAAAAGTCCAACAAAATTCTCAACTGCAACCAATGTGACTATACAACCTCATACAAAAACTGTTTGTTAGCCCACGTCGCTGGTCACAGTGACGCCAAGCCATTCTCTTGTGACCAGTGCCCGTACACTACTAAGTACACCACAGCTCTTCAGCGACACATCACTATCAGACACACAGAACGAGAAACAAGGACACTCACAGATGAAGAGAAGAAGACAATGCCTCTCCACAAATGCGACAGCTGTGATTATACTTCATACTTCAAGTGGAATCTCAATGCTCATAAAAGAAAACACAAACTAGATAAACAATTCAAATGCAGGCAATGTGACTATGAAACAGCGTACCGGCATAACTTCCTGAAACACAACAAAGTGCACAACGACGGAGTGGTATACAAGTGTGATAAATGTCCCTTCGTGACCAAATTCGAGGGCCACATAACGAGACATCTTTCCAAGATTCACAACGAAGTCACGGAAAAGGCCAACAAGTGTGATTTGTGTGATTTTGCAACTCTTGTTCGTTGGAGGTTGAACGTTCACAAGCAGAGAAGCAGACAAGAGCATCCGATCAAATGCGTGCATTGTGACTTTGAGACTTATTTTATGTGCGAAAGTAAAAAACACAAGGTGTCGCACTATAACAAGATTTATGGGAACGGGTTTCTTAACAACAAACCGGAATCAGAATTGGAACAACCACAACAAGAAATAGAAGAGAAACCTGGTCATCTGGTCAATGATATAATGGAACACAGGCAGCAACCAAATCAGTACAATTTAGACCCAAACTGTTTAGATTGGAACAGCATCCAAGTTCTGGAATCGGAGGACAAAGAGAGGCCGTTTCTTTGCCATATGTGTAGCTATACATCAAAGTTTAAAGCCGCTGTGCAACGCCATTTCCAAAGACATCACACCGGTGCCCAGAATCGCCCTTACAAGTGTATAAATTGCGATTTCTCAACTAAAACTAAAGATCAGATCGCTTTACATAACAAACGAAGCCTCTCGGACAAGGTACTGTTCTGTGGCATTTGTAATTTTACCACCAATTTCAAATGTCAGCATGTTATGCATCAGAAGTGTCACTATGCTTACAAATGCACAATATGTCCATATTCCTGCAGACATAAATACGAGTTGCAGAAGCATTTCACCATGATGCATCTGGGGAACGGACTAAAATGTAGTTATTGCGATTACCGTGCAGCTAGGAAGGAGAGTTTACTGTGTCACGAAACAATACATACCGGAATGAAGCCATTCAAATGTGCGCACTGCCCTTACATGTCCGTGAGGAAATGTTTGTTGGACTACCATTTGAAACGGTACCACAGTGAGATAAAGCAAGACATCACGATCGTGAGCGTGGATAAAATTGAGTCGTTAAAAGTGCCAATACCGCAACTGCTGGGTGATCATGTAGATCCAAAATTATTGGGCAGTTTGAAAGATATTCAACAGAAAATAGGATGGACAGAGAAAAGTGACTTGGAAGATATTAAGAAAAAATTTGAGTTAACAAGTGATATTGCAGAGTGAAGCGTTTATGTTTAACCCCTTACTGCATTGACTTTTTTTTGGCTGAAATAAATTAATTTGGTAAATGAGTCTTTTTGGCTGAAATAAATTAATTTTGTAAATGAGTCTTTTTGGCTGAAATAAATTTATTTGGTAAATGAGTCTTTTTGGCTGAAATAAATTAATAATTTGGTAAATGAGTCTTTTTGGCTGAAATAAATTAATAATTTGGTAAATGAGTCTTTTTGGCTGAAATAAATTTATTTGGTAAATGAGTCTTTTTGGCTGAAATAAATTAATTTGGTAAATGAGTATTTTTGGCTGAAATAAATTAATAATTTGGTAAATGAGTCTTTTTGGCTGAAATAAATTAATTTGGTAAATGAGTCTTTTTGGCTGAAATAAATTAATTTGGTAAATGAGTCTTTTTGGCTGAAATAAATTTATTTGGTAAATGAGTCTTTTTGGCTGAAATAAATTTATTTGGTAAATGAGTCTTTTTGGCTGAAATGAATTAATTTGATTTAACGGTTGACACCAGTGAATGTGAATGTAATAACTAATGTCCAAAAACTTGGTGCCAAAATGTGGCAGTTACGGAGATGATATGTCACAGTAAGATTGTAAAAACCGTTAGATTATAATCTAACTCGCGAAATTTTAAACTGTCGACAGATTGTGAACCGTTCAATGTTCTGAGTGTCAATTTTTGAAATATTCATTGTATTTACGTTTTCGTCTGTTTCTTGTAGGTTAGGTTAGGGTTCGACATAAATAAATAATCACTAGCTGATGCGTGACTTCGTCCGCGTGGTTTAAGTTTTTGATTCCCGCGGGATCTCCTTAATTTTCCGGGATAAAAAGTAGCCTATGTCACTCTGCAGATCCTCAAATATGCCCATGCCAAAAATCAAGTCGATCCGTTGCTCCGTTGCGGCGTGATTGAAGGACAAAAAATGGACGAAAAATGTTGAAATGTAATGAAAATACAACGCTAATCAAAAAACAAAAGACAGAGTTTGTAAAAAGAATGTTATGATTTTAAAACAAAATTAATTTGAATTTAGAATACAGAGCCATTACAAACTTTTTTTTATTTGAAATGACAAGTACTGAAGAAAGGCAATTTCATAGGTAAAGACCTAATATTAGTATGATTTTGTTGTTATACTCCTCCAGTATTTTGGTCAAAAGTTGTCCAAGAGTTCCCGCGGGAATAAGAAAAAAACTTAAACGGGCATCAGCTAGTGATTTATATGTATAATATGTAATACGAATCACAAAATTCACGTCGTTTCAATTCGATCTTCCTTTTACATGCAAAATTATATCTTGAAAATCTCTAATGCCTGATATGCAGTATTCAGTAAGGGGTTAAATAATTAGGTCTCCCACTGCTGGGCTAAGACTTCTTTTTTAAACATCACTATAAATGTCTAATAATTGTAAATATTACGTTTAAGGCTTTCTAGAGCTCTTATTAAAGATTAAAAACTATGTACAAATATGTATGTTACTATGTAAGTGTAAGCAATATTTTAAATCTATACAAATGAATTATTAAAGTGTCTCTGTGATTTTGAAATAAACTGCCTTTTATTTGTTTACTATCTGTACCCAGCATGCTTTGCAATGCCACGTAAAGTATAATTAAAAACGAAAAAAAAAACATTGGGCCAGCACATAGGTTTTATCGAGTTTAAATACCTATCAGATTACAATCTACCGGAAAATAATGCGTTAAGTTGTAATCTTTTGACGGTTTGCAATTACGCGAGTTAGATTATAATCTAACGGTTTTTACGATCTACAGTGACATATATATAGAGACCAATCCTACATCTATGTTTCAAATGTAAACATCGGCGCTATATTTGATACAGCAGTTTGCGCCTTGAATGCAATTTCCATCACGCTGCAAATATCAACGTTGCTCACATGACGATTTTGACTAGACTTGTGAGCGAAGTTCAACGAGTAATTTAGGATACTTTAAGGTCGCTGTCTTTTAAGCTCAAAAGAAAACAGATACCTACACGCGGACGAAGTTGCGGGAGTCATCTATTTATCCATAAGGCAGTGTTCGCAACTGCTATTTTAGCCTATTTCCATCCTAGGGATACAACCTATCTCTATCCCAAAGGAAATGGCCAGTGGAACTATGGGAGCTTGCCTAGAGATCAAAAATCAATGTGAAGCATTTCTTTAATATTGTAATTTTTATATTCTATAGTTTTCACACAAAAACCTTTGAGGCTGAAGGCTCTGAAAACTGAGGAAATAAATTAAAAATGTTTCACCAAATAACTGCTTTCCCAGACTAAATGGCGCTAGTTGTTGTGGTTAGCGAGTCTAAAAAAAATTTCAAGTATTGCCAACCACGTTTCTCAGTAAAATAATTAAGCTTTGCGTTATTTGGGCATGGATCAGGATTATAGTGGAATAATAAAACTATATTTGCAAGAATTATGTAATTCCTTTAAAAATCACGCTACATTGTACTGCTGCCACAATAGATGGTGCTAAACGTTTTGGTTGGCGAGTCTTTTCAACTATTCGACAACAGATGGCTCTAAACGTTTTGTTTAGCGTGTTATTTCAACTACTCGACCACAGATGGCAGACATGTAATGCCAGAGGGCGTTACGTTCCTTTAAACGCAGTGGTTATTTTTTGAAATGCTTTGTTCGATCAATTACACGTTTCATTAAGGCTTGTCATCTAACGAAAATAATTATAAACAAAACATACATTTCCTTTACAGTACTATTTCATTGATTAAAAATAAATCACTCATAATATAGTGAATAAGGTACTCAAATGGTATTAATGTAGGGTTAGATTATTTTTACAAGATTATTATAAGGCATGGATAAAACGGAACGTGGAGTAGAACAAAATGGAGTAGTGCTTTAAGAGGAAACTAGACGCTCAAGATTTAAACAATAAACGTATTGTTGTTTTAGACATTTTAACCTTGACCTTATTCGGAATAATAAATCCATAGTAATTTCGGTTTTAATTTTTAAACCTTACTGTAAAAACGGAAATCCTGTACATTGTCCCGAATCGGAGGGCAGTTACTGGTCATATCATTTCATCAAAATCAGTTGAAAAGTGTAGCAGACATACACACTTTCGCAATTATAATAGTATGGATACAGTACTGCGCACAGCACAGTGGGTAAAACCTATGGTAAACCAAACATAATACCTAATACCTATCAAGACAGTCGTGACAACTTAACGTATAATCCCTTTAAATAATTTGGTCTCGATAAAATGATGTCTGTCATAAATTGAATAAATAAAACCACAATCTAAGGATAAATACCTTTTATTTAAATTTTATTGTGCATATTTCGATAAATATAAAAAAATATGGCAAAATAAAATGTAACTGAGCGTGCATTCATTTAAAATTAATTATTAAAAAAAAAACAGCGCATCGCCGGAACTTACACCCGCTACGCGACAAAGTTTGTCGCGCAACGTGAAAAATACAATAAAAAAGGGTCTACAATATAACAACAACTTTATACATAATTTAAATTTTTTTTTTCTGACAAAAATAACTTTGTCTCAACCTTTTTCGTCGATAAATCTATAAGACGGAAGCTGTTTTGTAGACTAGAATGTGATAAGGAACCCCGTGTGCAGTGTTCTATGGCTGCGTTAAAAAAAACTAATCTGTCACATCCGAAGCCATAGACAACCGTGCACGGGGATATCCCAAGCAATGAATTCAGCTTATAGGCCTATTACACTGCACTTTTTACAGGGCCCTGTAGTAAGGGTGGGCGTGGCCGCTAATTAGGGCGTCGCTTATTACACAGCAATAAGGACCAATTTAGGGACCCTCTTAATCCCTAAATCTTATTACACTACACTGATTCTTGTGTAAGGGTCCCTGTTAAAAGTGCAGTGTAATAGGCCTATTAACATTTCCCGCGCTTTGCAATTCTGACAAGTGGGCGTTGCAAAATTGCAAATGGCCGACAACGCAAAAACCGCTCAAACGCTCTTAAAATAATAATAATTATCATAACTCTTAGATCAATGTAATTAATATTAAATTACATACAATTTTTTATCTATACTAAGCAGCGGACTAGAATTTAATGGCGTCTACATAACATATATATATAAATATCGATAGGTATAAATTTATACATTTTGTATAGGCGTGTCTTTATAATATTGAAGCATGTAATAACGTTTTAGCGTAAATTATAAAAAATGGTAATAAATTAATTTACCTATGCTAGATTAATTGGTAAATTTTAATTGAATAAGTTCCTAACTAAAGAGTTAATTCCAGGTTTTGGTGCTACTTTATTTGAATACACGTTATTTTGAAAAACAATCTTTGCTCCACATTCTTTAATATTATAAAGACAAGTAATATTGAGAGCCGTGTAACACTAATACGAGCTAATTTGTTCAATTTTTCGAAACAAACTTAAGCATAAATTGTACAATTACAAACAACAGTTCAAATTTACAACACGCATTTTTTGATCCATCTCGTTACAATTTCAATATAAAGTCCGTCAAACTTATCTGACCCGGTGGCCAAAATTGGAACAAATTTTTATACCTGCTAAGTGTTTTTTTAAATTTTATTTTTCATGTCTACTAGCGACGCTGTCACCGGGTCAGATAAGTTTGTGGGTACTTAAGTACATAATTAACATATCAAAATGCATCATGATAAAATAAACAAAATTATAATAAATAGCCAAGAGATGCTAAAATCAGATAAATGTAGCGAGGCCCCCATCAGATTTTAGATGGGGCCCCCACGCGATTTTTTCGAAACTGGGGAAACCTCATAAAATAAAGCCAACCAAGAAAGATCCAAATCTACAGAATTTATATAGAACGTCTTTTACGCCCTTTTTTTTGAAGGCCCCCCTTTCTACCAATCTCAGGAATTGGTAAGAGGACATAAGAATGTGTTCACAATCAATCACATATTGTACAATCTTCATGTACGCTTTAATAACACTATATTTTTAACATGATTGCTCTTTGATGTGTCAATTTTGTTTTTGTCATTTCACGAGCAAAGTATATATGAACTTTCCCACATTTACTATTAAGGACTTCCTCACACTGGCGTCTAGCTGAAAATACGTTGCATCAAGAAATTGTTTGTCTCACTGAAACACGCTTTAAAAAGCCAGTGTGATAAGCCCCATTATAGATATTAAGCTAACCTGTATTTGAACTCTTTCTCAGTAAGTACACCTAAAAATTTAACTCCTAATAGTTTAAGATTAAACTGAGCATTGATATGTGAATCGGTTAGTATCGACGCAATCCGGCCAATGCTGTATCGATTCATATTCTACTTTGCCCATATCATAACTTCACTAAGATTCATTTTTTAAAAGAAACACGCTTCAATAGTATAAATATGCGAAGAATAACTATAAAACTCTCTTTAAAACACTTTCAATTCTATCCTCCTTATAATTTGGAACGATAACGTTTTGCGTCTTTTCTCAACCCAAGAAAAGGCTAAGGCTACTATCATTATTAAAAAGAGAAGAGTTTAGCAATATATTAAAATAAATATTTATTTTCACGTACTATATAAATATTTGGAACATTTACATTATTCAATATTTACAATTCGAGTGAGAACCAGTTCAATCCACAGAAGATGCGATTAATGACATAAACATTAACGACTTGAAACTTTAAACCATACTATCTTGCATCTTCGATTGTCTCATCAGACCAAGAAGCAAATATTTACTGGGGACCTGATTACGCCTGCGGTTCTAAAAATCAAATACATATGTTCAAATGATTGAAAACCTCAAAAATATATAACCTTCGCTCAACGAGTTGTAGTAAATAAAATAAAGGCACCACAAAAATCGCGCACCAATAATAAATAAATACATAAAATAACATTCAGAAATTATATCATTGGCAACACCAATTAAGGGCCCCCGTAACTGTCATGCAACACCTCAAGATAATTACTTTCAAACTAGAATTAATTAATTGGACTAATTCCATTTATACAGCTCGATTTAGATTTTGTCTACGGAAAACTGACGTTTTCTATGAAGACGCATACGCAACCGTTCAATTTTACGCAGTTAAAAGGATGCGTATTGCATTTTTAAAGAAAACATGAGTTTGGTGTATAAAAGCTGAATTCCTAAGTGTAATACGTCCCTAAAAACGATTTATCTAGGGGCCCTACAGTTTAGCACGCTACAGTGAATAATAAAAGCATTTTACATAAATTAAAATAATGAGCTCGTTTAAAAAACAATAAACGCCACATTTTTATTGATACAATTCGCCCCGTATTTACACAGACCATTCAATATCATTCGAATAATAATAATTCTTGCAAATAAGCGCGTGTGAACCTTAGTTATTACTTTATTTAGCACATTTACAGGTAATGGACAATAAATAATAATTTATACAATGTCCCTAGGTTCTCGTAAGGCGTAGATAAGGCGTTTAAATGTAACAATAAAGAGAAAAATTACATGTCATATCAAAATCCAACACAATTTTGAGTCGTGGACGAGGCCCCTGGAAGGATAATAAGTTGGAAGCCCCAGTATTTAGAAAGAGTATTATGTACTTAGAAAAGAAAAGTTAGGGGCCTCCGAAAGTAGGGGACTCAGGCAGGTACTGAGTGCATATCTGTCTTGGAGTCTTAGACATACATTAAAGCAAATTCACGCGCATTCCCTTATTGGTTTAAATTAAAACTGAATTACGCTAATTGCTACAGAACCACTCCCATAGTAGTTATTTTACGGGCACAATTTGTAAGAAATATAATACAATAATACAGTTCGTTTTAGATAGGCAAGTCCGATATTATATCCTTTGCTACTTTCAATTATGAAATTGTTTAGCATCGCTAAAACTTTTTATTTTATTTAAACATTTTTAGGGTTCCGCAGTCAACAGGGAACCCTTATAGATTCGCCATGTCCGTCCGTCCACCGTCTGTAGTCTGTACGCAACTTTTCTCAGAAACTCTTAGTACTTGAAAGCTGTAATTTACATATTTTTCTTAAATTCCATAAAGAAAACTTCTATAAATATTCTAATCGAGGTGGTCTAAAATATTAATTACCTGCCGTTCTCCATTCATCCGAGTTATTTTTAAGTAATTAACTGTAACTATAAAAGTATTATAAATGTGTCACATCAAGAACAAGTTCGGAATGATTCGTAGCAAAAGCGGGGGCCTGGTGTTTTAATGGGGGCCTCGCACAGTATAGCTCAAAAACATTTATTAGCTGATTAGCTTTAGTGGCAACTCCTATCTAAAGAGATCTAAATGTTTTATTACTTAATATTTTAATTTTGAACCTTAACCATATAGGGCTAAAGCGCAAAATATGTCGCAGATATAAGGAAATACTAGATGTGATATTATACTTACCGAGTGCTGATTAAAAATGCAGTACGATTTTTAGTAACATTCCTAATCTAAATTTGCCGAAGTTAAGTTTGTAGCTTGTCGCATGTACACTTGATGTAATGAATAATGGTAATGATATTTGATACTCCTAATTCCAGAAGTGAATTTAATAACTAGTTTTTTACTTTATTTATTGCAAAAAATTTGCAATTTCACATCAAAAAGCTAAGCTATATATTACAATTATCAATACCGAGCGATTGAACAGTGCGTTGATCGAAAATCGGGGCCCTTCAATTCAATTATTTAACAGTCATGTTGGTTGTTCACTATTTATACTTCCGAGGCTCAAAACTAAAACAAGATTGGAATAAGAAAATTGTGAACGTAAATATAATATTTTAAAGTGTCACTTCTAGTATTTCTTGATATCCATGTATATTTTATTACGCTATTAACGTCCTTATCACAACGCAATAAGGTCTTAAATAGCCTACTCCCGTTTCATTCCATTACTGCTAGCAATGTAACAAGGCAAAAATATATGAAGAGATATTTTATACATAGAATTATTTTACAAAAATAACTATATTATTGGCTTTTGATAACTATGTATTTAATATTAGATATCTATTTGTAGGTTCCGCTAGCGCTATTTTGAAAAATAATCGATGGAACGAATTCATGATGTTTATATTTTTTCAAATTAACATCAGTGGAGTGATGCAGCTTAAAGTGTACAGATTTTTTTTTTAATTAAAAAAAGCCAGAGGTCACCAAGAATATCATGCTTCTCTCAAGGCTCAATTAGCCAACGTATAAATTGACAGGTCTAAAAGTATTGACAGTTGTATAATTTAGTAGCGGCATGGCATTTTAATTTTGGTGATTTCTGTTTTTTTTTAAATAGTTCGATGTAAAACTAATCTTTAGCGTTGATATATTATTATTATTATTAAGCACTAGTCATACAACAATTCGCGCCGGGCTGTTTGAATTTTGATGAATAGAGTAAAATAAGCCCTCATAGCGAGGCCCCCAATAGATGGGGGCCTGTGGACCCGCAATGCTGTATCAAGAGTGCTTCATAGTTACCCATTTTTTTTTATTCGACTACCTTATGCAGTCGTATTTTGTACATTAAGTATTATTATTTCCTTAATTACTGTGATTTGTGATGATATTTTCATGTGTATTTTTAACTAATATTTTTATTTAATATTACCACAAACAGTTTCAAAATACATTAGATGAAATATTTGTCATGCATTTGTTATTCCGATATTTGATTATGACTAAGATTATAACCCATTAATTGGTTAAGTCTTAACAGCTGTGGGAGTTCATGTATGATATTACCAATCTCCTCATTTGAAACATATGTATACAGTTTATCTTAGTATAATAACTACGATCTAGCTGGATTGGGGCTGGAGTGTTAATTGGATCTGGGAAACCACCAATTAAGTCGTAATAAGATACAATTTAACCAATTAATTTATGCTGCGATTCAATGATAAGTTAACCAATTAATTGGATATACTAGCGTATTCTGGTCTCGACTAATATATATTTAACCAATTAATGGGTACTGCCATCCAATGAGGATTAAACCAATTATTTTGATACAGTTAACACATTTAACCATTTAATAAGAGTTGCAACCCAATGAAAAATTACACTAGATTATCTCTCGTCCGGTCTCAATACAAAATGTATCTGTTATCTGTCTACAAGTTATAAATTAACATATTATAATACTTTGTCAAAAATTATATGGTCTCTTTTGACAAATAACAATATCGCTAAGTATCTTACCGCCAGATATATTGAATATGGAAACCCGATAAAACATGTTTACCTATTAATTTGATATTGCGTGGTATTCAAATATCGGAATTAATCAATTAACTGGATATATACAAAGGTATTCAGATCTCAGCTAACGCATTACCCAATTAATTGGACATATAAGAGTATTCAGATATCGGCATTAATCAATTCATTGGATATACCAGGGTATCCAGATATCGGCATTAATCAATTAATTGGATATATACAAGGGTATTCAGATCTCAGCTAACGCATTACCCAATTAATTGGACTTATCAGAGTATTCAGATATCGGCATTAATCAATTCATTGGATATACCAGGGTATTCAGATATCGGTATTTATCAATTAATTGGATATATACAAGGGTATTCAGATCTCAGCTAACGCATTACCCAATTAATTGGACATATCAGAGTATTCAGATATCGGCATTAATCAATTCATTGGATATACCAGGGTATCCAGACATCGGCATTAATCAATTAATTGGATATATACAAGGTTATTCAGATCTCAGCTCACGCATTACCAAATTAATTGGATATATACAAGGTTATTCAGATCTCAGCTAACGCATTAATCAATTCATTGGATATACCAGGGTATCTAGATATCGGCATTAATCAATTCATTGGATATACCAGGGTATTCAGATATCGACATTAATCAATTAATTGGATATATACTAGGGTATTCAGATCTTGGCTTCCACATTAACGAATTAATTGGATATACTATAGAGTATAATATAACGAGTTGGTCTCGTCCGTGCGAGACACATACATGCGTCTTTCGAACGTCAAGAGTTACTTGTTCTGACGTCACAGCCGTTGTCCTGTTCCTGGGGAACAGATATTAAACACTGTTAGTACTTATTTCAACCTAATATCCATTCATTGAGAACGACTTTCCTCTCAGAATGAGAAGTGTTTGGCCAAAGTCCACCACCCTGACTAAGTGGCAGACTTGAGACCACCTTTGAGAACATGAATAACTTTCTGGCATGCAGGTTGTCTTTCACCATTATAGCAGGTGGATGTGGACATAAGTCGTGTCGTAATTTACAAGGGGTAAGGGTGGCTTTGTATTTATTTCTACAGCAGGGGAAATACTGATGGTACTGCCTGACTTTCCTTAACCACGTACCCGCTTTGCAGCTTAGAATACAATACGGCGACACTCTTCCTCTTTACCCACTTTCCCTCTGCATCTTTCTTAATTTTAAGATATAGTTTTTACCATTTTTGGAATTATGTTTTGTACTGTTAGGCGTAGATTACCTGGGAATATGGGGAGGGGGAATGTTGCGTTCATTTCTCACCAACTTAGTAGTTCCACTTTATTGTACTCCCTCGCCGCTAGGGGTCGGAAGCGGAGCGTGCGAGCGCAGGGGGAGGGGGGAGCCCTTTACCCACACGCCCATAAACTTAGGCGATTAACTGGGTAAGTATTAGGGCGCTTTTCCTGGTATCTACTTATTATTATCAGGCACTCAACCACGGGCCACGAAGATGGCATTGCATACTGGTACCTTACTGATAACCTGGGTATGTGGGGAGGGGGAGTGTCGCGTCCAGTACTCACCAACAGCGCTGTACACCGGCGCGGGTAGCTCCTCCTTGTTGTGCTCCCTCGCCGCTAGGGGTCGGAAGCGGCACACGCGAACGCGTGCATACTGGTGCCTCAGTGATAACCTGGGTATGTGGGGGGGGGGGAAGTCGCGTCCAGTACTCACCAACAGCGCTGTACACCGGCGCGGGTAGCTCCTCCTTGTTGTGCTCCCTCGCCGCTAGGGGTCGGAAGCGGCACACGCGAACGCGTGCATACTGGTGCCTCAGTGATAACCTGGGTATGTGGGGGGGGGGGAAGTCGCGTCCAGTACTCACCAACAGCGCTGTACACCGGCGCGGGTAGCTCCTCCTTGTTGTGCTCCCTCGCCGCTAGGGGTCGGAAGCGGCACACGCGAACGCGTGCATACTGGTGCCTCAGTGATAACCTGGGTATGTGGGGGGGGGGGAAGTCGCGTCCAGTACTCACCAACAGCGCTGTACACCGGCGCGGGTAGCTCCTCCTTGTTGTGCTCCCTCGCCGCTAGGGGTCGGAAGCGGCACACGCGAACGCGTGCATACTGGTGCCTCAGTGATAACCTGGGTATGTGGGGGGGGGGGAAGTCGCGTCCAGTACTCACCAACAGCGCTGTACACCGGCGCGGGTAGCTCCTCCTTGTTGTGCTCCCTCGCCGCTAGGGGTCGGAAGCGGCACACGCGAACGCGTGCATACTGGTGCCTCAGTGATAACCTGGGTATGTGGGGGGGGGGGGGAAGTCGCGTCCAGTACTCACCAACAGCGCTGTACACCGGCGCGGGTAGCTCCTCCTTGTTGTGCTCCCTCGCCGCTAGGGGTCGGAAGCGGCACACGCGAACGCGTGCATACTGGTGCCTCAGTGATAACCTGGGTATGTGGGGGGGGGGGAAGTCGCGTCCAGTACTCACCAACAGCGCTGTACACCGGCGCGGGTAGCTCCTCCTTGTTGTGCTCCCTCGCCGCTAGGGGTCGGAAGCGGCACACGCGGGCACGTGCACACTGGTGCCTCAGTGATAACCTGGGTATGTGGGGAGGGGGAGTGTCGCGTCCAGTACTCACCAACAGCGCTGTACACCGGCGCGGGTAGCTCCTCCTTGTTGTGCTCCTTCGCCGCTAGGGGTCGGAAGCGGCACACGCGGGCACGTGCATACTGGTGCCTCAGTGGTAACCTGGGTATGTGGGGAGGGGGAGTGTCGCGTCCAGTACTCACCAACAGCGCTGTACACCGGCGCGGGTAGCTCCTCCTTGTTGTGCTCCCTCGCCGCTAGGGGTCGGAAGCGGCACACGCGAACGCGTGCATACTGGTGCCTCAGTGATAACCTGGGTATGTGGGGGGGGGGGAAGTCGCGTCCAGTACTCACCAACAGCGCTGTACACCGGCGCGGGTAGCTCCTCCTTGTTGTGCTCCCTCGCCGCTAGGGGTCGGAAGCGGCACACGCGGGCACGTGCACACTGGTGCCTCAGTGATAACCTGGGTATGTGGGGAGGGGGAGTGTCGCGTCCAGTACTCACCAACAGCGCTGTACACCGGCGCGGGTAGCTCCTCCTTGTTGTGCTCCCTCGCCGCTAGGGGTCGGAAGCGGCACACGCGGGCACGTGCACACTGGTGCCTCAGTGATAACCTGGGTATGTGGGGAGGGGGAGTGTCGCGTCCAGTACTCACCAACAGCGCTGTACACCGGCGCGGGTAGCTCCTCCTTGTTGTGCTCCCTCGCCGCTAGGGGTCGGAAGCGGCACACGCGGGCACGTGCATACTGGTGCCTCAGTGGTAACCTGGGTATGTGGGGAGGGGGAGTGTCGCGTCCAGTACTCACCAACAGCGCTGTACACCGGCGCGGGTAGCTCCTCCTTGTTGTGCTCCCTCGCCGCTAGGGGTCGGAAGCGGCACACGCGAACGCGTGCATACTGGTGCCTCAGTGATAACCTGGGTATGTGGGGGGGGGGAAGTCGCGTCCAGTACTCACCAACAGCGCTGTACACCGGCGCGGGTAGCTCCTCCTTGTTGTGCTCCCTCGCCGCTAGGGGTCGGAAGCGGCACACGCGAACGCGTGCATACTGGTGCCTCAGTGATAACCTGGGTATGTGGGGGGGGGGGAAGTCGCGTCCAGTACTCACCAACAGCGCTGTACACCGGCGCGGGTAGCTCCTCCTTGTTGTGCTCCCTCGCCGCTAGGGGTCGGAAGCGGCACACGCGGGCACGTGCACACTGGTGCCTCAGTGATAACCTGGGTATGTGGGGAGGGGGAGTGTCGCGTCCAGTACTCACCAACAGCGCTGTACACCGGCGCGGGTAGCTCCTCCTTGTTGTGCTCCCTCGCCGCTAGGGGTCGGAAGCGGCACACGCGGGCACGTGCATACTGGTGCCTCAGTGGTAACCTGGGTATGTGGGGAGGGGGAGTGTCGCGTCCAGTACTCACCAACAGCGCTGTACACCGGCGCGGGTAGCTCCTCCTTGTTGTGCTCCCTCGCCGCTAGGGGTCGGAAGCGGCACACGCGAACGCGTGCATACTGGTGCCTCAGTGATAACCTGGGTATGTGGGGGGGGGGGAAGTCGCGTCCAGTACTCACCAACAGCGCTGTACACCGGCGCGGGTAGCTCCTCCTTGTTGTGCTCCCTCGCCGCTAGGGGTCGGAAGCGGCACACGCGAACGCGTGCATACTGGTGCCTCAGTGATAACCTGGGTATGTGGGGGGGGGGGAAGTCGCGTCCAGTACTCACCAACAGCGCTGTACACCGGCGCGGGTAGCTCCTCCTTGTTGTGCTCCCTCGCCGCTAGGGGTCGGAAGCGGCACACGCGAACGCGTGCATACTGGTGCCTCAGTGATAACCTGGGTATGTGGGGGGGGGGGAAGTCGCGTCCAGTACTCACCAACAGCGCTGTACACCGGCGCGGGTAGCTCCTCCTTGTTGTGCTCCCTCGCCGCTAGGGGTCGGAAGCGGCACACGCGAACGCGTGCATACTGGTGCCTCAGTGATAACCTGGGTATGTGGGGGGGGGGGAAGTCGCGTCCAGTACTCACCAACAGCGCTGTACACCGGCGCGGGTAGCTCCTCCTTGTTGTGCTCCCTCGCCGCTAGGGGTCGGAAGCGGCACACGCGAACGCGTGCATACTGGTGCCTCAGTGATAACCTGGGTATGTGGGGGGGGGGGGAAGTCGCGTCCAGTACTCACCAACAGCGCTGTACACCGGCGCGGGTAGCTCCTCCTTGTTGTGCTCCCTCGCCGCTAGGGGTCGGAAGCGGCACACGCGAACGCGTGCATACTGGTGCCTCAGTGATAACCTGGGTATGTGGGGGGGGGGGAAGTCGCGTCCAGTACTCACCAACAGCGCTGTACACCGGCGCGGGTAGCTCCTCCTTGTTGTGCTCCCTCGCCGCTAGGGGTCGGAAGCGGCACACGCGAACGCGTGCATACTGGTGCCTCAGTGATAACCTGGGTATGTGGGGAGGGGGAGTGTCGCGTCCAGTACTCACCAACAGCGCTGTACACCGGCGCGGGTAGCTCCTCCTTGTTGTGCTCCCTCGCCGCTAGGGGTCGGAAGCGGCACACGCGAACGCGTGCATACTGGTGCCTCAGTGATAACCTGGGTATGTGGGGGGGGGGGAAGTCGCGTCCAGTACTCACCAACAGCGCTGTACACCGGCGCGGGTAGCTCCTCCTTGTTGTGCTCCCTCGCCGCTAGGGGTCGGAAGCGGCACACGCGAACGCGTGCATACTGGTGCCTCAGTGATAACCTGGGTATGTGGGGGGGGGGGAAGTCGCGTCCAGTACTCACCAACAGCGCTGTACACCGGCGCGGGTAGCTCCTCCTTGTTGTGCTCCCTCGCCGCTAGGGGTCGGAAGCGGCACACGCGAACGCGTGCATACTGGTGCCTCAGTGATAACCTGGGTATGTGGGGAGGGGGAGTGTCGCGTCCAGTACTCACCAACAGCGCTGTACACCGGCGCGGGTAGCTCCTCCTTGTTGTGCTCCCTCGCCGCTAGGGGTCGGAAGCGGCACACGCGAACGCGTGCATACTGGTGCCTCAGTGATAACCTGGGTATGTGGGGGGGGGGGGAAGTCGCGTCCAGTACTCACCAACAGCGCTGTACACCGGCGCGGGTAGCTCCTCCTTGTTGTGCTCCCTCGCCGCTAGGGGTCGGAAGCGGCACACGCGAACGCGTGCATACTGGTGCCTCAGTGATAACCTGGGTATGTGGGGGGGGGGGAAGTCGCGTCCAGTACTCACCAACAGCGCTGTACACCGGCGCGGGTAGCTCCTCCTTGTTGTGCTCCCTCGCCGCTAGGGGTCGGAAGCGGCACACGCGAACGCGTGCATACTGGTGCCTCAGTGATAACCTGGGTATGTGGGGGGGGGAGTGTCGCGTCCAGTACTCACCAACAGCGCTGTACACCGGCGCGGGTAGCTCCTCCTTGTTGTGCTCCCTCGCCGCTAGGGGTCGGAAGCGGCACACGCGAACGCGTGCATACTGGTGCCTCAGTGATAACCTGGGTATGTGGGGGGGGGGGAAGTCGCGTCCAGTACTCACCAACAGCGCTGTACACCGGCGCGGGTAGCTCCTCCTTGTTGTGCTCCCTCGCCGCTAGGGGTCGGAAGCGGCACACGCGAACGCGTGCATACTGGTGCCTCAGTGATAACCTGGGTATGTGGGGAGGGGGAGTGTCGCGTCCAGTACTCACCAACAGCGCTGTACACCGGCGCGGGTAGCTCCTCCTTGTTGTGCTCCCTCGCCGCTAGGGGTCGGAAGCGGCGCGCGCGGGCGGCGTTCTGCGCGGCGGGGGGCGCGGGGGCGGCGGGCGGCGCGGGGGGCGGGGAGCCCGAGGAGGAGGAGCCGGAGGCGGGGGGAGGGGAGGAGCCGGCCACGCCCGCGCTGCGGCACCGGCTCGCGGCGCTGCGGACACGGGACCACATCAACACCACTTGCTAATATAATATATTTATTTATTTATTAAAAAAATATCAACAAGTGAAATTAATTTAACGCATTAAAAAACTCGACTGCTCTACCTTTTTATTTTTGGAGTTTACCTCCATAAGAAGCGATTTGCATATGTAGCCTTTGGAATCTTATTCACATTTTTTATTAAAAGGGCTTTTAATAAATTTATTTGAATAAAATGTTTGAGTTTCAACATTTCTCGAACCGCTAAGTTCCATCTTATAAAACATTTTAGAACACTTGTCATTCACTCACTCGCTGACTTCACAGATTCACTCGACGATTCAAAAAGGCTTCTAATAAATTTATTTGAATAACGGTATGACATAACATTACATAAAACATTTTAGAACACTCGTCATTCACTCACTCACTCACTCACTTCACAGATTCACTCGACGATTCAAAGGGGCTTTTAATCAATTTATTTGATTAACGGTATGACATAAACATTACATAAAACATTTTAGAACACTAGTCATTCACTCATTCACTCACTTCACAGATTCACTCGAGGATTCAAAAGGACTTTTAATAAATTTATTTGAATAAAATGTTTGAGTTTCAACATTTCTCGAACCGCTAAGATATGGAACGTCCTTCCGGCTTCAGTTTTTCTATCCGCTTATAATATAGGTACCTTCAAATCAAGAGTGAATCTTCTAGGCACGCGCTCCACCTTAGGCTGTATCACTACTTCTAGCAAGTCTGATTCCAGCCAAGCGCTAAACTATAAACCTTAATAATTAATTTAACGAATTAAAAAACACGACTGCCCTGCCATATTATTTTTGGAGTTTACTTCCTTAAGAAGCGATATTTGCATATATAGCCTTTGGAATCTTATTCACATTTTTTATTAAATTATATTTTTTTGTGAATCATTGTATATTGAACTATAGTGTTATATATATTTGGAATCTACTCATCATTTTCTAGATGATGACTATATAGTTAATCTTATTATCGCATTTTTTTTTTCAATTTTGGTCTTTAATGCGGAACCATGGTCACCCCATCAATTTTTTTTTAAAATTTTACTAGCCTATGTCACCCGGATTAAGCTAGGGATTCTAACGATACCTCATTTATCAAAATCGGTTCAGGCGTATGGACTAAAAACACAGGCTGGCGTTTGTAAAGTGCAGCCCAAATAGACCGTAGTCTGCGCAAGGGCTGACAAAAAGATCGACGAAGTTATATCACTAAACTACACTTTTGCAAGGGACCCGTATATTACACTGCACTTTCTACAGGGCCCTGTGGTAAGCGTGGCCGCTGGATAGAGCGTCGCTTATTACACAGCGATAACAACCTATTTAGGGACACTTACTCCCTATATATTATTACACTACACTGATTTAAGTTAAAGGGTCCCTGTGAAAAGTGCAGTGTAATAGGCCTAATAGGCTTGCCGGTTGCTTCCATGCAACTTTGTCATCAATAAAATCATCGATAGTGTAATAACCTCGACTTAACAAATGCTGTTTAACACAGTGTTTAAATCTATGTAATGGCAAATCCAGAAACTCTTTGGGAACCATATTATAAAAGCGTACACTCGACTCCACAAAGGATTTCTGCACCTTGCGCACACGATACGACGATCTTACTAGCTTATGGCGGTTTCTAGTGTATCGATTGTGAGTATAAAGATTAATGTTATGTTAGTTTATAAACAGAACGGATGGCTCTTTTCTGCAATATATGGATTGGATATCAGCTGCTCTGCCCCACAATAAAATGCCGTACGACATGACACTGTGGAAGTGAGCAAAGTAGACAAGTTTAGACGTGACCTGACAGCAACAGCAGCCGAGCTAAGTGAAAATAGTGATCAACAGTTAGTGACCGTCCACCGACGGCTAGGCTGACCTGTTCTGTGGTTGAGCGGGGCGGTGCCGCGGCCGTGCGAACCGCAGGTTCAGTTCCCGCGCAGGGTCCAGGGCGTATTTGTCGCTCGCGTTCTGCCGCCGCCTGCGCAGCGCTGGAGGACAACGTTCAACGATAACCCAATCTCCAATACAATTCAATTTTGACGACCTCCGTGGCGCAGTGTGTAGCGCTGTTGTCTTAACGTGCGGAGGTCCCGGGTTCGATCCCCGGCAGGGTTTGGAAATTTATAATTTCTGAATGTTCCCTGGTCTGGCCTGGTGGGAGGCTTCGGCTGTGGCTAGTTACCACCCTACCGGTAAAAGACGTGCCGCCAAGCGATTTAGCGTTCCGGTACGATGCCGTGTAGAAACCGAATAGGGGTATGGGTTTAATATAACTGCCATGCCCCTAACAGGTTAGCCCGCTACCATCTTAGACTGCATCATCACTTACCATCAGGTGAGATCGCAGTCAAGGGCTAAATTGTAGTGGATAAAAAAAAATATCATTTATTTCATAGACAACATTTGTGGTCCACTATAGTGTTAGTAACAATATAAACTTAATATCTATGTTAGTACTTACAATCTTAGGTGTTAGTAACATTTTAACTTAAACTATGTTAGTACCTAATAACTAAAAGGGATTTAGTCCTCTGTGACTGCCTCGTTGGTCTAGTGGTTAGCACGTTTGACTGCGGCCGACGAGGTACCGGGTTCGAGTCCCGGGTCGGGCCATAATTAAGTATCGGGTTTTTCGGATTAGAAATTCCCAGTACTAGCCCGGAGTTAGGAAGTTGGCGGTGTTTCACCCCCGTGCCTCGGAGAGCACGTTAAGCCGTCGGTCCCGGTTATTATCACTAACATGATAATACGTTGAAGTACAGCCCGCATTGGAGCAGCGTGGTGGGTCTAAGCTCTAATTCCCCCTCTCCTATGAGAGTGGAGGCCTGTGCCCAGCAGTGGGACGTTAATGGGCTGTAGTGATGAGTTTCCCCACCAGAGGACTATCCATCTGCCCTGCTCTGCTATACAATATATAGCCAAGCCAATACAATAGGGATGATGACAACTCAATCAAATCAGCAACCTATACATTAGTTCTATTAATTACTTAACTTAATTATTTTTTTATCCACTACAAGTTGGCTGCGATCTCACCTGATGGAAAGTGATGATGCAGTCTAAGATGGTAGCGGGCTAACCTGTTAGGGGCATGGCAGTTATATTAAACCCATACTCCTATTCGGTTTCTACACGGCATCGTACCGGAACGCGTAATCGCATAGCGGCGCGTCTTTGCCGGTAGGGTGGTAACTAGCCACGGCCGAAGCCGCCAGACCAGACCAGGGAAAATTCAGAAATTATGAATTCCCAAATTGACTGCGCCACGGAGGTCGTCAAATTTAAAATCAAAAATACAAAACAAAATACAAAACGTCTTGATTTAAAATCAAAAAGCATTCTGGCTGCCTCTGAAGCAGGGTTAGCCGGAATGCTTTGAAACACCCCCACATTATTGGTATTCAAATTAAACCTGAACCCTGAAAACAATATACTCCTCATTTCAGGCAGTCGTATAAAAAGAACATTGTATAACCATTGGATTAATATTAAATAATAAAAAAAAAAAAATTTTTCTTTGGCATATACAAACTCACATACATACATACATACATGAACACTGAAAACAATATTCTCCTTTTTTCAGGCAGTCGTATAAAAAAAGTTATTCAACGTCAAAGTCAAAGTTTTTTCGGCGGTCAACGGGGACGATAAAGACAGAGTCACACTCATTCCGGCGGTCGACGAGGACGATAAAGACAGAGTCACACTCATACCGGCGGCCGACGAGGACGATTAAGACAGTCACACTCATTCCGGCGGCCGACGAGGACGATAAAGACAGAGTCACACTCATTCCGGCGGTCGACGAGGACGATAAAGACAGTCACACTCATTCCGGCGGCCGACGAGGACGATAAAGACAGAGTCACACTCATTCCGGCGGTCGACGAGGACGATAAAGACAGAGTCACACTCATTCCGGCGGTCGACGAGGACGATAAAGACAGAGTCACACTCATTCCGGCGGCCGACGAGGACGATAAAGACAGTCACACTCATTCCGGCGGCCGACAAGGACGATAAAGACAGAGTCACACTCATACCGGCGGCCGACGAGGACGATAAAGACAGTCACACTTATTCCGGCGGCCGACGAGGACGATAAAGACAGAGTCACACTCATTCCGGCGGCCGACGAGGACGATAAAGACAGAGTCACACTCATTCCGGCGGCCGACGAGGACTATAAAGACAGAGTCACACTCATTCCGGCGGTCGATGAGGACTATAAAGACAGAGTCACACTCGTTCCGGCGGTCGACGAGGACTATAAAGACGGCCTGTTCCACTAGTCCCTACCAATGTATCCCCCCTGGGGGGTAAGAGTGGAATTTTTTTCCACCTATCCCTACGATAGGGATGAGTGGAAGAAATATTTACACTTATCCCTACCGAGTGATTTTAGTCAATAATAAGTACTGTCAAGAAGAAAAATATTTATTAATACGTAAAAAGTTAAGCAGTTTAAATTAAATCATTTTTTTATTACTTGCAGTAGTTAGTGACAAATGGTATCTTAGGAAAAGTGTAATAACAATAATGATTGTTATTAAGAATTTTTTCATTTCAGAAGAATTTTTATTTTTAATTTTCTGTATATAAAACCGATTACACTATTGCAGTACACTTATTGACGTCTGGAACTTATAAACATGATGGTGATAACCAATTACGCTATCTTAAAACTATGAGGGTTTCAAACGCGCCCTGGTCTGAGATAAGCTCACAACAAACTCAGCCGGTTTCTTTTGTTATCACCATCTTACAAACATCGTAATATATTTAATAGAACTATATTTAGCAATTTGTTTAATTAGCCGCTGGGACAATTCATTCTCATGCTTTTTAAATAATCCTTTAAATTGTAATAGGATTTTTTATTTCGTGTATGTTTTATAAACACAAAACCTAAAAATCAAAAACGAATCTTAAGTGCAAAATGTACCATTTCCCTCTCGTAATTTTTCTAAACAGTGTCCAACGTTGATTCCACCCCTTATTAACTGGAGTTGTATATGTTGTATAACATAGTCTCTTAATTTATATTTATTTTCTCTTTTTTTGAAATTTCTTATAACGAATTTATTTAGCTTTAATTTTAAGAGTCACACTCATTTCGGCGGTCGAAGAGGACGATAAAGACAGAGTCACACTCATTCCGGCGGGCGACGACGACGATAAAGACAGAATCACACTCATTCCGGTGGTCGGCGAGGACGCTAAAGACAGAGTCACACTCATTCCGGCGGTCGACGAGGACGATAAAGACAGAGTCACATTCATTCCGGCGGTCGACGACGACTATAAAGACAGAGTCACACTCATTCCGGCGGTCGATGAGGCCTTTAAAGACAGAGTCACACTCACTCCGGCGGTCGACGAGGACTATAAAGACAGGGTCACACTCACCAGGCGTGAGGTCAGCGGGGTCGTGCGTCAGGGGCCCGTCCCCGCTCCGATAAAGACAGAGTCACACTCATTCCGGCGGTCGGCGAGGACTATAAAGACAGAGTCACACCCATTCCGGCGGCCGACGAGTCCTATAAAGGCAGGGTCACACTCACCGGGCGTGAGGTCAGCGGGGTCGTGCGTCAGGGGCCCGTCCCCGCTCCGATAAAGACAGAGTCACACTCATTCCGGCGGTCGGCGAGGACTATAAAGACAGAGTCACACCCATTCCGGCGGCCGACGAGTCCTATAAAGGCAGGGTCACACTCACCGGGCGTGAGGTCAGCGGGGTCGTGCGTCAGGGGCCCGTCCCCGCTCCGATAAAGACAGAGTCACACTCACTCCGGCGGTCGACGAGTCCTATAAAGGCAGGGTCACACTCACCGGGCGTGAGGTCAGCGGGGTCGTGCGTCAGGGGCCCGTCCCCGCTCCGATAAAGACAGAGTCACACCCACTCCGGCGGTCGACGAGTCCTATAAAGGCAGGGTCACACTCACCGGGCGTGAGGTCAGCGGGGTCGTGCGTCAGGGGCCCGTCCCCGCTCCGATAAAGACAGAGTCACACTCACTCCGGCGGCCGACGAGTCCTATAAAGGCAGGGTCACACTCACCGGGCGTGAGGTCAGCGGGGTCGTGCGTCAGGGGCCCGTCCCCGCTCCGATAAAGACAGAGTCACACTCACTCCGGCGGTCGACGAGTCCTATAAAGGCAGGGTCACACTCACCGGGCGTGAGGTCAGCGGGGTCGTGCGTCAGGGGCCCGTCCCCGCTCCACGAGGCGCACTTGGCGAGGCGGTGCTCCGCCGGGGTCGCGGAGCCCGAGCCCGGGGTCGCTACCGGGATGCGCGACCCGCTGGTGGACGACCGCTGCAGAAGCGTTAAAAAAAAATTTTTTTTTTTTTTTTTTTTGTTAAAAATATTAAAAAATCATTTTTAAATGGACGGCGTGTAATTTTTGTAATTATAATTTAGATTTTGATTTATTTATTACTTTTAATTGAAATAAATGTACAGTAAACCATCAATAGGTTGCAAAAACCACAGAATTTTTAAATTGGTACAATTTATTTATATACCACTAGCTAATGGCCGCGACTTCGTCTGCGCGGATCGAGTTTTCGCTGGGGAAACGTTCAAAAAATATTAAAAATGATTTTTAAATTGGGTAATTGACAACTAGTCAAATCAGCAACTTTTTTTCAAACGTCCAAACGCGCACTCAGTATGGATTTTGTATGAAATTTTAAGTTTGTACTTTGATGACGTCACCATCAAAGTTCGACGCACTTTTTTTACCTTAATCGATAGTTTAAAATGGTTATTCAAAATAAAACTAGCAGGGGACGTGGATATTACGACTTTTGGAAGATCCTTTATTTAATAATCACAAAAAAACAATATATTTCACTAGTAGTCAAATACCCAATTGGTACAATCTTACTAATATTATAAATGCGAAAGTTTGGATGGATGTATGGATGTTTGTTACTCAATCAGGCCCCAACGGCTGAACGGATCTGGCTGAAATTTGGCACAGAGATAGATTATAGTCTGGAATAGCACATAGGCGAAGTCGAAGACGAAGTCGCGGGCATTCGCTAGTTTATTTATATACCACTAGCTAATGCCCGCGACTTCGTCTGCGTGGATCGAGACTGTTTTGGTTCCCGTGGGAACCCCTTAATTTTCCGGGATAAAAAGTAGTCACGATGCAAAACTAGCATTAAAAAGGTCTCAGACATCATGTCAGAGGATAACTGAGTGCGAAACAAAACAAAAAATGGTGCAAGCTTTTTTCGTCCGCCATATTGAATATAGTGTGACGTCATTTTATTTTGCGTATTCTTCTCAGAAACCAGCTGTTGCGGATTGCGTGTAGTTGTGAGTTGGAGCAGAATTGATACACACAGACTCGGTGTTAATATGGCAATATATGTAAAGTTTAATTCTAATCTTATATACTAAGAAAGTAGGTACATTGGAGTGGGGAGAACCCTTGTACTTATGTAGTGTCGAATATATTTTTTATTTATGAACTGAGTATAAATAAAAATAAAAACTAAATATAATCAAATTGTAATAAAAAAAATTATAACCTAGTTTATATGGTCACGTATTGCTAAGTGCCATACCAGCTCTCGAATTTAGAGTCCTAGAGTTAGGATAGATCAAGGACACCAATAAACGGTTTTTTGAACGCACTTACATCTTTCAAGCTCTGAGATCCATCTCCGCCTCCAGCCTCACGTCTTAAAACTGACGTACTCCTGAAAGAGACAATCTTCAGTGAGTTATCTACAACAAAACTATAGGTAACAGGTCTTAGTGCCAAAAATTTTTTGCGAGATTTTTCCCCACGGTTCATTGCCTCATTTGGTGACAGAAAGGCTGGCTCATTTTTTGCGCAAAGGATCAGCCTGGCTGTCCAGCGCGGAAATCCAGCCAGCATTCTTGCCACCATTCCACGTGGGCATGATTTATATAGTAATTAGGTTAGGCTAGCTAGCATTAAGTTCTATTGTATTATTTTCGGTAACACTTTCCGAAGATAAATTATCACTAGATGACCATGATGATGATGATAGCCTGCGACTTCGTCCGCGAAGATTAAGATGTTTTATTTCCCGCGGGAATTTATTCATTTTCTTAAAAATGAATACGATTATTGAAGTACATCACAGATCAAGAAAGTGTCATCATCAAGTATAGTACGTCTAAATTTTCTGAACCGGAGTCAGCGTCGCTAGTGTATATAAAAAATGAAATTTAAAAAAAACAGGCATGAAATTTGTTCCAATAGGCATGATGACAGTAACCAAGAATCAATGAAATTATGAATTTATCCAATGAAATAGGATTCATGGATTATAAAAAACGTATTTATTTTTCTATTTCGAGAGAGAGTGCTATTTATTTTGATAAAATTAAACTATAAAATACAGCAGTCCGCCATAATGGATTAAACACCAAGAAGCGAATGACGTCACAATTGTTTGTTTCGAGCTACATTGGTAACAACAATAGTGACGTCACAAACGACGCCATGACACCGGCGGGCGTTTTGGCGTGAATTTTAAAATTTAAATTTCAAATGCCAATTTTATCTACCAAATTCTTATTTTTCTGCTGAAATAATATATTTTTTCGAAATAGTACATACTTCCGAACATAATCTGACCATTTTTCAAAATCAGTCATCATGCCCATTTTGACCACCGGGTCAGATAAGTTTTTGGGACTGTACCTAGTACAGAACATCCTTTTTTGAAATCGGTTCAAAAAGACTAAAATAGCTCAGGCTTGTGTCACAATACACATAAAAAAGCTATCTTTACTTTTGTTACTAGATGATACCCGCGACTTCGTCCGCATGGATTGAGTCCTTTTCGTATTCCCGCTGGAACTCTTCAATTTTTTAGGATAAAAAGCCTATGTCCTTCCCCGGAATGCGATATTATCTCTATGCAAAATTTCATCAAAATCGGTTCAAACCATGGGCCGTGAAAGCGTAGCAGACAATTACCATGTAAAGGATTACTTAAATGACAAGGACACATACCTATCTTGTATGGCGTCTAAACGGGTTCTCTCTACAGCGGGGCTTTGGCTTTTTTCCCCACTCCGCGTCGACGACCTGGAATGAGAAACCCATAATCTAAAACAGGGATTCCCAAACTATAACTAACTAACTAACAAGAGACCCCTTGTCCAAAATTAACTGATACCTCTGACCCCCATGGCCAAATTACTTTAAAATACTATCTCTAGTTTTTTTCCTATCGATACAAAATACTTACCAATTTAAAAACTTTGCGGTTGGTTAGGTGAATAAATAGACATAGAATTTAGTAAATATCAAGACTAGTGTAATTACTAATTATTAATACAAATTACGTAGAAATACATAAGTAGGTAATTATTTAAAAAAACCATTAAAATAGGGGTCGATTTTTAGACCTCGTTGATCCCCAAAATCAGTTTTCGTATATGTCGACCCCTGGGAAACCGATATCGACCCCTTGGGGTCAATATCGACCACTTTGGGAGTTCCTAATCTAAAAGATAGAAAGTTAAACCGACTTCTCGACACACTTATACGATTAGACGTCTATATCTTGAAAACTACTGAACCTATTTAAGTTGAAGTAAAAGTAAGCCAATAAAAATATAATGGTCACAATCCGATTAAAAACATATATATGTCACCGTAAGATTGTGAAAACCGTTAGATTGTAATTTATCTAGCGAAATTGTAAGCTGTCGATATATTAAAATTTAACGCATTATTTTTCGGTAGATCTATTATGTATAATAGCTCGATAGAACCTAAGTATTACCTGATTATTGATGTCGAACCCTAACCTAACATACAAGAAAGAGACAAGAAAACGTAAAGACAATGAATATTTCAAAAATTGACACTCAGAACATTAAACGGTTCACAACCATTCGACAGTTTACAATTTCGCTAGATAAATTACAATCTAACGGTTTTCACAATCTTACGGTGACATGTACAACTATGAAACTTTGTATATTTGTTTGGAAGCCGTTATAAATTATCATGTGTTTTTAGTTCAGTTCCAATAATATAACATAAGATACACACGTGTCGAATTGATAACCTCCTTTTTTGAAGTCGGTTAAAAAATAGTCAAATCGGCAACGCTCCAACAAACCGACACACTTTCGCTCGTATAATATTAGCATGATAATATCTTATATATCACATATCTTAGCGGTTCGAAAAATGTTAAAAACTTGAACTGATTTTATTCAATTTTTTTTTCTATTTTTGAGTACCAATTACCTGGGGTGAGTAAGTAATTTTTCTTTAAACTAAGCTTATAATTATCTTATGTGCTAAGAAATTGTCCAATGACGTATCGTAGTCTTTATTGTTGCTAATAGACACTTTGTTCATGTGTTCTTAAATTTTATTCAAATAAATTTATTAAACGTCCTTTTGAATCGTCGAGTGAACCTGTGAAGTGAGTGAGTGAATGAATGACAAGCGTTCTAAAATGTTTTATGCAATGTTTATGTCGTACCGTTATTCAAATAAATTTATTAAAAGCCCTTTTGAATCGTCGAGTGAATCTGTGAAGTGAGTGAGTGAGTGAGTGAGTGAGTGAATGACAAGTGTTCTCAAATGTTTTATGCAATGTTTATGTCGTACCGTTATTCAAATAAATTTATTAAAAGCCCTTTTGAATCGTCGAGTGAATCTGTGAAGTGAGTTAGTGAGTGAATGACAAGTGTTCTAAAATGTTTATGTCGTACCGTTATTCAAATAAATTTATTAAAAGCCCTTTTGAATCGTCGAGTGAATCTGATGAAGTGAGCGAGTGAGTGAATGACGTGTGTTCTAAAATGGTTTATGTAATGTTTATGTCGTACCGTTTGTCCCGGTGGTGTTCCGTCGCGTCGTAGTAAACGGATGCGTCCTCGTGGTTGAGCCGCGCCTCCCCCGCACCCGCTCCGCTCACCACCGAGTGGATCTTCACTGAAACCGGATTGAGACAAATGTAAACATCAAATCTTCTTAAACGGAGAAGTTGGTTTATGTAGGACTTGTACCTAGAGGCGAAGCGGTGACTGCGTGCAAACGTACATATCTATACTAATATTATAAATGCGAAAGTTTGGATGGATGTATGGATGTGTGGATGTATGGATGTTTGTTACTCAATCACGTCCCAACAGCTGAAGGGATCTGGCTGAAATTTGGCACAGAGATATATTATAGTCTGGAGTAGCACATAGGCTACTTTTAATCCCGGAAAATTAAGGAGTTCCCGCGGGAACCAGAAACCCTCGATCCACGCAGACGAAGTCGCGGGCATTAGCTAGTAAAGAATAAAGAATATAGAGCGTATCCCCCGTGGTGGTATGTACGGACACCGTGATCCTGGAGGCTTACCATGCGCTCAACGAAATATCTCACGACGAGAGAGAGAGATGTTGTCGATGAAAAATGGTCCGCATGCGAGGGTTTGTAGAGAATAATAATAATTATAATCTTTTATCAAAAGGTACAAACCTAATGCAATTAAAAAAAAAAAAATACAAAAAAAATAAAAAAAAATTACGAATTGTACAGCGCTTATTAAGATCCGTCCGCAGAGGGAAGGCTACCTGACCTACCTATTAAAAGGCACAAACCCAATGCAATTAAAAAAAAACAAAAAAAAAAAAATTGTGTTAGTAAGATGGAATCGAATTGTACAGCGCTTATTAAGATCCGTCCGCAGAGGGAAGGCTACCTGACCTACCTATTAAAAGGCACAAACCCAATGCAATAAAAAAAAAAAAAAAAACAAAAAAAAAAAAAATTGTGTTAGTAAGATGGAATTGAATTGTACAGCGCTTATTAAGATCCGTCCGCAGAGGGAAGGCTACCTGACCTACCTATTAAAAGGCACAAACCCAATGCAATTAAAAAAAAAAAAACAAAAAAAAAAAATTGTGTTAGTAAGATGGAATCGAATTGTACAGCGCTTATTAAGATCCGTCCGCAGAGGGAAGGCTACCTGACCTACCTATTAAAAGGCACAAACCCAATGCAATTAAAAAAAAAAAAAAAAATTGTGTTAGTAAGATGGAATCGAATTGTACAGCGCTTATTAAGATCCGTCCGCAGAGGGAAGGCTACCTGACCTACCTATTAAAAGGCACAAACCCAATGCAATTAAAAAAAAAAAAAAAATTACGAATTGTACAGCGCTTATTAAGATCCGTCCGCAGAGGGAAGGCTACCTGACCTACCTATTAAAAGGCACAAACCCAATGCAATTAAAAAAAAAAAAAAAAAACAAAAAAAAAAAATTGTGTTAGTAAGATGGAATCGAATTGTACAGCGCTTATTAAGATCCGCCCGCAGAGGGAAGGCTACCTGACCTACCTATTAAAAGGCACAAACCCAATGCAATTAAAAAAAAAAAAAAAAAACAAAAAAAAAAAAATTGTGTTAGTAAGATGGAATCGAATTGTACAGCGCTTATTAAGATCCGTCCGCAGAGGGAAGGCTACCTGACCTACCTATTAAAAAGCACAAACCCAATGCCATTAAAAAAAAAAAAAAAAAAAAAAAAAATTGTGTTAGTAAGATGCAATCGAATTGTACAGCGCTTATTAAGATCCGTCCGCAGAGGGAAGGCTACCTGACCTACCTATTAAAAGGCACAAACCCAATGCAATTAAAAAAAAAAAAAAAAAAATTGTGTTAGTAAGATGGAATCGAATTGTACAGCGCTTATTAAGATCCGTCCGCAGAGGGAAGGCTACCTGACCTACCTATTAAAAGGCACAAACCCAATGCAATTAAAAAAAAAAAAAAATTACGAATTGTACAGCGCTTATTAAGATCCGTCCGCAGAGGGAAGGCTACCTGACCTACCTATTAAAAGGCACAAACCCAATGCAATTAAAAAAAAAAAAAACAAAAAAAAAAAATTGTGTTAGTAAGATGGAATCGAATTGTACAGCGCTTATTAAGATCCGCCCGCAGAGGGAAGGCTACCTGACCTACCTATTAAAAGGCACAAACCCAATGCAATTAAAAAAAAAAAAAAAAAATTGTGTTAGTAAGATGGAATCGAATTGTACAGCGCTTATTAAGATCCGTCCGCAGAGGGAAGGCTACCTGACCTACCTATTAAAAGGCACAAACCCAATGCAATTAAAAAAAAAAAAAATATTACGAATTGTACAGCGCTTATTAAGATCCGTCCGCAGAGGGAAGGCTACCTGACCTACCTATTAAAAGGCACAAACCCAATGCAATTAAAAAAAAAAAAAAACAAAAAAAAAAAAATTGTGTTAGTAAGATGGAATCGAATTGTACAGCGCTTATTAAGATCCGTCCGCAGAGGGAAGGCTACCTGACCTACCTATTAAAAGGCACAAACCCAATGCAATTAAAAAAAAAAAAAAAAAAAAAAAAAAAATTGTGTTAGTAAGATGGAATCGAATTGTACAGCGCTTATTAAGATCCGTCCGCAGAGGGAAGGCTACCTGACCTACCTATTAAAAGGCACAAACCCAATGCAATTAAAAAAAAAAAAAAAAAATTGTGTTAGTAAGATGGAATCGAATTGTACAGCGCTTATTAAGATCCGTCCGCAGAGGGAAGGCTACCTGACCTACCTATTAAAAGGCACAAACCCAATGCAATTAAAAAAAAACAAAAAAAAAAAAAATTGTGTTAGTAAGATGGAATCGAATTGTACAGCGCTTATTAAGATCCGTCCGCAGAGGGAAGGCTACCTGACCTACCTATTAAAAGGCACAAACCCAATGCAATTAAAAAAAAAAAAAAAAAACAAAAAAAAAAAAATTGTGTTAGTAAGATGGAATCGAATTGTACAGCGCTTATTAAGATCCGTCCGCAGAGGGAAGGCTACCTGACCTACCTATTAAAAGGCACAAACCCAATGCAATTAAAAAAAAAAAATAAAACAAAAAAAAAAAATTGTGTTAGTAAGATGGAATCGAATTGTACAGCGCTTATTAAGATCCGTCCGCAGAGGGAAGGCTACCTGACCTACCTATTAAAAGGCACAAACCCAATGCAATTTAAAAAAAAAAAAAACAAAAGAAAAAAAAAAATTGTGTTAGTAAGATGGAATCGAATTGTACAGCGCTTATTAAGATCCGTCCGCAGAGGGAAGGCTACCTGACCTACCTATTAAAAGGCACAAACCCAATGCAATTAAAAAAAAAAAAAACAAAAGAAAAAAAAAAAATTGTGTTAGTAAGATGGAATCGAATTGTACAGCGCTTATTAAGATCCGTCCGCAGAGGGAAGGCTACCTGACCTACCTATTAAAAGGCACAAACCCAATGCAATTAAAAAAAAAAAAAAACAAAAGAAAAAAAAAAAATTGTGTTAGTAAGATGGAATCGAATTGTACAGCGCTTATTAAGATCCGTCCGCAGAGGGAAGGCTACCTGACCTACCTATTAAAAGGCACAAACCCAATGCAATTTAAAAAAAAAAAAAACAAAAGAAAAAAAAAAAATTGTGTTAGTAAGATGGAATCGAATTGTACAGCGCTTATTAAGATCCGTCCGCAGAGGGAAGGCTACCTGACCTACCTATTAAAAGGCACAAACCCAATGCAATTAAAAAAAAAAAAAAACAAAAGAAAAAAAAAAAATTGTGTTAGTAAGATGGAATCGAATTGTACAGCGCTTATTAAGATCCGTCCGCAGAGGGAAGGCTACCTGACCTACCTATTAAAAGGCACAAACCCAATGCAATTAAAAAAAAAAAAAAAACAAAAGAAAAAAAAAAAATTGTGTTAGTAAGATGGAATCGAATTGTACAGCGCTTATTAAGATCCGTCCGCAGAGGGAAGGCTACCTGACCTACCTATTAAAAGGCACAAACCCAATGCAATTAAAAAAAAAAAAAAAAACAAAAGAAAAAAAAAAATTGTGTTAGTAAGATGGAATCGAATTGTACAGCGCTTATTAAGATCCGTCCGCAGAGGGAAGGCTACCTGACCTACCTATTAAAAGGCACAAACCCAATGCAATTAAAAAAAAAAAAAAAACAAAAGAAAAAAAAATAATTGTGTTAGTAAGATGGAATCGAATTGTACAGCGCTTATTAAGATCCGTCCGCAGAGGGAAGGCTACCTGACCTACCTATTAAAAGGCACAAACCCAATGCAATTAAAAAAAAAAAAAAAACAAAAGAAAAAAAAAAATTGTGTTAGTAAGATGGAATCGAATTGTACAGCGCTTATTAAGATCCGTCCGCAGAGGGAAGGCTACCTGACCTACCTATTAAAAGGCACAAACCCAATGCAATTAAAAAAAAAAAAAAAAACAAAAGAAAAAAAAAAAATTGTGTTAGTAAGATGGAATCGAATTGTACAGCGCTTATTAAGATCCGTCCGCAGAGGGAAGGCTACCTGACCTACCTATTAAAAGGCACAAACCCAATGCAATTAAAAAAAAAAAAAAAAACAAAAGAAAAAAAAAAAATTGTGTTAGTAAGATGGAATCGAATTGTACAGCGCTTATTAAGATCCGTCCGCAGAGGGAAGGCTACCTGACCTACCTATTAAAAGGCACAAACCCAATGCAATTAAAAAAAAAAAAAAAAAACAAAAAAAAAAAAAAAAATTGTGTTAGTAAGATGGAATCGAATTGTACAGCGCTTATTAAGATCCGTCCGCAGAGGGAAGGCTACCTGACCTACCTATTAAAAGGCACAAACCCAATGCAATTAAAAAAAAAAAAAAACAAAAGAAAAAAAAAAATTGTGTTAGTAAGATGGAATCGAATTGTACAGCGCTTATTAAGATCCGTCCGCAGAGGGAAGGCTACCTGACCTACCTATTAAAAGGCACAAACCCAATGCAATTAAAAAAAAAAAAAAAACAAAAGAGAAAAAAAAAAATTGTGTTAGTAAGATGGAATCGAATTGTACAGCGCTTATTAAGATCCGTCCGCAGAGGGAAGGCTACCTGACCTACCTATTAAAAGGCACAAACCCAATGCAATTAAAAAAAAAAAAAAAACAAAAGAAAAAAAAAAAATTGTGTTAGTAAGATGGAATCGAATTGTACAGCGCTTATTAAGATCCGTCCGCAGAGGGAAGGCTACCTGACCTACCTATTAAAAGGCACAAACCCAATGCAATTAAAAAAAAAAAAAAAACAAAAGAAAAAAAAATAATTGTGTTAGTAAGATGGAATCGAATTGTACAGCGCTTATTAAGATCCGTCCGCAGAGGGAAGGCTACCTGACCTACCTATTAAAAGGCACAAACCCAATGCAATTAAAAAAAAAAAAAAAACAAAAGAAAAAAAAAAATTGTGTTAGTAAGATGGAATCGAATTGTACAGCGCTTATTAAGATCCGTCCGCAGAGGGAAGGCTACCTGACCTACCTATTAAAAGGCACAAACCCAATGCAATTAAAAAAAAAAAAAAAACAAAAGAAAAAAAAAAAATTGTGTTAGTAAGATGGAATCGAATTGTACAGCGCTTATTAAGATCCGTCCGCAGAGGGAAGGCTACCTGACCTACCTATTAAAAGGCACAAACCCAATGCAATTAAAAAAAAAAAAAAAACAAAAGAAAAAAAAAAAATTGTGTTAGTAAGATGGAATCGAATTGTACAGCGCTTATTAAGATCCGTCCGCAGAGGGAAGGCTACCTGACCTACCTATTAAAAGGCACAAACCCAATGCAATTAAAAAAAAAAAAAAACAAAAGAAAAAAAAAAAATTGTGTTAGTAAGATGGAATCGAATTGTACAGCGCTTATTAAGATCCGTCCGCAGAGGGAAGGCTACCTGACCTACCTATTAAAAGGCACAAACCCAATGCAATTAAAAAAAAAAAAAAACAAAAGAAAAAAAAATAATTGTGTTAGTAAGATGGAATCGAATTGTACAGCGCTTATTAAGATCCGTCCGCAGAGGGAAGGCTACCTGACCTACCTATTAAAAGGCACAAACCCAATGCAATTAAAAAAAAAAAAAAAACAAAAGAAAAAAAAATAATTGTGTTAGTAAGATGGAATCGAATTGTACAGCGCTTATTAAGATCCGTCCGCAGAGGGAAGGCTACCTGAGTGCATGGGTGAGGCGTTGTCCGGGGGCCGCACGCGTATCTCCAGGCGGCTGGACACCGTGCTCTCGGGGGGAGGCTTCGGCGCGGGAGGGGGGGAGCCGCTGTTCGACGACCGGGATATGCTCTGGAAATGATTGCATATGTTGGAACGATGGAGATAGGCAAATCCACTTCAACATACATACATTCAAATAGGTACAACACTACACACTATTATTTATATATAGATGTATACTCATATTATTATTTATTATTATTTTTTATTTATTATTATTTATTATTTAAATATACCCCTCTTTTTTATATAAATATACTTATTAAAAGTGCTTCTCAATCGTCGAGTGAATCTACCGCTAGTTCGGAATATATTGCTACCTTTTTTTTTAAATTTTAAATGTGTTATACATGTCACCGTAAGATTGTAAAAACCATTAGATTAAAATCTAACTCGCAAAATTGCAAACTGTCGAAAGATTACAATTTAACGCATTATTTTTTGGCACATTGTAATCTGTTAGGTATATTAACCCGATAAAACCTAAGTACTACTACTATAATTATTATTATTATATATGTCGAACCCTAACCTAACGTACAAGAAAGACACAAGAAAACGTAAATACAAAGAATATTTCAAAAATTGACACTCGGAACATTGAACGGTTCACAATCTTTCGACAGTTTACAATTTCGCGAGTTAGATTATAATCTAACGGATTTTACAATCTTACGGTGACATATGCATTTATAATCTTACTACAATTAAAATTAATCCAACTAAGTTGTTCTTTTTTATGCAATAAACTTGTTTAATAATAAAATAATAATGTCTATGTAAGTTTATTGAAAAGGCTGAAACCGGCAAGCGGCGGAAGTATGCCTCTCTCATAGAGAGTTACATATTTGTTCCGTTTGCCGTGGAGACCCTTGGGCCGTGGAGTCTTAGTGCCAAAAAATTTTTGCGAGATATTTCACCGCGGTTAATTGCCTCATCTGGTGACAGAAGGGCTGGCTCATTTTTTGCGCAAAGGATCAGCCTGGCTGTCCAGCGCGGAAATGCAGCCAGCATTCTTGCCACCATTCCACGTGGGCATGATTTATATAGTAATTAGGTTAGGCTAGCTAGCATTAAGTTCTAGTTTATTTATCTCTATTTATTTACGTTAGTTTGCAATTTCGGCCTAATATGTATTTATTTTGTATGCGGGTGTGAGAGTAAGACATATAGGGATGACAATGAGTTATAGGCTTATTACACTGCACTTTTAAAAGGGCCCTGTAGAAAGGGTGTGCGTGGACGCTAGATTTGGCATCGCTTATTACACAGCAATAGGGATGACAATAAGGACCAAATTAGGGACCCTTACTCCCTACATCTTATTACACTACACTGATTCAGGTGGAAGGGTCCCTTGAAAAAGTGTATTGTAATAAGCCTATAAGATATATAGAGATGACAATGAGTAATAGGCTCATTACACTGCACTTATAAAAGGGCCCTGCGGAAAGGGTGGGCGTGGACGCTAGATTTGGCATCGCTTATTACACAGCAATAAGGACCAATTTAGGGACCCTTACTCCCTACATCTTATTACACTACACTGATTCAGGTGGAAGGGTCCCTTGAAAAAGTGTAGTGTAATAAGCCTATAAGATATATAGAGATGACAATGAGCAATAGGCTTATTACACTGCACAAATAAAAGGGCCCTGACGAAAGGGTGGGCGTAGCCGCTAGTTTTGGCGTCGCTTATTACACAGCAAAAGGACCAAATTAGGGACCCTTACAACCCTACATCTTATTACACTACACAGATTCAGGTGGAAGGGTCCCTTGAAAAAGTGTAGTAGGCCCATTAGAGAGAGTCTGAGTGTGTACTGACGGGGGCGCTCCGCGCGCGCTGCCTCTGCGGCGCGGGCGGGGGCGAAGGCCCGTGCTCCCGCGCCGCCACTCCGCGCATCACGTCGAGCCGGTAACGCAGGGCGCCGCCCGAGCCGTCGTCGAACGACGCCTGCTGCAGCAGGGGGGGGCGAAGCTCCCGCACGAGGCTGCCTGCGGGCGGGACACAACGCTCAATACTCAATACTCAATATCATTTATTCAATACTAGTGGGCCCGGCAGACGTTGTCCTGCCCTATCTTCCTCGCAATTTTTACATATTTTCTCACCGTTTAAACCTTCCCGGACTACGACAAACATTTCAAAACCAAAATCAGCTAAATCTGCCCAGCAGTTCTCGAGTTTTAGCGAGACTAACGAACAGCAATTGATTTGCTGCACTGTGGGTACACTTATTGACGTTAAAAATTACTTGCTTAAAAACATCATGGTGATAATTCGTTACGGTATCTTATAACTAAAGCTACGAGGGTTCCAAACGCGCCCTGGTCTGAGAAGAGCCCACAACAAACTCCGCCGGGTTTTATTTTAAATTTTTTAGTATCACCATCTCACAAATCATCTTAACTAAGGAACTATCAGAGCAATGGGCAAATTATTGCCAAGCCCCCTTGTAGTCTAAGTATTTCTTTACATGGTTATAAGATTTTTCAATGAGTTTACGTTTTACATTAACTTTGAACTTATTCAAAGACATCTTCTGGGAGCTTATTGTAGAAGCGGACACTGTTTCTAACAAATGAATTGCTAGTTTTACTAAGCCTAGAAGCAGGCATTACATGTTTATTTTTATTTCTTGTATTGACAATCTCTTTTCTTCTTGAATTTATGAATGTGTGTATGCACGTAGACTAAATTTTCAAATATATATTGGTTGTGCACTGTCATAATATTAATTTCTTTAAATTTATCTCTTAGTGACTGTCTAGGTCCCATATTATATATGGCTATAGCTTACAACGCTATAGTCTCTCCATTTGCCGGCATATGAGGGACGAGTGGCCAAGTTGTGACGACGCAAATCAGTCAATTGCGAATGTTGTGAAACCCCTGCCATTAAGTGATTAATGGAAAGGGGTCACGACCCTCAGCAACGAAAAAATGTTTTTTCTTACTTTTTTTTTTAAATCATAGAAGACGCTTGCGCTCGACGACAATCATGCTTAATACAAAACGATAAAGAGGTCTAGGTCGGAGCGCGCTTGCCTGGAAGATGTCTACTCACTCTACTGTACTTAAGTTATATGTGGCAAGATATACATGCGCTGGAAGGGCATTCCAGATTATTTCTTTCTTTCTTTCATATCACTCACCTATGGCGGGCAGGGTCCAGCAGCGCGGTAACGCGGGCTGCAGCCGCGGGAACGCTTCAATGCCCACGTTGTGCAAACAACACTTTGAGCTCTTCGACGGCGGCGGTTTCTCTGCTACTTCTGTCTTTTCAGTCTTCTCGGGCTTTTCTACCTGTTGCAACGTTCACATCGATTCAGTTCACCGAGGCATTTTTGTTAGTACTTTTAATGTACACCACAAACGAGTATACAGGTTGAAATTTTAATGGGTTTTCTCCCGCAACAATATGATTATATCTCGGTAGAGCTTTCGATTTATTTAAAATAATTGTCTAGTCTTAGGGCGAGGCTATAATTACCATCCTATCGGACAGATGCCGTGTAGATACCGATTAGGGGTATGGGTTTAATATGTACATAACTGTTACCCCTAACGGGTCAGCCCGCTACTATTTTAGACTGCATCATCACTTATTGGATAGAAGCAGGTGTTACTTTGCGGAAGTCCATCACAATGAAGGAACCAGAAATTTAATTAGCTATAATCCGCGACAACAGGAAAATCCATGTGGTTCAGTGGTTCTCACCACACCGCAGAAATCCCCCAGAAACTACCCTCAACGTACGTTTCACTCCGATACCGGAGCATCTTCAGGAGATGTTGCCTCCACAATGCACGATTGTGAAGATTGTGCCTTCACAATTTGTGGTGAGAACCACTGTACCACGTACATTTTCCTGTTGTCGCGGATTATAGCGAATTAAATTCCTGGTTCCTGCATCATCACTTGACATCAGGTGCGATCGCAGTCAAGGGCCTATTTGAAGTGGATAAGAAAAAGCGAACCTCGAATTTTCTGACAGCGGCTGATTTTTTTTGGCGGCGAAGGCGTGCCGCCAAGCGATTACGCGTTCCGGTACGATGCCGCGTAGAAACCGAATAGGGGTTTACCTAACAGGTTAGCCCGCTACCATCTTAGACTGCATGTTTACTTACCATCAGGTGAGATCGCAGTCAAGGGCTAATAGGCCTATTATACTGCACTTTTCACAGGGACCCTTACCCTTGAATCAGTGTAGTGTAATAAGATTTAGGGAGAAAGGGTCACTATTTTGATCCTCATTGCTGTGTAATAAGCGACGCTCTAATTTGCGGCCACGCGCACCCTTACCACAGGGCCCTGTGGAAAAGGCAGAGTAATAGGCCTATAAATTGTAGTAGATAAAAAAAAAAAAAACACTATGAAGATACTGCCTCGTTGGTCTAGCGGTTAGCGTAGTCGACTGCGGATCACGAGGTCTTGGGTTGGATTCCCGGTCGGGCATAAAAATTGTTAGGTATTGGGTTTTTCAGTTATGAAATTCTCAGTGCCAGCCCGGAGTTAGGAAGTCGGCGGTGTTTCACCCCCGTGCCTCGGAGAGCACGTTAAGCCGTCGGTCCCGGTTATTATCACTAACATGATAATAGTCGTTAAAGCCCGCCAACCCGCATCGGAGCAGCGTGGTGGGTAAGCTCTAATTCCCTCTCTCCTATGAGAGTGGAGGCCTGTGCCCAGCAGTGGGACGTTAATAGGCTGTAGTGGACTATGAAGATAACATACCTTTCAAGGAACGTGCACTCACCTCATTCACTAAGTTGTGGGCGGGCGGCGCACGCGGCGGCGACAGCTGCGTGTGCGGCGTGTGCGACGTGGGCTGCGTGTGCGGCGTGGGCTGCGTGTGCGTGAGCGGCAGCTGCGTGCGCGGCGCGTTGCTGCAGCTGGACACGCCTGACGTCACCGCCCGCGTGTTGCGGTGCTCTGGCGACTGCGGACACAGGGACACTAACTGTAGCTACTATCACTTACCATCAGGTGAGATCGCAGTCAAGGGCTAACTTGTAGTGGACAAAAAAAAAACAAGTCAAATTGACAAATATTATACTTCCTGTTTCATGAGATATAATGACAAATAGTAATAATGATAACAATATATATATATAGATAGAATATATGTCACCGTAAGATTGTAAAAAGCGTTAGATTATAATGTAACTCGCGAAATTGCAAACTGTCGAAAGATTATAATTTGCATTATTTTTCGGTAAACTGCAATCTGTTAGGTATATTAACCCGTTACCCGATAGAACCTAAGCGAACCTGGTTCTTTATGCCGAACCCTAACCTAACCTACAAGACATAGACAAGAAAACGTAAATACAATGAACATTTCAAAAATTGACACTCAGAACATTGAACGGTTCACAATCTTTCGACAGTTTACAATTTCGCGAGTTAGATTATAATCTAACGGTTTTTACAATCTTACGGTGACAGATACAAGCAGGCGTTTGCTCTATGGCTCTGATAGTTCCTTAGCTAAGATGAGTAACGACATATTTATTGTTTTCTTTCTAAAAGTACTTATTTATGTATTTATTGGAATGTCTATTTAGTTTATTTATGTATATTATTATTATTTTGTATCCACCACTGCAGCCTATTAACGTCCCACTACTGGTCACAGGCCTCCACTCTCGTAGGAGAGAGGGAATTAGAGCTTACACCCACCACGCAGCTCCAATGCGGGTTGGCTGGCTTTAACGACTATTATCATGTTACTGATAATACCCGGGACCGACGGCTTAACGTGCTCTCCGAGGCACGGGGGTGAAACACCGCCAACTTCCAACTCCGGGCTGGCCTTGAGAATTTCTTAATTGAAAAACCCAATACCTAACAATTTTTTATGCCCGACCGGGAATCGAACTCAGGACCTCGTGATCCGCAGTCGACTACGCTAACCGGTAGACCAACGAGGCAGTTTAAGTTTATTATTATTTTTTACCACCTCCCTGTATCTTCTTTTTAACCCTAACGTTAAGGTTGTCTGGAAGAGATCGCTGCTTAGCGATAAGACAACCTTATTGTACCTACTTATATTTGTATTCTTGTTTGTAACATGTTGTGTATTTGTGGTGTACAATAAAGTATATACATACATACATACATGATTTGTGAAATGGTGATAATTAAAAAAAAACCCCGGCTGAGTGTGTTGTGGGCTCTTCTCAGACCAAGGCGCGTTTGGAACCCTCTTAGCAATTTTTTTATATACCGTTACCGATTATCACCATCATGTTTTATATGTAAGTAATTTTAAACGTCAATAAGTACAGTGTACCTATATTGAATAAATGATATTGAGCATTGAGTATTGAGTATTATTACCTTACGGAACACCATGATAACCAAGGAACTAGAAGTTTAATAGTAAATCTGCCAAAAATAAATTGGCGAGTGAATGAGGATTCGTGGTAAAATTACCACGGATCCTCATATCGTTCAACTTTAAACGTTAACAACAGCGTTACTGTAAAACAGAAAAGTCTAAAAACCTCCATGACTCGGGTTAAATTTTGGTCAATACTCAATACTCATGGTGGTGGATGGTGATAATTGGTTACGGTATCTTAAAACAAAAGCTAGGAGGGTTCCAAACGCGCCCTGGTCTGAGAAGAGCCCACAACAAACTCAGCTGAATTTATCAATGTGTTTATGCACGTATACTAAATTTTCAAATACATATTAGTTGTGCACTGTCATAATATTGATTTCTTTAAATTTATCTCTTAGTGACTGTCTCGTTCCCATACTATATATGGCTCGAACAGCCCTCTTCTGCAGCACAAAAACAGAATTAATATCTGCAGCATTACCCCATACTAATATACCTTATGACATAATGCTGTGAAAGTAACCAAAATAAACTAATCTCGCCGTTTCTACATCTGTCAACTGGCGAATCTTTTTAACCGCGTATGCAGCAGAACTAAGCCTGTTCGATAAGTCATTTATGTGAGTCATTGGAGTTTAGCATCTAACGTTATACCGAGAAAAACAGCGGTATCCACTAAATCTAATTCCTCATGATCAAGTTGTACAGTGGTTTTTACCTGTTTGACATTAGGTAATGTAAATTTGATACACTTTTTTCCATTGAGGAGTAGGTTATTAGCTTCAAACCACTGTACCACTTTAGTGAGAGAATTGTTTACTTCGTCAAGAGTTGTTTCGTAACGATGTATTTTAAACAAAAGAGATGTATCATCAGCAAACAATACTATCCCATGATTATCCTTGGCAAGATAAGGAAGATCGTTAATGTAAATGAGGAATAAAAAAGGTCCTAAAATTGAACCTTGTGGAACCCCCATTTTTACAATCAATCCGGAAGACCTCTGTCCATTGACGTCAACTTTTTGTATCCTATTTTCTAAATAGGATTTCATCATACCCCCCTACACCCCTAATTCCATAATGGTGCAGTTTTCTGACTAATGTTTCGTGATCAACACAATCAAAAGCCTTGGATAAATTACAGAAAACGCCGAGTGCATCACGTGACTCCTCCCAGGCTTCGAATATATTTTGAATTAACTCAACACCAGCATCGATTGTTGAGCGACACCGTGTAAGTCATTATTACAAAAATGATTATGCAATTGAATTAATATTATTTTTTCAAATATTTTACTTTAAAACTCACCACAATCAATACAATTATTAAATATTAATGTCCAATTTGACAAACTCAAATTTTTGCAACACATTCTAATTTGATTGACGGCCAAAGTTTAACAGTAACCTTAACATGTTAAATGTTCAAAAGCTGCCGCTTTAGCGATAAAAAAAATAGCAATTGCTTGATTAATTGAGTTATAATTATTTGAAAGCTAACCTTTAAAATAAAACTTAAAGCAATTCCAAGATCAAATTTAAAATAAATCATAATGGTTAGAAGTTGCATGGGATTAGGCTGCGTTTCCATCAATCATAATACTCGGGAAAACCTACCAATAACATACTACCATTATACTATATATAGCTCGATTACCACTCACTGACTCACTCACTCATTGACATAATTGTTCTCCTAGAAAGAGACAGAAAACGATACATTGATGTATGGGACATGTGTTCGAGTGCGGGAGTCGAGTAGGGAAAAATTATGACATTTCGGAAAAACAAGATGGCGGCTGACGTGATTCTTGTAACTCTTTTGTTTTTCGACCGATTTCGTTGCAATTCGCAGTGATGGAAGAAATTAGGAAACGATCTATAGAAAAAGTGGAAAAAATTGGAAAAACAAGATGGCGGCCGAGCTGTAGTGTTTTAAAATTTTTGATTTTTCGACCTCGAACCGCCGCGCCACAGATCCGAAACGACGCGGTCGAGCATAATTTTTTTTTCTATGTCCGCCTACAATTATCCTGTATTTTGACAGAATGGAGGTGGTTTTTAAAAATTCAAGATGGCGGCCGTCACGGCGGCCGTTCGGTTCGAGTTACGAAAAAAAGCAATTTTAAAATTCAAATTTCTCGCAGTTAGCAACGTCGGAGCGTTTCGACGTCTATGGGGCGATTGTGTGTACAGACTCGAGGTATGGATTGGGGAAAAAAAATTACCCCATTTCTCGGGAAAATTTCAAGATTTACCCCAAAAATTAAAAAATCGAAATACGCATTTTTTGCAAAATTCGAGTATGAGCAACCACGTGTCACACTTGTGCGAATGACATTTGGGTATTTTCGTCGCGGAGGTCTGGCAACACTAGAATTTATCAAAGAAAAAGTGATTTTCGACATGGTCTTTTTTCAAGGGCTATCATGTCGGCTGGGTGCGAGCGAGATGAACAATTGAAACGTCGTCAGGAGCGGTGTTTCCTGTAGTTCACAGGAAAATTATGAAACTATGCAAAAAGTTTCTGTGAAACGAGGTGGCGGCCATTTTGTATTCTTTTTGTGTTTTTGAAAATTTCAATCACGTCTTAGAGGCGGTTGGCAACATTTGGGAAAGTTGACATGTATGGATCGATTGTGTAACTCGACGGGCAGTATCGAGAAAAGAAAACAGTGTTGCCACATTCGGGGTAGTTTTCCAGATTTTCCCTAAAAACTTCCTCCTATAAAATTTTGTATGAAAAAATTTTTTTTCACCGATGGCTTCGTATAGAAGTCAGAAAACATAACTTGAAGAAAAATATGGTGACAGCTGATGATTGAGGATTTCGGAGACGGGTAAAGGGCACGGCCAGGGTATTGAAGATAGGTGGGGAGTGCTCGAACAAATGTCACTCGAAACCTCATCCAATTGGCAATAAGTAAAAAAAAAATTCAAAATGGTGGATTCAAGATGGCTGCCATACAAATTTCGTGAGTGTCTATCTCGGAGAGTATGAGAGATGGAAGTGTGGTTTCTTGGCAAGAGATGATTAGGACGAGGAGGTCTATTTAGCGAAATAAAAAAAAATTCAATATGGCGGAATTTTTTTTTTCATACCAAATTATATGGCGAATATTGAAGAAACTACAAGTGTTGTAGTCTGTAGTTGTACAATAGTGTTTAGTAATTGACCAAATTGTTCTCCCAGAAAGAAACAGAAAACGATACAATTATGTTAGGGAGATGTGTTCGGGTGCGGGATGGGAGTAGGGAAAAATTATGAAATTTCGGAAAAACAAGATGGCGGCTGTCACGGCGGCCGTTCGGTCTGAATTACGAAAAACTGCAATTTTAAAATTCAACTTTCTCGCAGTTGGCAACGTCGAAACGTATCGACTTTAACGGGGAGATTGTGTGCACAGACTCGAGGTATGGATTGAGGAAAAAAATTACCCCATTTCTCGGGAAAATTTCAAGATTTACTTCAAAAATTAAAAAATCGAAATACGTAGTTTTTGGAAAATTCAAGTACGAGCAACCACGTGTTTCACTTTTACGAATGACATTTGGGTATTTTCGTCGCCGATGTCTGGCAGCACTGGAATTTATCAAAGTGAAAGTGATTTTCGACATGGTATTTTTTCAGGCTGGGTGCGAGCGAGATGAAAAATTGAAACGTCATCAGGAGCGGTGTATCCTGTAGTTCATATAAAAAATTATAAAGCTATGTAAAATTTTTCTGTGAAACGAGATGGCGGCCATTTTGTATTCTTTTTGTGTTTTTGAAAATTTCAATCACGTTTTTGAGGCAGTGGGCAACATTTGGGAAAGTTGACATGTATGGATCGATTGTGTAACTCGACCAGCAGTATCCAAGAAAAATATGGGACAGCTGATGATTGAGGATTTCGGCAACGGGTCAAGAGCACGGCCAAGGTATTGAAGAGCGGTAGGGGGTGCTCGAACAAATGTCACTCGAAACCTCATCCAATTGGCGGTGAATTTAAAAAAACTTTAAAATGGTGGATTCAAAATGGCTGCTATACAAATTTCGTCAGTGTCTATCTCGGAGAGTATAAGAGATTGAAGAGACTACAAGTGTAGAACTATGTAAGATTTTGCTACGATTCCGTCTCACACACGACGAGGCTCCCTAGGATTACGAAAAAGAAACTAATATCAAAGTTTTAATAAATCAGCGCCATTTTGAAATTCTTTGTTAATTGACCGATTTCGTTCAAAATCGATATTTGGGGCTCCCTGTGATTACAGAACATAAAACTGGTATCAAAATTAAAAAAAAAACAGCGCCATTTTGAAATTCTTTGTTAATTGACCGATTTCGTTCAAAATCGATATTTAGGACTCCCTGGGGATACAAAACAGGAAACTGTTACCAAAATAAAGAAAATACAGCGCCATTTTGAAATTCTTTGTTAATTGACCGATTTCGTTCAAAATCGATACAGTAAAGACTGTGCTACTTGTAAGTCTAACCACATCCCGTGAGCTGCTTTAGCAGCTCGCGCACAGAGCGAAAAATTATACTATATATAGCTCAATTACCACTCACTCACTGACTCACTGACTCATTGACATAATTGTTCTCCTAGAAAGAGACAGAAAATGATACAATGATGTATGGGAGAAGTGTTCGAGTGCGGGAGTCGAGTAGGGAAAAATTATGACATTTCAGAAAAACAAGATGGCGGCTGACGTGATTCTTGTAACTCTTTTGTTTTCCGACCGATTTCGTTACAACTCGCAGTGATGGAAGAAATTAGGAAACGATCTAGAGAAAAAGTGGAAAAAATTTGAAAAACAAGATGGCGGCCGAGCTGTAGTGTTTTAAAATTTTTGATTTTTCGGCCTCGAACCGCGGCGCCACAGATCCGAAACGGCGTGGTCGAGCATAATTTTTTTTTCTATTCCCGCCTTCAATTATCCTGTATTTTGACAGAATGGGGGTGGTTTTTAAAAATTCAAGATGGCGGCTGTCACGGCGGCCGTTCGGTTTGAATTACGAAAAAATGCAATTTTAAAATTCAAATTTCTCGCAGTTGGCAACGTCGGAGCGTTTCGACTTCTAGGGGGCGATTGTGTGTACAGACGCGAGGTATGGATTGGGAAAATAAAATTACCCCATTTCTAGGGAAATTTTCAAGATTTACCCCAAAAATAAAAAAAACGAAATACGATATTTTTTAAAAATTCGAGTACGAGCAACCACGTGTCCCACTTGTACGAATGACATTTGGGTAATTTCGTCGCCGAGGTCTGGCAACACTGGAATTTATCAAAGAAAAAGTGATTTTCGACATGGTCTTTTTTCAGGGGCTATCATTTCGGCTGGGTGCGAGCGAGATGAAAAATTGAAACGTCATCAGGAGCGGTGTATCCTGTAGTTCACAGGAAAATTATAAAACTATGTCAAATGATTCTGTGAAACGAGGTGGCGGCCATTTTGTATTCTTTTTGTGATTTTGAAAATTTCAATCACGTCTTAGAGGTGGTTGGCAACATTTGGGAAAGTTGACATGTATGGATCGATTGTGTAACTCGACGGGCAGTATCGAGAAATAAAAAGAGTGTTGCCACATTCGGGGTAGTTTTCAAGATTTTCCCTAAAAACTTCCTCCTGTAAAATTTTGTATGAAATTTTTTTTTTCCACTTATGGCTTCGTATGGAAGTCAGAAAATATAACGTGAAGAAAAATATGGAGACACCTGATGATTGAGGATTCGGAGACGGGTGAAGAGCTCGGCCAAGGTATTGAAGATAGGCGGGGGTTGCTCGAACAAATGTCACTCGAAACCTCGTCCAATTGGCGATGAGTTTTAAAAAACTCAAAAATGGTGGATTCAAGATGGCTGCCATACAAATTTCGTTAGTGTCTATCTCGGAGAGTATGAGAGCTGGAAGTGTGGTTTCTTGGCAACAGATGATCAGGACGAGGAGGCCTATTTAGCGAAATGAAAAAAAAATCAAGATGGCCGAATATTTTTTTTCATACCAAATTATATGGCGAATATTGAAGAGACTACAAGTGAAGTAGTAGTGTGTAGTAATTGACGTAACTGTTCTCCTAGAAAGAAACAGAAAAAGATCTAATGGTGTATTCGAGATGTGTTCGGGAGCGGGATGGGGGTAGGGAAAAATTATGACATTTCAGAAAAACAAAATGGCGGCCGACGTGATTCTTGCAACTCTTTTGTTTTCCAACCGATTCCGTTACAACTCGCAGTGAATGAAGAAATTAGGAAACGATAAATAGAAAAAGTGGAAAAAATTGGAAAAACAAGATGGCGGCCGACCTGTAGTGTTTTAAAATTTTTGATTTTTCGACCTCGAACCGCTGCGCCACAGATCCGAAACGGCGTGGTCGAGCATAATGTTTTTTTTATTTTTCCCGTACAATTATCCTGTGTTTTGACAGGATGGGAGTAGTTTTTAAAAATTCAAAATGGCGGCTGTCGCGGCAGCCGTTCGGTTTGAGTAACGAAAAAACGTAATTTTAAAATTCAAATTTCTCACAGTTGGCACCGTCGGAGCATTTCGACTTCTACGGGGAGATTGTTTGCACAGACTCGAGCTGTTATGGATTGGGTAATAAAAATTACCCCATTTCTCGGGAAATTTTCAAGATTTACCCCAAAAATAAAAAAATCGAAATACGTATTTTTTTTTTATTCGAGTACGAGAGACTACGTGTCGCACTTGTACGGATGAAATTTGGGTATTTTCGTCGCCGAGGTCTGGCAACACTGGAATTTATCAAAGGAAAAGTGATGATCGACATGGTCTATTTTCAGGGGCGATCATTTCGGCTGGGTGCGAGCGACATGAAAAATTTAAACGTCATCAGGAGCGGTATATCCTTCAATTCACGGGAAAATTATAAAACTATGCAAATGTTTCTGTGAAACGAGGTGGCGGCCATTTTGTATTCTTGTGATGTTTTTGAAAATTTAAATCACGTTTTTGAGGCAGTGGGCAACATTTAGGAACGTTGACATGTATGGATCGATTGTGTAACTCGACCGGCAGTATCGAGATATCTAAACAGTGTTGCTGCATTTTGGGTAGTTTTCGAGATTTTCCCCAAAAATTTCCTCCTGTAAAATTTTGTATGAAAAAATTTTTTTTCACTGATAATATAGAAGGCTTCGTATAGAAGTCAGAAAATATAACTTGAAGAAAGATATGAAGACAGCTGATGATTGAGGATTTCGGAGACGGGTCAAAGGGTACGGCCAAGGTATTGAAGATAGGTGCTCGAACAAATGTCACTCGAAACCTTATCCAGTTGGCGGTGAGTTTAAAAAAAACCTCAAAAATGGCGGATTCAAGATGGCCGCCATAAAAATTTCGTCAGTGTCTGTCTCGGAGTGTATAAAAGATGGAAGAGTGGTTTCTTGGGAAGAGATGGTCTGCACGAGGAGGTCTATTTAGCGAAGTGAAAAAAAATTCAAGATGGCGGAGTATTTTTTTCATACCAAATTATATGGCGAATATTGAAGAGACTGCAAGTGCAGAACTATGAAAGATTTTGATACGGTTCCGTTTTACCCACATCGGGGCTCCCTTGGATTACAACACAGGAAACCGTTACCAAAGTTTAAAACAATCAGCGCCATTTTGAAATTCTTTCTTAATTGACCGATTTCGTTCAAAATCGATACTTAGGGCTCCCTGGGAATTCAATTCAGGAAACTTAAAAAAAAAAATTAAATCAGCGCCATTTTGAAATTTTTTGTTATTGTAGCTATTTCGTTCAAAATCGATATTTAGGATTTCCCGGGATTACAAACCAGGAAACTGATACCAAAGTTGTAAAAATTCAGCGCCATTTTGAAATTCTTTGCTAATAGACCGATTTCGATCAAAATCGACATTTAGGGCTCTCTGGGATTACAAAACAGGAAACTGATTCTTACCAAAAGTGTAAAAAAACAGCGCCATTTTGAAATTCTTTGTTAATTGACCGATTTCGTTCATAATCGATATTTACGACTCCCTGGGATCACAAAACAGAAAACTGGCACCAAAGTTTCAAAAAATCAGCGCCATTTTGAAATAATTTCTTATTTGACCAATTTCATTCAAAATCGATATTTAGGGCTCCCTGCGATTACAAAACAGGAAACTGATGCCAGAATTTTAAAAAATCAGCGCCATTTTGGAATTATTTTTTATTGTAGCGATTTCGTTCAAAATCGATATTCAGAGCTCCCTGGGATTACAAAACAGGAAACTGGTATCAAAATTAAAGAAAATCAGCGCCATTTTGAAATTCCTTGTGAATTGACCGATTTCGTTGAAAATCGATACAGTAAAGACTGTCCTACTTGTAAGTCTAACCACATCCCGTGAGCTGCTTTAGCAGCTCGCGCACAGAGCGAAAAACTAGTATTTTATATTATTATAATATTATAATATATATAGCTCGATTACCACTCACTCACTCATTGACAGAATTGTTCTCCTAGAAAGAGACAGAAAACGATACAATGATGTACGGGAGATGTGTTCGTGTGCGCGAGTCGAGTAGGGAAAAATTATGACATTTCGGAAAAACAAGATGGCGGCTGACGTGCTTTTTGTAACTCTTTTGTTTTCCAACCGATTTCGTTACAACTCGCAGTGTTTTAAGAAATTAGAAAACGATTACTAGAAAAATTGGAAAAAATTGGAAAAACAAGATGGCGGCCGAGCTGTAGTGTTTTGAAAATTTTGATTTTTCGACCCCGAACCGCGGCGCCACAGATCCGAAACGGCGTGGTCGAGCATAATATTTTTTTCTTTGTCGGCCTGCAATTATCCTGTATTTCGACAGAATGGGGGTGGTTTTTAAAAATTCAAGATGGCGGCTGTCGCGGCGGCCGTTCGGTTCGAGTTACGAAAAAACGCCATTTTAAAATTCAAATTTCTCGCAGTTGGCAACGTCGGAGCGTTTCGACTTCTACGGGGAGATTGTGTGTACAGACTCGAGGTATGGATTGGGAAAATAAAATTACCCCATTTCTAGGGAAATTTTCGAGATTTACCCCAAAAATTAAAAAATCGAAATACGTATTTTTTGCTAAATTCGAGTACGAGCAACTACGTGTCCCACTTGTACAAATGATATTTGGGTAATTTCGTCGCCGAGGTCTGGCAACACTGGAATTTATCAAAGAAAAAGTGATTTTCGACATGGTCTTTTTCAGGGGCTATCATGTCGGCTGGGTGCGAGCGAGATGAAAGATTGAAACGTCATCAGGAGCGGTGTATCCTGTAGTTTACGGGAAAATTATAAAACTATGTCAAATGATTCTGTGAAACGAGGTGGCGGCCATTTTGTATTATTTTTGTGTTTTTGAAAATTTCAATCACGTCTTAGAGGCGGTTGGCAACATTTGGGAAAGTTGACATGTATGGATCGATTGTGTAACTCGACGGGCAGTATTGAGATATCACAACAGTGTTGCCTAATTCGGGGAAGTTTTCGAGATTTTCCCTAAAACTTCCTCCTGTAAAATTTTGTATGAAAAATTTTTTTTTCACTGATGGTTTCGTATAGAAGTCAGAAAATATAACTTGAAGAAAAATATGGGGACAGCTGATGATTGAGGATTTCGGAGACGGGTGAAGAGCACGGCCTGGGTATTGAAGATAGGTGGGGGTTGCTCGAACAAATGTCACTCGAAACCTCATCCAATTGGCAATAAGTAAAAAAAAAACTCAAAATGGTGGATTCAAGATGGCTGCCATACAAATTTCGTGAGTGTCTATCTCGGAGAGTATGAGAGATGGAAGTGTGGTTTCTTGACAAGAGATGATCAGGACGAGGAGGTCTATTTAGCGAAGTGAAAAAAAATTCAAGATGGCGGAATATTTTTCTTTATACCAAATTATATGGCGAATATTGAAGAGACTATAGGTGAAGTAGTAGTGTGTAGTAATTGACTTATCTGTTATCCTAGAAAGAAACAGAAAACGATGCAATGGTGTAAGGGAGATGTGTTCGGGTGCGGGATGGAAGTAGGGAAAAATTATGAAATTTCGGAAAAAAAAGATGGCGGCTGACGTGATTCTTGCAACTCTTTTGTTTTCCAACCGATTTCGTTACAACTCGCTATTATTGAAGAAATAAGAAAACTATTAACAGAAAAAGTGGAAAAAATTGGAAAAACAAGATGGCGGCTGAGCTGTAGTGTTTCAAGTTTTTGATTTTTCGACCCCGAACCGCGGCGCCACACATCTGAAACGGCGTTGTCGAGCATAATATTTTTTTCTGTTTTCGCCTACAATTATCCTGTATTTTGACAGAATGGGAGTGGTTTTAAAAAATTCAAGATGGCGCCTGTCGCGGCGGCCGTTCGGTTTGAGTTACGAAACAACGCAATTTTAAAATTCTAATTTCTCGCAGTTGGAAACGTCGGAGCGTTTCGACTTCTACGGGGAGATTGTGTGTACAGACTCGAGGTATGGACTGGGGAAAAAAATTACCCCATTTCTCGGGAAAATTTCATGATTTACCCCAAACATTAAAAAATCGAAATACGTATTTTTTGCAAAATTCGAGTACGAGCAACCACGTGTCTCACTTGTACGAATGACATTTGGGTATTTTAGTATTTGGCAACACTGGAATTTATTTATTACAAGACATGGAATTGTGGTTTCTTGGCAAGAGATGATCAGGACGAGGATGTCTATTTAGCAAAATGAAAAAAAATTCAAGATGGCGGAATATTTTTTTTCATACCAAATTATATGGCGAATATTGAATTTACTACAATTAGTGTAGAACTATGCAAGATTTTGATACGGTTCCGTTTTACCCACGACGGGGCTCCCTGGGATTACAAAACAGGAAGCTGATAACAAAGTTTTTAAAAATCAGCGCCATTTTGAAATTCTTTGTTAATTGACCGATTTCGTTCAAAATCGATATTTAGGACTCCCTGGGATCACAAAACAGGAAACTGGTACCAGAATTTAAAAAATCAACGCCATTTTCAAATACTTTGTGAATTGACCGATTTCGTTCAAAATCGATATTTAGGATTCCCTGGGATCACAAAACAGGAAACTGGTACCGGAATTTTAAAAATCAACGCCATTTTGAAATTCTTTGTTTATTGACCGATTTCGTTCAAAATCGATATTTGGGGCTCCCTGGGATTACAAAACAGGAAACTGATTCCAAAATTTTAAAAAATCTGCGCCATTTTGAAATTCTGTGTTAATTGACCGATTTTGTTCAAAATTGATATTTAGGACTCCCTGGGATCACAAAACAGGAAACTGGTACCAGAATTTAAAAAATCAACGCCATTTTGAAATACTTTGTGAATTGACCGATTTCGTTCAAAATCGATATTTAGGACTCCCTGGGATCACAAAACAGGAAACTGATACCAAAATTTTAAAAAATCTGCGCCATTTTGAAATGCTTCGTTAATTGACCGATTTGGTTCAAAATCTATATTTAGGACTTCATGGGATTACAAAACAGGAAACTGGTATCAAAATTTTAAAAAATCAGCGCCATTTTGAAATTCCTTGTTACAGAACCGATTTTGTTCAAAATCGATATGTAACGATCCCTAGGATCACAAAACAGGAAACTGTTACCAAAATTTTAAAAAGCAGCGCCATTTTGAAATTCTGTGTTAAATGACCGATTTTGTTCAAATTCGATATTTAGGACTCCCTGGGATCACAAAACAGGAAACTGGTACCAGAATTTAAAAAATCAACGCCATTTTGTAATTCTTTGTTAATTGACCGATTTTGTTCAAAATCGATATCTGAGGATCCCTGCGATTACAAAACAGGAAACTGATACCAAAGTAGTAAAAAATCAGCGCCATTTTTTTTTTATCACAACCCGTGAGCTGCTTTAGCTTTATTATTATACTATATATAGCTCAATTACCACTCACTGACTCACTGACTCACTGACTCACTGACTCATTGACAGAATTGTTCTCCTAGAAAGAGACAGAAAACGACACAATGATGTATGGGAGATGTGTTCGGATGCGGCATGGGAGTAGGGAAAAATTATGACATTTCGAAACAACAAGATGGCGGCTGACGTGCTTTTTGCAACTCTTTTGTTTTCCTACCGATTCCGTTACAACTCGCAGTGATTGAAGAAATTAAGAAACGGTCAACAGAAAAAGTGGAAAAAATTGGAAAAACAAGATGGCGGCCGAGCTGCAGAGTTTTAAAATTTTTGATTTTTCGACCCCGAACCGCGGCGCCACAGATCCGAAACGGCGTGGTCGAGCATAATTTATTTTTCTATTTCCGCCCACAATTATGCTAAATTTTGGCATAATGGCGGTGGTTTTTAAAAATTCAAGATGGCGGCTGTCACAGTGGCCGTTCGGTTTGAGTTACGAAAAAACGCAATTTTAAAATTCAAATTTCTCGCAGTTGGCAACGTCGGAGCGTTTCGACTTCTAAGGGGAGATTGTTTGTACAGACTCGAGGTATGGATTGGGGGAAAAAAATTAGCCCATTTCTCGGGACAATTTCAAGATTTACCCCAAAAATTAAAAAATCGAAATACGTATTTTTTACAAAATTCGAGTACTAGCAACCACGTGTCCCACTTGTACGAATGACATTTGGGTAATTTCGTCGCCGAGGTCTGGCAACACTGGAATTTATCAAAGAAAAAGTGATTTTCGACATGGTCTTTTTTCAGGGGCTATCATTTCGGCTGGATGCGAGCGAGGTGAAAAATTGAAACGTCATCAGGAGCGGTGTATCCTGCAGTTCACGGGAAAATTATAAAACTATGTCAAATGATTCTGTGAAACGAGGTGGCGGCCATTTTGTATTCCTTTTGTGTTTTTGAAAATTTCGATCACGTCTTAGAGGCGGTTGGCAACATTTGGGAAAGTTGACATGTATGGATCGATTGTGTAACTCGACGGGCAGTATCGAGAAATCGAAACAGTGTTGCCACATTCGGAATAGTTTTCGAGATTTTCCCTAAAAACTTCCTCCTGTAAAATTTTGTATGAAAAAATTTTTTTTCACTGCTGGCTTCGTATGGAAGTCAGAAAATATAACTTGAAGAAAAATATGGAGACAGCTGATGATTGAGGATTTCGGAGACGGGTAAAGGGCACGGCAAGGGTATTGAAGATAGGTGGGGAGTGCTCGAACAAATGTCACTCGAAACCTCGTCCAATTGGCAGTGAGTTTAAAAAAAACTCAAAAATGGTGGATTCAAGATGGCTGCCATACAAACTTCGTTAGTGTCTATCTCGGAGAGTATGAGAGATGGAAGTGTGGTTTCTTGGCAAGAGATGATCAGGACGAGGAGGTCTATTAAGCGAAATGAAAAAAAAATTAAGATGGCGGAATTTTTTTTTTCATACCAAATTATATGGCGAACATTGAAGAGACTACAAGTGTTGTTCTCCTAGAAAGAAACATACAACGAAACAATATGCATGATGACAGTAACCATGAATCAATGAAATTATGAATTTGTCTAATGCAATAGGATTCATGGATTATAAAAAACGTATTTATTTTTCTATTTCGAGTGAGATTGCTATTTATTTTGATAAAATAATACTATAAAATACATCAATCCGCCATATTGGATTAAACGGCAAGAAGCGAATGACGTCACAATTGTTTGTTTCGAGCTTTGACAATCACACTATTCTTTACTGCACACCGCACAGATTACATTGAAAACAATAGTGACGTCACAAACGACGCCATGACACCGGCGAGCGTTTTGGCGTGAATTATAAAATTAAAATTTCAAATGCCAATTTTATCTACCAAACCTTATTTTTCTGCTGAAATAAGATATTTTTTCGAAATAGTGGATACTTCCGAACATAATCTGACCATTTTTCTAAATCAGTCATCATGCCTATTATGTTAGGGAGATGTGTTCGGGTGCGGGATGGGAGTAGGGAAAAATTATGAAATTTCGGAAAAACAAGATGGCGGCTGTCACGGCGGCCGTTCGGTCTGAATTACGAAAAAATGCAATTATAAAATTCAACTTTCTCGCAGTTGGCAACGTCGTAACGTTTCGACTTTAACGGGGAGATTGTGTGTACAGTCTCAAGGTATGGATGGAGGAAAAAAAATACCCCATTTCTCGGGAAAATTTCAAGATTTACCCCAAAAATTAAAAAATCGAAATACGTAGTTTTTGCAAAATTCGAGTACGAGCAACCACGTGTCCCACTTGTACGAATTTCGTTTGGGTAAATTCGTCGCCGAGGTCTGGCAACACTGGCATTTATTTATTTATAAGAGACGGAAGTGTGGTTTCTTGGCAAGAGATGATCAGGACGAGGATGTCTATTTAGCAAAATGAAAAAAAATTCAAGATGGCGGAATATTTTTTTCATACCAAATTATATGGCGAATATTGAATTGACTACAATTAGTGTAGTACTATGCAAGATTTTGATACGGTTCCGTTTTACCCACGACGGGGCTCCCTGGGATTACAAAACAGGAAGCTGATAACAAAGTTTTTAAAAATCAGCGCAGCGCAGCGCCATTTTGTAATTCTGTGTTAATTGACCGATTTCGTTCAAAATCGATATTCACGACTCCCTGGGATCACAAAACAGGAAACTGGTACCAAAATTTAAATCAGGGCCATTTTGAAATTCTTTTTTAATTGACAGATTTCGTTCAAAATCGATATTTAGTTCTCTCTGGGATTACAAAACAGGAAACTGATGCCAAATTTGTAAAAAATCTGCGCCATTTTGAAATTCTTTGTTAATTAACCGATTTCGTTCTAAATCGATATTTAGAGCTCCCTCAGATTTCAAAACAGGAAACTGATGCCAAAGTTGTAAAAAATCAGCGCCATTTTGAAATTCTTTTTTAATTGACCGATTTCGTTCAAAATCGATATTTAGGTCTCCCTGGGATCACAAAACAGGAAACTGGTACCACAATTTTAAAAAACCAGCGCCATTTTGAAATTCTTTATGAATTGATCGATTTCGTTCAAAATCGATATTTGGGGCTCCCTGGGATTACAAAATAGAAAATTGGTACCAAAATTTTAAAAAATCAGCGCCATTTTGAAATTCTTTGTTAATTGACCGATTTCGTTCAAAATCGATATTTGGGGCTCCCTGGGATTACAAAATAGAAAATTGGTACCAAAATTTTAAAAAACCAGCGCCATTTTGAAATTCTTTGTTAATTGACCGATTTCGTTCAAAATCTATATTTGGGGCTCCCTGGGATTACAAAATAGAAAATTGGTACCAAAATTTTAAAAAACCAGCGCCATTTTGAAATTCTTTGTTAATTGACCGATTTCGTTCAAAATCGATATTTGGGGCTCCCTGGGATTACAAAATAGAAAATTGGTACCAAAATTTTAAAAAACCAGCGCCATTTTGAAATTCTTTGTTAATTGACCAATTTCGTTCAAAATCAATATTTAGGGCTCCCTGGGATTACAAAAATAAAAACTGATATCAAAGTTTTAAAAAACCAGCGCCATTTTGAAATTCTTTATTAATTGATCGATTTCGTTCAAAATCGATATTTGTCACTTCTTGGGATTACAAAACAGGAAACAGTTACCAAAATTTAAAAAACCAGCGACATTTTGAAATTCTTTGTTAATTTACCGATTTCGTTCAAAATCGATATTACGGGCTCCCTGAGATCGCAAAACAGGAAACTTATACTAAGGTTTTAAAAAATCAGCGCCATTTTGGAATTATTTTTTAATTGACCGATTTCGTTCAAAATCGATATTCAGGGCTCCCTGGGATTACAAAACAGGAAACTGGTACCAAAATTTTAAAAAATCAGCGCCATTTTGAAATTCTTTGTTAATTGACCGATTTCGTTCAAAATCGATACAAAATAGAAAATTGGTACCAAAATTTTAAAAAACCAGCGCCATTTTGAAATTCTTTGTTAATTGACCAATTTCGTTGAAAATCGAGATTTGGGACTCCCTGGGATTACAAAACAGGAAACTGGTACCAGAATTTTAAAAAATCAGCGCCATATTGAAATTCTTTGTTAATCGATGTCTGAGGATCCCTGGGATTAAAAACAGAAAACTGATACCAAAGTTTTAAAAAATCAGCGCCATTTTGTTTTTTTTTATCACAACCCGTGAGCTGCTTTAGCAGCTCACGCACAGAGCGAAAAACTAGTTTTATATATTATACTTGCAGAATTCTGCTCTGGCAAGTCACTTGCACTATGTAAACACTCGCAGAAAGTATAATTCTGCAAGTATTTCCATTGGAAAGTATCTGCAATTCCTTGCAGAATGATTTCTGCAAGTTCTTTTAGACACTTTTCTTAATGTTAACTTTAATATTTTAACATATTTCCTATTTCCTAATCGGAGAAGCTAAGCTATGAAAATGAACTGATTGGTGGGTTTTACAATTAACCATCTGTACGCATCTTTAGTGGAAAAGCAACCTTATGGTAAAAATAAGAAGGTGATTATTATTTAGTGATGTTAAAAATTTAAAGAAAAGAAAAATTAAGGAAACATAAAAAAAGCTTTATTTACATAATTACTATATTAAGCACACACATAAATAGAGAAAACACAAAATAAGAAAATAAAATAACATGAAAACTTAAAGATATATCACATTTGAGTATATAATATAGTTATTGGAGATATAGCATAAAAACAACAATATCATATATTTTAGACAGTATTGTAAAAACACATATAACTATATTATGACATGGATGGTGGCTAAAAAATTTAATTATAAACATTATCTGTATAACAATAACAATATTCTTCTTACTAATAAATAAAAAATTTACGCACAATTTATACACATTTATCTCATAATATTATATATTTTATCAGTATTCTTAGTATAACATTTTACACCTCACCATTGTTGATAATATTCGAGCGTCGCGTCGAAACACTTCAGTGTTAAAATAAAGTAGACTATAACTGCTTGTGTTAAGGTTCAAGTTCATCTGTAAATCTGATTAATATAGGCATTAATGAATAGGCATGATGACTGATTTTGAAAAATGGTCAGATTATGTTCGGAAGTATCCACTATTTCGAAAAAATATCTTATTTCAGCAGAAAAATAAGGTTTGGTAGATAAAATTGGCATTTGAAATTTAAATTTTAAAATTCACGCCAAAACGCTCCCGAGTGTCATGGCGTCGTTTGTGACGTCACTATTGTTTTTGCCAATGTACTCTGTGCAGTGTGCAGTAAAGAATAGTGTGATTGTCAAAGCTCGAAACAAACAATTGTGACGTCATTCGCTTCTTGGCGTTTAATCCAATATGGCGGATTGCTGTATTTTATAGTTTTATTTTATCAAAATAAATAGCAATCTCACTCGAAATAGAAAAATAAATACGTTTTTTATAATCCATGAATCCTATTTCATTATACAAATTCATAATTTAATTGATTCATGGTTACTGTCATCATGCCTATTGAACCCATCTAAGCGAAATCATTGCAAAATAATCATAATCGGTGGTGCCGAATCCACCACTACAGCCTATTAACGTCCCACTGCTGGGCACAGGCCTCCACTCTCATTGGAGAGAGGGAATTAGAGCTCAGACCCACCACGCTGCTCCAATTGGCACCTGCACCTGCACCTGTTGGCGGGCTGAATATTCGACTTTAAATAAAGGTTACTAAGAAGAAGGGGCTATGTTACTCTGACGTAATTATGGTTCGACGCTCAGCAGCGTAAAATCTTATACTATCGAGATAATATAACTAAACAGTGAGTAAATTTTTATAAGTAAGACTCTTTATACCTAAAACAATGATAAAAATATCTATACAAAAAAAAAAGTTTTTAAATTCTAAGGCAGTGATAGCTACAGTAATGTCCCGCCAACTTATCTGGACCGGTTAGTTTTTTTTTTAAATATTTATTAGCAACACTAAACCGGACCAGATAAGTTTGTGGGACATTGGAACTAGCTAAATCTAATAGGTAACATATTTTGAGCAAAATCTTTGTAATATGTATACTTAAAGGGGTTCGAAGATGGGTGGCTTATGGGCCAGCCGCCATTTTGAATTTTTAACACAATCGTAGTCTGAAATGTATTTATATCGATACGGTATTATAATAGGCCCTTTTGTCGTTACATCGCCGGCTATAACATGAAATCTCCTACATTCCGATAAAACTTAGTCATGAAATGTCTCATAAACTGGTCGACTAATCTCATGGCTTATTTAAAAAAACAAGATGGCCGCCGGGGCTACCTTTCGTACTAAAATCTACGAACCCCTTAATTTAAAATATGCACTAAGTGATTCTAAAACTATCTACATTGCCTACTGTAAAATTGACGTAAAGTCAAAACTCAAAAAAAAACAAGATGGCGGCTGGCTACCTTTCATACTAAAATCTACGAACCCCTTAATTTAAAATATGCACTAAATGATTCTAAAACTATCTACATTGCCTACTGTAAAATTGACGTAAAGTCAAAACTCAACAAATAATGATTACAGTAAACCGAACTCTATCTTTACTAATTAAAGTTCAAATTCGTACAAAGCAAATTATCGGCGACTAGATCTGTGTGTGTCTCTTAGAATGATATACGTATGAATCTGTAGCTAAAACACGGGTACGGAGTCATCCGCTAGATGTTAAGGTAGCAGTTCCTTGGTTGAACACAACGCATGTACACGTATGCTAAGTGTGAAGTAACCCAGTGTGTAGCGCTGTTGTCTTAACGTGCGGAGGTCCCGGGCTCGATCCCCGGCAAGGTCTATTTGGGAATTTATTGTTTCTGAGTTTTCCCTGGTCTGGCCTGGGAGGCTTCGGCCGTGGCTAGTTACCACCCCACCGGCAAAGACGTGCCGCCAAGCGCTTTAGCGTGTAGAAACCGAGTAGAAACATCAGGCGAGATCGCAGTCAAGGGCTAACATGTCGTGGATTTAAAAAAAAAAGTTGACATTGTCGAAGTGCGAACGGTTGCCATTAGAGACTCAACGTCGTCGCTTCATAGACAACGTTAACGCTCGCATAACTCCAGTGGGATAGGGGCCTAAAGTGAAGTGTGAAGTGAGAAAGGCCTACAAGGCTAGATCTAGATCCTAATGGTGTTGTTGAAGGCGGTGTTTACCTGCAACTGTTCCTGCTTCCACTCGTTGTCGGTGGTCTCCTCGGAGTCATCGAACTGGGACTTCCAAAGCGACACCAGAGTTAGGGCGCCGCCCTTCGTCACCTGACGACAATGACACATGTTTTGCCATAAAGCCATAGCTTAATTTTAAAGTTTGATTTTATGTACGGGGCACAGGATGAATAAATGATTTTTCTTTCTTGCCTTAATTTTAAAGTTTGATTTTATGTACGCGGCACAGGATGAATAAATGATTTTTCTTTCTTGCCTTAATTTTAAAGTTTGATTTTATGTACGAGGCACAGGATGAATAAATGATTTTTCTTTCTTGCCATAAAGCCATAGCTTAATTTTAAAGTTTGATTTTATGTACGAGGCACAGGATGAATAAATGATTTTTCTTTCTTGCCATAAAGCCATAGCTTAATTTTAAAGTTTGATTTTATGTACGAGGCACAGGATGAATAAATGATTTTTCTTTCTTTATTTCTTTTTCTAATATACACTAAACCAGACTAATATTATAAATGCCAAAGTTTGGATGGATGGATGAATGTTAGTTACTCAATCACGCCAGGAGGGCTGGACGGATTTGCATGAAATTTGGCCCAGAAATTGATTATAGTCTGGATAAAGCACATAAGGCTACTTTTTATCCCGGAAAACTAAGGAGTTCACAACAAAAAACGTCAATCCACGTGGACAAAGTCGCGGGCATCAGCTTGTATAGAATATCTTGATCGTAGAATATTTTATAAAGATACTAGCTAATGCCCGCGACTTCGTCCGCGTGGATTGAGGTTTTTCGGTTCCCGCGGGAACTCTTACCATCGTTTGTCTATGGTTTTCGGAATTCATCCCAAGGTTTTTTTTTTCAATTTATGTCACTTCAAAAATCATTCATTCTCTTTGCCTATGACTGACGACCGGCTAACATCTCTGTAAAAGTGCTACCTGAATAAATCCAAGTTAACCTTACCCTTTTGGCCCGGTGGGAGGCATCGGCCGTGGCTAGTTACCACCCTACCGGTCAAAGACGTGCCGCCAAGCGATTTAGCGGTCCCTTACGATGACGAGTAGAAACCGATTGGGGGTATGGGTTTAATATAACTGGCATACATCCAACAGGTTAGCCCGCTACCATCTTAGACTGCATCATCACTTGCGATCAGATGATATTGCAGTCAAGGGCTGGCGTAAAAAAAGCTTAAAATATAACTGCCATGTCCCTAACCGAGGTGCGATTATGTAAGAATTGTCGATGCAATCGTCAAAGTTCGGCGTCAAAGTAAAATAAACCATAACAGCATTGAATTAGAGCTCAATTTCGTGTATCCATTCTCATACGTTTAGGTATGTACGATACCATAAAATGAATATGTCACCGTAAGATTGTAAAAACCGTTAGATTATAATCTAACTCTTGAAATTCTAAACTGTCGAAAGATTACAATTTAACGCATTATTTTCCGGTAGATTGTAATCTGATAGGTATTTAAACCCGATAAAACCTAACCACTACTTGGTTATTTATGTCGAACCCTAACCTAACCTAACAGATACACGAAATTAAGCTCTAAGCCTGTATGAGACTGAATTACCATCGTCAAAACACTCGCATTTATACTAACAATTTTCAATATGGCGTCCGTATCCCCAGAATAAAATCGAACGACATGAAACGACATGACATTTGACGACCTCCGTGCCGCAGTGGGTAGCGTTGTTGTCTTTACGTGCGGAGGTCCCGGGTTCGATCCCCGGCAGGGTCAATTTGGGAATTTATAATTTCTTACTTTCTTAGACTGCATCATCACTTACCATCAGGTGAGATCGCAGCCAAGGGCTAACCTGTAGTGGACAGAAAAACTAGATAACAATGAATAACGGTGCTCACCTGTTGCAGCGCGGAAACGTTCTCATCGTCCATGACCGCGAACTGCGTAAAGCTCTGATCGGCTCTCGCACGGGTTCTCCGCGGACCTGCCCCCCACACCAGATACAACATTAACAACTGATAGGTATAAACACTCGATAGCTATTTTAATCGTACTTTATTAGCAATTTACACACAAACACTGTACAGCCATCTTTTACATTCCATCATAGATTAATATGTACCACCATTACAACTCAATCTCCCTCTAAACGCCTCCAATCGCCCGTCACGGTCGAGAGCGCTGTAGAGGGAATCAGACCATAGATGGACCATAGATAGATCCGTCAATTTCAGTCTAACACGACACATCTCCAACTCGAAAAACGCACCATTACTCCTTAAGATGATGATGATGATGATGATGATGATGATGATGATGATGATGATGATTCTCTGTTAGGTATTTGTATTTGAATACGGGCTTCGTTCATGTGCCCTGATGCGACTTATGTACCCTATTTTAGCACGGAATAAACGCGCTCAGTGGGGAACATGACTGCTTAAGATATGTTATGGACTAATAGGCCTATTACACTGCACTTTTCACAGGGGACCTTACACTTGAATCAGTGTAGTGTAATAAAATTTAGGTAGTAGGGTTCCCTTATTTGGCCCTTATTGCTGTGTAATAAGCGACGCTATAATTAGCGGACCTGCCCCCCACACCAGATATAACATTAACAACACATTCACCACTCCAGCTCGTAAAACGCACCTTTACTGCTTAAAACCAGTGAGCAAAAATGAGTTTTGCCTACTGCCTAAACCCCGTGAGCAAAAACGAGTTTTGTTCACTGGTTTCAAAGCAAAAACAATGTGTTCCAAACTGAGTTGCTCACTCCATGAGAAAAAGTATTTTGAATGTAGAACGCTGTACACGAAACGTTCAGAATCAGTTCGTATTTTCTCGTGGATCTCGTCCACTTGATCATCATGTACTTCCGTAAAGTTACGCCTGCTCTTATCCAATAAACAAACCCACGAACATTGCAAAATAAAAGCTTGTAAAATTAATTTAAAAAATTAAAAAACACGACTGCCCTGCCAAAAAACGAACTAAAAAGTTACAAATCTAAATTAATCTAGTTAAATAGAATCTTATTCACGTTTTTATTAAAAAATTATATTTTTTGTGAATTACTGGATATTGAACTAGTGTTATATATTTTTGGAATCTACTCATAATTTTCTAGATGATGATTATATAGTTAATCTTATTTTCGAATATTTTTTTTCAACTTTAGTCTTTAAATGCGGGACCATGGTCACCCCATCAATTTTTTTTTTAATTTTACTAGCCTACATCACCCGGAGTAAGCTAGGGAATGTAACGATACCTCATTTATCAAAATCGGTTCAGGCGTATAGAAGTTATAGTGGAATATACAAACTCACATACATACATACATGAACCCTGAAAACAATATACTCCTTTTTTCAGGCAGTCATATAATAAAAGCGAGAAAGGACATTGACCAAATTCGCCTAAGAATCAACATGAGTTTGAAATATACAATAATTCATAGCTTATTTTTTTACTTTTATTTCAAATATTGGAAATCAACGGACACTTCAAATTAATTACAAAATAAATAAATGCGTATTAAGTTGATTACAATACGTTTTCGTCACTCGATTGTTAACCATAGATCAATAACTTACAGATTATTATAATATGCAATACCACCGCTTGAGCGCTAGATCTGTATCGTAAGAAACAAGATAAAAGCAGCTTGAAGTGCTAAGTGCGCTAGTATTCTGAATCTCGCAACGCCATCTATTGAAAGTAGAATAATTTAATATATCTACCGCCATCTGTAATATTTTTGATGAACTACGGCGAATCTTTTCTTATCTACATACTGTTTACAGCTCTATTACAATTGGATAAAGATGTTATTTATTTGTTCAAGCAGATTGATAATGAAAGTTGAAATAACCTCAAAATTGAAAATATTTTTGGTAATAGGTCATTCCTTAGCAAATGTCCGTTGTCTTAATCTGCTCCCAAGTATAAAAAGGTATTTATTTGAACCCAGTAATCAATTTTTTATGACTGTTGGTACTTAGGCGAACTTTGTATGGGGACGGAAGAATGTCCTTTAAAAAATCAGATTAGACATATTAGATCTTCAAAATGGTATTTACCTCTCTTGAAGTGTGTGTCTGAGTGGACGCTGTCCACGTCCGCACCCAGACGGGGGCTGCTGGTCTCTCCTGCACACACAGAAACATTCCATCACACTTGACGACCTCCGTGGCGCAGTGTGTAGCGCTGTTGTCTTAACGTGCGGAGGTCCCGGGTTCGATCCTCGGCGGGGTCAATTTGGGAATTCATAATTTCTGAATTTTCCCTGGTCTGGGCCGGTGGGAGGCTTCGACCGTGGCTAGTTACCACCCTACCGGCAAAGACGTGCCGCCAAGCGACTTAGCGTTCCGGTACGATGCCGTGTGGAAACCGAATAAAGGTATGGGTTTAATATAACTGTCATGCCCCTAACAGGTTAGCCCGCTACCATCTTAGACTGCATCATCACTTACCATCAGGTGAGATTAGTAAAAAAAACTGTGTGTGTGTGCAATTCACACACGGCAGAAGTGAAACTCCAGAAAAGTAGCCTACGAGAAAATGAGATAAATATAACTTGTATTCTGTCTCATTCCTAAAATCTAAATCCTATTACGAATATGTTTGTCATATTGGTTTCGCTTTTTCATTTCATCGAATTTTCAAATCACAACGATTCTTAAGAAGTTTCACTTCAAAAGTCGAGTATGCCTAGGCCCTAGAGGAACGTACCAGTGACCCGAATTTTCAAATCACAACGATTCTTAAGAAGTTTCACTTCAAAAGTCGAGTATGCCTAGGCCCTAGAGGAACGTACCAGTGACCCGAATTTTCAAATCACAACGATTCTTAAGAAGTTTCACTTCAAAAGTCGAGTATGCCTAGGCCCAAGAGCAACGTACCAGTGACCCGAATTTTCAAATCACAACGATTCTTAAGAAGATTCACTTCAAAAGACAAGTATGCCTAGGCCCAAGAGGAACGTACCAGTGACCCGAATTTTCAAATCACAACGATTCTTAAGAAGTTTCACTTCAAAAGTCGAGTATGCCTAGGCCCAAGAGCAACGTACCAGTGACCCGAATTTTCAAATCACAACGATTCTTAAGAAGATTCACTTCAAAAGACAAGTATGCCTAGGCCCAAGAGGAACGTACCAGTGACCCGAATTTTCAAATCACAACGATTCTTAAGAAGTTTCACTTCAAAAGACAAGTATGCCTAGGCCCTAGAGGAACGTACCAGTGACCCGAATTTTCAAATCACAACGATTCTTAAGAAGTTTCACTTCAAAAGACAAGTATGCATAGAGGAACCTACCAGTGACGGAGGGTGTAGCGGGGGCCAGCTCCTGCACACAGGTGGGGGGCGCGGTGACCACCCGCAGCCTGAGCAGCGTGGGGCCCCCTCCGGGCGCGGGGGCCCGCGGCTTGCAGGGGGGCACGCTCTGCCGCTCGGGCCGCGCGGCGGGGGGCCCGGCCACCGCCGAGTTTGACTGCTCCTGCAACCCAAGAGATCTATATAGTACTTCGTTTACGTGGTTTGAGGTTTTTTGGTTCCCGCGGGAACTCTTTAATTTTCCGGGATTAAAGGAGCCCATGTGCTATTCCAGACTATAATCTATTTCTGTGCCAAATTTCAGCCAGACCCGTTCAGCCGTTGGGGCGTGATTGAGTAACGAACATTAAGTTAAGCGAACGGCTGAACGGATCTAGATAAAATTTGGATATATTATAGCCTGGAATATCACATAGGCAAATTTTATCCCGGAAAATTAAGGAGTTTCCGAGGGAATACAAAAATTTAATCCACGCGGACGAAGTCGCGGGTATTATCTAATCTATCTTACTAATATTATAAATGCGAAAGTTTGGATGGATGTATGGATGTTTGTTACTCAATCACGCCCCAATGGCTGAACGGATCTGGCTGAAATTTGGCACACAGATAGATTATATTCTGGAATAGCACAAAGGCTAACCGTAGGAACCTAAAAACCTCAAACCACGCGGCCGAAGTCGCGGGTATTATCCAATCCATCCCTAATAAAACTATATTTACCTTCGCATGTCTGTCGGGGGAGGGCGCGGGAGTAGTTCTGACCTCCGCTTCCTTCTCCGGCGCGGGTTTGTCTGTGGCCGACTGCTGGAACAGAGGTCATATGTTGCATAAGTTCTTTTGTAGTACAATTAAAAAAAAAACACAAAAACCAAATTAAAACTTTTGTACATTTTGTGTTTATAGCTTTCAATAAAGATTTTTGAAGTAAAACTTCTTTACGCACGCTTGACTTGGGGAGTAAGCTGGTGAATGCGTGACGAGAGCGTTACGAAAAGTGTGATCGGGGGACGCGAACGAAAGTTGAGAGGGAGATATAAGTTAGTGAAGATAAAAAGAGAGAGTTACGTTTCGTATATTACTGTAGGGGCACGAGAGAGAGATGCGAGCACACATTGTCTTTCTCTCTTACTCCCATAAGCAGTTACTAAGTTTTACTTCAGTCGTGTGGTCTAAAGCACACTCGTTTTTAATTTTGATTTATTTTGTTTGTACATTTTATGTTTATAGCTGCCAATAAAGATTTTTGAAGTAAAACTTCTTTAAGCACGCTTGACTTGGGGAGTAAGCTGGTGAATGGGTGACGAGAGCGATACGAAAATTGTGATCGGGGGACGCGAACGAAAGTTGAGAGGAGATATCAGTTAGTGAAGATAGAAAGAGAGAGTTACGTTTCGTATATTACTGTAGGGGCACAAGAGAGAGATGCGAGCACACATTGTCTTTCTCTCTTACTCTCATAGCCAGTTACTAAATTTTACTTCAGTCAAAGAGCATAAAGAACCAGGGGTAGAGGTACAACTCCATACAACGGGTACCATAGTTCTAAAATAAATTCTAGATGGCGTTACTTGTCTCGAATAAGTATAAATTTTGTTTAAATCAACCGAAACTCAATGAAAACATGTATTTTGTTGTTTTACTTTATTTTACCTAGTTTAATTAAATATTAAATATAAAATTTTCATAAAATCCGATAGCAAACAGTTTATTTCAAAGCTTTCGTTTTAACGCCATCTAGAGCTAAGCAGAAGAACTACACGGTATCAACGATGATAAGCAGATTTTTGAATGCTTTTTGCTTAAGTATGGAGTTGTACCTCTACCCCTGGTTCTTGGCTCTTTGCTTCAGTCGTGTGGTCTAAAGCACACAACGAGGACGCTACAATAGTACTAATACACATATTGAAATGCCCTGACGGGGCCTCATGTTCTTATAATTAATTAATTATATTATTATATTGTATGTACATGAATGCAATGAATAAATAAATGAAATAAACAAGTGAAATTAATTTAACGGATTAAAAAATACGACTGCCCTGCCATATTATTTTTGGAGTTTACCTCCATAAGAAGCGATACCTCCTGAAGCGATTTGCATAGCCTTTGGAATCTTATTCACATTTTTTATTAAATGATATTTTTTTGTGAATCACTAAATATTGAACTATAGTGTTATATATTTTTGGAATCTACTCATCATTTTCTAGATGATGATTATAAAGTTAATCTTATTTTCGATTTTTTTTTTTCAATTTTGGTATTTAATGCGGGACCATGGTCACCCCATCAATTTAAAAAAAAAAAATTACTAGCCTATGTCACCCGGAATAAGCTAGGGATTCTAACGATACTTCATTTATCAAAATCGGTTCAGGCGTATAGAAGTTATGGTGGAATATACAAACTCACATACATACATACATACATGAACCCTGAAAACAATATACTCCTTTTTTCAGGCAGTCGTATAAAAAGTAAACAGGCATAAAAATTAGTTTCAATTTTGGCCACCGGGTCAGATAAGTTGGAGGGGGTCTTACGTAGATCGCGCGTACAATTACGAAGGTACAACTATAATATCGAAGGTTGTCGCCTTTCTATAGACATGAGACTGTGAAGGTGGTTTCAGACCGGCGAGGCGCAATTATTTCTTGGTTTTCCTAATAAATATAAATATTTCTGGCGGAAACTGTAAACGTAGCCTTATTTATCATTTCCAGTAGTCCAATACTCATAATATCAACGAAAAACTGAGCAAACAACAAATATTAGCTTATAGTCGTATAAAAAAATACACTCACGTATCCGTTGAGGTGCAGCGGCGCAGGCGCATGTCGCGGCGACGCGGGCGTTTGTCGCTTGTCTGTGGCAAGTTTGTCGCGCGGCATGTTGCTCTGTGTGTCCGTCGCGACAGCGGTTGTCGCTTCCGTCTCCAGGCGCGGCCGGCGGGCCTGAGATACGACCGCAAATGCTTTTCTTACAAGAAACGACCACAAATACTCAACGCTCAATACTCAATATCATTTGTTCAATATAGGTACACTGTAACACTGTAGGTACACTCATTGACTTTATAGAAGAAACGACCACTAATACTGAATGCTTAATGCTCAATATCATTTATTCAATATATGTACACTGTAGGTACACTTATTGACGTTAAGAATGACTTACTTATAAAACATGATGGTGATAATTGGTTACTACGAGGGCTACGAGGCGAAATGAATTTCTTACAAGAAACGACCACAAATACTCAACGCTCAATACTCAATATCATTTATTCAATATAGGTACACTGTAGGTACACTTATTGACGTTAAAAATTACTCACTCATAAAACATGATGGTGATAATTGGTTACGGTATCTTAAAACTAAAGCTACGAGGGCTAAGAGAGCTACCACTACAGCCCATTATGAGGCCGGTGATCGCCGCTCGCAATTTCTATTCAACCCGCAAATATAAGTTTGCCGGTATATTGCTATCTCTATTTGGCTGATGACACATGATCGCGTGCAAACGCGATAGCAGAATTTGTTATACGTTTAGTCTTGTTCCGTAAATACCAAAAATGATGAATGATAACTTGTTGTGTTTTTCACTTCGTGTTGTTATTCGGGAACTTGACAATATAGGCTATGCTCCTGGTCAATTAGTACGTAACATATCGTCGGTTTTAATATGATACAAATAAGGAGAAAACAAGTCATTCATGTCGTAAAAACAAGCAAAACGCTATGCGCTTACATTTAATTTTGGGAAAATATTTTGAAAACATAATTATCCAGGGGCCTAGATAAATACAAGTTCAATCTTAATAATCGCATAATCTGGTGGAAATATTCTCGAATTACGAATCATTTTGGTATTACGTTTGTATGGGCAATTCACCCTCCGCTGGCACCTTAACGTCTCATTGCAATTTCTCGAGTTAGATTATAATCTAACGGCTTTTACAATCTTACGGTGACATATACTTGTGTAACCGCTGTCCTTAGCATTGCTGGAGTGATCAAATCCATGCTCGTCTATCATTTACATAATCTTCAACAGTATAATAAGCTTTTTTCAAGAGCATACTTTTAAAGGATTTCTTAAATTTGTGTATAGGCAAGTTTAAAATAGGTTATGGAATTTTGTTATAGAAATGAATGCTCATTCCAATGACCTTCTGACTTTTTTGAGGCGGAGCGATGCAGTCACGAGCCTACTACGGCCTCTAGTTTGCCTGTCGTGCAGATCGCTTTTTTTTTGTGTTGTCGAAATACCGTAATCTCACCTTATCAGGCTGGTGGTCGGGCGATGGTTGGTGGTCAGTGCCGGTGGCGAGCGCCGCACGAGCTCTCGTGGCAGGAGCAGACTGGGAACAAACCAAATAGTTCACATCTCACCATCTCCACCGGTTTTCCTTATGTAAGGATCGTGTGACTACCCCACACACGTCAATGTGTGGTAGTGGGGATATTGATTAAACAACGTTCAATTGACCCAATCAGTAATGGGGAGATGATAAATATGCCATAAACTAAATTATTTCTCACTGTTAAATAGAGGATCTTCCAAAAGACCTAATGTTAGGATCGTGTGACTACCCCACACACGTCAATGTGTGGTAGTGGGGATATTGATTAAACAACGTTCAATTGACCCAATCAGTAATGGGGAGATGATGACTATGCCATAAACTAAATTATTTCTCACTGTTAAATAGAGGATCTTCCAAAAGACCTAATGTTAGGATCGTGTGACTACCCCACACACGTCAATGTGTGGTAGTGGGGATATTGATTAAACAACGTTGACCCAATCAGTAATGGGGAGATGATGACTATGCCATAAACTAAATTATTTCTCACTGTTAAATAGAGGATCTTCCAAAAGACCTAATGTTAGGATCGTGTGACTACCCCACACACGTCAATGTGTGGTAGTTGGGATGTGGATTAAACAACGTTGAACCAATCAGTAATGGGGAGATGATGACTATGCCATAAACTAAATTATTTCTCACTGTTAAATAAAGGATCTTCCAAAAGACCTAAAATTTACGTCCCCGATTAGTTTTTTTTTCCTATTATTGAGTACCATCGAGGTATTCATTTAACTACGATCTAGCCTAACTAATTGGCTAATAAGCAGTTTTGCTTTAACCTAAACTTTTTGCCTAGCATTTTTGGTGGACTCTTTGTACACTCTACCATGAATAGAGGATAATACATAGATTGTATTAAAAATATAATAATTTGGAATAGTAAAGTAAATAACATGAAAAAAAAAATGTATTTCAAGTTTTCGATAAGTTCCAAGATGTTTCCAAGATGGCAACCTTCAGCATTCCGGTATGCCTTGTAGAAACCGAATGGGTATGGGTTTAATATAACTGCCATGCCCCTAACAAGTTAGGTTAGCTATCATCTACCTACCGCTACCATTTTAGACTGCATCATTACTTACCATCAGGTGAGATCGCAGTCAAGGGCTTATTTGTAGTGGAATAAATAAATAAAATTTATAATTATATATATTTATAATTATATATATTATATAAGTTATAATTTTTTGATATTGTTTAGTTTATGTATCTATTAGTATTTAAGTTTATTTTTATGCACCACCTCCCACTATCCACTTGTTCATTGTCTCCGTATCGATAAGGTTGTCTGGAAGAGATCGCTGGTTAGCGATAAGACCGCCTTATTGTACCTACGTTTTAAGTTTTCATGTTTGTTATCTGTTTTTCTTTATATTTTGTGGTGTACAATAAAGAATATACATACATACATACATAAAACGCGGACGAAGCCGCGGGCAAATCTAGTGTAAAATAATATTCCAGTTTCATGCGTAAATATAGGTAAACCTGATAAATTGATGGTAAAACCAGATCAATATCATCAGGCGCACATACAATGAACGCGTGCATCGTTTGTAGCAAACAATAGCGTGAAGCAACCGTTTAAAAATAAAGTGGGGAACAGCGAGTTAGGTACAAGCCGCTTATAGCACCAGCAGATAGCTTTGTTGATGTTCAGGGCTACGTGAGTGCTATTATTATGATCTATATTCTATACTGGGGTAATGGTCTATGGTTCAGGATCTCCAGATACAGTTTTCCAAATTACCCATAATGAGGATAAGAATATGGAGATTTTAATCAAGCAAGCGAAGTAATATTATCATGCATCAATAGTAATCCAAGCTAATCCATACTAATATAAATGCGAAAGTATGTCTGTCTGTCTGTCTGCTACGCTTTCACGGCCCATCCGTTCAACCGATTATGATGAAATTTGGTACAGGGATAGTGTGTATCCCTTGGAAGGACATAGGCGATACTTTTTATCCCGGAAAATTGCTTCGCGTCTTCGTCCAGGCGGACGAAGACGCGGTCATCATCTAGAATTTTAAAGGCGAAAGTGTCTGCCTGTCTGTCTGCTACGTTTTCACGGCCCATCTGTTCGACCGAATTGGATGAAATTTGGTACATCGATAGGTTACATCCCGGGGAAGGACATAGGCTTTATTTTATCCCACAAAATTAAAGAGTTCCCGCGGGAATCATAAAACTGAATCCACGCGGACGAAGTCCATTATCATCTAAATATCAATAAATATCAAAAATTATCCATAAGAACCTAAATACCCAGTATGAAGCTTATCGGAACCTATTTAATTATATTATACTAGATGCTGCCTGCGACTTCGTCTACGTGGATTTGGGTTTTTGATTACCACGGATAAAAAAATAAAAAATCTCAGCAAAAAAGCCTATGTCAATCCCCGGGATACAACCTATCTCTGTACCAATTTCGTCAAAATCGTTTGAAAAGACGGGTCGTGAAAGTGTCACAAACAAAAATACTCACATTCGCATTCAAAATATTAGATAAAGGATTAATTACGATAGTAAAATTAATTCATTTTAACATATCTAGTTTTCCCCAAAATGGGTAAAAACCCCCAGCCTGGCAACCCTGGTTTTGTTATTGTTATTAAAATGGCGGCCGCTGATGTCATGGCGCCCCCCCCTCTAAACAATTCCTGCAAGCTGCGATGACAGCGCATTCTCAATATAATATTAACAAAACAAAGTATCAAACTAGCACGCTGCATTTAGCTTCCGAGTGATATCTAAAGAGGACGTGTGTTGTGAGCTTATCATTTTTCCACTAACAGAATTAATCACGGTGTTACGTGATCTCTTTGGGTAAGTATCATGATGATTTACTTACTGATCATTTACTTAAATAAAATAAGAGAATGATTTTATTTTAGTCCTCGGGGCTTACTGCCATCGCCTAAAGCAGTATTATTTTAATATTTTTGACGCTCTTGTTTAGTATTGTTATCCTTAGTTTAGAATTATTATCATTTAGTGGTTTATAGTAATTCATACGTATAGAAATAGAACTTCCACCAAAAATATTTCATTTGAAGCTGGTTGTCATTATGATTTGAACTTGTGATTCTTGGCTTTCACTGTTAAAAAGTTATGAGATCTCTAGCAGAGTCAAGCCTCAAGTTAAGCTCCTTTTATAATGTAAAATCAACTATATAAATTAGCTAAATCTAGTCTAATTTAGTTTAAAGAACTTGTAAAACACCCACAATACAAATTTATTTAAACTGTGAAAGGTGAATTTAGGATTTGGTATGCGGCTCTATTGATTTTACAAAAAAAAGGTTACCACATAAACTGAAGGAAATTTTCTCTAGTTTAATTTATTACAAAACTATTTTCGTCGTAAAATGAGTCGGAAAGGAGTTATTGTCAAAACACTGTTTTTGGGTCGAAATCTATAAAGTACACAAATTTTCAAAATTCCTGAGAAACTTTCCAGGTAAAACTACCAAATGACTGGACTATTAGTAATAAGGTACTTAATGTTCGTTTACTTTATCGCTTCTTATATACTCTAGGTATTTATGCTTTGCAACTATGTGCCTTTGATATTGATAACTTTTGTGATTTAGTGCGATCGTAGATTGCTACAAGACCAAAATGTTAAGTTAGAGCAATACCTGTTGTATTCTGTTTTGGTTGTTGAATTAAATAAAATCCGATCCGATTTTCCTTAGACGGCCTTAAATTAAGTATCTTATAAGATTCCTTCTCCTAATAATTTATCAGCCAATAAATGGAATTATTGTGTGTATTCTTAAACTGGCCCTGACGTTATAGAATGTTCGTGAAATGAGAATTTCAATTAGTTACCGCTACTAGCTGATGCCCGCGACATAGTTCGCGCGGATTGAGGATTTTTGGTCCCCGCGGGAACTCTTATTTTAACAGAACATAATTTATTATTCCAGGCTATAATCCATCTCTGTGCCAAATTTCATCCAGACCCGTTCAGCCGTTCTGGCGTGATTGAGTATCAAACATCAATTCGTCCATCCATCATAACTTTCGCATTTTATAATATTAGTATAGATTGTAGACCACCAAGACAGATCGACAGACATACAGCGGAGGTTTAGCAATAGAGTCCCGTTTGGTAGTCTTCCAATCGAATATCTAAATAGATAATTATTATCACTATGAATGTTGATAGCAGCTTCTTATGAGTCGTTATTAGTTGAAGTGTTTGTTATCTGTTGAGATAGCGAAAACACTTAAATTACTAACAAGTGATTTATAACAATTACTAACACTCAATAGATATCATATGTTCTATATCAATATTATAAATGCGAAAGCTTGGATGGATGGATGTTTGTGACTCAATCACGCCAGAACCGCTGAACGGATCTGGATGAAATTAGGCATAGATAAACCGAAAAAGCTCAATCCACGCGGACGAAGTCACGGGCATCAGCTAGTATTCTATACTAGCTACCCCCCGTGGCTTTGGTTTTCTGGAAATTTCGAAATATACAGCCTTATTCGTTTTCTACATAATTTAAAGGACCTATACCACTGAGATAGATTTCAGCTTTCTAAGTCTAAGCGTGAGTCAGGTCTTATTGTATGAAGATCGCAAATTATACTCTTTGACATCCGGGATAAAAGTCGCCTGTGTAACTCCCACGGTCCTAAACTATACCCATATAAGAAATCACGTTTATCCGTTGTTCTATTGCCGCCTGATTAAAGGCGCAACATTCAAACATACTTTCGCATTTATTGTACGTATTTGTTGTTAATTAAAAATAAATCCTTTTCAGGATGACGGACCGTGGCAAAGTGGTCAAGAACATCATCGAAGGATTGAAGACCCTGGCCAATAGTAATTTTGATAGTGCATTACATTTGATGAAGATATCATCGACCGCTGAGGATCTTCTATTTGCTGTTTTCGAAGCAGGCGTATCGAACGTAGCTTTCACTCCTGAAGAAAAACAAACCATCGGGCCCTTAGTGCCGCCGGCGCTGCAAGGCTTGGGCTATCAGGTGTCACATCTGCACAGCACGTTTTCTTCTTCGAGTATAGATTCAGTGAGGACCCAGCGATCTGGCCTCCAATTCTTCATCGATACATTCAAGGACTTTCCTTCTAAAGAAACGTCGGAAACTTTGGAGGGAACTCTCAAAGAATTCGTAGAGCGTGAAGACGTTGATGGACTAGACGACCGCTTGAGAACCGCTGAATTCGATCCATACTCCGACGACGGCGAGCGGAGTGCTAGTTTTGAAGCGCAGATCGCCAAACTGCCTTCGACTCACTGGTGGTTCTTCGAATAACCCTCTTCGCAACCATCCAAAATGGTGAACTGGGATGCCGATGATATTAAGCAATTCAAAAAGGAAGCTCGGACTACACAGCAGGAATACTGCGATCTGCTCGGCGACAGAGAATGGGACGTGATCGAGAATTGGGAATGGAACATATTCCGCAGGAAGGTCGGCTTCGGCTTGTACGGTCCGCCCGCAGACACGCCGACCAGTGACAACCGCAACACGGGATACGACAAGAAGCAGTTGGATGTTATAGAAAAAATATGCGATCAATTGGTCGAGACTTTAAACTTCAGAAAAAACAACATCCATTTTGCTTGCATCTTCGTGGTAATGAAGGTGTTCGACAAACGCTACACCGTTCCAGTGTTCAAAGCCAAGCGAGATGTCGATGACTCGTCCAAATGCGTTTTTGTCGATACAAATGCACGAAAATATTCCGATTGGAAGGATTACTTGAGCAACAATACTCTTGAAAAGTGCATCTACTGCTATCCAACTCGTGGACTGTACGAGAACAACAGTGATAATGAAGTCTGCGTTAGTTTTGGCACTTCTCCGGCCTGCGACTTCTTTAGTAGAGTCTTCAGCGTCTTCGACACCGCTTCCAGTTACGTTGCAGTCGCCGCCACGGGGGTGGGCGTGGCAGCACTGTGCACGGTGCCCATCGCTGGACCCATCATGGCGGCGACGGCAGTCGCTGGTATTTCCACGAGTGCTTATGGAGTCACCAGGAGTTCATATGCATTGTACGATCGAGCTTCCCACAGTCAAAGCATCGCTTTAACTGACGCAGAAGCTAGAGGGTGTTGGCTGTCCATCGTAGGCTCGAGTCTGGGCTTCGCTCAGGGCCGGATGATCGCATCCATGACACAAACTGCCAGACTCGGCGAAGTGATGGGCAAAGCCGGTAGAATTGCGTTCCTCGTGGTCCAGACCGGCAGTTTGACAGTCAACGGAATTGGCGTTATACATGGTCTAGCAGTTCTCATTGACAAAAGCGAAAGAAAAGAGCTTACACCTTTAGATGTATTCCAATTCAGCGCGTCTGTTCTTTTCTTCACGAATGCAGCCATAAACATGAAAACTGCCAGCACTATCATCAAAGAGGTGCAACATGACGTGATCGACAGCCATAGACAGGGCCTCAGCAAAGATGCAAAGAAGTTGTTCAACAAGCAAACAGGCAGGCTGCGCGGGCCTGATGAAATGCACGGCAACGCAAAGGTTGTCAAGCAGCTAAATCGCATTGAAAACTCTAAGGACCTCTACGAGATGATGTCAGACAAAAACGTCGCAAACCATAAGGTGAAATTAGTAATATATTTCTTGTAATAAAACTGTCCTTGCAAACCTCTGTGATGTATGTGTTCAGCTATTGAGGCGACGTGGGTTCGATTCCCGCTGCGGAACAAATATATTTGTGCGTCTGGGATTTGGATCCTGACTCCGTTTTTTTATATTATGGAATATGTGGAAATTTTTATGTGGGCTCGGAGTAAGTATGTGACTGTTTAAAAGAAAACAGAAAAAGAAAAAACCTATAAAGAACTTCTAAAAATTGGTGTTCAGCAATGATTTAGTATTTTTCATGAACTTTACGAAAACGTTGTATTAGTACTTCAAGCAATCGTGAAATAACAACACAGCACATTTTCCGTAGTTTTGACGACAATTTTCATACACCTTTAGTCTATAACTAAAACCCATATCTTTTTAAAGTCTAGGCTTTAAGAAGATGTGGGTTTTCTTTGACAGGCAAGCTTTGCTTGCAGTTAGTGTCACCATACTTAATATTGATCGAAATAAAAAGTTCCGCTTTTAAATTACAGGTAAAACTGACGCCCGATGGATTCAAAGGAATGCTAGAAGTCAACAAAAACCTTAAAATACATCCTCTGAAACTGCTGGAAATCCCTCCCGAATCCCGGCAAGCCATCTTTGACTCCACTAAAAGCTATGCCAGCGGAGCCCTCACCAAGAAACAGTTTCATGAACAAATGCAAAGTTATTGCAAAAAGCATCAAATCGCATTCGAGTCCATGAGAGAAGAAACCATGAAGAAACTCTGTCAGATTTATGGAAAAGAAAAAGTGAATGACATTGTTGTCGGCGGGAAAAAAATATTCGCTAACGCCTCACCGCACGAGATAGATCGCTTGCGGGTCGTCCTTGAGAACACCGTGCAGAATAACGACACGATTATGGAGATGGCGACAGAGTTCGCGAAAACGAGAGGCTGCAACACTGCCAAGGACTTCATCGTATTCACCGAGTATTTTGTAGCGGAACTCAACGAAACCGTCAAGTCATACGAAGCAAACTACCAAAAAGCTCTACAGAATGCGGAGCAACAACAAAAATCCGGCTTCAACAAAAACCAGTTCGACCGAGACTACGGAATAAAGGAAGGCCAGAAAAGGGTCGCGTATCACAGACAAAAGGCTCTGGATCAGTTCAAGAGTCAAGACGGGTACGACAAGTTGAACAGCCGATACGAAGCTCTGAAATCCGAAGTGTCTCCGTGGAACCAGAGGTGCCAACCGGGTTTCTTCGGCGATGACACTGCTACATACCATTATTTGAAGCACCACAAAGATTTCCCGAGTATGGGAGAGCTGACGCCGGAGCAGTATTTCAAGCTGGCGGAGGAGGTGGTGGGGAACCCTACGAACAGAACCAACGCGGTGCTAAGCCAGGACGGCAGTTGTGTGATGGTCACGTACTTGGAGCCACAGCATGGAGTACGTGCCATCAAGATAGACCGCCAGGGTGGATCTGGCATCGCCACAGTTATGTACCAGCGGGTGCCCGGCGGACGTTAGCAATGCTCGCGCCGCTGACTCTTAACTCTTGGATGGAAAAGCTAAGCTGTATAATAGGCATGATGACAGTAACCAAGAATCAATGAAATTACGAATGTATCTAATGAAATAGGATTCATGGATTATAGAAAAACTTATTTGTTTTTCTATTTCGAGTGAGATTGCTATTTTGTTTTTGTTAAAATCTATACTAATATTATAAATGCGAAAGTTTGGATGGATGTATGGATGTTTGTTACTCAATCACGCCCCAACGGCTGAACGGATCTGGCTAAAATTTGGGAAAATAGATTATAGTCTGGAATAGCACATAAGCTTTTTATCCCGGAAAATTAAAATTCCCGCGGGAACCAAAAACCTCAAACCACGCAGACGAAGTCGCTGGCATTCGCTAGTTAAAACTATAAAATACAGCAATCCGCCATAATGAATTAAACACCAAAAAGCGGATGACGTCTGTTTGATTGTTTTCGAGCTTTGACAATCACATTATTGTTTGCTGCACACTGCACAGAGTACATTGGTAAAAACAAAATTGACGTCACAAACGACGCCATGACACACGCGAACGTTTTGGCGTGAATTTTAAAATTTAAATTTCAAATACCAATTTTATCTACCAAACCTTATTTTTCTGCCAAAATATTTATTTCGAAACTTCGGAACATAATCAGACCATTTTTCAAAAACAGTCATCATGCCTGTTATATGGTATATCTATTAATAGCATTAAGTATGTACATGATGTGTCGCGATCTGAAAATTTTTACCACCTTAAGGTTCATAATTGCATGTGTACAAGGTCCATATTATGTGATTTGATTAGGCATAGATCATAGATTCTTCAACTTTTATCGGTCGCTGCCAACGGACACCGAGACAAAAAAAAGGTTAACGGCAACATTTTGAGCGACTCTCGTTAATCACTGGATGCGATTAGCTCATATACCTCAGAACATCCATTAGTGAGAGAGAACCAAGATCAAATAAAAACCTATACCCTCGAAATAAAATTGTACTGGATCAAAGCCCATATAGGATTAGATGGCAACGAAAGGGCTGATGAGCTGATCAAAGAAGCACCACTACTTGACAAAGGGGAAATAATATATAACCAAATCGCTATATCGTTTGCTAAACGCCACATTAGGAACAACTCAATAAAAACCTGGCAAAAAATATATTCGGAAGCTCCTACTGGCTCTGTCACAAAGACTTTTCTTCCAGATGTCGAAGTTGCTTATAAAATCCTAAGTAAACTTAGTCTGACTAACATAAGAACGCAACTATGGACTGGTCACTGTGGGATTAAGTATTATCTTTAGGCTCACTGGAAGTCCAGCTTGCCCTTGTGATATTTCACATTTTTTATTATCTTGCCCTCGCTTTTTAGACATCGATAGATTAGATTAGATTAGTTAAAGCTGGGCTTTCAGTTGACTAAAAATAGTTTGCGCACTGCAATAGAAGATGACAACAGCCGAACTCATTTCTTTGCTTTTGCTGAGAATACTTAAAATAGCTGCAAAAGATATGGGGCAACTGCGCTTTAGGCTGTAAAAGTGTATGTATTTAAGAGTTTACTAGCTAAGGAAGGCAAACACAAAAAAAGTTATATGAAAAAAATAAAATTAAAAAAAGACCAAAATTATTAACATGTAATATTTATACTTTATGATTGTATAATTGTACTAGTTGTAGGAGTAGCTTAGCTTAGTTTGTCCAGATAGCTATTTTTATATTTTGGACGACTTTATTATTCTTATATTTATAATATATTATATACTATACATAATTTTTCTATTTTTATATTTTAGAATTACGTAGATAATTAAAAATGGAACTGCTCATATACAGGAGTGAAATTATAAGATGAATTTAAATCAGTACCTATAGTCCAAGGGTGCCGCCACATTGAAAGCGGCAGTTACTGGACTTATGAAAAAAAACGGACATCTAGACAGGAGAAATGTAGAAAGCTTTTTTAGTATTTATAATAAAATGTTATTTTAACAAACGCGATGATTTTGTCAAACTTGAATTATAGAATAGATTTTTCGAAGAACACCAATTTTCTCATGATTTTTCTCAATAATTGAAAAAAACAACCCCATTCCGCTCTTTTTCCAAGTCATAAGGGTCGGTATCCCGGATGCCACGCCGCTTGCAACAGCGCTCAAGCACGGAAGCCAGCACGTTATAGTCTGATGTGTACGCGTACTCTAACTGCTGGACGTGCAGAAACTGAAGGGAGTTGCCTTCTACTGCTGGACGTGCTCCAGAAACTGAAGGGAGTTGCCTTCTACTGCTGGACGTGCTCCAGAAACTGAAGGGAGTTGCCTTCTACTGCTGGACGTGCTCCAGAAACTGAAGGGAGTTGCCTTCTACTGCTGGACGTGCTCCAGAAACTGAAGGGAGTTGCCTTCTACTGCTGGACGTGCTCCAGAAACTGAAGGGAGTTGCCTTCTACTGCTGGACGTGCTCCAGAAACTGAAGGGAGTTGCCTTATACTGCTGGACGTGCTCCAGAAACTGCAGGGAGTTGCCTTCAAATCTACTAGGCTCATACCTCCTCTGCGATCGCAACTTTATTACTAGCGTCACCATCGCTAGTGAAGTCTTTTAGCTCTGATCTATCGCCTCATACAGATTAATCTAATCACTTAACCACTTCAAATACGACTATAGAACAATTTTCTAAGGATTTTTGTCAATAATTGAAAAAAAAAAAGAAAAGAGGAACCACTCACCTCCTCTGCGATCGCAACTTCATTACTAGCGTCACCATCGCTAGTGAAGTCTTTTAACTCTGTAGTGAAGTATTTCAGCTCTGATCTATCACCTCTTACAGATTAATCTAATCACTTAACCACTTCAAATACGACTATAGAACTAAAAAAATCCAAGCATTTTTTGCAATAATTGAAAAAAGAATCACCCCTCTTTCTCAACAATTTTCTAAGCATTTCTTTCAATAACTGAAAAAAATCTCACCTCTTTCTCAACAATTTTCTAAGCATTTTTTTCAATAATTGAAAAAAAGCATCACACCTCTTTCTCAACAATTTTCTAAGCATTTTTTCAATAATTGAAAAAAAACATCACACCTCTTTCTCAACAATTTTCTAAGCATTTCTTTCAATAATTGAAAAAAGAAACCTCACCTCTTTCTCAACAATTTTCTAAGCATTTTTTTCATTATTTGAAAAAAAAAAAAAAAAGAACCACTCACCTCTTTCTCCCAGTCGTAAGGGTCTGTGTCCCGGATCCCGCGTCTCTTGCAGCAGCGTTCGAGCAGCGAAGCCAGCATGGTATAGTCCGGAGTGTCCGCGTACTCCAACTGCTGGACGTGCTCCAGGAACTGACGCAGCTCTGATGGAAGATGCTTCAGCAGCAGACGGTGGTCGTACTTCTCTTTCATTAATCCTACCTGAAATCAAATAAAACAATGAAGGCGACCTCCATGGCGCAGTGTGTAGCCCTGTTGTGTTAACGTGCGGAGGTCCCGGGTTCGATCCCCGGCAGGGCAATTTATAATTTCTGAATTTTCCCTGGTCTGGCCAGGTGGGAGGCTTCGGCCTACCGGCAAAGACGTGCCGCCAAGCGATTACGCGTTCCGGTACGATGCCGTGTAGAAACCAAATAGGGGTATGGGTTTAATATAACTGCCATGCCCCTAACAGGTTAGCCCGCTACCATCTTAGACTGCATCATCACCTACCATCAGGTGAGATCGCAGTCAAGGGCTAACTTGTAGTGGATTAAAAAAAAAATTTAAGGATCCCAATGTCTAGTGGTCAGCACGTGACGAGGTTTCAGGCTCGATTCCCGGGTTGCGAGAACCCGTAAAGCCGTCGGTCTTACGCCCTGCAAAGACAAATGTCTCTGGTCATGTCAGATATTCCGTGCCACCGGGCTATAAGAGTAAGGGAATAGGGATTTCACCCGTGCACAAACTTGTGCACTACAGTCTGATTGGTGCCAAGCGCTTAGTCTATACATAAATAAAAAACTAATATCTGCCCCTTAGATTTTTTTTAATTGTGAGATGCGCTTGCACTTGACGAACATCATGCTTAGTGCAAAGCAATGATGAGGTCTAGGTTGGAACGCGCTTGCCTAGAAGATGCCTATTCACTCTTGCCTTGAAGGTACTTAAGTTATAAGTGACAGGAAACACGGTGCGCTGGGAAGGCTTCCACACCCTAACGGTTCGTTTCAGAAACGTCGAGCAAAAACGTTTCGTGCGAGCAGATTGGACGTCAACCACATGGCTAATCTCAGCCGCAATTATGTTGGGAGCACATTAACACAGGTCGTCATATCCTTGTGTTTGTGTGTAAACCTCTACAACGACGCTAAGACAGTCGCCAACTCACTTGCTCCTTGTCCTTGATCTTCCTCCAGGGCAGCTGTCCGTTGACGAACTCGACCAGCATATAGAACAGCGACCACAGGTTGTGCCGTCCCATCTCTTTGTGTTTGTGTGTACACCTCTACAACGACGCTAAGGCAGTCGCCAACTCACTTGCTCCTTGTCCTTGATCTTCCTCCAGGGCAGCTGTCCGTTGACGAACTCGACCAGCATATAGAACAGCGACCACAGGTTGTGCCGCCCCATCTCTTTGTGTTTGTGTGTAAACCTCTACAACGACGCTAAGACAGTCGCCAACTCACTTGCTCCTTGTCCTTGATCTTCCTCCAGGGCAGCTGTCCGTTGACGAACTCGACCAGCATATAGAACAGCGACCACAGGTTGTGCCGTCCCATCTCTTTGTGTTTGTGTGTACACCTCTACAACGACGCTAAGGCAGTCGCCAACTCACTTGCTCCTTGTCCTTGATCTTCCTCCAGGGCAGCTGTCCGTTGACGAACTCGACCAGCATATAGAACAGCGACCACAGGTTGTGCCACCCCATCTCTTTGTGTTTGTGTGTAAACCTCTACAACGACGCGAAGGCAGTCGCCAACTCACTTGCTCCTTGTCCTTGATCTTCCTCCAGGGCAGCTGTCCGTTGACGAACTCGACCAGCATATAGAACAGCGACCACAGGTTGTGCCGTCCCATCTCTTTGTGTTTGTGTGTACACCTCTACAACGACGCTAAGGCAGTCGCCAACTCACTTGCTCCTTGTCCTTGATCTTCCTCCAGGGCAGCTGTCCGTTGACGAACTCGACCAGCATATAGAACAGCGACCACAGGTTGTGCCGTCCCATCTCTTTGTGTTTGTGTGTACACCTCTACAACGACGCTAAGACAGTCGCCAACTCACTTGCTCCTTGTCCTTGATCTTCCTCCAGGGCAGCTGTCCGTTGACGAACTCGACCAGCATATAGAACAGCGACCACAGGTCGTCGTGACGCCCCATCTCTTTGTTTTTGTGTGCGTTGATCGACGCGTACCGAACCGTGCCTGTACACAACAAACACATTTATATATAATATTGGCGTGCAATTAAAATGACTGAATGAATCTGTATACCTGCAAGTATTCCGTGTACCTACAAGTATTTCGTGTACCTCCAAGTATTCCGTGTACCTACAAGTATTCCGTGTACCTGCAAGTATTCTGTGTACCTGCAAATATTCTGTGCACTTGCGACTATTCTGTATACCTGCGAGTATTCTGTGTACCTATAAGTATTCCGTGTACCTACAAGTATTCACTGTACCTACAAGTATTCTGTGTACCTGCAAGTATTCTGTGTACCTGCAAGTATTCTGTGTACCTGCGAGTATTCTGTGTACCTATAAGTATTCCCTGTATTTGCGACTATTCTGTGTACCTATAAGTATTCCGTGTACCTGCGAGTATTCTATGTACCTGCAAGTATTCCGTGTACCTGCGAGCATTCTGTGTACCTATAAGTATTCCGTGTACCTATAAGTATTCCGTGTACCTGCAAGTATTCTGTGTACCTGCAAGTATTCTGTGTTAGTGTCTCACCTCTGAAGCCGGCGGCGGCTCGGGGCGGGCGTACTTGGCCGTTGCTGGTGGTGTACTGACGCGCGAGCCCGAAGTCCAGCATGTACACTCGCCGACAGTTGGACGGGTGCCGCCCGATACTGAAGTTGCTCTGAAACACCGAGCGCCGAGTGAACGAGACTGTACTCGAGCAACTTGCTATCTGCACGTATAGCCCCACCAACTTATCTGACCAACCCCCCGATTCTGTAACTCAGTGGCTATCGAAAAATGAAAGCCAAAGCATTTTTTGATAACCACTGAGTTACAGAATAGGGCTGCTGGTGGCCAAAATTGGAACTAATTTTTATGATGTTTAGTCTTTGTTTTTATTTTTCATATACACTAGCGACGCTGACACCGTGTCAGATAAGTTTGTAGAATTGTAAAAGCTTGCATAATATTCGGATAAACTATGATAGACCAGGTCAATAACACTTGGTTAAATAGGACAGTTGTTACTTTACGGACGCTTGTTATGGCAGCACAGGACAGGACTAACAATAACTAATAATAAATCATTAAAAAACATTTTTAATAACAAGCTTTTATCGTCCGCCATATTGAATTTAGTGTGACGTAATTTTAGTTTTGGTATTCACAGCAAACCCTATCAACGGATACCGTTATCATGGGGCTGAATAAAAATAAATAGTTCGCCATCTTTGGGAGTCGACCATATTGGTTTTAGAATGACTTCACTTGGTTGACCATGCATTGTCATCCAAACTAAACGTGTATGCAAAATTTCTGCTCAAGTGGTTGGGGATAAAATTCAGTTGCAAGATTTGACGTAAACAGACACACAGACATTGCAAGTTAAAGAAAAGCTTGTTAAGATTGAAACAAAAAGAACAAAACATTTTTCAAAGAAATATCACTGTGAGCACTTTTGTTTTGCTCAAAGTTTTAGCTATATTACAATTCTGAAAGACTTAAAATGTTTGAAATCACCAAAAAATGGTAATTTACTTACAGGTTTAATATCTCTATGTAGAAATCCGACGGAGTGTATTGAATCTATCGCTTTCAATATTTGAAGACCCAACCTGCAAGAAAAGAAATTATAGCTTTAAAAATCTCTTTTTTTATACATTAGACCCGAATTCTTAGAAATCCTTCTAGAATTTTCGATCGATGAGAATGTATTTAAAAGATACATTACAATACATTAGGTATAGTACTAGTTAGCACGTCTTAAAAACGTTGAGATTTTGAGTATCGAGTCGAACTTAAATAGACATAGACTATTCAGCCTAGTCTTAAGTTCTTCAATACATCTTAACAGACAGCATCTTAAGTGGAAATATGAATAAAAACGCTTTATGAGTAGATTGATCACGGACATCATACAAAATAAGAAGAAAAATGATGATGATAAATCACGAATTGACGAAGTGCATAATGATAGTTATAACTGTCCAACCATTTATTTAACTTTTGACATAAGCACGTCTATGAAGTTTAATAACCATTGACAGGCAAACATCGACAAAAACATGCAGGTTTATATAATACGCAGATTTTTTTTACAATAGTGAAGCGGCGTTCTCTTTTACCCGATATTTGGTAAATCGTAAACTCATCTAGTAATTACTTAACAATACGAATTTCCTTATAAAAATAGTCACGAAGCTGGAATACAAGCTGTCTTGTTTATAGGCCTATTCCACTGCACTTTTTACAGGGCCCTGTGGTAAGGGTGGGCGTGGCCGCTAGTTAGAGCGGTCGCTTATTACACGGCAATAAGGTTCAATTTAGGGACGCTTTGTCCCTAAATATTATTACACTACACTGATTCAAGTGTAAGGGTCCCTGTGAAAAGTGCAGTGTAATAGGCCTATAAGCACCATACATTTTTGACGAAAGATAGTATTCTATGACATGCCTGATTGATGTGCATTTACTGTACTGTTTTACATGCATGATTTATTTTTAAATACCATACAATTATACGTCATTTAAACGCTTGGGTATGTTTATAAAATAATAAAAAATGTTGAGCGAAAATAAAATAGCAACGTGTCAAATTGAGTAAAACTTCTTCATCAAAAATCGAATCGGTAACACATTAGGACGTCATTGACTCGAATAGAATAGAATATAATGAATTTATTTGTCTGAATATGCGTTACAATGATGGTTACAGTATGAAAAGTCACAGCATAAACAGTCAGGCAACACTGACGTACATTTTTTTATGTATTTAAATGACATGTACAAGTATATTCTAGTACTAGCGGTCGCCCGCGACTTTGTCCGCATACAATTTCTGATTTCCTATGAGATTTTCCCGCTGCAAAAAGCCTAGGTACATATAGCGGCTAAAACTAATAAGTAATAACCTGAATGTCGATTTTAAAAACTAATAAACCTACATTCAAGCTTCCAACCTCAATTTCACACCCTTTAGAGTGGATTTTCGTAAAATTGCCTACACAGGTTACTATTATTTAAAACTAATAACCTACATCCCGATTTTCAAGCCTCTAACTTCAAACACCAAGGACTTTCATACAAACTTACAGCCTTTCGTAAAATTGCTTATGCAAGTTATTATTTATTTAAATTTAATAACCTAAATGCCGATTTTCAGGTCTCTAACTTCAAACATATAGGACTTTCATACAAACTTACAGCCCCCATTTCACCCTCTTTGGGGTGAATTTTCGTAAAATTGCGTATATGGGTTTTTATTATTTATAGCTATTAATTTAATTGCCAAATTTCATGTCTCAACTTCAAAAACAAAGGACTTTCATACAAACTTAAAACCCCCATTTTAACCCCTTAGGGGTGAATTTTCTCAAAACCGTTTCTAAGCGGCCGTCTACGCCATAGAAGGAAGCTATCTTCCAAAGTTCAAGTCTGTACGCTTTATAGTTCCTGAGATATCGTGATGAATCTGTGACCTTTCGCTTTTATTATTCCAGTATTAGGATAACACTTCATAGGTTTTTTCTCCATAGGATTTATCATTCGAGCTGCCAAAAGTTAAATAAACTATTGGACAGTGAATAATGGCATTACTTAACAAACTAATAGGCCTATTACACTGCACTAAATATTGGACCCTATCTCAGTCTGAACGAGAAGGTCAAGAGAATTGTACGTGTCTCTTAATATGTTTATTATCCTCGACTGATTATGGCACCCATGCTATCGAAGTGAAAAAGTAGTATCCATACTAATATTGTAAATAAACTAGATGATTCCCGCGATTTCATCCGCGTGGATCGCGTTCATAATATTAGTATGGATTAGTATGGATGCGAAAGTGTATCTGTCTGTCTGCTACAATTTCAATGTCCATCTATTCAAACAATTTTGATGAAATTTGGTACAGCGATAGGTTACGTCCCGGAGAAGGACACAAGGACAAGGCTACTTTTTATTCCGGAAAATTAAAGAGTAAAAACCTCAATTCACGCGGGCGAAGTCACGGGCATAAGTTAGTAGTTCATTTAATATAGGAAAATACTATACTATACTATAGTATAGTTCATATAGTCTTTATGCTCTTTTTTCCATAAATAAGGCATTTCTTTGTACATATCTATCAGAACAACAAAACTTTTTCTTTAGCACACGATATATTCAAAAAATGCACGCGCAAGCCATAGACACAACTACTCTCTAGGCGCTCCCTAACCGCCCTGAATGTTATTACACTAGCCGGTCGTCTGCAGAGCACTCAGGCAGTAAGGCAGACCGGGACCAACCGTTCTTCCTAATCAGGGACCCTTCTTCCCTGAGTTTTATTACACTACATTGATTCAAGGTAATAGGCCTATTACACTGCACTTTTCACAGGGACCCTTAGTATAGTGTAATAAAATTTAGGGGAAAGGGTCCCTAAATTGAACCTTATTGCCGTGTAATAAGCGATGTTCTAATTAACGGCCGCGCCCACCCTTACCACAGGGCCCTGTAAAAAGAGCTGTGTAATAGGCCTATAAGGGTCCCTGTAAAAAGTGCAATGTAATAGGCCTTTAAGGGTTCCTGTGAAAAGTGCAATGTAATAGGCATTTAAGGGTCCCTGTGAAAAGTGCAATGTAGTAGGCTTATAAGGGTAGGCTTATAATAGGCTTATAAGCTTATAAGGGTCCCTGAAAAAAGTGCAATGTAATAGACATTTAAGGGTCCCTGTGAAAAGTGCAATGTAGTAGGCTTATAAGGGTAGGCTTATAAGCTTATAAGGGTCCCTGAACAAAAGTGCAATGTAATAGGCATTTAAGGGTCCCTGTGAAAAGTGCAATGTAGTAGGCTTATAAGGGTAGGCTTATAAGCTTATAAGGGTCCCTGAAAAAAGTGCAATGTAATAGGCCTGTAAGGGTCCCTGTGAAAAGTGCAATGTAGTAGGCTTATAAGGGTAGGCTTATAAGCTTATAAGGGTCCCTGAAAAAAGTGCAATATAATAGGCATTTAAGGGTCCCTGTGAAAAGTGCAATGTAGTAGGCTTATAAGGGTAGGCTTATAAGCTTATAAGGGTCCCTGAAAAAAGTGCAATATAATAGGCATTTAAGGGTCCCTGTGAAAAGTGCAATGTAATAGGCATTTAAGGGTCCCTGTGAAAAGTGCAATGTAGTAGGCTTATAAGGGTAGGCTTATAATAGGCTTATAAGCTTATAAGGGTCCCTGAAAAAAGTGCAATGTAATAGACATTTAAGGGTCCCTGTGAAAAGTGCAATGTAGTAGGCTTATAAGGGTAGGCTTATAATAGGCTTATAAGCTTATAAGGGTCCCTGAAAAAAATGCAATGTAATAGGCCTATAAGAAGATTGTCGGTGATGGTGTCGGTGTCGGTGTTGGTGTTGGTCTGTTGGGCGGGTCACCTGAGCGTGGTGGACAGCGAGAAAGCGCCCCTCGGCTGCGCGCGCCGCAGCTCGGCCAGGTTGCGGCCCTGCAGCTGCATCACCACGTAGTTGAACCGGGCGTTGCGGCCGCACCCGATGAAGCGGCACACGTGCTCCTTGCCTACGAACACGCACAAACAATTAAACAGGTTATTCCCCGTCCACGTCACAGAATACAGTTACCTCCATCTTGAGTACAGTTACCTCCATCTTGAGTACAGTTACCTCTATCTTGAGTACAGTTACCTCCATCTTGAGTACAGTTACCTCCATCTTGAGTACAGTTACCTCTATCTTGAGTACAGTTACCTCCATCTTGAGAACAGTTACCTCCATCTTGAGTACAGTTACCTCCATCTTGAGAACAGTTACCTCCATCTTGAGTACAGTTACCTCCATCTTGAGTACAGTTAGCTCCATCTTGAGCACCTGAGAGATCCACGGTAGCCAGGCCCTCGTCCTCAGCAGACTGACGGGGATAGTTACCTTGCAGCTTCTCGAGTACAGTTACCTCCATCTTGAGCACAGTTACCTCCATCTTGAGCACAGTTACCTCCATCTTGAGCACAGTTACCTCCATCTTGAGCACAGTTACCTCCATCTTGAGCACAGTTACCTCCATCTTGAGCACCTGAGAGATCCACGATGGCCAGGTAGCCAAGCCCTCGTCCTCAGCAGACTGACGAGGATAGTTACCTTGCAGTTTCTTCAGCACAGCCACCTCCATCTTGAGCACCTGCTTGGGCTGTCGAGCGGACTCAACTTTCAGCGCCACCTGCTCCTGCGTCACCAGGTCCAGACCCTCGTAGATCTCCCCGAACCCACCCCCGCCTATCTTCTTCACCACCTGGAAAACAATTTTTAACAGACTTCAAAAAGGATGTTCTGTATTCGACCCGTATGTAAGCATATATGTTTATATTTAAGTATGTATGTTTGTTTGTTAACGATTTTCTCGGGAATAATGTATCGATTTTAATGACTTTTCAAATGAAACTTCTTTACAATCATTGTGATTTGAAAATTCTATGAAACGAAAAACTAAACGAAAAAGCGAGACCGAAAAGAGACAAACATATTGATGATAGGATTTAGCCTGCGAGAGAATGAGATAAGTATAACTTGTGAAACAAAACTGTGACCTTGTGAAAAAAAGTGTGATGCGTGAATTGACACACACACACACACACACACACACAAACACACACACACACACACACACACATACACACACACTGTAAGAAGTGTAGTGTACACACACACACACACACACACTTTTTTCAATTCAAAGCTTTTTCTAAGGACCCTGATAGTGTACATAAAGAGGCTTATGTCCAATGATGGTCAAAATGTTTGTCGTCAACCCGTTGTCCAAGGTGAGCAACAGAAGCGAAGCTACGCGACGCGATGCAATACGACGCCATGGAAAATGACAGCCGTATCTACGCGACTACGTAGGTCACATGAAGGGTCAGCTAATGTTGGTACTGTCGCGTTGCTGCGTTTGTCGCTCCCCTGGGACAACGGGTTACATCTTCCTACACTAGTCGTACCTTCCATCTCTCCTTGACGACGTGTCCGGGCTGCAAGAGGTCCTCCGTTGCCATGGTGATGGGCTGCGCGCGCCGGGAAGTGTCACACCGGGACGCCTCCCGGGACCTGTTCCCCCCGAAGTTCGGGAGAGTCCGGGACCTATGAAAATGATTTTTTCATCATACCTATTCGAAAACCGAATATTGGCTTCAGAGGATAGCGGGGGTAAAATGTAATTTTTAGGCCCATGGGACTTTTCATTTCTCTGTTCCTCTTCCGATTGGTACTTAAACGTATAGGTAATGTCCATACATACGTTGATACTCCTAGCCTTTTCTCATACGTAATGATGAAAAATAGTGTGTCACTCGGGGCCAAATTTTTTGTTCTCGGTCGGCGTATATTGAATTCCTCGCTACGCTCAGGATTCTACTTTAGAATCCTTCACTTCGCTCTGAATTGAAAATAGCGCCCTCGGGACACGAAAATTTTCTTTGGCCCCATATAACACAAAGAACTATTATTGTAACGAAACTAGACAATCTTGCATTGTAAAGTCGACATCTTCTGAAGATGCTCCGGTGTTGGGGCGAATCGTGCGTCAAGAATAGTATAAAAGTCTTGTGTGATATACATATGAGTGGTAGTGACATTGCTTGCTTGGGAACTTGGCTTTCTTGCTTGGTTGGAAAGGTAAACGGTGCTTCGCTTGTAACTGCATGCTTGACCATACAGAATTTTTTCTGTTGGCGGATTATAGCAAAATAATTGTAATATTTTCTTACTTTTTGAAGAATTCAGTAAGGATTTAGACAGTAAAGTTCTTGCAACGCACGAAAGCGTGTGGTTCATGTGTTAAAGTCCTATCTGTATATATCACCGTAAGATTGTAAAAACCGTTAGATTATAATCTAACTCGCGACATTGTAAACTGATTGTGAACCGTTCAATGTCAATTTTTGAAATATTCATTGTATTTACGTTTTCTTGTCTGTTCTTGTAGGATAGATCGAAAGATTGTGAACCGTTCAATGTTCTGAGTGTCAATTTTTGAAATATTCATTGTATTTACGTTTTCTTGTCTGTTCTTGTAGGTTAGGTTAGGGTTCGATATAAATAACTTAGGTTCTATCGGGTTAATATAAATAAGATTACAAACTACCGAAAAATAATGCGTTAAATTGATTGAAATTAAATTAGATTATAATCTAACGGTTTTTACAATCTTACGGTGACATATACACTTGCATAACTACAACAAGGTTCACGCGCGCTCGTGAATTGGTAAAAGTATAACAGCATTTGTTTCGGGTTGCTTTTCTACATAATTAATAAATTACATAATTATAGCAGGTTAAAAACCTGAGGTATAAATATGTAAGAATTGCCGATCCAATCGTAAAAGTTCGGCGTCAAAGTAAACCATAATAGCATTGAAATAGAGCTCAATTTCGTGTATCCATTCTCATACGTTTATGGTATCGGACATACCTAAACGTATAAGAATGGATACACGAAATTGAGCTCTAACTCAATAATGACATGGTTTATTTTACTTTGACACCGAACTTAGACGATTTGATCGACAATTCTTACACAATTGGGGGGCTGGTTGGGTAACCAACATGATTATGGTAAAGGAAGTCCTTCTGACAGAAGAATACTAGATAGTGGGAGAACAATAATATAATAATAATAGACGATTTCGTCTATTATTATTATATTCACATTTCCGGAATAAAAAGTAGCCTATGTCCTTCCCCAGGATACTACCTATACCTGTACCAAATTTTATAAGAATCGCTTAAACAGTTGGACCTTGAAAGCGTAGCAGACAGACAGACACACAAACTATCGCAATGGGGATGATGCCTATATCAAAAATAAATTATTTCTAACTGATTATTAAACAGAGGATCTTCCAAAAGACCTTAAATTCATATCCTCTGTTAGTTTTATGTTTGATAACAATTTTAAAATATAGATTACTTAAAGAAAAAAAAGTGCGTTGAAATTTGATGACGTCACTATTGCGATCTTCATACAACTTCCATACTAGAAGTGTGTTTTTAAGTTTGATAAGGAGTTGCTGATTTGATTGAGTTGTCATCATCCCTATTAAAATTATACGACTGCCTGAAAAAAGGAGTATATTGTTTTCAGGGTTCATGTATGTATGTATGTATGTATGTGAGTTTGTATATTCCACCATAACTTCTATACGCCTGAACCGATTTTGATACATAAGGTATCGTTAGAATCCCTAGCTTATTCCGGGTGACATAGGAAAGTAAAACTAAAAAAAAATGATGGGGTAACCATGGTCCCATATTAAAGGCTAAAGTTGAAAAAAATTATTCGAAAATAAGATTAACTATAATATGATCATCATCTAGAAAATGAGGAGTAGATTCCAGAAATATATAACACTATAGCTCAATATCCAGTGATTCACAAAAAATATCATTTAATAAAAATGAGTATAAGATTCCATTTAACTAGATTAATTTAGATTTTTATCTTTTTAGATCGTTTTTTGGCAGGACAGTCGTGTTTTTTTTTTAAATTATGACTTGTATTAGTATGGATTTAATTACCTTAATAAAGGATTCGGCTGGACTCTTCGACCGCTGGCGGCTTCGGCCTGCCGCACTTCCCTCTGAAAAAGACCAATAACTTATTAAGGACATTTCTTGGAGGTTTTTTTTTTAATTTATTTAAAATAATACAATAGAACTTAAAGCTAGCTAGCCTAACCTAATTAGGTACTATATAAATCATGCCCACGTGGAATGGTGGCAAGAATGCTGGCTGCATTTCCGCGCTGGACAGCCAGGCTGATCCTTTGCGCAAAAAATGAGCCAGCCCTTCTGTCACTTGTGAGGCAATTCGAGTTGGAGTTGTTTCGTGGACAATACGAAAATGAGCACCTGTTTGACTAATGTTTGCTATATTTCCTTTGTTATTATTGACCGAGCGAAACGAAGGTCTCTGAGTCTACTTGAGTGAATTTGCACTTGTCCGTCCGTCCGTCCGTCCGTCTGTCAGAGCCTTATAACTTCTGAATTACTGAACGTAATTGCTTAAAATTTAAATGTAATATGTTAACCAACGGCCTCCAGCCGAATATGGCTTAAATCTTTATTTCAGAGGGGCTCTCATAGAAGCGAATGCGAAGTAAAATATTTTTTATAGCATTACATAGGGTTGCGGTATATCATTTTAAAGATAATTAGGAATAGTGTCCAAAAATTTTTCTTTTAATTTTCTTCTAAAATTGACGAAATGGGAGGCTTTCAAAGTAGAGATTTTCTAACGTCCAATGTTGACCTCAGAACTCTCAATTTTCTGAAAGGATGAGCCTGAAACTTGATCAATTATGGAATACCGCGAAGTCTAAGTTCGGGACGAACCACTAGTTGTCATTATTCTAATCATCACTTTTTACTTTTAGATTACCGCCGCCTATGAACATTTATGGCAGCTAAGCAATCCGGCGTTTGCGTTTTGCCGGCTTTTCCAGTTTACAAAAGACTTTAAAACTTACTTTAGACGAGTGTTGTATAATTTGTAATACAGATTGCTCCATTGACTTCATCTTTCGCTGTAATAGCTTTGCTCTCGGTTTCAGTCCCGACAAATTATTAAAGCTTATTATAATGTTGAAGATTATATGTAAATGGCAGTGTGTAGCGCTGTTGTCTTAACGTGCGGAGGTCCCGGGTTCGATCCCCGGCAGTCAGTTTGGGAATTTATAATTTCTGAATTTTCCCTGGTCTGGCCCGGTGGGAGGCTTTGGCCGTGGCTAGTTACCACCCTACCGACAGACGTGCCGCTATGCGATTTAGCGTTCCGGTACGATGCCGTGTAGAAACCGAATAAGGGTATGGGTTTAATATAACTGCAATGTCCCTAACAGGTTAACCCGCTACCATCTTAGACTGCATCATCACTTACCATCAGGTGCGATCGCAGTCAAGGGCTAACTTGTAGTGCATAAAAAAAAATGAAAAGAGAGCCTGGATTTAACTCGCTCCAGCAATGCGGACTGCGGTTACTTGTGTAATCTACACATTGATGTAATTGTAAATTATTTTCATCAAAAGAGCAACCACCCAGTTACTTGCTGGTTCTTCTCGGTAGGAATGGTATTCCGAACCAGTGGTAGATGCACTTAACCATTCAAAAGCACTTTTTAAAGTTTATTTGAATGAGAAAACATGAGTTTGAGTTTGCAATTATGTTCAAGCTGTAACTGGAGTTCCAGTTTATCAGAATGAAGTTAGTGCAGAATTTAAGTCTGATATGCGATATCTTCTGCGGTTTCGTCTCAAATGATGTAAAGTATGATGCGCGCACAAACAAATAAATATATCCTCGAACGATTTTATAATAGTACAGGTAAAACACTACAAAAAACAACGGAAAACTTGTTCTAGACCACTAGTGTCTTCGCACGCTACATTCAAATACTGGGTATGATGTGTCTATAGTCAAATTCACATCGCCACCATATATGGCAGTCGTTAAACTGCGTGATAAATATGGCGTGTACTAAAAATATTGTTATTTCTATTCTATCCTAAAAATATTGAGTAAGTAAGAATGCCAACTAAGTTACCACCAGAACCAATTTACAACTCAAAAATTGAGAAATTCTTTGGAACCAGCAGAATATGAAATCTTGGACGTTTTGATTTGGCCGTTTACAATTAGTGTGACGACTCTTGGAGGTCTGATGTGGTCGTTTACTATCTCGAAAAGCTCATTGGACTGGACTGTTGGTTTGATTGAGTGAAGCCAGTTTTCTGTTTTTATCTTTCAAGATCTTTTTATCTTTCAGTTGCAGAATTGAGATGATAAAAGAACTAGAAGTCTAATTCGCTATAATCCGCCACAGTAGACACATCGACATTGCACGATTGCAAAGAATACGATGCACAATGTAGTACCACATAGATTTGCCTACTTTGGTGGATTATATGAAATGAAATGAAATAATTTGAAATGAAATGAAATTATTTATTTATTTCATGTAGGACAACTTGTGTCACTTATGAAACGTTAAGACTCTACCACCGGTTCGGAAAGCTGATTCTACTGAGAAGAGCCGGCAAGAAACTCAGCAGTTGCTCTTTTCATAGAAAAGAAAAGGTTACAATATGTAGACAACACAACACATACGTTACAAGTATTACACTGACTTGTGGGTCACTGGATGCGAGGCCGGTTGCTTCCATGCTACTTTGTCGTTAATAAAATCATCGATAGTGTAATAACCTCGACTTAACAAATGCTGTTTAACACAGTCTTTAAATCTATGTAATGGCAAATCCAGAAACCATTAACCATTCCATTAACCATTTGGGAACCATATTATAAAAGCGTACACTCGACCCCACAAGGGATTTCTGCACTTTGCGCACACGATACGACGCTGTTACTAGCTATAGCGAATTAAACTTCTAGTTCTTTCATTATCATGGACTTCCACAAAGTAACGCCTGCTCCTATCCAATATTTAGAACTCAAACGAATCAAACGAATACCGCTGGTGACACAAGATTAGTTTAAATTACAAAAGTAGCATAATCATTCACCTGGGGTTCATTTCGAGGAGCGGGCACTGAACCGGAGCCCTGGGACGCTGTGTCCGCGGAAGACGACGACGAATCTGTAAACAAAACAATATACAAATATATATGATCCATTTAAGCCTTTCCACCAGAAACTATTTTTATTATTTGCATGCCGACAATATTTTTCTTGTAATTGGGTATTTGACTACTAGTGAAATAAATTATTTTTTAGTGATTATTAAATAAAGGATCAACAATATACAAATATATATGATCCATTTATGCCTTTCCATCAGAAACTATTTTTATTATTTGCATGCCGACTATTTTTTTCTTGTATTTTGGTATTTGATTACTAGTGAAATAAATTATTTTTTAGTGATTATTAAATAAAGGATCTTCCAAAAGTCGTAATATCCACGTCCCCTGCTAGTTTTATATTGAATAACCATTTTAAACTATCGAATAAATTAAAAAAAGTGCGTCGAACTTTGATGACGTCACAACTTAAAATTTCATACAAAATCCATACTGAGCACGCGTTTTGACGTTTGAAAAAAAAAATTGCTGATTTGACTAGTTGTCCCAATTATACTGCATTTTGTGCATGTTAGGGTAAAGGAAAATTTAGCCGGCAACGACAACGTCTCTCTCTCTCGTCGCGAGTTTTTTTTTATCCATTACAAGTTAGCCCTTGACTGCGATCTCACCTGATGGTAAGTGATGACGCAGTCTAAGATGGTAGCGAGCTAACCTGTTAGGGGCATTAGATATCTCGTTGTGCGCATGCTAAGCCTGCAGGTTTTTGGTGGAAGTCGGTTCTCACCTGACCGGTGGGGAGACTGTGGTGCTGGCTGCTTGAATGAGGGCTCCCTCTCGCAGCCCGGCTCCTGCTCCCTGGAACAACACAGTTCATCCCTTAACAATCCATTCTGCTGAAACGGAGTATTTATTAGGACATCCTTCACTCTGCCTCAAAAAAGTCTGGAGGCCGTTCGTGGGAATGGGCGTTCACTCTATAATAAAATGCCACATTCCATTTCAGACTTGCCTTTGCACAAGTTTAAAAAAGCATAGTATACTGTTGAAGATTATGTAAACGATAAAAGAGCATGGATTTGAATCGCTCCAGCTATGCTTGGGACTACAGTTACTTGTTACTTGCATCCTAATAATGATTTTGATAAACTTCAATCCTGATGACTGTAATTTTTTATTGAAAAGAGCAACCACCGAGTTACCAGATGACGCTTCTCGGTAGAAATGGCATTCCGAACCAGCGCGGCGATTCAAAAGCAGTTTTTGTTTTTATTTTATTGCGAGATAGGCTTGCACTTGACGACATTCATGTTTAGTGCAAAGCAATGATGAGGTCTAGGTTGGAACGCGCTTGCCTAGAAGATGCCTATTCACTCTTGCCTTGAAGGTACCTTAGTTATACGTGGCAGGAAACACGTGCACTGGGAGGGTGTTCCACACCCTAGCGGTTCAGATCAGAAACGTCGAGCAAAAGTTGTAAAAGTATATTTGAATAAAAAAAACATTGAAGTTTGAGCATAGGAAACTTAATGGGACAATGAAATGCGATGACCTGCCCCCCTATTGTGTAATAAAATCTTCATCGTAAACGTTAGTTTAACGTATAACTCGAACTGTTTAAGGAGTTCATAGATGCCTGCATGCCAAAAAGCATTTAATATTGAACACTTCCAATAGTTCGATTAGTACGTTTTAAGCTCTCAAAGGATAACGGCCATAGGCCTTTGTTGCACCGGCTCTTCAGGATTTTTTTGGTCCACCCCTTTAGTAATCACATGTTTTTATTTCGTTGGAATAAATTAAAATAGAGTTCCACCATAGATCCATAATTTGCTAGGCTTAAGTCAACAACGATTGATCTATTTTAACAGAACATAGATTTTGGGGGACTTCAAATAAAGTCCCACAAACTCATCTGACCCGGTGGCCAAAATTGGAACTGACTATAGCTATATATATAATAATAATATGTCACCGTAAGATTGTAAAAACCGTTAGATTATAATCTAACTCGCGAAATTGTAAACTTAATAAATAAAAACCTGTATAAGCAATTTTACGTTTTCAAAATCTACCCCAATAGGGGTGCTATAGGGGTTGGAAGCTTACATGGGGGTTTGTTTTTGATGTTAGAGACTTGAAAATCGGGATTTAGGTTATTAGTAATTTTAAATTATAATAACCTGTATAATCAATTTTACGAAAATTCACCCCAAAGAGGGTGCCATGGGAGCTGTAAGTTTGTATGAAAGTCCTTTGTGTTTGAAGTTAGAGACTTGAAAATCGGGATGTAGGTTATTAGTTTTAAATAAAAATAACCTGTGTAAGCAATTTTACGAAAATCCACCCTAAAGGGTGTGAAATTGGGGTTGGAAGCTTGCAAGTAGGTCATAAGTTTTTAAAATCGGCATTAAGGTAATTACTTATTAGTTTTAGCCGCTATATGTACCTAGGCTTATTGCAGCGGGAAAATCTCATAGGAAATCAGAAATTGTACACGGACGAAGTCGCGGGCGACCACTAGTACTTCCATATAACCGAAAAATTCTAGCAACAAGGTAAACAGACAAAGGAGGTTGGTATAACTTCCTTTTCAAGTTAGTTACAGTTTCATTTTCTTCATCCGCCACAATGCCAATCACGTCATTTAGCTAATGGCTCTTCCATCTATTCATCTTAGTCTACATTCTGCTTACGTCCACAGCTGGACGTAATCTTAGGCTCTTTGAAAAGTACGCAAAGGCACAATCACCTTGCTTATCTTTCAAGCTATCATCGTTATTATTCTTATAGTTTCCTCTTTCAGTACACCTATGCTTGTTATTGGCCGTGAGTATTTGTCCAGAATCATAGAGTTTATACAGGGTTTAAAGGCTGTATTGCACACCTAGCACATGATACAATACAAAAAAACTTAGTACTTATGTAACTAGATAGGAAATCTAACCTCTAAGGAAATAAATCCTCAAGGTTCTCTCGGCGTCGTATTCCCCATTGCTGAGGCTCGTGATCCCATTTCATTAATCACATAATGGCAGGGGTTTTCTTGGGATAATAATGCGGTGGATGCCCAGGTCCTTCCGCATACGACTCGGCTAAGAGTATTTAAACTCTTAGGTTTTTGTTACGATTATTATCAGATGTAAGTGATAATATCCGGGACCGACGAATGAATCAAGCTACTACTGAAATAGAAACGAACAAATTCTTCAACTACTCGTATTTAAATTGAAAATATTACAGCCAGCCAGCCTTCATAATATAGGTTTTGCAATTGGAAAATGAGGCAAAAAAACCGTGATATTGTCTTCGCATCGGCTTTATAGTTACTTGAAGTAACTGTATAACAAAAGGAGATTGGGAACCGCGGTTTGTTTTTTTTATGATCAAAGGTCAGCCTGCTTTAATTAGAAGGGGATTTTCTTCGTTAGCTACAGATAATAGGCTCATATTTGCTGTTTTGTGATGTGGGCTGCTCCAAAGACCCATCCCCATAAAGTTTTCAATGATGTGTTGTCTACCAATTCGCACTCGGCCAGCATGGTGACGGAACAACAACCAAACCAGAAATATTCTAAGCTATACAAGTACTCTATACTACCTTTTTACTTAATATTATAAATATTAAAGTTTGGATGGATGGATGTATGTATGTTACTCAATCACGCCAGAACGGCTGAACGGATCTGGATGAAATTTGGCACAGAGATGGATTATAGCCTAGAATAATTCCCGCGAAAACTTTTTAATTTTCCGGGATAAAAAGTAGCCTATGTCACTCTCCAGGTCCACAGCTATACCAATGCCAAAAATCACATCGATCCGTTGTTCCGTTGCAGCGTGATTGAAGGACATACGAACATACAAACTTTCGCATTTATAATGATACTTAGTATGATTTTCTTTGTTAAATGCAGAAGTTATTTGCTTTTGTTTCTTTGGAGCAATAAACAATTTGAGTATTTATTATTATTTTACAAAATACTAACATAACTTTTCCATCCTAAGGGAACAAATCAATACCGTCACCGGGTATATCCTCAGGGTATGTTAATTTTATTAACGAAGGTCGCCTATCGCCATCGATCAATTCTATTCTTATTTATGTAACTAATAATATTGTTGCGTGATGCATATAATAGATTTTTTTAATTCTACCCCTCCGCTTACATAAAAGCTGCATCAAGCATTGCTATAATTTCAATGGATTGGTTGAATTTAAGTTTGGTATTATAATTAGATTATTGACTGCCTCGTGATTGGCATGTTCGACTACGGCCGACGAGGTCCCGGTTTCGAGTCCCGGGTCGGGCCATATAGTATTGGGCTTTTCTGACTAGAAATTCTCAGTACTATTCTCAGGAGTTAGGAAGATGGAGGTGGTTCACCCCCGTGCCTCGGAGAGCACGTTAAGCCGTCGGTCCCGGTTATTATCCCTAACATGATAATAGTCGTTGAAGCCTCCCACCCGCATTGAAGCAACGTGGTGGGTTTAAGCTCTAATTCCTTCTCTTTTATGAGAGTGGAGGCCTGTGTCCAACTGTGGGATGTTAATGGGCTGTAGTGGAAATAGCACTTCTGAGCTGAGGTGCAAGTGCTTGTTTGTGCAGATCGCACACAAACTGTCAGTTCCATTATACATACTACGAGCGAAAATATACTATTGCGACATGTCTTGCGGTCAACTTCAGACGCGACTAAATGATTGACGCGAGCTATATTCTTCCTGCAAAAGTGGATTTTGACCAATTATGGAAGAATTTTGGCAAGAATGTTAGAGAGTAACTACCTAATTGATTGCAATCTTAGAAATGTACAGCTGTGGTCAATTACCATAATTAGGCCAGTGTACATTATGGGATTACATTATTAGGTACTTACTTAATACATTATTAATTTACCTTTAAAATTAGTAAATTTTGTTGATAATTAAATTATAATGTTAAAATTATAAACATGTACTCAGGTACTTAAATACTTGATTTAATTTATATAATTGTAACTACTAAACTTATGTATATATACCAATCTTTGTTTACTGAACAGTATGTTCTTTATTGCTCCCACGACAGACGTAGCAAATGCTGGATGGAGTACATTTAGGACTCACACAAAAAAAATCTGTCTTATCTGCCTCCAACAATTGTATTGTGGGTCCAAATAAACACTTCTTTCTTTCTTTCAAAAGGTGATACCATTATGTTACGATCATATTTAAAACCGAGTGATGCCTGCGACTTCCTTTACATAGTTTAAGTTTGTTTTATTCAAGCAGGAACTATTTCATTTTCAGGGATAAAAATTAGCCTCTGTCCTTCCCCAGGATGCAACCTGATACCAGGATGTAATTGTTCCAAGTTATATTAAGATCAATTGAAAAAATGGGCTGTGAGAGTGTGGCAGACAGACAGACACACTTTTGCATTTATACTTTTGGATAATCATCAAGTATCACACCATTGCCAGCCTTCTTCTGAGCATGAGTCTCTACAAATGGGATGGGTTTTAGCAATAGTCCCACCGCTCTGATCAGGGGGACGATGAGTTAAAAATGAAAAACTACAGTGTAACAATCGCAATCACCTTAACTTTCTTCAACTGTTGGCCAGAATCCATTGACGCAGAAAAAAATACCATGTGTACTGGTACTGTGCTTAACAATGATTGATGCAGGTTTTACAAGATCGCCCTGCTTGTGGGGAATGGCAGACTTCACACACCTTTGAGAACAATGAGGCTTATGGATAACTGTCAGAAATGCAAGTTTTGACAGATGGACTGTATTGAACCCCTGAGCACCTGATTAACTGAAGAAAATAAGATATTATATTATATTTAATGATGTAAGAGTAGGTACATAACTAGGTAAAGTTATAAAGAGTCCAAGTAAAAAATGTTTTGTAAAAATTATTATTGAGTTCACATTTAAACTAGATAAGTAAATTACTTATCTTCTTTTATCACTAATATGTAAATAGTAATCGAAGCGAAAGTTCACGGATATTTAAAAATTAATTATTGTTGCATACAAAATATTGAATTGATGTAAATGTCAACGATAAAGGAAAATTGAAAATTAGGTATCGGAAATTAGGCAAAAAGGGAGATGACAATAGAAACCCGACTAAATAATCTGCACTATGACGCTATGCAGTACCACCGGCGTTGCGTCACTTTTCAAAGCGGTCGGGTTATACGAAAATGAGAGAGATGTATTTTGTGCTATCCCACCCACATATAATCGATTTTCAACAATTCGCAGCGATTTTTTCTAATGAAATACGCAAGAATAAAATCGTTTATTTGCCCAAGATTACCCAAAAATTACGCTCACTACTCAAATGCGTGGGTAAAATGCAGTACTCACCCAGAAAATCGAGATAGGTCGGTCCGAATAAATTTAGATACACAGAAAAATCACAGAAAATACACTTTACAAGCGAACTATTGGGTTGATTTTTATTGTTTTATGCCTTTAAACTGTCTCGCTACACGTGTGACGTGTTTTAACGCATTGTGCGACATATTTTTCGCGTTTTTTCGTAATTTTAGCACGGATCAGACATCGATCGCGATGCCATGACAGGTCGTTTTGACGTAGTGAAGTGCGCTGCGGTCGCTCAGCTGACGGGACGGGTTTTTTCATTGTGGTATGAAGTTCGTTGCTGAGGGCAACGACCGGAATATATTAGATTTTCACTATACTTTTCTTTTGAATTTATTTTGTTGATTTTATTTAGTTTATTCTAAATAACCAAAATTTATAATCATGCATTTATTCAACTTGTAGGATATGTACGATATTAAATTTTTTTTACTCCATTACACTTTAGCCCTTGATTACGATCTAACCCTGAGATCTAACCTGATGATGTAACGTAGCGGGCTAACCCCTACCCCTAACCTGTTAGGCGTACGGTAGTTATAACTTAGATTAAACGGTAATAACCACGGCGAACCAAGTAACAACCAGTCCGTGGCTAAATCGCTTGGAGGCACGTCATTGCCGGTAGCGTGATAACTTGCCTCGGCCGAAGCCTCCTACCAGACAAAGATGATAATATTATTAATTAAGAGGATATATTATAAATTATTTAAAGCCAATTTTATTGCCCCTGTATCACCTGTACCCGTTAAACACAGGTTCTCTGTGCACTCTCTGTTCCCCCGCTGGGACGGAAAATCCGACGACGACCGGAGTGATATCAGGCGCAGGACCGCGACGGCTTTACGTGCTCTCCGAGGGACGGGGGTCAAACTTACTGACTCGAGGCTACTTAGTACTGAGAATTTCTTGTCAGAAAGATCCAATAGATACTTACTTAATTATGGCCCAACCCGAGACTCGAGACTCGGGACTAATTTCTTTAACTTTAGAGTTCACTAGAATAACGAATTATAATTCTAAAACACGAACGTCAACAATATTAAAACTATATGGCTTTATGCGATGGTAGTATGCCCCCTGGAATATATTGCCAGTATCCAAATATCCGTTCTCACCTTTTAAAATAATTACACTTTGTAACACTGCGGTAGTGGTAGGACCAATGGGTAGGACTATGGGTGGGACCGTAGGACAACTTGGTGGGGGAAAGTGTAATAACCAGAATCTCCTTTATGTAGGCTCTATCCCGTTGACACACAAATAATCATTTCAACAGTACATTTTGCAGGCTTAACAGTATATGATGCAACTCACCATGGTATAGCATGGGCCCAATCCAATTGAACATGTCTCGGTGCGACGAGCGACATCTCTATCTTTTCTTCAGCCACTATCTCTATATCTCTCCTTTCCCCTATTTTACACGGTTTTCAAACTACCCCCGATTTCTGTACACTCGAGAAAATCACATTTTCGATTCACCACTGGTTAGCTGACACGTTTTCTTTTCATTAGGTAAATTAATTATAGATTTTAGAAACAGAAACCTTCGTTTTGTTTAACTATAACCACTACGACGATTTTTGCACCTGTAACAAAAATAAAACACTTTTAAACTACTTACAGTGAGATTTTAAAAAATCTATGGGAAACCCACGGTAATTATTATTGTAAAACATAAAGATCAAATTCGATGGCTTTGTAATGCAAATGACTGCATCGAAATCATTTCAGTAGCTAGTGTTTTAAGGAAATATTATTGCTATTAGAGGCTAAAAACTAGATCGTTTCCTTTCCAAGGTGATAATAAAAAAAATGAAAAAAAAAATTTTTCGTCGTCTGGCAGGAATACTCCAAAGTCCAAAGTTTGTATTTGTTCGGAATTTTGAAAAGAGCATCCACAGATTTGTCATTTTGGTTACCAATCTATTTTCATTTTTGATCATCCATTACATCATCCATCTTAGCCTTAAAAGCTGCATTTAAAATAACTAATTAAAAGACAATTGATCCCGAATCCCGATGCATTTATGTGGAAATTGCTTAGCATCATGTGTGGTAACATAATGAGTGCATTGTTAATTTGTCAAGGTAAACTAGACAAGGTAAAATCAAGCGTAGCGAAGTGGAAAATTGGGTTATTAGTATTTACAGGAAGATGACATTATGGCATGGCATTTTAAATTTAATTACGTATAAGTATAGATTCTGTACTATGTTTGACCATAGGTCATACATAGTACAGAATCTATTACTTAATTGTACCAGGTTCAACCCATCGCGTCGCCGGTTCAAAAATACTGATCACGAGTCTCTTCTCAGATTGTGAACGAGTTGGCCAGCGTGGTGCACTATGGCCAAATCGTTCTCATTCGAGACTCGTGCTCAGTTATAGTGAGCCGGCAAAGGGTGAAGGGTGAAGGGCGAACTGATGTATCACCGCTTGTAAGTCCTAAAACAATAGAGCTGTTTTATTGCTTTGCTACTATGTTCTCTGAGATACTTACTATTAATGAAAAAGCTGAGAGCACATTAAGAACCTGACAGAGACGAAACTTTTTTAACTACGCAAGTTACGTTTTCCTACGGCGTCATGGCAAAAATCACTTTCGTTGCAAGATCGCAACCTTGCACCTCCAGCGGATGGCCGTAGTACCAGTGCATAGTCAGCGGATTCCACGGAATTTTGAATCACGTCCGAAGAAACGTGACATCGGACGTCACTTAGATTTTAGTACAAAAATACAAAATACAAATACAAAATACAAAACAAAGACAAAATATATTATAAATGCGAAATTTTGGATGGATGTATGGATGTTTGTTACTCAATCACGTCTGGCTGAAATTTGGCACAGAGAAAGATTATAATCTGAAATAGCACATAATATGCTTTTTATCCCGGAAAATTAAAGAGTTCCCGCGTGAAGAAGCTAGTGTAAGATATAAAAGCTAATAAAATAATGAGAAGATCTTTCATTATTTCTGTCATCTAATACTGTACTCTCCTGAATATTAGTGGGTAGATTAGGTGATCATAATATTTGTATTTAACCCTGCGTCTAATATTGACGTAGACATAGGTTAGGTCATAATGTAAGGATTAATTAATAAATTTAGTGGTAAATTCATCTTCGTTTCCTTCTGTGATCCTTCAGGCTTCCGCTCACGTAACTCGTTATAGTAACGTTTTCGTTCATGCTACAGCGAAACTCAATCCATCAAATTAATGTTGCGATAAGGCGTATCAAAGCTCGTCAACAATAGGGGTCAAGGCTAGCAGCGATGAGTCACGTAAGGCGACACCCTGAAGCATGTCAAACGATCGTATCAGTGTAAGTGGGGCAGGTATATTTGGGTCTCTCCGCGCATGATGGCTCAGCGGAATCACCCACGCGGATTTTTTAATCGTGCAGCTATTCGACTGGTGGACAAATTGTGAAACTATTTAATGGGATGTGTCAGTATGTGTTAATCGTTTAAATATTTCTCTTGCTGTTTCTCTCGGAGTAACGATGTCGTTGTAGATATGCCCGAATTGCTTGAATTTAGGTGATGACAATAACAATAATATATGACCCACGTGGATTTTTTTTTGTTCCCACAGGAAATCTTTAATTATCTCGGCTAAAAAGTTTATGGTTGGCCTATGTAATATCACTCTCCAGAGGCCCAATTGTTTAAGCCAATCGTATTCATTTGACAGCTCATAACGTTTAACTCGAACTTTTTAAGGAGTACATACATGCGCATTGACGTGCAAGCATCTATGACCTCCTTAAAACGATCGAATTAAACGTTTGACAGACGATTACGATTACGATTTACTACATAATCGGGGGGCTGGTTCTCAATAGTCTACATATACTAACAAAAAAACGTCGATCCGTTGCTCTGTTGCGGTGTGATTCAAGAGCGAACCGATAAACATACACACTATTATTTTATAATATTAGTACGATTATTCGAGTCACTACCTAAGCATGTTACTAGGCTCGAATCCCAGTTCGATTCCCATGGATGGGCCTTAATTAAGTACTGCATTGGGTTTTGACCGTTTTTTTGGACAAGAATTAGTACACTCTGGCAATTCTCTCCCATGCCTCACAGGGCACGTGAAACCTCAGATGAAATAATTAGTTTAGCCGTAGATACGTCTTGCATCTTGTCTTTCTCAGGTCAGATTTTCCGTCCTATTGCCATCGGGCTTTATAGTCAAGAGTCCACCTGCGTTTGTGCGAATATTCCATAAATACTTAACGGACCCGGTGACAGCGTCGCTGGTAAATATTAAGAATAAAATAAAAACAAAAACTAAACAGGCAAAATTAGTTCCGATTTTAGCCACCGGTTCAGATAAGTTATTCATGAAGTAGTAATAGCACTTGTCTGGTGGAATGATAGCTTTATCCTAACATGCTATTAATTTGATATTATGTCGGTTCACTGTACCGATTCGTAAAACTATTTGGAGCATAAACTTATAATATCTACTAGACTATTAGGTACGTTTATAATTTAGAGTAAAAATATGATTTAGAGAACCAATTTTATACACTATCCCGCTTTTTCTTTGATCTTTAAATTTTAATACAAGGCTTGTCTTTGTTGCCAAAACAATAAATAAACAACTCTTTTGAGGACGTTCGTTACCCTTTCATTCGTCTCCGAATTAAAATTTTCGGAAAGGAAAATCTGTAGCTATCTGTTGTACCTACCTACCTTTGCTGAAGCGCTATAGCGCTTCAATAAAGATACAACTTAAGATACAATGGTCTTCTTATGATTTTAAGAATCATTCACCATCATCATATTATCAAGTTTCAACCCATTGCCGGCCCACTCCTAAGCTCGAGTTCCTTTTCAGAACGAGAAGGATTTAACCATAGACCATAGTCCACTACCCTTTCAAGTCACCACGTCAGGTCAGGTCAGACTTCACGCCCTTGAAAACAGTATTCACAATGTTTTCTTTTACCGTTTATTATAACAAGTGAATTTCAATTGGGGCCGAACGTGTAACACAATAATTATACTTTCTTCAGAAAACTTAGAAGTGCGTAACCAATGATTTGCCCTCCGATTTGCTAAGAAAATGGTAGTCGTAAACGTTTGTCAAACGTATAATTCGAACTGTTTTAAGGAGGTCATAGATACCTTCATACCTTCATGTCACTATGTTTAAATGAACTGCATAAACCGTTCGAGTAAAACGTTTTGAACTCTCAAATGATCACGATGGGCCTCAGACCCCGAACCACCTGTCCACTGTGCAGGAGGCCGAAAGGCTAAACTAATACCGTTACTGTCAATACTTAATATAATTAATAAATAAATAAATAATAAATAAAAGTTTATTGACCAGTACTACAATTCTATATTCTATAACTAAACTTATACAAATTAAACTTAAATTGTTAAACGTGCGGTCAATGGGCCACCTCCTCAGCCCGTGCCACAGCATGAGAGATAGGTATATACCTGCTTAACATACTGCAACGCTGATTTTCAGGAGGGGCCCAAGGGTCAAATAAATAAGGCCCAATAACAGCTAAAACAAGTTCACTTTTTATTATCTCCGCGGAATCACTTACACTCATTCCTTCATCTGAATCTTGTAAATTCACCTAAATGCATTTTTACAAAATAGAAATACTAGATAGAGCAAACGCAGTTCTATTTAGTTTTTGATTTGATTCAGGAAACACCTCGAGACTGTGTAATAATTTCACGATTCACATAATCGTTTGCGCGACATCCAAGATTATTTATTTTTGCGAAAATTCGCCAAGAGATTAGAATTGTTATAAATAGGCTTCACTCCAACCTACCAGACCAAACATTGTATTGATATCTGAAATCTAAGGTATTTATGCGAGCAGCTAAAAGTTATGAATATTAGGACGAATTTCCTCAAGTATTTGGAAGTATTTATTTTTAAATACAGCACCATCCCGAGCTCCGGTTTATTTATTCTTTCACCAAAGGTAGATAAGAGATTGCTTTAGCAATAAGACCGCTTTTGCACGTTTCTATGTATGTAGTCTTAATACTGCTTTTTAACTGTTCTTGTACTGTATATTTTGTGTGTGCAACAAAGTCTAAATTAAACTAAACTATTTTACCATGATATCCTCTCCTTAAATACCACCAAAAATAGTGGTTTTCAGAGAAGGCAGCTGGTGGAAGCGGCTTTCATAATTTGCTAATTGGAATAACGGGTCCAACTCCAAACGGTGAATGGTGGTGATCATGACGTGATTTTCTTTAACCTAAGGTTAAAGGTGGATCACAGAGCGCGGGAAAGATTATATCCTCTTGAAACAGAACAGATGCAATAGATCGACGTTTATTAAAAGGGTTTGGTTGAGGACCTGAGAGAGTGACTAAGGCTACTTTAATTTACGAGTAAATAAATTAGGGCAAAGGCGGGTGCAGCTGCCGAATCTGCTCAGTTGCTTAAGTGTCGCATATACTCAGCCATTACTTAGGACTACGTTTTTGCGGCGCTTGCTTTTGAGACTCTGGGCTCATGGTCATCGGACATGAAGAATTTTATAAATGTCGTGCCCCAAAAACTGATCCACGCATCTGGTGTAATTTGTCTATTAAATAAATCCGTCCCGTATAATGTTCCGGTAAATTGTAGACTTCTCCAGGATTTTTGAACCTTAGAAACCCTAGAGATGGGGTTTTAAGTGGGATGGACTGATTACAATTATATTATTTGCTGTGAGAAGGAATTTATTGGTATTGGTTCGTAGCTTTGCCTATCTCAGCCATCAAAGAAAACCCAAACATAATTTAACACAAACCGTTTACTAAGCAATGTTTGGTACGCATTACTGTTACTCTGAAATCGTAAAGTTTTTACGCTACGCCAAGCTTTGTGCTTACTATTTTTAGATGACATTATACATTATTCATGGATTAATTCTAAATCTTATGAGCATGTTATGAGGGTATTGATCTTTAATTTGGCAAATCAAATCTCAATACTGCGCATTACTGCAAAAAGTTGAACTCTACCACTAAACTACTTGCCAGTAGTCTTGGGGGAGATCCTCATAACCAGATCTATCAATGAAACCCCCTGGTAGCCATCCTCAGCGCAAAATGATAGGCACCAGAAACTGCACCTGTGCCCTCTTATGCAAAGCCCATGAAGTTATCGTTCCAGGGGAAATGATTGGGATCACTGAACATACAAAGTGCATATAGGTACCATGCACTTTGTAATTTTCTAACTTGCGCTAGCTTATTCACTTCTCTGAATCACGCTGTGGGTCGATACTTTCAGCTAATGGCCTCTTTATGATGTTTAAATTTTCCAATGTTTAGTAATTGGAAAAACACTATATCTGGCATAACATCAGATGCCAGAATCAAGAAATTCCATATGCTCTTCCGTGCAACGGTTACGTCAGCATGGGTGTTCTGAGATGCGGATTTTCGGGGTCGATAAACTTGATATGATATTATAATTTGTTCTGTGTTAGGAGCGCATCAAACTACCGCCCTTTTCGAGTTCGACTAAAAATCAAAAAAATTGGCAACCATAGGGACTCCCGATAGAAATGAAAACTAGTTATTCTTTTTTTGTATTTTTTTTTAAATTAAAATTATTAAAATATAAACCTTAACACTAAGGCATTCAAGTTTAATTTCGAATGGAGTATATTTATATGTACGCGAGTATGTCGGTCACGCGAATCTACATTTTTACCCCCTACCAAAAAGTGCTCAACGCGCTTAAAGAAGTTTTCACTTAAAAATTGGCAGTTATAGACTGCCGATAGAAGTAAAAACTAAAGATTTTTTTTTAATAATTTTAATTAAAATTATTAAAATATAAGTCTTAATACTAAGGAATTAAAGTTTAATTTCGAATGTAGTATATTTATATGTTCGCGAGCATGTCGGTCACGGTCACACGAATCTTCATTTTCACCCCCTACCAAAAAGTGTTCAACGCGCCTAAAGAAGTTTTCACTTCAATTGTTTCAATTTCATCACTTTTATAAAGGAGTATAAAAATATGAGCATTCTGTGCTAAGTGCAAATCGACGTAAACTGTAAACTTTTGCTTCGCTCTTGCACTTTTGTCATGCTACAACGATCTCTACAGATTTTGTAATAGATGTCACAATGCATTGATTGTTATGCAAAACGCTCCACTAGACACATTCGACATTTGGCGTGGATCCAAAATGGTGGTAACATAAACGCTGCAGCAGAGCCACTCAAAGTTTGATGATCTTTAGTGTTTTTATTTTTAAACCATATTTATTTTGCTCCCATCTCTTTCCATTAATTCGTTACATTGTTTCTATGTCTCTTTTAAACTAAAGAATTTTCTCTATCTATAAAGTACTATTATTAGGTAGGTATAATAGACTATTATGATTAAGTGCTAGCTGGGGCGCACCACTAATGATATAAAATTCCGCTACTATCCTACCGAGGGCTGTGATAGACCTCAAGCTAAGAAAGTACTTGAGCAATGAACAAAACGACAGCGATTTGCGAGTGACTGCTTCTATCCATAGGGAGAACTGTCCTCTAACTCTTTCTTTTTTTTCTTTTCTTCTTTTTTTTCTCTTTTCTTCTTCTTTTTCTTTTTCATTTTCCTCTCGTCGTCTCCTAGACAAGCGCGCTCTAATTTGAAACTTTAAAAAGGGACCATTTAAGTAGTCAGAGCTTGCTAAATAAATCCTACTTGCCGTTTCCTTCTTCAAATTAAGCATCACTGCACTGACTGAACCTGAGGATTACTTTAATCGAAATTGGGTCATCTTTGTTTGGTGTAGGTAAGTATGTAATCTTAAATTAAATACTTTGATAATACTCCTACTATTTTTAAAGTCCCTCGTTTGTTTGTTTTAAAGACCCTTAGTTTGGAGTTGTCTATTTAAATTTGAGAGCACTTTCCCGTTCTCATTTTAACCACAGTTATTTACACCATATACCAGTTAAATATCTTCAGATTTAGAATGGAAGTTAGTTTTAATTGTGTAAGTCGATACTATATCGCGAACGGCATACTCCGGCTACGCACGAAAACGCGAATAAACAGTTTTATGTGTAGTTTTATGAGTTCCAGTGATAGTGTAGGAAGAAAGAGGGATTCATGTGATGTTTTGGATCATGTACAAGGTCAGACCTGTGCATTATGCTCTTGCGAAAAAGATCCCCAAATTCACGTCGTTTTATGAAAGTAATTTGATCTATAATCTGAATCTCGGAAACGGTTCCAACGATTTTTTTTGGAATTTAGTATGCAGGGGGTTTCGAGGGCGATAAAGCGATCTAACTAGGATTCAATTTTAGAAAATGTCGTTTTATACGTGTTTTCAGGCAATAAAGAACTGCTGCAATATCATTAGAATACGAAGGTAAATTTCGCCTCCACCTACAAGGTTAAAATAGCTCAGGTGGGAAATCGGGTCCCGAAACCAAATGTCGCTCCAGTCCGAATATTTTTTCCCCTTTTTTTTCAAGTTCCTTCCTTTGTGAGAAAACCTATTATTGTGAGCCCAATTGCACTCGTGATTTTTTAGTTACATAACCAGTTCATATTTTTTTATTATTATCCGTATTAATTTAGCTCTCACGCCCGTATACAAAATAAATACATATCTACCTTTATGGCCCAAAGAGTTATAATAAACTTACATACATAATTATTATTATTATTATTATGTCGGTAAGATCGAAAAATATTATTCATATTTCATCAGTATGTAATTCGAGTTTAAATATTCCAAAAACAGCAAAAAAAATAGCGAGCAAAGCTCGGTTAAACAGGTACTGGCATCGAATAGTCTAAGGGTACTGGTCTTTAAGATACTTCAAATGTACCTATGAGAGAAGCGTAAAGGTTGAGTAATAGGCCTATTACACTGTAGTGTAATAACATTTATGGAGAAAGGGTCCCTAAAATGGTCCTTATTACTACTAGCGGCCACGCCCTCCCTTCCACAGGGCCCTGTAAAAAGTGCAGTGTAATAGGCCTATAAGGGACTAAACTCGGACAGCAAAAGACAAAAGGCTAGACGAATACTCATGTAGGTCGCCGCCGCCGTCATTATCAACCGAAAGACGATATAAATTGCCAAATTGACCCTGCAGCGAATCGAACCTGGAACTTCTCACTATAAGACTATAGAGCTCACTGCGCCAGGAGGTCGTCAAAATTATGCTAGGCCATTATAGGCATAGAAATAATTTACCTACAAATCAGAGATCCCGAAGATGCGTGCCCATGGTTTGAAGCTAGGATAGCCATTAGTTAGTCAGAATACCTATTAGACTGACTGTCATGATGAAAAATGAGCATCGACGTATTCCATATCCATTTAGGTGAGTTATGCTTTTGTGCCTCTTTGATCTGCACGCCACTGGACATATTTATAGACTACTTGGCTTTACTTTTATCCTTTTAAAAACTGAAATTCAAGGGGATGACGCGGGAACCCACCGTATAATTATCGCAACTCCTACCATTATATGATTAAAGGAATGGGGACACGAGTCACGACCCTCACTCCTCAATAATAAGCAATACGAAAGAAGTCGCGGGTATCATTTACTTAGCTATCTATATCCTATAGTTTGTTTTTTACCGGTGTTCCAAATGTGCTAAACAATGCCAACTCCTGGCCTGGTTTCCGAATATTTCGGGAAGGCCATCGACCTGAGACGTATGGCTGAAACTGGAGCCGTCAATACAGGTTAATATAATAATTCGTTTCATCTTCGAGAGTCACTCAAGACGCCCCAGAGACCTAGTAATGATATGATATCGTCAAGTTACGTACGAACTACGTAGCCATTGATACTGTAATGATTATTGGGAGCCAAGAAATTCGCGTTTGGTTTATTGGACCAGATATAATTGCAGGGTGATTCTTTGGAAGCACACAGTGGGAGATTTTAATGGTTTTTTTTAAATTCTACAAGTTAGCCTTTGTCTGTGAGAAATATTTAAAACTAGCGAATGCCCGCGACTTCGTCTGCGTGGTTTGAGGTTTTTTGTTTCCCGCGGGAACTCTTCAATTTTCCGGGATAAAAAGGATGCTTATATGCTATTTTAGACTATAATCTATCTCTGTGCCAAATTTCAGCCAGATCCGTTCAGCCGTTGGGACGTGATTGAGTAACAAACATCCATACATCCAAACTTTCGCATTTATAATATAAATCTCACTAGCTGATTGCCGCGTGGAATAAGTTTTTTTAAATTCCCACGGGAACTCCTCAATTTTCCGGGATAAAAAGCCTATGTCACTCTCCAGTTCCTCAACTATGCCCATGCAAAAAGTCACATCGATTCGTTGGTCCGTTGCAGCGTGATTGATGGACTAACCAACGAACAAATACACTTGCGCATTTATAATATTAGTATGAACTTATGAAGTATGATTGTGGTAGGTACAATACCCGTTCAGTGGCACAACTAATCTGGTAGAGATAAGACAATAAAAGCTTTTCACAACTTCACTCAATGCAGTAATAATTGAGAAAAACTAAGATCGCACGATTGGAGCAACGATTTATTTTTCACGCACATCAATTTGTCCCTAATTCCTAGACTTTCTAGTATTACTGATCACTCCATAAATATTACCCTTATAATTATGTTGTTGTTTACTGCGCCAAAATGGTGTAACAAGATTGATATAGCACTTTGGAGCGATCTAAGAGCGTCATAACTACGTGAATCCTTCTCATTATACGAACTTTTTATATTACCATCTGGCTATGGATAAAAATTATGACTTCATCTCTTCGGGCATTAAACCAATTTTCTGCTCGAAGCTTCACCTTGTGTTCACCTATAAAATCAACTATTTCGGTACTTAAAAGGTTAAAACTTGTGCGAGCCTAATGGTTAAAGGTCTCGATCTCCTTCAGGGGATCCGGGATTCGATCCCTGGACACACACCTCTTACTTATGTGCGTTTAAAGCAATTAATTATCCCTTGCATTTTAGTTAGTGATGGAAAATATCTTGAGGAAACCTGCATGCTTATTTACCATGTAGCCTGTACCATTCTAAAACCATAATGTCTCCCAATCAGATTGGACAACGTGGTGGACTATTGGCGCCTTTCTCACTGTAATAGGAGATCCATGCTCAGTTGAGGGACGACGATGAAGGAATATTTTACACAAAGAGACTATTTTGCATTTTTTTTTAAATGATGGTCCCAATTATTCGAATACCGGGTTACGAAACTCGATAGAAAATGTTTAAATATTATTTAAAGCGGTCTTCAAATGTATCAACTTCAAATTGGGTATTTGACAACTAGTCAAATCAGCAACTTTTTTTCAAATGTCAAAACGCGTGCTTAGCATGGGATTTTTTTATTAAATAGTGACGTCATCAAAGTTCAACGCACTTTTTCAATTTAATCGTTGGTTAAAATAGTTATTAAACTTAAAACTAACAGGGGACGTGGATATTACGACTTTTGGGAGATCCTCAATAATCACTAAAATATAATTTACTTGAATAGTTGTCAAATACCCAATTGTTGCTAGTATTTATTTGTTTTTTATACGACTGCCTGAAAAAAGGAGTATATTGTTTTCAGGGTTCATGTATGTATGTATGTATGTATGTATGTATGTTATGAGTTTGTATATTCCACCATAACTTCTATAAGCCGGAACCGATTTTGATAAATGAGGTATCGTTAGAATCCCTAGCTTATTCCGGGTGACATAGGCTAGTAAAATTTTAAAAAAAAATTATGGGGTGACCATGATACCGCATTAAAGGCTAAAGTTGAAAAAAAATATTCGAAAATAAGATCAACTATATAATCATCATCTAGAAAATGATGAGTAGATTCCAAAAATATATAACACTATAGTCCAATATCCAGTGATTAACAAAAAAATATCATTTAATAAAAATGTGAATAAGATTCCAAAGGATACATATGCAAATCGCTTCTTGGAGGTAAACTCCAAAAATAATATGGCAGGGCAGTCGTATTTTTTAATTCGTTAAATTAAGTTCACTTGTTTAACCGACATAATATACCTATCTTGTACTCGGGAGCGCGTGTGTAGAACTAGATATGTGCAGACAATATCGTCACACGCAGCAGCTGCAGCTACTACAAACTACTATAGGTACAAAACTATTTTGACGACCTCCGTGGCGCAGTGTGTAGCGTTGTTGTCTTAACGTGCGGAGGTCCCGGGTTCGATCCTCGGCAGGGTCAATTTGGGAATTTATAATTTCTGAATTTTCCCTGGCCTGACCTGATTTCGGCCGTGGCTAGTTACCACCCTACCGGCAAAGACGGGCCACCAATTCCGGTACAATGCCGTGTAGAAACCGAATGGGGGTATATGGGTTTAATATAACTGCCATGCCCCTAACAGGTTAGCCCGCTACCATCTTAGACTGCATCATAACTTACCATCAGATGAGATCGCAGTCAAGGGACAACTTGAAAAAAAAAATAGCTAGTAGAAAATCTAAGCCTCCGTATGTGTAAAGATTCTAAGTCCTTCCTACGAAATCAGAGACTATAGGAATTAAGGACACTGCAACCGCACTGCATCAGAATTCAGGTGTCTGTCTGTGTACTACCATGTCTCAAAGCAGTATTATTTCAAAATTACAAATATTGAACGATCAACCACAAAGGTCCCACTTCGCTAAACATCTTTTGGACAGTGGACATGAGGTGGGCAATAACCATTCATATAAAATCCTGCATAAATGGAAGAAAGGTTCCTTCGAATGTGCGTGTAGACGGCCGCTAAGCAACGGTTTAGAAATAATTAAACACAATAATAAAGGATTTGAGTTGCTAAATTAAGCAATTTTACTGAATCTATCTACTACAATGACAATCACAGTGATGCACAATTACACGTAAATGAACAAATAAACGTATCAAATTCACCTTTAATCAATTTATACAGTAATAGGAGCGGGGCTTCAGTATGAGCCATGCCAAAAAGGTATAAGTTTAAGCCGGAACTTGCGATACGATAGTCACTTCACAATCGTGCATTGTCGAGTCAACATCTCCTGAAGATGCTCCGGTGTCGGAGTGAAACGTACGTTGAGAGTGGTTTGGAGGATTTGTGTGGTGTGGTGTTGTGCCTGTGCGAATTGCTGTGTGGTGGGTGTCGCATGCTGCAGGTGAAAGACACGCACTGTACCACACAGATTTGTCTACTGTAGCGGATTATAGCGAATTAAACTTCTAGTTCATTCACTTTCAGAATTACAGTTTTATGTCACGTGCCTTGACCTCCTTAAAATAAGGATTATAATACTAAAACACGAAAATCAACAATATCAAAATAATATTGCTTTAAACGATGGTAATGTGCCACCAGGTATTGGTATTCGTTTTGGTTTAGGAAATATTCCCGGAAAAGTATACAAGGTAGGGCAGACACGTTGACAAGATGCCAACAGCTATTCTCTTTTTTTAATAAACACACAAAATAATATTTTGACATTAAAAACGGTTGATCAGAACTGAACAGCGTATATGCAAACGAGAGATATATTGGCAAAGGCACGAATGAGCACAGATGAGCCCAAACATACCACAGATGATAGAATACTGACTATTACTGTGTAGTCATAATACATATAACGTTGATTAATGTCCTTCCGACCGAATTTCGGCCACGGCGGCCGATCTCCAGAGAGATTACCATCAGCGCGGGAGATATTATAGTCTAAAAGTGTGTGCGCAAACACAGGTGCAATCTCTCTTCTGCCTGATCTCTCGGAGAGAGATCAGGCGCAGGACCGACGGCTTTACGTGCTCACCGAGGCACGGAAGTGAAACACTGCCAACTTGCTAACTCCGGGCTAGTACTGAGAATATCTAGTCAGAAATACCCAATACTTAATTATGGCCCGACCCGGGACTTGAACCCGGGACCGCCGCAGTCGAAAATGCTAACCACTAGACTAGACGAAAAGGCGCTAACCATAATATTATAGTTCTATCCCACTTGCAAAGCTGTATGACCAACAGCTGGACTTCTAATGTCATTGCTGAGGGATACCGATCATTAGACCCACATTGCTTTGGTTACCAAGATATCTCTGGGCGTCTTTCTTTATTCCATTATAAGCCCTTGATTGTGATCTCAACTTATGGTAAGTGATGATGCAGTCTGAGGTGGTAGCGGGTTAACCCGTTAGGTGTTCGGCAGTTACCACTAATACCCCTAATCGGTTTTACACAGCACTGTACGGCAACGCTAAATCGCTTGGCTATACGTCTTTGCCGGGTGGGCGGTAACTAGCCACGACCCAAGCCTCCCACCGGCCACTTGACCAGACCAGAGTTTCAGAAATAAATTCGCAAATTGACCCTGCCGGGGATCGAAGTTGGGAACTCCCACATTAGATAACAACCCTTAAAAAATACGCCAGAGAGGTCGTCAACAATATCGGATATCGATCTTTAGAAAAACATTACTTTGGTTACCAAGATATGTTTGTAGAAGAAACGGGTTGTTTGGAGGAGATCACTTTTAGGTTGGATAAGACCGACCTTCCGCACGCGTGGTTTTCTGTTTTGTTTATAATTTATATTATATGTGGCAATAAAGACTATCTATCTATCTATATCTCTTGGTATCTCCAACAGGTTTTACGCTAAAAATCACCAGTGTGTAGCCGTATCAAGCCTGAGTATCACATAAAGTCAGACAAATGACCTATATCGAGACAGTCGGTCGTCACCGGTCAACGACACCAGGCTTCCAGGTAAACACGTCATTTCCTTCTCACCGACTCACCGAAATAACGTCAGGATAACTTTTCAGAACTCTAAAACTGATGTAGTTATTCTAAAAACGTCAAAACTTGTTTAGGGCGTGTCGTTAACACTTATCCAGGATTGTTGGATCGCCACACGATATTAGCTATTTCTAAATTCTGACAGTTTCTTTTGTTGTGAGCTCGTCACGCTGAATCGATTTGTTTTGGTTTACGTAGGTACTTAAAATGGCAAATAATTGGGTTACTTGTTTTGGCTGACTGCTCTACCGGAAGGAGATTCCGCTCGTGTGTACACAATAGGAAAAGAAAGATCAGCTTTCTGTGTTTTTTATAATACTTACTTAGTTTTGATAACGATCATGATCCCGATTTTAGAACGACTTTCGTGTTGTCTCCAACTAGCCATGGTGAATTTGGAACTGCTTAATTACTTGACAGCTCTTCTCAGTAGACTTTTGTTTCCAGACCACGTCGTTACCACGACGTATCGATGTAAATGACACACGTTGCTCTAAATACATTTTGAGTTTCAGCAATGTTATCAGTGGAACTAAAGAATTATGGCTATCCTTGAAAGCATCTTCAAGTTCACGTGGTGTTTTACACACGTCTCTACAACAGATCTGTACTTTACGTACGCACAAATACGCATGTGTATACGTTTAAGATAAACAAATAGAAGTTTGCAGATGTGAGAGAAATGATTCTGGTGCTATTTCTGACATCTATGAGTCACTGTAGTTTACCTGAACTGTCGGTAGCCGGCGACGTATGGATTGCTATCGGTTTACCAGATCGGCAGACTGCAGGTGGGTTGGCTTTGACCTAGATATTAGTACACCTAATTATATTCTTAGTTACCCTAGATTAACTGAAGATAACTGTAGTGTGATGTATTTATGAGTGTTTCCTTGAGGGTGATAAATTTAAGCCTAGATGTGGCGGCAAGTCAGTAAATGAATGATTAACTTTGGAGATACGAATTCACCACTAAGCTTAAATGGCACCTCCAAGCTTATAAGCAAGTTAAGCGTGTTTGTCCTTGCCAGAAAATCCTAGGGTGGAGACCGCGTGTCAGAAAGCGTAAGAAGTCTAAGGCACGAACCGTACGATGCACATATAGACGTACAGAGACGTATAGACGTACGTAGGATGGACATATAGACGTACGTAGGACGTACAGAGAGTGGCGGGTAGTTGCTAGATGACAAAGACTGAGGACAGGGTGGGGGGCGCTCACTAGGGAAGGCCTATGTAAAACAAATGGGCATCCGCAGGCTGACGATATCTGATAATGGTGTTTATGAAAGTATTTAATTGGTGAAAGCCTAGTGGTTAAAACCTCGGGGTTCGATCCCAGAATATGTGGTGTTCTCAATGGTGTACGATATCTGCCAATCCGCACTAGACCAGCGTGGTGGACTACGGTCTAACTGAACTAAACCCTTCTAGCTCTGTGAGGAGACTGTGTAGTATACAGAAGTACCTAAGTATCTAACAACGCAATAAAGATATCTTTCGGCACCAATTTGTTGCCTAAAGGTATAGAAGCTGACAAAACTCTTAGACACTTAGGACTCTAGACCTACCATATCTATACAAACACTTGCGACTTCAATGTTGATACAAGTACATACAAATGATAGAGCTACGAACCCACCCAGCGATTATTTCTTTCTCTATTTAAGCACACAAAATGCATGGTATGTTGGCACGTGACACTGACCCTTATGCCCACTGGCACCTGCCAAGATGCCCTTCCCCTAGTTGTATGCCGTGCCACAGTATATATAATAGTAATACAGCCGTGCATTCAACTCGCACGATTCGAAGACTGATCGGTATTTGAGATGCAAAAACCGTGCTGTCGAGCAATTTACTGTTTTGGTTTGATATCGCAGTAATAAGGCTGACTGTATAGCGGCGTCAAAATATCTGACAAATTACCTACACAACAAACTTCGTCCTAATTTCGCTCATAAACAATACGAGTAAATTGTAAAATATTTGTACCAGCAGGAATAGAATCTGGGACGGACGACAGATTGACTGACGGCTCGCATTAATGTGGGTGGTGGAGCTCTGTTTTTGGGTTTGTAGTTTTGTGAGAGCAACGGCCTTTGGCATCAAAAGTCCAAGGCATTGCAATTTGCAGGTCTCTGGGTAACTCCGACGTAGGTATATATAGCAGTTTTAGGTATATAGGTGCTACAAAATCTTTAAACTGCATCTGAAATTTTGGTTTTATTTGGATGAAGTCTACTGACTCTACACGCACTAGTGCGACCAATTTGAGATCAAACCATCGTGAGAAACTTTGGATAGAAACTATCAGGAAACGGAGAATCTGCTTATTCTATGGAAAGTCCTACTGTGGAAGGAGTTTCAGTAGGTAGGTACTAACTGAAAGGCCTTTGACGATGCATAAAGGAAAGGACTATAAGGGAAGGCCAAAAAAGTTCAGGTATCGTGTTTGCTTTTAGTGAAGAATTTTCTGAAGTTGTTGTTTCTGAGAAGAAACTTCTGTCACTTTTGATGACAGAAGCAGCTGAGTTGGTCAACTACATTACCTACGTTATTGCAATTTTACATGTCAGATTATAATAGAAAAAATTACGAGCACTCCGCATATAAATTACATAAAGAAAACAACGGCTAAAAATAAATAAATTATGGGAGTAAAAACTGATAAAAAATGCGCGTTCTAACGAGGCGTAGGCGTTACCACAAGAAACAGTACCGAGTATGTTATAGTTTGCCATTTTTCTGGTTCAATTACTATGACGTGAACCAGCCAAGCTGTAGAGTTGAAGATCATGGAATTCGTGATAGTACCTAACAATTAACAAGTTTGCTCCTTTCAAGTATATTAGCAATTAGCAAACCTGAATTTTAGGTTGTGCCAGTCACATAATGACATACAGACCCGAGACATGATCGCTAAGGGACTCATGAAAGCTGAGGGTGGACGATGGTCCTGTCAGAGCTTTGCTTGGACTTCGAAGTTTTTTACGCCTTCAAAAATGCAAGAAATGAGGATCGGCAGGAGAACCAAAGTAATAGACAAGACGTGTTGCGAAGCTGAAGTGGCAATGGGCGGGGCGGGGCACATAGTTTGAAGAGTTGACAGATGTTTGCGTTCTAAGGTGTTAAAATAGATACTTCGCACCGGAAAGGGCAGCGTTCTCAGACCCGACTAGGTGGACGAACGACAGGAGATACTATTCAAGAGACTTGGACAGTGGGAAACTGGACGTCTCTCGGTTGACGACCACCAGATGCCCCACCGTGTCCGTTACTCGGGCATGCTGAAGTGACGGAAGTCGATTTATTGCTTAGGTACATTAAATTAAATGCGGTATGTTATGAAACGTTTTAAGTTTATCATTGTCTTCCACGGCTAATAAAAACGAATGAGCTATTGTGACTGCAGGCACGTGTGATTAACCAGCTAATAGATCCTAGAATAGCAGCGGATACGTTTTGTAAATGTCAGACTGCGCTGGACGAATACTAGGCAGACAGAATGGCTACTTTTTAGAACGTAGGCTTTACAATTATAGAAAAACAATTACGTACCCCCAACCTAGCTGCCAAAATGTTGAATTTTGGCAAGCATTTTGGGATTTAAGTTTATGATCAGGCGATTTGAAACAATCTGTGTCTCTGGTAAAACTTGGATAATCTACTTAATATTACGATATTGGCACCTAAGATTCTTAATCTTGAAAGAAGCAGTTTAATCAAAGCAGCTGATGACTATTATTGGATGGAAGGATTTCTCAGAACTCCAATAAGTATATTGAATAAGGCTCCTCCAATTCCAATTAGTTACTCCCAAAAAGTTAAAACTTTTAACTGTTGCCTGCCAAAGACTCCAACACGATATATAAGCAACTTTGATCCAATGATTGTTGTACTTGTCACAAGAACATCTAAACAAGCAAAGTACTTAGTAACACATATATAAGAGCCATGAATTATGACGTAATTTTTGTGCGATACAGTTGGCATTGTAATATATATTTTGTAAACCAACAAATCATTGAAGCACCTTTCGTTAAAGAAGAAAGAAAGAGAAAGGCATACTCCAGGATCCAAAAATATCTTAAAAGTTGCAATGCGGTTGACCAAATGTTTGCGATTTGAAAAATAAGGGCGCACATTGAATTGTGTTAAAAGACATACCGCACTTCCTTGTACTCATTAATTATTTTCGTAAAACCAAATAAAGACACATAAATTTTATTCTGGCTGGGCACGAGAAGGAAATGGTAATGACCGAATTTTTAAACTTGTCAGAGAAAAAGTTTCCTTGGTTTTATTATTATATAAATTTGATTTTGATAAAAATTGTGTTTACTTATTTGCTTATTAATTTTGTTATTTTACTCCTGTTTAATCTACACTGTTTATTTCTCAATTTCCTGTAATTGTCATCAAGTATTTAACAAAACTTTTCGTTTCCTTTGAAACTAATAAAAACGTTTCATTACAAGATGAAAAGCTCTATAATAATTAATTGGTACACGAGTGAGATAATTTGGCAAAAACACACAGATCGTATCTTGTAGCTACAATAATAGATATAGGGACACACCTACATAAAGTCCATAATATCAAACACGTTGTAATGAAATAATCGTTCTTAAACTTGGCGTGGTAAGATCTAAATTTTAGTTTATTTTTGTGGAAATTAAGGTAAATTAAGTAAGTGCGGGCTGTACAAACGACAGCAGCGAAGCTGTACGCGCGCTTTCTCCCTCATAATATGGGCAACATTACGTGCTGCCCAGCCAAATTATGTTCCATCGTTTGTTCATTTCGCTCGTTTCATTCGTTGTGATTACCATCTACTTATATTCTATTATAATAATAATAAACAATCGGAAAGAAGATTCCCAAATTTTAGAATTTTTTAAAAAGAGGCATAAAGTTTAGAACTAGCCCCACTTGCAGGGACTCCTCCAGAAGTTTTATACGAATTCTGTCAAAGTAGCAGCTAACTCGTGGTTTAAAGGTTAACCCGGCGTTTCTGAAAGCGGGCCTTATAAAGGTTAGAACTTTTGTACAAATTGGGTAGGTACCTACCCCGTGTATTGTATCTACTCAGCGCACCTATATGCAATAAGATATTATTATTATTTTTTTAATTATTATTATATTATTATTATATTATTTTATTATATTATTATTATTATACTTATATTGTTTACTTTAGCGTTGTAAGCTTACTTTGTAAAAAACTATTGGAACGGGGATCTGACGTATCCAATAGCGGACGATCTCCGTTCTATAAATTGTGTAATAAAGAAATAAGTGTGGCTCAATTAAATTAAGAAAAAAAAAAAAAAAAAAAAAAAAAAAAAACTTAATGTAGGTTATGATATATACCTAATTAATTTTTCTGCAAGAATTTAGGCCCAATTCCAAGGTCTCAGGCGTTGACGAGGCATCCAAGTTTATTGAAAGCTTATGAAAACAAAGTGCAATTGATTGATTGGCTGTCTATCCATCAGTCTAATCATTACGAACAGGAGTTATTTATGTGCACTAATTGTTTACGATTATCAGTCTTTTCTTTATCCTCTTACTGCTTTGATTCATATCTTTTCAGTTGGGGATTTAAAAGTCTTAAAAAAGTAGATGTTGATCACAGCCTACAAGACAAGGTCTATGTTTTATTTTATTTAATATAATAAGTCATTTTAATAATACAATACACTGTACAGAATGCTTCTGCCATTTCACGAAAGTTGTAATAAACACTTAAAGATCCTATTTTATATTATATACTCCCTACTACCAAACTAGTTTCTAAATTATTTTATAAAGCTTGAATACCTAGGATGGCACCCGGGGACCGTTGTTGGAACCGGAAGGCACTACTACCACAGAATATGGAATAGTACCTACTACCTACTTTGTAGCAGTGGGTAGGCAATTACGATGGCTTCCAAAATCCTAAATTCCTCCTAATTAAGACATATTTTGATAAACTGGAAGATAGAACCCAGGACCTGTAGCTGCTGAGAATTCTTCTCAGGTGTTGTCACTTTAGATTTAGAAAAATGTTCACAAAAGTCGTACGTATGACATCAAAGACAATCCCAAAGGTTTTCTACAATTCATGTAATTCGTGAAATTAATTTCTTGTTTACATACATCTGGCGTAAATTGTTTTGTTTAATACTAAAATACGATGTTCACATGCTACGTCTATGTAAACGCTATTCTTTGTATCTGCGCTGGAATTTGCGAGCGTAAAGCATATACATCTATTTAATAAAAACTGTTCTACGTGGACCACCCTGTGGTACCCCTAATGAAATCAACTGTTTAGCAACCAATTATTGATCTTTTTTAATAAAAGGCTGTAACTTTACGACCTTAACACGACTTATTAGTAGTTGATGATAACTACTTGAAATTGATGAACTTACTGGAGTAGAACGACGTAATTACAGCCGGGCATTAAATACTAAAGCACACACACATGGGTTAATAAACTTTAATCGTGAAACATTCAAAATATTTGTTTATAAGTTTACAATATACGAACTGTGCGATCAAATATTTTCGTCAGTACGTCCAAACGGTAAGCCTCAGTAAAGAATAATTTAATTTAACATAACAAGCATCTTTTGTAACATAAATCACTCCGTTGTTTACTCTTAGGTGGTGGTAAACAAAAAGCATCAAACAAACGTTGAAAAATAATCATAAAAGCTAATGCGTGAATTCCACGATGGTCTAGCGGTTAGCAAAGTCGACTGCGGATCCCAAGGTCCTGGTTTCGATTGCCGGCGGTCGGACATAATAATAGTTAGGTATTGAGTTTTCCAGATAAGAAATTCTCAGTGTCAGCCCGGAGTTGAAAAATGGCGGTGTGTCACCTCCGTGCCTCGGAGAGCACGTTAAGCCGTTGGTGCCGGTTATCACTAACATGATAATAGTCGTTAAAACCTACCAACTCGCATTGGACCAGCGTGTGTTGTTTGTCTTTGCTCTCATTCTTTCTCTCCTATGAGAGTGGAGGCCTGTGCCCAGCAGTCGGACGTTAATGGGCTATAGTGGTGGTGGTGGTGGTATGCGTGAATTCAAGTTGTATGCAGTAGGATTATGTCCAGAAAAAACATATGAATCGATAAGAGTAGGGAGTCACAAGGGAGTCACAAGCATCAGCAATAAAGAATACATCGCAGAGAGACACAGAAAAGTTTTATTTCAATAAACTGTTACACAGTGCTTTTAAATCGGCAATGCTCTGCCATTGCATCTACCTACTACTGGTAGACCACTGGTTTGGAATGCCAATCCTACCGAGAAGGAACGAAAAAGTGGTTGATCTTACACTGTGGCAGTATTACCACAAACTGTGATAACGTCGTAGGCGCATTCATGGGTCCCACGTGCCCCATCTTTATAATCACACCACCTATCAATATCACAAGTATTTTAGAATTATAGTAGATACAAGTCAAGTAGTATATTTGTAAAATTGATAAACCAACTTCTATTAAATCCATGCAAACAAAATTTCAGACTTTTTCACATAATAATCACAAATTCAACGTTTAATTGCCGAATTTTGTAGTTTTGCGTCCGTCATTGGAATAGCTAGACAATCGCACTTCAGAGTTAAATAAATTATCTAATTCGATCTAGAGACAGGTGCATTGATGCAGAATTTTAGTACGTGTCTTTCAATTTTCAAGTGTTGCATTAATAAAATCAGAGGCAATTCTTGTTACTCTATCAAGAGACAAAGTGTATGGATAACGACCTGGCACTTACTGCCAGCGTTTTAAAATAGGTGTTCAAATATATCATTCCAAAATCTCGTAGGAGATTGTTTGTTTTAATATCTTGTATTAGACGAGACATTTTGTTTTCTCAACATTCGCATTCGCTATGGAAGTCTATCTCGTAAATCTAAAACTTATTTGTAGACAACAGTGGATATAGAATCGATTGAAGTTCAGTTGACAACATTCGTGAAAATATTGTCCCTCTTCTAAAATGCGTCTTCGTTGAATGATCTTAAAAGACAAAGAGCTTCTTAATCTATTTGTGAAAACATCCACCATTCACTGTCTACTGGATTGTCAGTGTTGTGTTTGTATTGCCTTCAGATAAAATATTTTGGATCAGAAAGAATTTATCGTAACGCCAGTTTTTTTGTTGTTTTCCCCAACGCATTGTTTTAATCTCTCATAATGCGCACATAATTTCTTTCAGCCATACTTGTGATGATACGTATTCGTATTTAAGTAAAACAAATAACTTAAGTTGTTCTCAATAAGTTCATTGAGAGAAGTGAAAAGTTTTGTAATTTTCTTACTTCACTATTTTCACAGTTCTTTGTTTCTGAATTTTATTTGCTTTATTGGATAAAAAAAATCATCAAAGTTTGCTTAGCATTGAATGATAGCCCCTGCGTTTAAGAGCTTAAGCTTATGCTTATGTTAGAGTTTTACAATTTCAGCTTAAAGATCACAATCATAATTTGAGTTATCATCATCTTCACAGTTTTATTAGTATAGTAAATTTATCTCTTATTGCGTTTTACTCCTAAAGTTTGCCTACCTCATGCGTTGTACATTCAAAATACATTTATTGTTAGCTTTTGAAAAAAACCGGCATTTCCCTCCCGAGTCTGCCTACACAATCGCAAAGGTCATTGCACACGTCACCAAAAAGTTAGCGCCAAACGACGAAAATTAAAAAAAAAACTCGCTTACCCATTCAAAATCATTGTCAACTCACTCAAACACAAAAAATAATGAACTATTTTAGTAACAACACTGAAAGTTGCGGTAAGTACGTTCGCGGTTATTTTTGAAATGGCGGGCGGTCCGCACGGTAGCCGGCTAACGTCTGAGTAGAATAATTTTATGATCCCAAGAAAGTAAATTGGGATTGGGGAAATATAAAATTACTCGTGGCTTAGTGATGGAGAAAGAAACATCGATGGGGAGAAAACAGAACATAGACTGCAGGTGAGAAGAGCAGAAAACCAGAAATACTTTTTTAATCTTGCGCCTAACTGCAATCTTACTATAACTATATATCTATAAATAATATTATAAATGCAAAAGTTTGGATGAATGTATCGATGTTTGTTACTCAATCACGCCCCAACGACTGAAAGGATCTGGCTGAACCGAACGGAATTGGCATTTAGATAGATTATAGTCTGGAATAGCACATAGGCTTTTTATCCCGGAAAATTAAGGAGTTCCCGCGGGAACGAAAAAACCTCGATTCACGCAGACGAAGTCGCGGGCATTAGCTAGTATTATGTACAAATGATAGTGATGATGATGTATAGCATAAGGTTATGCCTTTCTAGAAGATGCCTATTTTCACTCTACTTTAAATTATTATAGTTAGCGGGGAAACAGAAGCCGGAAGGGCTAAGAAGTAAGAACTCTATTTATGAAACGACATAAGCGAGTCGCTTCTAACCTTCCGTGGGATATCGACTGTAGAGGGTGCTGATCTTAGTTATGTTGCTCCGCTCTTCGAGTAAAATGAAGAGGGGGAGCTACGTTTTTATTATCTGCAGGCTACGACCTACCCATAACGTTGCTACGATTGCTACGAACAGATTTGGCGTTAAATTGACATCTAAAGAAATGCTGAAAGAAATTCATCTTACAGAAACAAAGAATTGTTTGCAAGTAAATTATTTTCGGAAACTATCAGTTCCTTGTTTTACTGAAGAAAAATCTAAAACTTACAGCTTTCTTGGAGTGTCAGGACTTTTCTTATTATATATTTTAGGGTTATCTCATTTTGTCGAATATCGATACCAAATAAATCGACATTGTAACACCACTCCTATTCAGTACATATATTAGTACCACCTGGCGATACGCGGTGTTCTCAGAAACCTTTGTTTATTTTCGTACAAATGCGTATTTTTCGCCATTTACTTACTCCAGATAACGGTTAAAACACTACCGGCTCACATTTACAAGCATTCGTTTGACATTTTTAAAGACATACTATACTTTTCGATGATCTCAAAAAATCTACTCTCAGAGTCATCATCGATAAATTAAAAGGGCACGTTTGGAACCCTCGTAGCTATAGTTTTAAGATGTACCGTGGTTAATTATCACCATCACGTCTTATACTTTGTAAACTTGACTTTGAGTTGAGTTTTAGATATTCTATGATGGTTTGTTTTTATTAAGCGAAATTAATTGAACATTAACATGATGATGATGATGCGGTCTATAATGGTAATGGGCTAAGCAAGGTTACCCATACCTCTTATTAGTTTTAGCACCCTGCCTTGTAGAAACGAATAAGGGGTATGGTTCCGGTAGTTGTAACAAGCGACGGTCGATTTTACGAGCGGCATCGAAAAGAAGCACGTCTTTGCCGGTAGGGTGGTAACCAGCCACGGCCGAAACTTTCCGCCACACCAGACCAAAACCAATAAGTAGGGACATTATTATTTTTCTAATTGCCGGGGATCGAACTCCAGATCTGTTTCAAATAGCACTTACACGCTACAATGCACAATGCCGACAAAAATCTTCATACAAATTTATTACTGGCGGCGCAAGACCGTGGCTTGTGGAGGACCCTACAGGAGACCTATGTACCTATGACCTATGAGGAAGACTGATAGGTAGGTACATTTTTTTTTGTCTGGTACACAATCATTTTTTAATAGGTGTAACCTACAAAGACAAGTCTCTAATAAAGATCATTTATTGCCTTAAATAGCTTACAAATTAGAGTCAATACTGATCAAGGCTATACTGACTGCATAATGTCAATACAACACGTCCGTCCGTTTTAATTTATTCAGCCAGTGATACACCGAGTCGAGTGTATGGTCGAGACTCGAGTGCCCTTAGAAGGTCCCGTTCACATTGTTACACTATACGAGTATCAAAATCGGTGCTCTATCAAATATTTGAAAAGAATTAACAAAAACTGTTGACAAAATAACGAGAAATTCCTCCTTTACTGCTCTATTAAATGGTGGGAATAGGATAGCTTACCAACTGGCTTATGACTTCAGCTTCCCAAATAGTCCGTGCAGCTCTTTTTCGGTGCTATGTTACTATGTGCGTTTTAGCAATCACAGAATATCACTTGCTATATCTGTGAAGGAAAACATCGTGAGAAAATCTATATGCATCCATTTTCCATAATGTTCCCAAGTGCGCGAAATCTCCAATCCGCATTTGTCCACCACACACTGGACTATAGGCTATAGCTATAGCCTGAACCCTTTCCAGTCTGAAGGAGCCCCGACGTGGTAGAAGTGGGCGACACGACGATTGGTTGATGATGCTATCTAAGTTCAAGACTGTAAGCACAGCTGCAAGCTCTTTTCTAATTTGAACCGCTAGGTTATATTCGGGCTTTAATTGTCCCCTCTACTTTTATATTACTTAACTCAAAACCGAGAGTGAATACGTATCATCTATAAATTAACAAGCCCTGCGGTGTCTACCCCGTAAGAAAACAGTTCTTCGTCTTCTCGTTCGTTAACTCTTGGCAGAGTGGTCGTGGTTATGAAGGGACCTTCACAGCAGCTCTTGCGATCTCACTCCAGCGACTTCTGTTGACGGCATCACGGGAACACTCGGAGACGGATAGATTTGTGGCGGAACAGATTGAATCCGTCCACCCAGTGGGGGAACGACCACGTGGACGAGTGCCCTCAACTCGACCTTGTGCAATGAGGTGTTCTATAGAACCAGTCTTCCAAGTGATATGCCCAAAAAACTTAAGGATTCGCAGTTGTACAAGCGACGAAAGCCTTTGAGTTATTTTAGGCTCTTTGAGTATGGAGACGTTTGTTCGATGCGCTGTCCAGCTTATTCGTAATAGGTGTCTCCAGCACCACATTTCCAGATCGTCGATTTTCCGCCTGTCATTTTGTCTGAGGAGCCACGTTTCAGCCGCATATCGGAAAAAACCAACCGCATAGCCAAAGATCGGAAAGACAAAACATTTTATCAGACAAACCTTTGTATTTTTCGTAATTCTCTTGTCCTTCCAGATTTTCGATAGCTTCTCAACGGATGATCTGGTCATGGACAGCATCTTTTGATTTCGCTCTCGCAACTTCCGTTATTACTGGTAGTGGAACCAAGGTAGATGTTTCCACAAGGTAGATGTAGCCACAATTTCACAGTTTTTGATATTTGTTATCTCGGGTCCATTATTCGTTTTCCTATCAGCTACTTAACATAAATTTGGTTTTCTCACAGTTGATTGCGAGTCCAAAATCAATGCTTATATCCTCCAGGCGTTTCAGAAATTCCCCTATCTTCTCAGATGATGCGTGAAGGGTGGTATCATCAGCTGCTTAGCAGCTTTTTTGTCACGAATGATTTTCCAGCCCAGTTCCCCGGATTTTATCCTGCCAAAAAGAACTGCATTCTAAAAAAGTATTGAAACAACGTTCAAATCATAAACGATGGAAACGCGCACCACTCACATCGTATGAGTTATACACAAACAAAATTTAGCAGTTGTGTTTTAACACCGCACGCTTTTATCACGACCAGATAAGGCCTGTTTTGTGATATCACGGCCGCTATATCTGCGATATGGACGCTGAGATGTATGGGCCATTCGAGTTTTGTTTTCCATCTGACAAGGTTACTTTTAGTTTGTGTGGTTTGTACTTTGTGCTCATTTGTTTATTATAGTGTGCTTGCTAGGAGGTTCTAGTTTATAAGTTTGCAATCAAAGGTAGGTGATTTAATGTTACGTACTTACTTATGTAAGTATATCCTTATTAGTAAGTTTCTATTACTTTGTAGGTACTTAGGTACCAGTGAATAAATCACAACACAATGTGTTTTAATATAAAATAGCAGAGATATATTGTTCTGATTATGCCTAATAAATAGTCGGTACTCGGTTTGAGGAAAACTATGTGTATTTAAAGTGATATTGAGTGAACTGATGGACTTCTAAGTTTAACTTAAATACTTGAGTTCCCGTCATCACTCAAGATTGTCACTGAGTAAGTAAAACACAGGATTTAAAAGTGGACTGCTGGCATTTTTGTACCAATCAGCCTATCTTGATTTGCTGCACCTGTAATAATAAATTAAAAATGTAAAAAACCTCCGACATATTTAAGTAACAGGATTCCCGACGCGTGGAGCTACAGCTCACATCTCTTCATCAACTAGAAAAGACCTGATGATCTTCAAACGGCTGAATCGATTTTGTTGAAACTAAGAAGACTCTCGATCAACTCACCCTTTAAACAAAAAAAACTAAAAAAAATCGGTTCATCAGTTTGGGAGCTACGACGCCACAGACACACAGATCACGCGTTTTAAACTTATAACGCCCCTCTTTTTGCTTTGGGGTTTAAAAAGATAATTATGGTACTTACCTACATACTAATACCTAGGTACTATGCTACCTACGTACCTACCTAGTAAGTATGTATACTATCAGAAAGATTACATTTCTAGCTATCTGATAATTATTGATACCAAAAGTTTTATTTCTGCTAATTGCCCTACCTACCTGTGTAAAACCTAAACAACTCTACGTTACTAGATATTCTAACTCTACATTATAAATTGGTCTAGGAAACGTCTAGGGCAGATAGGTACCTATTGTAATTTCAATTTTCACTTTTCAGGAATACAGGGCTGGCATAATATGTCCAATATTATCTAGGTATACCTACTAATATTATAAATGCGAAAGTTTGGATGGATGGATGTATGGATGTTTGTTACTCAATCACGCCCGAACAAGCTGAACGGATCTGGATGAAATTTGGCACAGAGATAGATTATAGCCTGGAATAATACATAGGTTACTTTGTATCAAGGAAAATTAAAGGACAAAGTCGCGGGCATCAGCTAGTAGTAGGTATTTTAATTTTAAGTTACCTTTCGCATAGTCAGTAACAAGGTATCGAGTATCGACTATACGTAAAAAATACTCTCAGTAGATAACAATTCAATCAGTAGATAACATAATAAAATATCTAATCTAAAAGTTACTGGTAGGTGGTCACTGTTGTCAACAAATCAAGTGGTCAAGAATGGTCGACAGCGGCTGACGAGGTCAAGGGTTCGAGTCCCGGGTAGGGCCATAATACAGGAATGGGTTTTTTCTGACAAGAAATACTCAATACTCAATATCATTTATTCAATATTGGTACACTGTAGGTACACTTATTGACGTTAAAAATTACTTACTTATAAAACATGATGGTGATAATTGGTTACGGTATCTTAAAACTAAAGCTACGAGGGTTCCAAACGCGCCCTGGTCTGAGAAGAGCCCACAACAAACTCAGCCGGGTTTTTTTTTCTTTTTATTATTTAATTCTCAGTACTAACCCGGATGTGGGAAGTTGGCGGTGTTTAACCCCCGTGTCTCAGAGTGCACGTAAAGCGGTTTTCGGTTATGTCAGATTTTTCGTCCCCTATGACTATGAGAGTAAAGGAACAGAGAGTGCACCTGTGTTTGCGCACACACTTGCCCATTATACTGTGTCCCGAGCAGAAGCCCAATGTCTGGGGATTGGCCGTTGTGGCCGAAATTCGGTCGGGAGGACATAATTAATAATTAATAATTAATTAATTAACATAATTAATCCATATTGTCTGAAGCAAACTGAAAATCAGCGCTGGGTATTGCTGCCAATGCCCAGCATAAAGCTGAGTTTGCGACCAATTGTGTCTTTTGTTGTCTTTTAGTTTTTAAGTCTAATATAATTAACGTACATACGAGAACAATAGTGAAACACAATAAAAGCTTTTTTTATCATTATTTCCGACATAAATTTAGCTCTCACGCCCGCATACAAAATAAATACATATATGGCCTAAAGAGTTAATGAACTAGAATTTTAATTCGCTATAATCCGCCACAGTAGACAAATCTGTGTGGTACAGTGCCTGTCTTTCACCTGCAGCATGCGACACCCACCACCCAGCAATTCGCACAGGCACAACACCACACCACACAAATCCTCCAAATCACTCTCAACGTACGTTTCACTCCGACACCGGAGCATCTTCAGGAGATGTTGACTCGACAATGCACGATTGTGAATCTTACCACACAGATTTGTCTACTGTGGCGGATTATAGCGAATTAAAATTCTAGTTCATTCACTGTCATGGACTTCCGCAAAGTAACGCCTGCTTCTATTCAATGCCTAAAGAGTTATAAATAAACTTACGTAAATAAATATAAATTAATAAACTTACATACACAAATACACAAATAAATAGTTGTTGCGGGCGGAGGATTACACCCCGGCAGGGGAGACAGATGCCCGGGGGTCAGGGGGACAGGTTGAGAAACCGGCGGACTATCCTAGCCGAGTCTAGCAACACCGCTTTCTGCATCCTGGCTGCGAGCGAACTGCCACGGAACCCCAGTCGCCTCAGATGGTGAGCGAGGCTGACTGGGATTAAAAGTTATTATTATTATTTATTATTACTTCTAAACTTTCAATTTGTTTGTTATAAGAATGCCGTGGAAGAGGCCACCGGATGTGCCAGTCGGTAGAGTATGGAGCAGGTTCCAGGGCAGGGAGAGGGACGGTACACCTGCGCTCATGTAAGCTCTAAATGAATGAAATGATTTATTTATTTCACGTAGGACAACTTGTGTCACTTATGAAACGTTAAGACTCTACAACCGGTTCGGAAAAATGATTCTACTGAGAAGAACCGGCAAGAAACTCAGCTGTTGCTCTTTTCATAGAAAAGAAAAGGTTACAATATGTAGACAACACAACACATACGTTACAAGTATTACACTGACTTGTGGGTCACTGGATGCGAGGCCGGTTGCTTCCATGCTACTTTGTCGTTAATAAAATCATCGATAGTGTAATAACCTCGACTTAACAGATGCTGTTCAACAGTCTTTAAATCTATGTAATGGCAAATCCAGAAACTCTTTGGGAACCACATTATAAAAGTAAAGACTCTATAATCAGTTTACACGGCATCATACCGGAATGCTTAATCGTTTGGCCGTTTGTCTTTGTCGGTAGGGTGGTAATTAGACACGGTCAAAGTCTCCCACCAGGCCAGCTCAGACAAAATTGTTGTACCTACCTATTCTTCCTCCACAACCTTTCTCACTGCCAAGGGTCACTAGTAGAGATCTCTTATAGAGATAAGTGCTTCCTTGTCCAATATGTAGGTATGTTTTTCTTCTTATTTTATAAATTTTGGGTACTAAATAAATTTAAAAAAAAAAAACAGAAATAATAAAATCCCAAATTGACTCTGCTGGAGATCGAACCCGGGACCTCTAAATTATAAGACCACAGCCCTCACCACAGGCATAAAACGTTGAACTCTTGCTGTCGTAGGTACATATCTAGCCTGCTATACCTAGTCCCACAAACTTATCTAACCCGGTGGCCAAAATTGGCCAAATTTATCCTAAAAGGTAAGTAGTTAGTTGCTTACGTGAATTTATTCTTGCAGGTATCAAATTAGAGATATGGAAGAGCCATACAGAAAGCAATGCTTGGACATGATGCAGGAAACATTCATACGCGATGAGCCGATATGTCAAGTTCTAGGTAAGTAAGTAATAACTAATAAGTGATCCCACCCTTCGTCGCAGAGAAAATTTTCATCCTCACCATCATGCCTGGTCTTCTTCTACCTCCCGATCTTCCAGGTCATTTCTGTCACGTACCTGCAAATTATGGAACCAGCTTCCATTTTCCGTGTTCCCTCATGATTATAATATGGGGCTCTTCAAAGGATAAACAAATATTTCAAAAGCCAGCAACGCATTGGCGGTTCCTCTGGTGCTCCAAATGTTCATGGGCGGCTGTATCGCTTACCATCAGGTGACCCCAGCCACTTACCGACTGTCTGCTCGTTTGCTCGCTATATATAGAAAAAATATAAAAAAGTGATACTTAAGGTAGTTCATACTGCTTTGAGTTGTTCGACCAACGAAAAACCTTTCCAGGGATATCCTCGGATCCGGAATCAATACAAACGATACGGAACAACTGGGAGGAATTCGTGTCGCAACAGGTGTCCATAGCTTGTTTCACCGAGGAGGACGGCGAACCGAAAGATCTGGTCGGCTTCAATATACTGCTGGTTAAGTGTAAGGACGATGAAGAGGAAGACATTACAAAGGTTCAGATATTATTATTACTTAGTTTGCTAGCTACATAGCCGAAAGTTCGACCATGCAAAAAACCCATGGTTAAATATATTTACCTGCTTCGTTGGTGTAGTGGTTGGCTTGGTAGACTGCGTCTTCGAGTCCCGGGTCCACAGGCCTCCACTCTCATAGGAGAGAGGAGGCCTGTGGACCCGGGACTCGAAGCCGCAGTCTACCAAGCCAACCACTGCAGCAGCCAGCCCAGCAGTGGGACGTTAATGGGATGTAGTGGTAGAGGTAAACATATTCAACCTATACCTCTAATCGGTTTCTACACAGAATCGTACCGGAGGGCGAAATCGCTTGGCTGCACGTCTTTGTTGGTATGGTGGTAACTAGCCACGGTCAAAACCTCCCACCAGACCAGACCTAAGAAAATTCAGCAAGATTGAAAAGAGCTACCACCGAGTTTCTTGCTGGCTCTTCTCGGTATGTCGTTCCGAACGGAGTAGATTCACTCGCTGATTAAAAAGCACTTGTAAACGTCTTTTTGAATAAAGAAAGAGAATGTTTGAAAATTACATATTCCCAAATTGACCATGGTGGGGACTGGTGAAGGGGATCGAACCCGGGACCTCCCGCTTATAAGACAGCAGCGTTAAACATCTGCCCCAAGGTCGTAAAAATAATAGGGCTCCTATTAAACTGCTACTTTACACATTACAGGTGAAAGGAGAGTCGTGGCGCAAATGTCTGAAGACCATAGTCTACTCTGAGAGGCTGGTGAACGTGTTCGAGTACTACAACGTGGACAAATACCTGACGTCCAGTGGACTGACCGTGCTGCCGGGGCACAGGGGACAGAACATAGGAGCAAGGCTGATAGAAGTCAGGTTAATATTAAATTCCTTAATTTGAAACAGTTCTAAAAGAGCTTCTGGATTTAAGAGTCGAGGTTAATAAAGTTGCATGGAAGCAACCGGCTTCGCATCCAGCATCCCACTAGTCAGTGTAAATACCTACTTGTTACGTAACGTATGAAATGTATGTTATTTACATTTTTCTTAATATGAAAAGAGCAACTAGTTACTGAGTTTCTTGCCGGCTCTTCTCCGTAACACTTTCCTAACCGGTGGTAGAATTTTGACTTCTCTTATGTGACACAAGTTGTACTACGCGAAATAAATAAATCATTTCAATTCATTAAGTTCTACCACGTATATAGCTGGTATACAGTTGACTAAAGTGATAAGGCAGATAGGACCTGCTGGACGACCGCGTATCTCTGACAGCTACAGTGTAACGATCGCAATCACCTCTGATTGGATAACACTCATCCACTATTGGACAAAATCCATTGACGCAGCAACAATACCATAAATTCAGCCAATCACAACAATTGATACTGGAACAATGATTGATGCAGAAGATACGCGATCGCCTGCTGGAATGGTATGATCAATATGTCAAATAGTATGGTCGGGGTTTTAAAATTTTTAATTGATATAGCTACTTGTTTACCTTTGAACATTACGTTTCAGGAAAGAGCTCTGCAAGCCGTTCGGTATAAAGGCAGCGTGCACAGTGTTCACGGCCAAGACGTCTCAGGTGCTGGCCGCCAAGTGCAAATACGAGGTTATAGCCACCATGCCCTACGAGGAGATGAAGAAGTACGGCGTAGACTTGACCGGCTGCGGGACCAGCGAAGCCAAGGTCATGGGTATTAGGTTCGAATAATATTCAGAGGCCCAATAGGGATGATGACAACTCAATCAAATCAGCAACTCTTTATCAAACTTAAAAACGCGCTTCTTGTATGGAAGTTGTATGAAATTTACAATAGTGACGTCATCAAATTTCAACGCACTTTTTATCTTTAATCTATATTTTAAAATGGTTATCAAACTTAAAACTAACCGAGGATGTGAATTTGAGGTCTTTTGGAGGACCCTCTATTTAATAATCAGTTAGAAATAATTTATTTTTAATTTAGGCATCATCCCTATTGTCTAAGCCAATCGTATTAATTTGACAGTTCATAACGTATAGCTCGAACTTTTTATGGAGTACATACTCGTACGTGCGTTTTGAGGTGCAAGCATCTATGACCTCCTTAAACAGGTCGAATTATACGTTTGACGGACTATTACGATTACGATTTCCTTACGTAATTGGGGGGCAGGACAGCGGCCGCGTATCTCTGACAGCTACAGTGTAACGATCGCAATCACCTCTGATTGGATAACACTCTTCAGTGGAGTGCGCAGGATTTGAAGCCAGGGTAGGCATTTTGGTAAGAACCCATATTTACTGGCGGGTCACAATGGAAAATAGTAGGGTAAGCAGTGCTTTTATGCTTCTATGATGTGCACGCCACTACGAACACTGAAAATTATGGTTATAATAGCTGAAGTCTGCGGTTATGGTTTAAGGTTTTTGGGTTCCCGCGGGAACTATTTAATTTTCCGGAATAAAAAGTAGCCTATGTGCTATAGATCCCTTCAGGCGTTGGGGCGTGATTGAGTAACAAACATCCATCCATACATCCAAACTTTCGCATTTATAATATTAGTATGGATACTATAGACAGTGGCGTGCACAGGATTTGAAGCCGGGGTAGGTCATTTGGTAAGAACCTATATTTACTGCCTTGTCACAATGGAAAATAGTAGGGTTATGCCTCTAAGATTTGCACGCCACTCATAAAGAAACTCCTCACTGTAATACATTTTTGTACTGAAATCTATGCTAAGGAGGTCCTTAAGTACCTAATGATAAAGCTTCTCTGAGTGCGGCAGTAAAGCCGCAATTACACAAATATTTACTGTAAAAATGCAAACGATATGCGACTTACAAGACAGTTTGCTTTTCGTAAGTTACTCATGTTAGCGACTTACCTGGTTAAAACTTCCAAAATTAGGTAAGTAATACGGATGATGCCTATCCAAAATGAATTATTTCTAACTGCTTATTAAATAGAGGGTCCTCCAAAAGACCTAAAATTCACATCTTCGGTTAGTTCTACGTTTGATAACCGTTTTAAAATATCCAACCATAACCATTTGAAAAAGAGTGCGTTGAATTTTGATGACGTCACTATTGTGAATTTCATACAACTTCCATACTTTAGTTTCAGTTTCTTTATTAGTTGCAATTCCATAGTTACATTATTTCTTAATTAACTTCCATACTAGCAGCATGTTTTTAAGTTTGATAAAGAGTTGCTAATTTGATTGAGTTGTCATCATCCCTAATGGTCGTGATTATTTCAAAAAACTCATCAGCAAACCCACAATCATCGCTGATAATTTTCCGTTCCTTTTTTTTTTATTGCTACTTCTAGTTTCAATTTCGACTTCAATTTCTCCCATGCCATTTACCGTCCACTTTTTCTTTTAGTCTGAAGGATGTATGTTCAAACTAATTAATACATTTAATTTGTATTTTTTTAAATTAATATGTGACGGGACGGATCATCATTGTACTTATGTAACTTATTCTATAGTAAGTAGAATAGAATAAGGGAACTACCACAGTATTTACCGGTTTTATAAGAACCTAGTTAGGACGAAATAAATTAAATAACAAATATTTCTTTTAAATGTTATTTTATTGTTGTTATAATGAAAATATACACAAAAATCTTGTTATAAATAAATGCGTTATAAAATCGCAGTGTTTTCCTTATACCTACGAGTTCCAAATACAAAATATCTATAAATGCATAATATAACATCACTATAAAAATGTCATGTTCGTAAAAAACGGTATAAGCCATGAACTCATCATTTCGAGTTATAATTTATTTTTCTAGCTGAAGGCAAGTTCATTTATGTGGTTTTAGGGAAATATTTTAAATTCCCATGGAGACGTTTTGATTTCTCGGGATAATAAGGATCCAATGTCCGTACCCACGACGTACTTATAATATTAGTATGAATGCCACTATTATTTATTTCTTCCAAAAAATATAATATACTGAAGTTTCCTTTATGCATTTTTTTTAATTCGGTATTTACTGCAAATATTCAATCAATCAAGCAACTGAATAATTTTAACTCATACTCTAGAATTCTTGCCTTATGCCGGAGTCGACTACAGCCAAATAGCTTCGAATCGAGTCGCATTAGCCTAGGCAATAAAGCTAGTCGACCCAACATTAATTCCTCAGGCGACGAAACTTTACAGTATGATAAAGTATCATGAGTGAAACTTATATTATAAATATCCAATAACAAATCATAAAAGAAGTAAAGTTTTTTATGCTATACCCAATTGTCAGTGCCAGTGACCCACAAGTCAGTGTAATACTTGTAACGTATGTGTTGTGTTGTCTACATATTGTAACCTTTTCTTTTCTATGAAAAGAGCAACTGCTGAGTTTCTTGCCGGCTCTTCTGAGTAGAATCACCTTTCCGAACCGGTGGTAGAGTCTTAACGTTTCACAAGTGACACAAGTTGTCCTACATGAAATAAATAAATCATTTCATTTCATTTCAAAGCAGGAAGGTACATTATCGCGTAAACGTAGTTTTGGTTTGATAATAAAATCTTTTTAAGTATCGATGTTCTGCATGATTATTTCGTTAGATATTTCGGTTTTGAGTGTAAATATACAACAAATTATTATTTTGAAAAGAAATCGAGAAAATATTCAGTCATAAACATTAAGTTTTAGATATAAAAACCTAACTTCCACATGGATTTTTTGTTGGATATTTTTGTATAAGTTATGGTTCATACCATACTATAACCCTGCCAAGTTTCAACGATTTGATACGAGAGGATTTAATGCGGGGGTCTCCATACAACAAACCGCCCCATTGCCTAGACTATAGTTCCTGCGTATAGATTCGACTCCGCGCTTTTTGTCACTCCGTTCATCGATGCAGATTCTTTTTTTTTTATCCACTACAAGTTAGCCCTTGACTGCGATCTCACCTGATGGAGTGATGATGCAGTCTAAGATGGTAGCGGGCTAACCTGTTAGGGGCATGGCAGTTATATTAAACCCATACCCATACGGCATCGTACCGGAACGCTAAATCGCTTGGCGGCACGTCCTTGCCGGTAGGGTGGTAACTAGCCACGGCCGAAGCCTCCCACCAGGCCAGACCAGGGAAAATTCAGATATTATAAATTCCCAAATTGACCCTGCCGGGGATCAAACCCGGGACCTCCGCACGTTAAGACAACAGCTCTACACACTACGCCACGGAGGTCGTCAAAAAGTCGTCATAGTAAATAAGTGGTGAATTTTTGTGAATCGTGGTAACATTAAATTTCAAACTAACTTAAATAAATATATATGATATAAATAATTTGTCTTTTAACCATCACTTATTAATACAAATGAATTCTGCTAAATACTAAACACACCAAAAAAAAATATAAATGCTATTTTCCTCGTCTTCGTAAATAAAGTGACCTACCTACTTAAAAATTAATTGAAAGTGAAATAATTTCCAAAAGTGATCCTTTTGGTTTAGGTCACTTTATTTTCGAAAACGCAATTTATAGGCAAGCATATAATACGAGTAAGGCAATACAAAATATTGCTGTTAGTAATAATGTCTCTTCACATACACATCTAGTTCTAACATTGCTGGATTTATTTCTAGACTCTAGACACTTTCCACGAAGTGTGAACACTTACCACTAGACGGAATGTGTGTCGCCCATTACAGTTCTTCTAATAAATTTAAAATTGAGCGCGCTTCCAATGTGATTACGCTCACATGCAAAGGAGGTTTTTTTTTCGCCATTACAAGTTATAGGCCTATTACACAACACTTACCACAAGGCCTTGTGGCAAGGGTGGGCGTGGCCACTATTAAGAGCGTCGCTTATTACACGGTAATAAGGATCAAATTAGGGAACCTTACTCGCTAAATCTTATTACACTACACTGATTCAAATGTAAGTGTCCCTGTGAAAGTGTAGTGTAATAGGCCTATTAGCCCTTGAGCCCTTGATTGCAATCTCACCTAATGTTAAATGATGATGCAGTCTAAGATGGTAGTGGGCTAACCTGTATGCCACCTCGTATCTTAGCCGCTCGCGCCGCCATATTGGAAAAATGGCGCCCAAAAGCAGTTTATTGACAGTAATAGGCCTATTACACTGCACTTTTTACAGGGCCATGTGGTAAGGGTGGGCGCGACCCTTTCTCCATAAATCTTATTACACTACACTGATTCAAGTGTAAGGGTCCCGGTAAAAAGTGCAGTGTAATAAGCCTATAAGTACCAATATAGGGACCCTTTCTCCCTAAATCTTATTACACAACAGTGGAAGGGTGGGCGAGGCCGCTAGATAGAGCGTCGCTTATTACACAGCAATACGGACCAATTTAGGGACCCTTAATTATTATTCAAGTGTAAGGATAGAGCGTCGCTTATTACACAGCAATAAGGACCAATTTAGGGACCCTTCCTAATTACACTACACTGATTGAAGTGTAAGGGTCCCGGTAAAAAGTGCAGTGTAATAAGCCTATAAGTGCCAATTTAGGGACGATTTCTCCCTAAATCTTATTACACTACACTGATTCAAGTGTAAGGGTCCCTGTGAAAAGTGCAGTGTAATAAGCCTATAAGTGCCAATTTAGGGACCCTTTCTCCCTAAATCTTATGACACAACACTGATTCAAGTGTAAGGGTCACTGTGAAAAGTGCAGTGTAATAGGCCTATTAGACCCTATACTATTGCAATGGTGGTCTGCGGCGTCATATGCTGGGAATGTGTGCCTACCTCCTCAGCTTCTCCAGCAGCCAGTCGTTGGTGAGCTCGTCGATTTCGCGCACCTCCAGCAACCTTGGCGCGCCCACCGCCGCCGCCAGGGCGCGCTGGGTGCCCGCGTACATCACCTGCACCGCAGGACATAACAATCACTCAAGTGAAAAAAAAAGAAAAAAAAAAGAAAAAAAAAATGAAAAAAAATGAAAAAAAAAATGAAAAAAAAAAAGAAAAAAAAAGACGTATTAGCACCAATCTTGATAGGTAAAAAAAAAAATAAAAAAAAAACGTATTAGCACCAATCTTGACAGTTGACAGGTAAAAAAAAAATTTAAAAAAAATTAAAAAAAATTAAAAAAAATAAAATGAAAAAAGGTAGGTACTGATAGGTACTAGATATCTACATATCTATAAAATATAGTCCCACAAACTTATCTGAACCGGTGACAGCGTCGCTAGTATATATTATGAATCATAATAAAAAACACGACTGCCCTGCCAAAAAACGAACTAAAAAGTTAAAAATCTAAATGGATCTCTTCAAATTAGAATCTTACTAGCGAATGGCCGCGACTTCTTCCGCGTGGTTTGAGGTTTTTTGGTTCCCGCGGGAACTCTTCAATTTTCCGGGGTAAAAAGTAGCCTATGTGCTATTCCAGACTATAATATATCTCTGTGCCAAATTTCAGCTAGTTTCGTTCATACGTTGGAGCGTGATTGAGTAACAAACATCCATACATCCATACATCCATCCAAACTTTGGCATTTATAAGATTGGTAAGATTCACATTTTTATTAAATGATATTTTTTTGTGAATCACTGGATATTGAACTATAGTGTTATATATTTTTGGAATCTACTCATCATTTTCTAGATGATGATTAAATAGTTAATGTTATTTTCGAATATTTTTTTTCAACTTTAGTCTTTAATGCGGGATCATGGTCATCCCATCAATTTTTTTTTAATTTTACTAGCCTATGTCACCCGGAATAAGCTAGGGATTCTAACGATAATTCATTTATCAAAATCGGTTCAGGCGAATAGAAGTTATGGTGGAATATACAAACTCACATACATACATACATGAACCCTGAAAACAATATACTCCTTTTTTCAGGCAGTCGTATAAAAAATGCAGAATCTTTATCTTGCAAAATAAAGACGACATCTAAAATTATTCTTTACACTAAATTGAAATACTTCTTTATGTTACATATTTTTGTCAAAAGCAATATCTCTATAATGAAAACATGCTAATATGGATGACTAGCTGATGCCAGCAATTTCGTCCACGTGGATTGAGGTTCCTGAGGTTTGGTTTCATCCAGATCCGTTCAGCTATTCTGACGTGATTGAGTAACAAATATACATCCATCCATCTAAAATTTCGCATTTATAATATTAAGTATGGATAGATAGTATAGATGCCTATGTCAAATATAGATTATTTCTTACTGATTATTAAATAGAGGGTCTTCCAAGAGACCTAAAATTCACATCCTCGGTAAGTTTTAAGCTTGATAATCATTTAAAATCTATAAAACGTCACAAGTCACAACTATGTATTTCATACAAACTTACATACTAGAAGCACGTTTTTAAGTTTAATAAAGAGTTGCTGATTTGATTGAATTGTCATCATCCCTAATTACTGACCTGTAGCTCCATATGTGCATCCCTTGGCGTGTAAAATATGAAGCACATTGGAAATGATGTCCGTCCATCACTGTGCTCCATTTTGTAGCTGCAATAAAAATAATTTTGATTTTTAATTATTAACACAAAAAAAACTCAAAACAGCTGATCTGTTTTGTAGCCATTTTTAATGCGTTTTCATTACTTCCGTCATAAAAAAGATACAAGTTACTCTCAAGTGGCACATTTTACTTCAGAATATTATGTTTTTTTTCATCTGGCGAAGACTACTAGAGTCTAGACAGAGTAGTCCTCGAGAGACAATTTTATTTTACATTCAGATTATATTTTACTTCTTAAAATCAAATATTTATCATAGTGAGTTTTAAGGGCACCCACATCAATTGAGTAAAAAAGTAAATATCTGTATCCGGATTCATATCTGCGGATATACATTTTTAACAATCCGGCACATCACTATAGATGGATTATGGATAAGTGCACTCACCTGTACACAATAAACCTGGGCTGGTGCGAGGGCAGGATGTCTTGCAGCTCCTCCAGCTCCACATTCTCCAGTTCTTCATCCACTTCCAGCGCTTGCTTCTCTCGGTTCACCTGGAATGTGGTAAAGTACTATGTGAAATTAACTGAACATCAGAACATATTTCATAAGGTAAGGATGGAATGGGTTTTGAAATGTGCTACTTTGATTGGGAGTTGCCATGTCTCTGGAGGGTGAAGAGAGTCTTGATGCAACCTCCAACATCAATTTTAATTGCTGGTAGTGCAAAAAAATACTGTGCAAAAATTCAATACGAAAATTAACTTCCCAGTTTCCTGTACAACACTAAAGTAAACAAGTACTTGCAATTATAGCTCAGCAACACCAAATAATTACGTCAAAAAGATAACAAAAATTGTGTTATCAATGCAATATTAGTTCTGTCAATTGATAACCAGAAATAGAGCAATCAATAATACTGCATTCATTCTGAGCCAGTTTTTTATTGGCTAGATCCTAGTAACTTTGTCCAAATGGATTTAACAATAATGGTCCAATGGGGTTCCGCCAAACAATATAAATTCTTTTAGTAAATAACTAGGAAGATGTCATAACAACATCTAACCAGCTGTGAAATAACTGGCTTACTTATGGAGCTAAACTGGTAGGGACTGACAAAAAATTCCACACCCTATGAGTACTGAACCCTATTTTATGATTTTTTCTTATACATGTGTTGCAAAACCTTGCTTCTTGACAAATTTCATGATTCTAGGTTAATGGGAAGTACCCTATAGGATTTGATTGATTGGCGAGTGTCAAAATATGCAGCATAGTGTATCTTTTGATTGTTTTAACTTTGAAGCTTGATATTTTTTCAGCTCTAAGAGACCTGGACTAAATATTTGATATTAATTTTAACTTCATACCTTCATGCATTGCCAAGAAAAAGGGAGTTGACAGACAGACAGACAGCTGGATAACAAAGTGATCCTATAAGGGTTCCTTTTTTCCTCTCAAGGTATGGAACCCTAAAAATCAGGAATATTCACTGTCTACATAAACTGTAAGTGGCATCTCTGAGCAAAATTGTAGCATTCTAGTTCCAAATATTATAAGTTCCACCTTGATGACTCAGTCAAATAATGTGTGAACTTAATTATATTATTTATCCATACTAATATTATAAAAGCGAAAGTGTGTCTGTCTGTCTACTACCCTTTTATGGCCCATCTGCTTAACCAATTTTGATGTTTGGTACATAGGCTACTTTTTATCCTGCAAAATTAAAGAGTTCCTGCGGTAATTATAAAATCTTAATTCAGGCGGATGAAGCCTCGGGAATCATCTAGTATCAGCATAAATAAATGGCACCGGTTATAGCTGACATGTTTTGTCAGAAAATGCATGACTAGTTTCAAACTCACCCCTCACTCACGATCATTTAAAAGTAAAAAAATTCAAAGCTATTTAACAACCAACAAACAAGTACTTGGCCCCAGTGGTGGGAATTAGATGACGAGGGTCTCTCAGAATTAAAGGATCTCTAAGGTTTTAAGGGCAGCTTTTTCTTCCCGTCTGATAGTGTTTTACGAAGCAAACTTTTAGTGTTTTAGTCATCACTTTAGTACTATTGACTTACAATAATTGTGACTCATATGTATCGAACAAGTACAGCTAACTGTATCTGTATGTTGAGAAGAAACTATATTCACCAAAGAAGAAGAAGAATACTCGACATCTCAGAAGCTTATGATGCAAAGGTGTTTGACGCTTATTAGATCCAGACAACATTTTACGTATAAACACTGAAGTACTTACCTTCAAAATCAGTGCAGAATTTGTTGTGTGTTTTTGGAAACGGAACTTTTTCAAGACCTCTTTTACATCTTCGCCGATATCACATACATTCACGTTTAGGCCGGACATAATCACAAGATACAAGCTAAGAAAATAGGTAAGTTTTGAATAAAGTTATGATAAACTCCACCTCAAAGAAATTATTCACGCGTCAACAAACAAATCTATTGAATCGACTGATTAACAGTGACATTGACATATACTAAATAAAATAGCATGATTATCAACGACCAGTAAGTTACTGTCTACGCGGTTTTCTTAAACGCTTGTCTTATAAAAATAAGAAGAATAAGTTTTTTTTGTACCAAAAGTATGTATTTATAAGCTTATAATGTAAAAATGTGTATTTTAAAATCATAGATTCAACAAAAACCCTAAATAGTTCCTTTAAATTATTTAAACTTGGATGAATGGTTGCGTAAAATGAAACTCATTTTAAAAATGCCTCTTGTCACCGATCCGCTGACCGATGTCAAGTGCTGTCAAAAGTCAAAACAGTTTTGCACAATTCATTGGATTCAAGAACTCATGAAAAATTGCAATATTTGTGATCAAAGATATCTCGTTTTGCAAGCTGAGATAATAATCCCGACAAAAGAAGACATCATATAAATATTCATGTGCATTTTACTTACTCTAAAGGTCGTTGGTTTTTATCAAAGCGGCTTGCAAAGTTGTGTATACTTGTAAACTTTATCGTTTGTTCCGCGATTTATTTGTGTTTGCGGTGTATTTCTGGCCTATATACAGGTCAATAACTGTATAGTGAACACGTAAGTTACTTTTATTATGATATTGTTATTTTAAAGTTCAATTATGGAAGTTTTGGAGTACCTAACTAAAGGCTTTGGTTCCTTTTCGTGTGGGATGGCCTTTGTCAATAAAGAACTCGTTTTGAAAGTAAAAGTGGGCGTAATATTGATGGCAATAATACATATTCATGAACAAAAACATGATTAAACACATTTTGTAACAAAGCAAAGCAGTGGCTACCTATCTAATACTGATAGGCCTGCAAAGCAAAGCTATAACTGAATACCTACGACTTACATGTATGATTGTGGCGATAATGAGCAGACAATGGAGTACATAACAGCTTCTTAGCGATAAGGCTGCCTATTGTACAGCCTCTTCCCTTAATGTATGTTTCTATGTTTTTGTATTTACTTCGTTTGGAGTGCCATATAGTACCTGCATTTTCATTTTCATTTCATTTCATAACAGCTCTTCCTCATCACCTATCAAATTATCAAGGGCCATCTAAACACCTCTTTGACCTCACTGCCCAGGCTTACACATGGTTAGAAAACCTGAACATAACTTATAACTTTTTACTCACTTGGTGGTAAGTGATGACGCTGTCTAAGATGGTTACTAGCTTACCTGTTATTGTTGCTACTTGGCATCTTACAGGAATGCTAAATTGTTTGGCAGCAAGACTTTGCCAGTGGGTGGTAACTAGCCATGCCAGGATCCCCCCACCAGCCCAGACCAAATACAAGAAATAGTTACTTAGGAGATAAAGGACTGATTTTAATCACTAATTATTGAACTTTTTGGATGAACTTCACAGATTTCCAAAACCAAAACATCATCAAAGTATCTTAATTTCTACATTTGACATTATTAGATAGTTGAAAACTCTGCCCTAATTATTAGTTTAGTAAGTACATTATTTATTTCCAATTATATTCAGTATTTTTAATTTTGCAGGTAAAGAAAAACCTATATTTTGTACTGAAGATGAATCAGTAGAAGTATGGCAACAACATGTGAGTAAATTTATTATTTAACTTTTATTTAGCTGGGTCTGCAAACTGTTACTACTCACATAATGTTTTAAATACAAATATGAATTAAGTAAGTATTTAATCACGTGGGTGATGTTTGCTAGCCATGCACTTACAGTGCTCATGTTGGGCTAATGTGTTGTGGAACTCTAACACATGGGTCTTTTGACTAGGACCAGCGTAGCTGATTTTATATGCATGGCTACCATGTTGGTCTGATATGTACAACAGCTGCAGATGATGAGATCCTGGGTTAAGTCCTGACTACTGAGTACCAATAAAAGATGACTTCATGGAGTTTCCTAACAATAAATTCTCATAGCACTCTCTTTGTGTCGTATTCCTCAATAATGAGGGTTGTGAGTCGTTTCCAATAATCACATAATGACAGGAGTTTTCTGGGGATAATAATGCGGTATATTCACACATCCTTCCGCATATGACTCTACTAAGGGTATTAAACTCTATAGTTTTTTGGTACCATTATTATCAGATGTTAAGAATAATAACCAGGACTGAAAGCTTAACATGCTCTCCGAGGCACTGAGGAAACAAAAGGGGTCAATTTGAACCTCCATATTTGGTCTCCCTGGTCGAGATGGATTGTTCCCTAGGACTATGAGAGTGAGGGAAAACCCGGCTGAGTTTGTTGTGGGCTCTTCTCAGACCAGGGCACGTTTGGAACCCTCGTAGCTTTAGTTTTAAGATACCATAACTAATTATGGATGTCAAAATGTGTACCTATAGTGTACCTAAATTGAATAAATGAATTGAATTGTATTAGAAAAGTGTCTAAATATGTCTACTCAAACTGTCTATAATTTATGATTATGGGTTATGTGACACACAAATCGTTTTTGTAATCTAGTTACTATGTACCTTTAAACTATATATATAATCAACAATGATAACAACAACTATCATTTATAGCCTATAATAGATGGATTGATGCAGTATAAAACCAATAAACAAATTGATATAGGTGCATATTTTATGTGTAACTGTGATGATATTAAAATGATCTTGGCATCCACCATTACAGCCCATTAAGGTCCCACTGCTGGGCACAGGCCTCCACTCTCATATGATATAGGGAAATACAGCTCAGACCCACCACGTCTCCGTACTGAGAATTTCTAGTCAGAAAAACCCAATACTAAATTATGGCGCGACCCGGGACTCGAACCCGGGACCTCGTCTGCCGCAGTCGAACATGCCAATCATTAGACCAACGAGCCAGTCTTGGCATTACTGTTGGCTAATTTGAGCTATCACACACCAGTCTGAAGCTACTAGACCGATTTTAATGCAACCAGCTAAAATCTTAGGCTGCATCATCAGGTTAAATAGCAGGCAAAGCGACTTAATAAATAAATTACTTACCCCAATTGGTTCACATCTATAGTTAAGTAAGTTCATTTCACGTCACTGACCGATAAGCAATCATCAAAGTAACGACCGCTCTCTATTAATATCTAAAGTTTTAGTGTATATCCTGTGGATTTACTTACAATCACGACATGCGTAATACGGTACCACATTACCATACCAGTATTTTGTTTGTTGCAGGCGAAACGTCCGAAATGTTGAACAACAAGGCGGAAGAGTAAGTTTTTATAACCTTTTATATTTCTAGATTATAGTCGTTTGAAAGTTTGCACTAAGTAGGTAACATATTTATTGAAATGAAAACTTCTTTAGCCGCGTTGAGCACTTTTTGGCAGGGGGTAATCTTGTGGTTTCGCGTCACCGACATGCTCCGCGTCACTGACATTCACGCGTTGTTACGAAGACAAAAGGTCGTAAATATAAATATACTACATTCATAATTAAACTTTAATGCCTCAGTTTTAAGGTTTATAATAAATTGACGTTATTGATATTGACAATGTAATGCCAAGAGCTATTGAATGGATTTTGTTTTCACTTCTATCGGCAGTCCCCATGACTGCCAATTTTTTTTATTAATTGATTAAAGGCTTACGCTTGATCACAATCCCACCCTGATGGGAAGTGTCAAGTGATGATGATAATATGTTTCATTATCATGATTAAAATAATATAATACCTACATTATCCTTTCTATCTATAAAGTATATATGTCACCGTAGGATTGTAAACACCGTTAGATTATAATCTAACTCGCGAAATTGCAAACCGTCGAAAGATTACAATTTAACGTATTATTTTTCGGTAAATTTCGCGAGTTAGATTATAATCTAACGGTTTTTACAATCTTACGGTGACCTATTTAAGCAAGAGCGTTTATCACATTCGTTTTCTCCAATAGCTTTAGCGGGATAGTTACAAAGATAGGCCTTTGTCGTGCCCGTCGCGTCGCAGCAAGTAAGGGTCGCGGTTTCGATTTCCGGTTGCATAATAACCGACGAGTGATAAAATTGTGATAATAGAATACCTAATTAGGTTTTTTGTTCTATGTACACGTAATTAACGTTGTCTGTGCCGTATGCCTCTTTGACCCCTTTCTATAGGTAGATCACACGAGAGCAACCGCCGAGTTTCTTGCTGGTTCTTCTCGGTAGGAATGGTATTCCGAACCGTGATAGATTCACTCGACGATTCAAAATATGTAGCTCCGACTTGGCTCAACGCTGTTTTACTAGCGCAATCGACAGGGCCGGTGATGACTGATGGGTTGATATTTGATGATGATGATAAGGAGACTTATTTAATATCGATTATCGATTGATGATCGCATAAAAACGATAACTTGTTAAAAAACAACATGTAATTGTAAACGAGAGTTTTTTTTTCTTATCTCGTTCGAAGTAGTATTAGTTAAACCACTAAATAGAAACGATCAAATCTTTAACTTATCACACAACATACCATACAACCACTGCTTTAAGATTTTCAATTCTAATCAATTGAATTAAGGTTCAATATCCTTAGTGCATGTACGTAAGATCGGAGACACTGGACCAAGTGGTTTTATTGCTAAGTAATATGTATAGTGATGTATATGCGTCGATAGGTCTCACTAAACAAGTTATCGATATGTTTTGGTTCTGAGAAAAGTAGTGTTTAAAAAAAATATTTATAAGTTTGGCAAACAAACAGATTTCTATTCATCTTCTTTGCATTTTGGCTTTTTGTACCTATTTGTCAAACCAGCAATGCAGTTGCCAATTTCGAGCAGGGAAGGAGGGAGGCACAAAGAAGAAAGGGCGGTAGCGGTAATGCCCTTTCACTCAAAACAAAGATTGCTAAATCTTCTGAGTGAACTATCAACTAAGTTACAAGAATAAGAATATTAGCCGTTTTTACAATTCGACTGCTAAATTACCTCTCATTTGATGTCCTTGCATTAACAGGAAAATCTAGCTATTTGATATTACGAGTATGTATTATTTAAACCTAATTTTGTTTTTACTGTTTCTTTTGTTAATATTTTGGATTTTGTTTCCCCATTTTTGTGGCGAGTGCCATTGTTTGCTAAGTTGCGTCAGTTTTGATTTAATATCTAAGCAAGATGAAAGGTTTGTTTAACTTTCTAAAACAATTAAAAATATATTCTTTAACCTGTGTAATTTTAACTGGAAGTCCTATACTAAAGCTAAAGGCACTAACTAATAAACTTTCAATTCACGAGTGCGTGCGTGTGGCTCATGGTTGTGTTAAAGTCCTATCTACATATATTTATATACGTGTAAATGCGTGCGTGTACGTGATTGCGCGTACGACTGACCACTCTGAGAGATATGCATGTCACCGTAAGATTGTAAAAACCGTTAGATTATAATCTAACTCGCGAAATTCTAAACTGTCGAAAGATTGTAAACTGTTCAATGTTCTGAGTGTAAATTTTTGAAATATTCATTTTATTTACGTTTTCTTGTCTCTTTCTTGTAGGTTAGGTTAGGGTTCGACATAAATAATCAAGTAGTAATAATCACTTAGGTTTTATCGGGTTTAAATACCTATCAGATTACAATCTACCGGAAAATAATGCGTTAAATTCTAATCTTTCGACAGTTTAGAATTTCGCGAGTTAGATTATAATCTAACGGTTTTTACAATCTTACGGTGACATGCACACTTACACAATGTGCATAACAAGTAAAATTCCGCGCGTTCGTGAATTGCAAGAACTATAAAAGCTTATTATACTGTTGAAAATTATGTAAATGATAGAGGAGCATGGATTTGATCACTCCAGCAATGCTAAGGACAGCGGTTACTTATGTATACATTGATATAATAATTGTAAATGAAATATTTATTTAAAAAGAGCAACCACCGTCTTTCTCGCTGGTTCTTCTCGGTAGGAATGTCATTCCGAACCAGTGGTAGATTCACTTGACGATTCAAAAGTACTTGTAAAAGTTTATTTGAATAAAAAACATTTGAATTTTTTGAATTTTATACTTCAATGGCTAGATATCGATAGTTGTATCATAGCACACCACTAATTCCAAGTGAACGTTCGCGTCTGAGGTGTTTCCAGTAACAACGTCTGCTCAGCAGTAGTCAGTGCTAATTCGCGATCACGTCACATCGCACGGCTGTCCGACTTTCTTCCTTTGGATATCAAATGAGAAAAAAAAGTTGCGTTCGTAACGCGCGGGAAAGTGCATTTGTGTGTAAACTATGGCAAGTCTTGAAACTCTACTGGAATCTTATTTAATCTGTATTAATGTTATTATGAATACTGGAGAGAAAATGTTGTAATGGTTTTGTAGTTGCATAGATCCTGCAAGGGCCTTAAGTACACATTACTTTGCTCGTTAAAAAAGTTACTTTGTAACAGACCTAAGTACATATTAAGAAATGATTTGAACTCTTACTTCTTATGTTTTTTTTTAATATTTTTTATTTATTTAGTCGGTAAAATATTTTTCTAACAGGATAAACACATAATATTTATGTACGGTTACTTAAAATTTTTAATTGAGTATCTCCTATTACAAAAATTTAATGAAACAGGAAAAACCGATCTCTATTTGCAATTAATTGTTGTGTTTGTGCCCAAACTAAAATATCGATAGGTAACACAGTCGAAAAACAACATTAATTGTTTGCGAAATAGGGTCTTTTGACTAAATTTAAGAGAACTGGGGAAGTGCGTGCAAGAATAACTAGACTAGTCGGAAACACTTTTAGAAGCTTGAATAAAAACTTTCACACTTTCCCATTCTTTAATAACGTTTTGTACTAATAGCCTATTGTTCTGTGTAAGTTTAAATTCTGCTGGGATTTATAGTCCCACCAACTTATCAGGCCCGGTGGCCAAAATTGTAACTAATTTTTATGCCTGTTTAGGTTTTGTTTTATTTTTATACGACTGCCTGAATAAAGGAGTACATATAGGATGATCATATATGTATGTATATGAGTTTTAATATTCTACCATAACTTATATACGCCTGAACCGATTTTGATAACTGAGGTATCGTTACAATCCCTAGCTTATTCCGGGTGACATAGGCTAGTAAAATTAAAAAAAAAATTGATGGAGTGACCATGGTCCCGCATTAAAGTCTAAAGCTGAAAAAAATATTCGAAAATAACATTAACTATATAATCATCATAGTTCAATATCCAGTGATTCACAAAAAAAGTATCATTTAATGAAAATGTGAATAAGATTCTTTAGATTTTTAACTTTTTAGTTCGTGTTTTGGCAGGGCAGTCATATTCTTTAATATTTTTTATTACGATTCTTAATATATACTAGCGACGCTGTCACTGGTTCAGATAAATTTGTGGGACTATATTTTATAGATAAGTAGATATCTAGTACCTATCAAGATTGGTGCTAATACAGTTGTACACAATCTCTTAAAAATTGCTGCAGCTCTATAAGCGAGGATCAGATGAAAAGGATAGCACTATATTTAGACCTGGAAATTCAGTCTAGTGGTTATACGTAAAATATCTTTATTTATCTTTTCCTTTAAAGGGAAGTTCCCTCTCAATTAAAGTCATGCAATAGGAATTTTCGCAATTTCTGCGAGCAATCTATTTCAATATTGGTCACAAACGGTTCAGCTAAATAGTTTTCTAGCTTCTCGGCTATTTACTTAAATGTTTATATAGCAATGCATTGTTCGCTTGGTTTGTTTATTTTTTGATTGTCATATCTATGAATGCAACTGCAAAACAGTACCTACACTAGAAAATATAATTTGGATGAAATCTCCGATAAAATAGGGTTAAAAATAACCAGCCTCTAACCTCTAAAGAATATTCTCTAACCTCAGTGGCTATCAAAAAATATAAATGTTATATAATTTATAATATTAGTATACATTATATGATAGACTAAGTAGCTGATGCCGCGACTTAGTCCGCGTGAATTGAGGTTTTTTGGTTCCCGCGGGAACTCTTTAATTTTCCGGGATTAAAAGTAGCCTGTGTGTTTTTCCAGACTATAATCTACCTCTGTGTCAAATTTCATCCAGATCCGTTCAGTCGTTGGGGCGTGATTGAGTAACAAACATCCATCCATCCATATGCATTTATGACATTAGTATAGATTAGCATAGAATTAGTATAGATGACTAGCTGATGCCGCGACTTCGTCCACGTGGATTGAGGTGTTTTGGTTCCCACGGGAACTCTTTAATTTTCCGGCATAGGTAATTAGCCTATGTGCTATTCATGATTGTAATCTATATCTGTGCCAAATTTTATCCAGATCCGTTCAGCCGTTCTAGCGTGATTGTGTAACAAACATTCATCCATTCATCCATCCATCCATCCATCCAAACTTTCGCATTTATAATATTAGTATAGATGATCGGTTACAGTGGTTACACTGAGTGGTTTATTATTTTATGGTTACACTTTAGTACGTATAAATTGTGTGAACGCAAGTAACCGCTACAGTTCGCGTAACAACTTTCACTGTATTTTGTGCTATAATACTTACTCGTTTCGAATTAAATAATGAGCGAATCGGTTTCGATACCTATCAAAATGTAGATCAAAACTACTACCACTAAAATTGGTACATCCATCGGTTTTTGAGAAATTATCTAAAATTAGAGTAGTTTTTTGATTGGTAGTATGATAAACATCACTAATTCAAAATTCAAATTCATATTTTACAGCGTTGGTAGGACTGTACACCCTTTGAACTTCAATATTTCTTATTATATTTTTGAAAACAAACTTTTTCTTTACGTGATATGAGAAATGTTGAGATTCAAGAAAGAACCAGAGTCGCTTACTTATAATTACTTATAATATGTATGAAAGCGGCAGAGAACGAGAAGAGAGTCCCAAAGAAGGGAGTTACTAGAAACAAACGTCATAGGACAGCAAATCGTGAGAGATCCTTGCCTAATCCATACCTACTAATATTATAAACTATCTGATGCCCGCGATTTCTTCCGCGTGGATTGAGGTTTTTATAGTTCCCGCGGGAACTTTTTAATTTTCCGGGATAAAAAGTATCCTATGTCTGACTCCTGGTTCTAAGCTACCTCCCCACCAATTTTCAGCCAAATCGGTTCAGCCGTTCTTGAGTTATAAATAGTGTAACTAACACGACTTTCTTTTATATATAGATGTTGTCTGCTACGCTTTCCCGGGCCATCTTTTCAAGCAATTTTGATGAAATTTGGTACAGAGGCAGTTTGCATCCCGGGGAAGGACATAGGCTATCCTTTTATCCCGGAAAATTTAAGAGTTCCCGCGGGAATCAAAAACTTAAATCCATGCTGACGAAGTCGCGGGATCATCTAGTATCTCCTTATGCATGTTGAGAAAAAATATACATATATGTATATAATACAGGGTCACAGAAAACCCAAAACCCAAAACAGAGACATAAATCTGCTTTTAGAATCTCTGTGACGACCTCCCTGGCGCAGTTTTGAGCGCTGTTCTCTTAACCTGGGAGGTCCCGGGTTCGATCCCTGGCAGGGTTAATTTGGGAATTTATGATTTCTGAATTTTCTCTGGTCTGGCCTGGTGGGAGGCTTCAACCGTAGCTATTTACCACCCTTCCGGCTAAGATGTACCGCCAAGCGATTTAGCGTTCCAGTACGATGCCGTGTAGAAACAGACTTATACGCTACCATCTTAGACTGCATCATCACTTACCATCAGGTGAGATCGCAGTCAAGGGCTAACTTGTAGTGGATTAAATAAACCATTCTTAAGTTCTGTGGGGAAGAAGTACCTAGCTCCTAAAGACTGATAATTTACGTGACGCAAATATATGTACGTGCACATGCATGTACTGCACATAAAGAGCTAAACAGCTTTAGTATCTTTGGCTGCATTAGCCATGGCGATAAATTTTTATTGGTGTCAATGTAATTTATGTTTTTAATCCATGGCCATAAATATATATGTTCGTTATCAAGCCGATATGTCGGGAGTTATTGGGTACATCGGCCCTGCACACTACTCGGCTTCACACGGTTCTAAAGATGTGGCTGATAATACTTGTTTATCAATAAGGATCTTTGCACGCGAACCGCGTACTGGATCGGCTATTACGTAAAAGTGATTGCTACAGCGTAACGATCGCAATCACCATTGCTTTCGCTATTGGCCAAAATCTGTTGTCACAGGAAAAATACTATAAATGATAATTGATTTATTTATTTCATGTAGGACAACTTGTGTCACTTTAAAACGTTAAGACTACCACCGGTTCGGAAAGGTGATTCTAATGAGAAGAACCGGCAAGAAACTCAGCAGTTGCTCTTTTCATAGAAAAGAAAAGGTTACAATATGTAGACAACACAACACATACGTTACAAGTATTACACTGACTTGTGGGTCACTGGATGCGAGGCCGGTTGCTTCCATGCAACTTTGTCATTAATAAAATCATCGATAGTGTAATAACCTAGACTTAACAAATGCTGTTTAACACAGTCTTTAAATCTATGTAATGGCAAATCCAGAAACTCTTTGGGAACCATATTATAAAAGCGTACACTCGACCCCACAAAGGATTCCTGCACTTTGCGCACACGATACGACGCTGTTACTAGCTTACGGCGGTTTCTAGTGTATCGATTGTGAGTATCACCTATAAAATCAGCCAATCACATATATTGAGATGATTTTCAGAAAAACACGACACAGTTTGTTGAGGGTTCTTCTCAGATCAAGGAGCGTTTGAACCCTCGTAGCTTTAGCTTTAAGATACCGTAATTATTGATTATTATCACCATCATGTTATTGGGCGTCAAAAAGTGTACAGTGTTCCTAATTCGAATAAATAAATATTGATTGATTGATAAGATTGTAACAATGATTGATACAGCTTTTACGGAATGAGGCTACAGTCCTAAAAACGGCACTTGTTGTGAACTGCTCATCGACTGCTCTAAATTGCGCGGTTGATCGGCGATTTCGATACAGTTGATACAGTTGAAACTGAGTCCAAACTGTCATTTTGCAGTCAAAACTTAAAAGGCCGACCAACATTTGCTGACAATCTCTAAGTTTCAAGTGAAATGGTACTTGAGATTTCAGAGTACGTCTAATAAATATTAAGAGGAACAAAATGATCATGTGGCTAATTCTGTTGTATTGTTGACCACAATGTCTAAACTAAATTGACAGCTCGAAGTCTAGTGCTATATTTTTCTGCAAGGAGTATAATCGAACTGATAGCAAGTGGCAAAACATTAGGACCTGTTATTTTAGTTCAGCTGCAATGAAACAGCGTATAATTGAATTGAAGCAGTGGCGAATATGATGACAATCTGTAAGTTTCAAGTATCTAAGTGAAATGGTACTTGTGATTTCAGAGTTATTCAAATATTAGAGGAACAGAACTAATTCTGTTGTACTGTAGACCACATTTCTAAACTGAACTAACAGTTCTAAATCTAGTACTATTATATATTGTTCTGCAAGGAGTATTATGAAAAGAATAGCAACACATTTGGGCCATTTAGTCATATTTTTAGAGACTGTGTAGGACATAATAAGCCATATTGACAGAATTTAATACTTTATCCTATATTTCTCTAATTCTCTCATTAGAGGCTAAGGCTTCTCTAATCGCAACTATATAGTCGTTCAAAAATGTTTGTTTGTAAACACCCTAATCTTATCGATTATCATCGTTATCGAGTATAGAAATCGATCCGCGGTAATTTCACAATGCTGTCAATTGATTAAAGCCAGTGATAAACAGTCGAAAATGTAAAAATAACTTGTAAATTATTGGTCTGCTCACTTCAAGTGACTACTTAAATTTCATGTAACTATACTTATTTAATTAAATACTAGGTAGGTACATTTGATCGTTTAACGATAGAAAGTTCTAGAAGACTCGTGTAAACAAAGTGCATACTGCGTAATTTGGAAGCTTTGATATACTATTTTAACATAATATTTTTGTATGTAGCCTATCCTTGACCCCAGCTACTGGCGGCGGATGGGTCACTTTTTGTTATTGGAAATAATTGCAAGCAATCGTATAGTGCGAATTTCGAGTAGCAGTTAGTGTAGTTAATGTACCTATCTTTATGAAAATCATTGGTAAATAAATCTGAATACTTATGCATTTTAGAAATAACTCATCGCCATCCTCTGCTCTGTCTCAATATGCTTTATGTACGAGTACCTCGAGTCTGAATATTATAATCGTTCTAATGTTATGCCTCGAGCCTGAATGTTATAATCGTTCTAAGCTAATCTAATAAAAGTATCTTTATCTTTTTCTTTAATCACAAGTGTTTAGTACATCTTTATTCGTACCCGTTGTCCTAGTTGAGGGACGCGACGCGATACGAATCCATAAAAAATAACAAACTTATCAATGTAGAATACTTACATAGGATAGGTAGTTACTATCCTATGTAAGTATTCTACACAGTATTGCCACTTAATAAATTCAAAAATGCATTGAAAAAATGGTCGGTGCAAAATGTATTTTATTCAATTGACGAATTTTTACAATCTAAGAATAGGAATTAGAGTAGATTTGACTAAATTATGTTAATTTATTAGAATCCAAGTAATGCTGACATAGATTATATGTATGTATTATTATATTTTTAAATTTGACATTGATGCAAGACTAGCCATAAGTTGATTAAAAAAAAAAATGTAATGAACATGTACTTTGCAATGTTTATCAAGAATTTTTCCTTCGTTATTTAAAATGGTTTTGTGTAATTTTGAAATAATTGTAAAATGTAATGTAAAAAAAAAAAAATTTGTACGTCAGGTCTACCTGACTGGATATGTTGTGGCTTTCTATTTAATCGACAAACATCTCATATTCACATATTCATACAAATAAATCATTTCTTTCTTTCTTCTTTTACTAGTTAGTTCAATGGTCAACTTCTGTTTGATATCGCATCGCGTTGTATTGTCGCGTTTGTCGCTCACGTAGGACGATGCTTTAAAGGGAACTGACTGACTGACAACCGCTGCACTGCTGGGCATAGAATGCATGTAGATTTTCCCTGTGAAATTATGCAAAGATGCCTATAAAACAGATGTTTTAGAAATTCAATCAAAACCAAGCCGGTGCGGGTCTTCTAGTAATAAACGGCTGGGCTTTTGAAATACAATAATTGATTGTTATCTTCATAAATAAATAAGACAATAGAAATATTTCAATGAAATGTAAACAGTTCTAAGTGAGCCGACAGAGTCTATAGAATCGTAAAATTTCATTATTTATATTGCTATTGATAGCTCGGTTGAAAAACAATGATAACAATCATCAAAAATATACCTACTGAATGAGTTGACAGCGTGATTGGGTTTCTCATTAAGAGATAACGTTTTATAGATGCTTACGTTATAGGATCGAACTTAATTATAATACTAGCGGCTGGAAACTCAAACGTGCCTCAACTCTCAATATCTAAGAGCATTTGATTTTAAATTTAACACTAATTTATGCCCAAAAAATTAGATTAAGAGATTATGTAGTACAACATAATTAGCATTAATCTTAAGCCTGATTTGAATTTCTTTAAATTAAAATTTCTGATAAAATATTTCCATCTAAACATAGATAGACTCTTCCAACAGATTCACTTTACATAGAATTTAGAATAGAAAATAACGTCAGTGTATGTGCAAGTGAAGTGCAAAGTGTAAAAGATATCAAGTTAAGTGTGAAAACTGAAAAGTAAAAATCAACAAAATGCATTCCCGAAATATAAAATACCAGCTTCTGGAGGACGACGATAATGGGTAAGATTTTTTGATCAAGTCTTTTTTAAAAGAACCTTAAAAAAAATTCTTACCGGGTGGTGGTAGAGTCAAAACATGACAGCGTAATATACATCTGTATGTCCTATATGAAGTAAACAAATTGAGAAGGGAGGAATTTCTGAATTTTCAACTTCTTCTTCTTCCTGCCCTTGTCCCACGCTACGTGGGGTCAGCACAACATATTTTCTTCTTCCATTCACTTCTGTTATCCGTCAATCTATCATTCACCCCTTTTATACGCATATCCTCTTTCACACGATCCATCCATCTTTTCTTTGGTCTCCCTCTACTCTTTTTTCCTTCTGCATGCATATCTATCATTCTTCTCGTAATATGCCTGTCATCCCTCCGCATTACATGCCCATACCATGCTAGCCTATTACTCCTCATCTTTTCTATCACTCTACTCTCTACTTTCAGACTTCCCCTTATATATTCATTCCTAATCTTATCCATTCTCCAGTCACACATCCATCTCAACATTCGCATTTCTGTCGCATGTACTGTTTCTTTCATCCGTCCCTTTCACCGCCCAACATTCAAAACCATACAATGCGACAGGTCTAACGACTGTCTTATATATTTTCCCTTTTTCCCTTTTCTGAATTTCTGAATTTTCAACATTAAATTAAAAATACTTAAACGTCACTTCCAACTAATTTTACAAACTTTGGTGTTCCTATAAGCCTCCCTTTGTTGGTAGATTAAAAATTTGGTACTTTGGCATTATTGCCATTAGATATTTTTAATAAAGTGGCATCAGGGTTACGCGAAAGTTATTTAACTTGGGATCTCATTCCATGATGGTATTGACGGTCAAATATGCAACTATTAAATTTTGACGTTTCGATGCAGACCGCAGAACAATTTCGACATTATACTGTGAGATTTGGATTAGAGGCCATCGTTACAGAGTTTTTGGTAGGCATACAAATTACAACAGACCATAAAATGATACCGACAAATAGTGTTCGTGACATACTTTTATTTCCGCACGTTATGAGATTATCACGGCATTTTTACCAAACAGGTTCTAAGGTACCGTACAGCTAAGAACTTGCTCTAATAAAAAATAACTGTCACCTCTGAATAATATTAATGCTCGGTATTTATTATTAAAGTTGGCCAGCAGCATCATCAAGTTCATAAGATTTTGTCTTAATTTGTGTTTCTTGCTAGGTCGTCTCTGTAGAATTTCTCTGTATGTCAGTCATTCAGTTGTTGGGAAGCCTTGAATCTAATCGTCACGATCATCGGGTGCTATTATTAAAACACAGCTCTTTTTCACGAAATAACATGGGAATCTGGCCTGGAAAGCCTATAAAAGTATATAAAGAATATATTATTTCTTACCATTCTTACTGATAATTAAATAGAGGCTCTTCCAAACGACCTAAAATTTACATCTTCTGTTACTTTTAAGTCAGATTATCATTTTAAACCATCGATTAAAGAAAATAAGCGTTAAAATATGATGACGTCACAGCTGTGTATTGCATACAAACTTCCAAACTAGAATGGCGTTTTTCAGTTTGATAAAGTGTTGTCATCATCCATATATTGGGAGTTAATTACAATCTTAAAACCCATGGGATTCTACTTACTGTTTAGATAACATAGTGGGTTGTATACCGATAAAATAGAAAGCTAGATTTATCTAAGCGTTGGGGTCAAATATCGTTACTGCGTTTTATATAGTCTTAAATAGACTAACGTATCTATTAAAATGCAATTAACTAAACGATATCATTTTATGTTTTTATGTTAGTCCGTAAAGACTCCGATATTTAGTGAATGCCATTTTATGAGGTTCTGTACAAATGCCAGGGCGTGAATATTGCATTCCGTGGGGTGTTGGAATTTAATGAACGCCCACCAAACGCCTACTAGTAATAGTATAGGGACTGCTGCGTTTTATACAAAACTTCGAATAAGATTGTGTTCATCTACGGAATATTTACAACAAAGAGACAATCACACTATCATAAATCTAATCAGCTCCCTGAGCAGGCATGAGTACTGCGGTCCGTGTGAAAGTGTGTTTGTCTGTCTGCCTGCAATGCTCTTATCCCTTCAACCGATTTCGACAATTTTGGTACAGAGATAAGTTGCATCCCAAATGAAATCCCTTTTATCCGGTAATATTAAAGAGTTCCCGCGGGAATCAATCAAATCCCGGAAGAAGTCGCGGGTCTTTTTAGACACAAACCATGCTGAGAACTGCGTAGGCTTGGCTTAGATATAACCAGACACCTCATCTTTAATCCACTAGCTTGCTATTTATATCCACTAGCTCGTAATTTAAAATGATTTCAATATATTGCGTAAAACCTAACAAGTAACCCACAGGTAGAGTCAATTAACATCGATCATTATAATGAAAATAGTGTCCGGAATCGAAGGTCGTACACCACAACCAGCTTATCACAATACATCTGTTTCCACTCTCATAACAATAAGCTAATATTTGTTGTTTGCTCAGTTTTTCGTTGATATTATGAGTATTGGATTAAAATGATAAGGCTACGTTTCCAGCTTCTACCAGAAATATTTATATTTATTAGGAAAACCAAGAAATTAATAATTGCGCCTCGCCGGTCTGAAACCACCTTCACAGTCTCATGTCTATAGAAAGGCGACAGCCTTCGATATTATAGTTATACCTTCGTACTTTTACGCGCGATCTACGTAAGACTTATCTGACCCGGTGGCCAAAATTGGAACTAATTTCTATGCCTGTTTACTTTTTATGCGACTGCCTGAAAAAAGGAGTATATTGTTTTCAGGGTTCATGTATGTATGTATGTATTTATGTATGTATGTATGTATGTGAGTTTGTATATTCCACCATAACTTCTATACGCCTGAACCGATTTTGATAAATGAGGTATCGTTAGAATCCCTAGGTTATTCCGGTTAACATAGGCTAGTAAAATTTTTAAAAAAATTGATGGGGAGACCATGGTCCCGCATTATAGACCAAAATTGAAAAAAAAAACGAAAATAAGATTAACTATAAATAATCATCATCTGAAAAATGATGAGTAGATCCCAAATATATATAACACTATAGTTCAATATTTAGTGATTCACAAAAAATATCATTTAATAAAAAACGTGAATAAGATTGCAAATGCTATACTTATATGCCAATCGCTTCTTATGGAGGTAAACTCCAAAAATAATATGGCAGGGCAGTCGTAGTTTTTAATTCGTTAAAATAATTTCACTTGTTGTTTTTATTGAAGTGAAAACTTCTTTAGCCGCGTTGAGCACTTTTTGGTAGGGGGTAAAAATGTGGATTCGCGTGACCGACATGCTCACGAACACCGACATGCTCGCGTGGTTACGAAGACAAAAGGTCTTAAATATAAATATACTACATTCGTAATTAAACTTTAATGCCTTAGTGTTGAGGTATAAATTTTTTTTTATAAAAAAAAAAATGAGTATTTGTTTTCACTTCCATCGTCAGTCCCTATGACTGTCAATTTTTTAATTTTATTTTTAATATCTACTAGCTATCTATGTGGGACTATACCTATTACCTAAGCTTGTTTGAACAAAACACAGAGAATTAAAGTCTCTGAGGAACAAAATAATACTTATAAATTCAATATTTTCTATAATACATGATAGTGTATCATCAGGGTGATCTTACACTGTGGAATATAACCGCGCGAAATCATCGACATAAGAATTTATTGTAATATAGATATTGTTTTTTTCTGTAGTACGTAGGTATTATGCTTTCTATAGTAAATTTACATTTGCCGTCCTTACGCATATATTTACCTTGAGGATTAACATCATCATGTGCCCTATATTGCAATTTGCAACTGATCAATACATTATTAACATTGCAAATCTATGCGTGACATCAAGATGTATTTTCATTTATCGATGATTAACATCGATATATGAAAAACGCTACGTAACGTAAACGTTAACTTAAAACACTTAAAACAGAGGCCCTATTACAATAAAATGATTGCTACATGGTAAAGATCGCCATCACCCTGATTGGCTATAACACTCGTTCGCGAAAAAAAAATGCGATGTGTGAATACACATATAATAAGTTTCTTAGAAGATCTCTGAGATAAATGCTTGTGGGAATATTTCTTAAAGGATATTGTTTTGTTTTTGCATAATATTATACTTGCTAATTTTATTTCAGAATACCCTGAGATAAAAAAACATACATTTAAATTATTAAGGGCCGGGTATCGAACTCGTGGTGTATGTTTTTGGAAATGAGTTCGAGGCATACGAGTACATACCGAGTATTATCGGTTTATTGCACTTGTAGTTATCGAACGTTGACTTTCAATTCGTATAAAGTGCTCACCGGACAGGAAGGCACTAATGAATTAGGATGAATGGAACCAAGTTTTAAGGCTCATTTGATGATTAAATGTGGCAGTGATTGTATTTTTTAGACGGCACGGCTGATGAATGCTATTGAAGGACAAACAAACACACTTTCGCATTTATATTACACTAGCTTGTACCCGCGACTTCGTTCACGTTAGATTCGATTTTCATACAAATTTCAAACCCCTATTTTACCCCTTTAGGGTTTAATTTTCAAGTACCGTTTCTTAGCGGATGTCTACATCATAATAGCTATCTGCATCCCGATCCGTCCAGTTGTTTGAGCTGTGCGTTGATAGATCAGTCAATCACCTTTTCCTTTTATACATTTAGATTTAGATATTAGTATGATGTATGATTACCTATCACAGATTAAATTATAGTTACTAATTACTACAGATTACTGCCAGACTAGCCCGCGACCATCTTAGACTGCATCATCGCTCACCATCAAGCGAGACCGCAATCAAGGGCTATGTTATACCTATTAAAATAAAATAAGTAAGTAGTTATGACTGGGAGCCAATAGGGTACGAGTTTTCCAGACCAATGACCTTAATTGGTCCCACATCGGCATTACAGATGAATCGAAATCTTTGTTTACTCAAGCACATCTCACTCGAGGCAATATGTTTAAAGCTCGTGCGACCGTCAAAGCAAATAATACGCGCGTTTCCGACTCTCGTAAACGTGAACACGCGCCGCAACTCACAGCCCGGTGCAACGGAGATGTTATGTAAACATCAGTTTCACTTGCCCAGTTTAACTGAATAGGCATGATGACAGTAACCAAGAATCAATGAAATTATGAATTTATCTAATGAAATAGGATTCATGGATTATAAAAAACGTATTCATTTTTCTATTTCGAATGAGATTCCTACTTATTTTGATAAAATAAAACTATAAAATACAGCAATCCGCCATATTGGATTAAACACCAAGAAGCTAATGACGTCACAATTGTTTGTTTTCGAACTTTGACAAGCATACTATTGTTTACTGCACACTGCACAGAGTACATTGGTAAAAACAATAGTGACGTCACAAACGGCGCCATGACACCGGCGGGCGGTTTGGTGCGAATTTTAAAATTTAAATTTCAAATGCCAATTTTATGTACCATACCTTATTTTTCTGCAGAAATAATATATTTTTTCGAAATAGTAGATACTTCCGAACATAATCTGACCATTTCTCAAAATCAGTCATCATGCCTATTTGGGGGGAAAACTCCTGCTCTACACGTGCACTGCGAAAGTTGGTCGCCGAGAACTACATGAAATATTAGACCCCTAGATACACAACTCGGGTTACACCTAGCAGCACGGGTCTGAACCGTGTTTTTAACTGCTGGTTTGCTTAGCAGATCTTAGATCTTCGCTTGCAGAGCAATAATGAGACTTTATCCGAATGAAAGTTCTTTTTTTACCTACGACATTTTCAAACCGACTGACTGACCCCAGTTTAATTTGTCATCCTTATTCTACAGAATTATCAGATCTCTCGTAACAATACAGGATAAGCTACAAAGAGTATAGTAATTATATGCTAAGCTCCAATAGCATCAATAGGCTGACAGGCATTGGCTGATAGTTTCGACTGTCAGTAGTTATAGTTTGTTTAATTTAAGATGATAATTTTGACAGATGAGAGGTGTATAGCAATAGTGAAGGTCAAGAGTGAGACAGACTGAAGCACTATGCAAACGACATAGATGCCAAAATTATCATTTTAATGTAGATAAACCATAGTACTTTTTCATGTTCTGAGTTTTGAAACTATCCAGTTTTAGTTATCTGAGCCAAAGAAAAGATAAAGATTTTCACTGACGTTTCAACTGCTGGCTAAGATTCTTCTGAAACACCTTCTATTTAAAGACTTATATAATCTACGGTCATACGTTTATGTCGCTTAACCGTATTTACATAATATAATACCTCAAATAGTTCACTGACTCATCATAACATACAATATAAACACCTATTATCTTCTTATGATAAACTAACCTCTATTTTACTTCTCAAGTGGAGACAATGTTTTAAAAATATAACCCTCAACCGACCGCCATGTTTAGGTTTTCGCGCCATTAGTCTTTCAACTGTCAAGGGTGACGGTATTTTTTAAATATACCATAGACTCTCAGTTCAATAGTAAGGAATTTGCTGGAGTATACATTTGTAAGTTACCGGTTTTTTTTGTCATTTGACCTAGGCAGTAGGCGTAGGGGCCTTGGCTCCGTCAATTTCGCCATCTGAATCTGTCTAGTCTACTCGGTACAAAAACAGCAGCGGTAAGTATAAAAAATATTACCTAACTGGATTTCTTGTCGGCTTTTTAATCACAATTCCTAACCGGTTGCGAATAGTTCGTAAAGGTCTACTTGAATGAATAATAATGTAAGTTTGATTACAATTGTTATCGGCAGTGTCTTTCTGCTTATATGAAGTGGGTTATTATTAAAATATGTAGTTAATTGGATTTTCCTATCTAAGAGATGTTAGAGACGATGATGAGTCAGAACGGGAAATCCTTTTGCGAAAACCATCTCAATGAATATAATTAATTATAATGTTTGTTGGCATAATCAAGTTTTTTCTAAATATTATGCTATATATATATTCCCCGTTTCCCTTAAACTAAGCGTAAAGTTAGTGAAACAGATGAGAGAACTGTTGAACTTTCTCAAAGCCAGTACGTTTGAGCTATTTAGGACTCAGATGCTAGATGGGAATTCAGAACCTAATATATATACATGTATTTCTGTTATTTACTATTATTTGGTCCTTACTATTTAGAAAGGTAACCCAAGCTATGCTCAAACTTGAGGGGTAACATTGACAAAATATTCATTATGACTTCATAGTTCCACACGTCCTAACCATTCAATTTATGGAAAGCTAATTATTCCCTAAAGTTATTTATCTCTTAATTTGAAGCGAACGAATATTTTTACAAATCATTTATGGATAATTTATTTTTTGCCAGGGCATAAACGCACTGTAGAATACAATGGTCACAGTTCGCGCGATTTCACGTACACCGCTAATGCATAGAGCATAAGGGATTCTTCTTCTTCTTTTGTTTAGTGGCTCCGCGCGTCGAGCGATTAAGCCATAGTCAAATATTTTTTTTAAACGGAGAAATTTATTTTATAATAATAAAATCAAAGAGCATAAGGGATGATGTCTATGTTAAAAATAAATTATTTCGTACTGAATAGAGGATCTTCCAAAATACCTAAAATTGACATCCTCGGTTAGTTTTAATTTTGATAACCATTTTAAACTATAGATTAAAGAAAAATAGTATGTTGACATTTGACGACGTCACAACTATGTCTTTCATACAACTTCCATTAGAGCGCGTTTTTAAGTTTGTTAAAGAGTTTGACTGAGTTGTCATCATCTCTATTGGAATCTCTTAAAAACGGCTATCCCACGTGATATACATTAAATACTAGAATATAATAGAAAATAATACTCTTCAAAACGCTTTGTACGGAAAAGTTCAGAGGTTTGCACACAGCCCGATAGTTGTGCACTTCGTCCAGTGACTACTCTACGTCATAGTATAATGAATCAACTACACAGTTTAGTAGTGATTTAGCGAGTGGTCATATTAGTACCTCTCTGTTATTTATTTATTTAGATATCTTTATTGCACACACAAAATATACAGTATACAGTTTAAAAGCAGTAATTACTAGTAAAACTAGATAGAAATGTGAAAAAGCGGTCTTATTACTAAAGCAATCTATCTCTCATCTGTGCTATTATATTATTAGGTATATTAATTATTGTGTGCTTAGAGTGAGAAGAGAACATAGATTTGTTTATTTTATCTAACTCTTATTGGCATTTGGAAGGAGAGAGTTGATAGACTTTGGAGGAAGTGTCCCAAAATATAATAAATACTAATCGTGCGTGGTTTTTTTTTTGTTAAATAGTCAAAGATACAGATCATCTCATGTAGAATATTAATTAAGTAAAGCAAAATAGAGCAATCTCTGTTGGTATTGTAATAAAATGTCTGTGACATACAGACGAACAGACGGATAGACAGGCTGGACGAAACTTCTAGAATCATACGCGTTCTACAGAATCTTATCAAGGTATTTATTATTTATTCCATAACAGAGAAGCTAAATTCTGACATAATGTTACATCAGTATCCTGTACATAACTATATTGCGGTCTTATCTCAATCGAAAGTTACCGCCATTGCGGTCGCCTCCGTTTTCCAGAATAATTTTAATTTATATTTGGCGTCCATTCCCAGAATATTATTGTTTTATTCGTACAATTTGATCTATAAAATCTCACCGTTGTCTCTTAATCTAGATATGACGCTTAACTTTAAAGGCCCGCGTGCACAAAGCCGTAAATGTGTTTACGATAAATTTTCTATACCTGTCCTTTTCATGTCAACACCGGAACAAAGTTGTCAAAAAGTGACAGCATCATAAAGTCTAATCAAATCAGTTGAGGCAGTAGGTATTGTGCAGTCGGAGTAAATGTGTATGATCTATGGGAAAATCCAGATAAATTCTGGTTTAAATAAGCTTCAAAATTAATAACATTACATAATCAATGTCTTTTAGAACACAAGTTTTGGGCATTGTGTGTACTTTTAATATCGTGAACTTGGAAACTAAAGGAATGCGGTATCAGAAAATGTAGGTAAGTAGCGTAACCTATACCTAGTCCATCCATACTATACCAATATTGTAAATGCGAAAGTGTGTCTGTCTGTCTGCTACGATTTGACGGCTCTTCGGTTCAACCGATTTTACTGAAATTTACCGCGCGTTTGGACGTTTGGAAAAAAGTTGATTTTACCTGTTGTCAAATGTTATTGTTTGACGACCTCCGTGGCGCAGTGTGTAGCGCTCTTGTCTTAACGTGCGGAGGTCCCGGGTTCGATCCCGGCAGGGCCAAATTGACCCTGAATTTATAATTTCTTAATTTTCCCTGGTTTGGCCGTGGCTAGTTACCATCCTACCGGCAAAGATGGCCGCCAAGCCATTTAGCGTTCCGGTAGGTACGATGTCGTGTAGAAACCGAATAGGGGTATGGGTTTAATATAACTGCCATGCCCCTAACAGGTTAGCCCGCTACCATCTTAGACTGCATCATCACTTACCATCAGGTGAGATCGCAGTCAAGGGCTAACTTGTAGTGTATAAAAAAAAACCTACCCAATTATAGCACCGGCGCAGCGATAGGATGAACTTAAGATGACGATGAGGCCCATAAATACCTATTCGACCATTAAGAAATTCGTCTACCACTGTAATCGTATCAAGCGATCAAGGATTTCTCTCGACATTGGCAGTTTATCTACACAGAGCAAAGTGTAGGTACTTAAATTCGCTTTATCTTGAAAAAACCACGACTTAGCAAGAAAAGATTAAGTACAATTATTTTGCTATAATCCGCCAACAGAAAATTCTGTATGGCTTGACCATACAGAAGGCATTGCTTGCGTGGGAACTTGGCTTTCTTGCTTGGTTGGGAAGATAAACGGGCTTCGCTTGTAACTGCATGCTTGACCATACAGAATTTTTTCTGTTGGCGGATTATAGCAAAATAATTGTAATCTTCTCTTGCTAAATCATGATCTTCCGCAAAGTAACGACTGATTCTATCCAATTTTTAAAACAACGACTTCTTTTCACGAATGCGATTACCTACTTTCATCACAACTAGAAGTTTAACTTTAACTACAAGTAAATTTTTAAGAAAGCAAATACAATGAATGCTCATTGGCACTTCCATATCACATAAAATAATTGAAAGTATCGCAAGCATTTTAATTAGTACAACCAACCTGAGAACAAGGTCACATTCTGATGTAAACTGTAAACTGGAGCAGTTACTGAATTGGTATGGTAGCGCCTTTATAAACCACTAGAATCTAGATGATGCCTGCAACTTCGTCCGCGTGGCTTAAGGTTTTTAGGTTCCCGCGGGAACTCCAATTTTCCAGGATAAAAAGTAGCCTATGTCCCCGGGATGTAACCTATCATCATCAAAATCTGTTGATTAGATGAACCGTGAAAGCGTAGCAGACAGGCAAACAGACATACTTTCGTATTTATAATATTAGTATAGATTGACTATTGCGGACAAATTCGCTGGCTAAGTCTAGTATCGAAAAGGAACGAGCTACGTGACTAGATCAACTGCAATAAAGCAGTTACAAGTTGCAAGCGCGATCGTTAAAGTGGACAGAACAAAACCGTGTGATTTATTAGCTCCGTCTTATCTCAACGTAGACCGTATAGTTGTAAGATTTAAGAAGAGCCTCTAAACGTGAAGCGAAACTATCAAGACACGCGGAAGCGTGTCCAGCCAAAGTTCAAAAAAACTGGCGAGCAGCACCGTGTGTAATATTACACGAACCATTTGGAGCCACTTTTGATCCCCTCATAGCTCAAAAACTATTTCACATAAACATGTCAAATTTGGCGCATATATTGAGACCCGTGAGATACATATGTGCTCCAAATTTCATAAGCACATCTCAAATGGTTATTTAGATATAAACGTACAAAAATCGTCATTTTTGTGATCTACCTAGGTATAGATCAAAACTCTGACACGGGGCATACTACCATTGCTTAAAGCCGTATTATTTTAATACTGTTGACGTTTATGTTGTAGTGTTATAATCATTATTTTAAGGACGTCAAAGTACGTGACATTCAACCGTTATTTTGAAACAATACTGCTTTAAGCGGTGGTAGTAACTCCTTAACTATTGAAAATGACACATAATTATTATTTTAATGTAAATAATAATGAATAATAATATAGTTGCATTAAAACCTTACTTTCGTATTCATACATTTTGTGCAACGAAACGTCATTGACAGAAAAGAAGAAGAAACTTATTTGAAGTCGTCAGTTCAAGCTGTGAGTCATTGTGATTTGTATTCATTGTTTACAGTGGTTTTAGTGATATCGACTGTTGACCGTGCTTGTTTTCAATGTTTCACAAAAAACTTTTGATTTTGAACTTTTGCAATCAAAATTGATGAGATGTAGAAATGTGCTGTAGAGGTAGTCTGACCATAGATGTAATCTGTCAATGTCAGTGTAACTCTAGGTATACTATATATTTTTCTTGAGAATTCTCGTCTTTAATTATCTTGTACAATGAGTCGTACAATAGAATTACTGGTGGGTGACACACTGACCTTACACCGAATAATAAGTACCTACTAATGTAAAACGTAAACTAAACTAATAGAAAAGTCCTATTACAGTGTAAAGGATTATTTGAATGATAGCAAGGCATGGGTATGAATTGTTATAGCGGCTGATTATGTAATGTTATATTATAAGTACATATTATATATACTTTCAAATATTTGTGAGATGGTGATAATTAAAAAAAAGCGGAGTTTATTGCGGGCTCTTCTCAGACCAGGGCACGTTTGGAACCCTCGTAGCTTTAGTTTTAAGATATCGTAGTTAATTATCACCATCACGTCTTATGCTCTGTAAGCATGACGTTCAGAAGGTGTAGTTTGTAGGTACATATTTTGAATAAATATGTTTTGAGTTTGAGATTGAGTTCAATAATTTCTGTACAAAAAGTAATGATATCCCATCAAAAACATAAATGTAAAATGAGAACCAAGTTCAAAATTGTGATATATATGCCTTGGTTGTTGACTTCAGCGACAAAAGAAGTGAGATCTAAATGGGTGCCAAGTTCAATGGTCAGTCCTGCAATTTATTTATCCCATCAAAAACATAAATGTGAAATGAGAGCCAAATTCAAAATTGTGATATATATGCCTTGGTTGTTGACTTCAGCGACAAAAGAAGTGAGATCTAAATGGGTGCCAAGTTCAATGGTCAGTCCTGAAATTTATTTATAACAACATATAATATTTTATAACAACTTAAAATATCATTTCTTCTTATAACTTAGTATAAAATGTTGAAGACTAAGGCTTTGGCTTGGCTAGTTTCCATATACGAATTATAGCGTTCACAAGTTGTAAAGCTGTAAGTTCTTATTTTATTCTTCCGAAAATTTGGCTTGCTGGTAGAAACTGTACTTTTAGGTACCTACTTAATAATAATTTGTATATGGAAACTAGCCAAGCCAAAGCCTTAGTCTTCAACATTTTATACTAAGTTATAAGAAGAAATGATATTTTAAGTTGTTATAAAATATTATATGTTGTTATAAATAAATTTCAGGACTGACCATTGAACTTGGCACCCATTTAGATCTCACTTCTTTTGTCGCTGAAGTCAACAACCAAGGCATATATATCACAATTTTGAATTTGGCTCCCATTTCACATTTATGTTTTTGATGGGATATATAAATTGCAGGACTGACCATTGAACTTGGCACCCATTTAGATCTCACTTCTTTTGTCGCTGAAGTCAACAACCAAGGCATATATATCACAATTTTGAACTTGGCTCTCATTTTACATTTATGTTTTTGATGGGATTGTTATTTTCTATATCGCTATAAAATATCGCTATAAAGTGGAAAAGAACTTTCTTATAAAAACCTTCCCCCCGATTATGTAAGGAAATCGTAATCGTTAACGTATAATTGTTAAACGTATAATTCGACCTGTTTAAGGAGGTCATAGATGCTTGCATCTCAAAACGCATGTATGTACTCCTTAAACAGTTCGAGTTATACGTTATGAACTGTCAAATTAATATGATTGGCTTATACAATTGGGCCTCTTATTTCGAATCACGCAATCGGGAATACGCTTATTACTAACTTCGAATAACTAGATCAATGAAGATGAATATCAATCCAATCAATATTAATCGATAAGTAAATTGATTTAGGTCATCTGTCGCGAAAATCTATCAATCTATAATTATCGATCGAGTTTTAATTTATACTTAGATATTAATTTACTTAATGTGTTTTAATGCTTATTTTCTTTTGAAATTATATAATTTAGAGAATAGGTTGTGATATCAGAAACGTTTAATATTTCTTCTACTCGTCGTCAAAGCTTCCGCCTAGGATCGTATTTACCTAATCAATTCTATAAAAACTCTGTCAAGATGGAGAAACTGCGAAGAAATTCTCAAACAATCCATGAATATTGAACCATATTGAACGCTTTCTTTTGACGGCTGGCTGTCAAATCGATCAAAGCTAATCTCAGATGGCGCCACCCTCTCTGGTAACTGTCAGGTTTATTTGCGTACATATTTGAGGTAATTAGGCGTCCTATTTGAATTGATTCTGGGAAAAAAGCCAATGTTTGTGCTCTCGCGGTATAAATCATTTGCGTACATAGGCGTCCTATTTGAATTGAATCTGGTAAAAAAACCAATGTGCTCTCACCGTATAAATTGTCAGGTCAAATAGGCCTATTACACTGCACTTTTCACACTTGAATCAGTGTAGTGTAATAAGATATAGGGAGTAAGTCCCTTATTTGATCCTTATTGCTGTGTAAAAGCGACGCTCTAATTAGTGGCCACGCCCACCCTTATCTCTGAAAAGTGCAGTGTAATAAGCCTATAAAGTGAGCGCTACGTAACCTTGGCGATGAACTAGGTTTCCGATTTTGTTGGGACAAGGCTTTGTACCATAGTCTACTTCTTTCCTCATCAACAGGGAAACGGTGTGCTCCTTTACTATCACATTTGAATGCACAACATTTAGGCATTAATTATGAATTAATGTAAGAAAAAGAAAATAGGGGTATGGGTTTAATATAACTGCCATGCCCCTAACAGGTTAGCCCGCTACCATCTTAGACTGCATCACCACTTACCATCAGAGGTGCAATTATGTAAGAATTGCCGATCCAATCGTCAAAGTTCGGCGTCAAAGTAAAATAAACCATAACATCATTTATTTAGAGCTCAATTTCGTGTATCCATTCTCATACGTTTAGTTATATACGATACCATAAACGTATGAGAATGGATACACGAAATTGAGCTCTAAATAAATGATGTTATGGTTTATTTTACTTTGACATCGAACTTTGACGATTGGATCGGCAGTTCTTAGACGATCGGGGGGCAGGTGAGATCGCAGTCAAGGGCTAACTTGTAGTGGATAAAAAAAAATTGAACTATCGTGTGAAAAATATATGGTGTTTGACAGGTAAACAACACCAGCGGCGATGCAACACCTAGTGGGATAAATTGGCAGTGTCCCTCCCCATTGTAGCGCTGTAATATCTTAAGGTGCCAGCGGAGGGTGAATTGCCCATACAAACGTAATACCAGAATAATTCTTAATTCGAGAGTATATCCAGCATATTAAGCGATTATTAAGATTGAACTTGTATTTATCTAGAGCCCTGGATAATTATGTTTTCAAAATACTTTCCCAAAATTAAATGTAAGCGCATAGCGTTTTGCATGTTTTTACGACATAAACGACATGTTTTCTCCTTATTTGTATCATATTAAAACCGACGATATGTTACGTACTAATTGACCAGGAGCATAGCCTATATTGTCAAGTTCCCGAATAACAACACGAAGTGAAAAACACAACAAGTTATCATTCATCATTTTTGGTATTTACGGAACAAGACTAAACGTATAACAAATTCTGTACGCTCATATTGCTATCGCGTTTGCACGCGATCATGTGTCATCAGCTAAATAGAGATAGCAATATACCGGCAAATTTATATTTGCGGGTTGAATAGAAATTGCGAGCAGCGATCACCAGCCTCTTAACAGCATTGCATGATATACGATCGAAGCTTTAAGTAAATGCAAGTGACACTTATTGGTTTTGGTTCCTCTCGTATTTGAATTTTGATATCAATGATAAGGCCATCGATGATAGATTTACATTTCGACGGTAACTGCTGATAAAAAGAGCATCTAAACCTCGATATTTTATGGTTAGGGCCAGATAACGTACGAGTATGCGATATAGATATTAGGTACAAACAACGTAGGTACCTTAGGTATAAAAGTTCGTGGTGTATGAATTAGGTATTACATTTTATCTCAATTCCAAATACCTACTTAAATATTATACAAGTGCATACATCATGCATAGTACCTTACTGATTCATTGTGTCTGAAATTACTTACATCAAATATCACTTTTTTTTTACTTAATCAAAGAATCACTTGCTATAATGGTAAGGAAAACATCGTCAGGAAACCCGCATGACTGAGAGTTCTTCATAATGTTCACAAAAATGTGTAAACCTTGCCAATCCGCATTTGGCCAGCGTGGTGCACTTTTGATTTACTAAAACAATATCTTCGGTATGATTACAGCAATGCCAAAATGCATACCGTATCAGTCACAAAATTCTTTAAGGCTAATATTAAATACGTCTAGCTATTGGTGTTGACTGCTGAGTGCTGAGCAATCAGTCCCCCGATTGTGTAAGAAAATCGTAATCGTAATCGTTTGTCAAAAAGATTATTCGACCTTTTTTAGGAGTTCATAGACATCTGCACGTCAAAAAACATATATGAACTCCTTAAACAGTTCGAGTAATCAGTGCCGTAGATAGCCTTTTCTGCGCCCTGTGCGAGCTTCTATAACTACGCCCTTGTTTTTTAAAGATATTATAGGTACCCAAGCTAGGTATAGGCCTACTTTGCCTTTGGCTGAAAATCAGCGCTGTTATGGTGAACCTACACCATAACAGCATCACGTTGAGCCGTTGCTCTTTTTATACGACTGCCTGAAAAGGAGTATATTGTTTTCAGGGTTCCTGTATGTATGTATGTATGTATGTGAGTTTGTATATTCCACCATAACTTATGTACGCCTGAACCGATTTTGATAAATGAGGTATCGTTAGAATCCCTAGCTTATTCCGGGTGACATAGGCTAGTAAAATTTAAAAAACAAATAATGGGGTGGCCATGGTGACGCATTAAAGACTAAAGTTGAAAAAAAATATTCGAAAATAAGATTAACTATATAATCATCATCTAGAAAATGATGAGTAAATTCCAAAAATATATAACACTATAGTTCAATATGCAGTGATTCACAAAAAAATATCATTTAATAAAAATGTGAATAAGATTCCAAAGGATCTTACGGAGGTAAACTCCAAAAATAATATGGCAGGGCAGTCGTATTTTTAAATTCGTTAAATTAATTTAATTTTGTTAATTATTGGAATTATTTTGTCACAGTCTAGTTCGTAAGTTATTTTTTTCTTTACTACTAGTAGGTTTGTACCTTCAGTGTATGGTAATTCCAAATAAAGATTTTATTATTTATTTATTTATTTATGCCTCGTTGCCCGCAGAGAGGCCACCCAGGAGCCGGTGGCGGTGCGGGTGCCAATCAATGGCATGACATGCCAGTCCTGCGTGCGGAGCATCGAAGGGTCTGTGCGCGACCTGCCCGGGATACACCACGTCAAGGTACGGGATTAATGTAGTACGGGTAAAACTAGCTGATTATTTATTAGTAACTAGCTGATGCCCGCAACTTAGCGTGGATTGACGTTTTTGAAGTGAAAACTTCTTTAGCCGCGTTGAGCACTTTTTGTTAGGGGGTATTAGGCCTATTTTTTTTTTTTTTTTTTATATTTTCCAAAAACAACTCGTTGGTCTAGTGGTTAGCATGTTTGACTGCGGCTGACGAGGTCCCGGGTTCGAGTCCCGGGTCGGGCCATAATAAGTGTTGGGTTTTTCTGACTAGAAATTCTCAATACAAGCCCGGAGTTAGGAAGTTGGCGGTGTTTCACCCCCGTGCCTCGGAGAGCACGTTAAGCCGTCGGTCCCGGTTATTATCACTATCATGATAATAGTCGTTAAGCACGCTAACCCGCATTGGAGCAGCGTGGTGGGTCTAAGCTCTAATTCCCGCTCTCCTATGAGAGTGGAGGCCTGTGCCCAGCAGTGGGACGTTAATGGGCTGTAGTGGTGGTGGTGGTGGGTAAAACTAGCTGATTATTTATTAGTAACTACCTGATGCCCGCAACTTTGCGTGGATTGACGTTTTAGAAGTGAAAACTTCTTTAGCCGCGTTGAGCACTTTTTGTTAGGCCTATTACTCTGCACTTTTTACAGGGCTCTGTGTGAAAGGGTGGGCGTGACCGCTTATAAGAGCGTCGCTTATTACACATCAATAGGGATCAATTTAAATTAATGATCCCTAAATCTTATTACACTACACTGATTCAAGTGTAAGGGTCCCTATGAAAAGTGCAGTGTAACAGGCATATAAACTTGTGGATTCGCGTGACCGTCATGCTCGCGTTGTTACGAAGACAAAAGGTCTTAAATATAAATATACTACATTCGTAATTAAACTTTAATCCCTGAGTTTTAAGGTTTATATTTTAATTATTTTTAATTTTTCTTGATTTTTTTAATAAAAAAAATATTTAAATATTCGGTTTCACTTCTATCGGTCCGCGGCAGTCAGTCTTCTATTCCTGCGGGAACATTTCAGTGATAAAATACCGGCAAACAAACACATTTTCTCATTTATACTTTTGCCCGCAGTTTCGCTTACGTTAAGTTTAATCTTTTCAATCTTTAAAACCCTATTGAAAATTCAACCCCTCCACTATTCAAAGGAGCCCTCTCCTTTAGGTGTTACTTAGGGGATGCCTACGTCATAAAAGCTATTTATATGCTAAATTTTAGCCCGATTCGTCCAGTGGTTTGAGCTGTGCGTTGATAGATCAGTCAGTTGCCTTTTCCTTTTTTATATTTAGTCCGCGTGACGCGTAACTCTTTTAATTTTCTGGGATAACAAGTTGCCTATGTGTTATTCCAGACTATAATGTAAATAGACTGTACCACATTTCACGCAAATCCGTTCAGTCACTCGTAGCGTGATTGAGTAACAAACATCCACCCGTCCATCCAAAGTTTCGCATTTATAATATTTGTATATGTTACCGTAAGATTGTAAAAACCGTTAGATTATAATCTAATTCGCGAAATTATAAACTGTCGACAGATTGTGAACCGTTCAATGTTCTGAGTGTCAATTGTTGAAATATTCATTGTATTTACGTTTTCTTGTCTGTTTCTTGTAGGTTAGGTTAGGGTTCGACATAAACAATCAGGTAGTGGTGGTAAACACTTAGGTTCTATCGGGTTAATATACCTAACAGATTACAATCTACCGAAAAATAATGCGTTAAATTGTAATCTTAGGTTCTATCGGATTCAGCTTGCAATTTCGCGAGTTAGATTATAATCTAACGGTGTCTACAATCTTACGGTGACATATAGATTATAGCGAGTTACTGTAATATGAAGTATTGGGAATGAATGAATATAATTAACATAAGGGGAATGTAACGTCCCAGGTGGAGCTATCTGAGCATGCTGGCTACTTCCGCTATGACCCGCGCGTGTGCTCCGTGGAGGCGATCCGAGCCCACATAGAGGATATGGGGTTCGAGGCGCCCGCAGACACCACAGACGACGAGACCAGGTGGGGCCCACGTTAGATACGTTTTTAACGACCTCCGACCTTCTCCTCCTCCTCTCTCCTCACCTTCTCGGCGGCACAGGGGGGAAATACTGAAAACTTCCTAACTTCGGTCTAGCACTGAAAATGTATTGTCAGAAAAACCCAATACATCTTAAGGCGACTTCTTCTTATGTCATCTTATGACGACCTCGGTGGCGCAGTGTGAAGCGCTGTTGTCTTAACGTGCGGAGGTCCCGGGCTCGATCACCGGCGGAGTCAATTTGGGAATTTATAATTTCTGACATTTCCCTAGTCTGGCCTGGTGGGAGGCTTCAGCCGTGGCTAGTTACTACCCTATCAGCAAAGACGATTACGCGTTCCGGTACGAAGCCGTGTAGTAACCGAATAGGGGTATGGGTTTAATATAACTGCTATGCCCCTAACAGGTTAGCCCGCTACCATCTTAGACTGTATCTTCACTTACCATCAGGTGAGATCGTAATCAAGGGCTAACTTGTAGTGGATAAAAAAAAAACTTACGAGACTAGCAGCCCTATTCTCTTACTCAGTGACTATCAAAAAAGGAAAGCCACATTTAGTTTTAGTCCATTGACCGTTGTTTTTTTTTATCCACTACAAGTTAGCAATTGACTCACCCGATGGTAAAATCTCGCCCGATGGTAAGTGATGATGCAGTCTAAGATTGTAGCGGGCTTACCTGTTAGGGGCATGGCAGCTATATAATATAATAATAATTAAACCTATACCCCTTATCGGTTTCTACACAGCATAGAACCGGAACGTATAGATTTATTTTACGGTTCTGTCCCAGGATTTTCGCACCCATTTCAAAGATATGGGACTAAAATATTGTCACTTTAAGGTTCATTAAGGATTTCTGCTGATTTTTTACGCTGGAAGCAAAAATAATGGCAATATTTATGTCATCAATAAACATGACGGCACAAGACTTCACTGACTATATTCTAGTGCGGAGTACCTAGCTAATCCATCAATTAACTACATGAAGATACCTATTATACGACGCTGAGATATCATCAATTTATCAGGCACACGTGTATTGCTAGACGAGTACCTACTAAACGAACTCACAGCGCGTTGTTTATATTGAGTGTAAGATAAGTGTACTTAAACAGGTGTGTGGAAGAACAATTAAATTGCAGGACTGTTCAAATGTTGCTTATACAATTATTATGTACTAGCGGTCGCCCGCGACTTCGCGTACAATTTCTGATTTCCTATGAGATTTTCCCGCTGCAAAAGGCCTACTTATATGCAGCTATATAGCATCGGCAAGTTTTTTATTATTTAAGACTAATAAGTCCTTAATGCTGACTTCAAAAACTTATAACCTTCATGCAAGTTTTCAACGCCTATTTCACGCCCTTTGGGGTGGATAATCGTAAAATTGCTTATACAGGTTATTATAATTTAAAACTAATAACCTAAATCCCGATTTTCAAATCTGTAACATCAAAAACTTAAAACCCTCATGTAAGCTTCCAACCCCAATTTCACCCCCTTTGGGGTAAATTTTCGTAAAATTGCTCATAGAGGTTATTATTATTTAAATCGAATAACCTAGATCCCGATTTTCAAGTCTCTAACTTCAAAAACACAGGACTTTCATACAAAGTTACAACCCCCATTTCACCTTCTGTGGGGTAGATTTTCCTAAAATTGTTTATACAGTTTATTTATTCAGTTTATACAAATTGACTCCGCCGGGGATCGAACCCGGGACCTCCGCACGTTAAGACAACAGCGCTACACACTGCGCCACAGAGGTCGTCAAAACCACCTGACAAATCATTTAAGAATAAGGCATATAAATCCTATACCCAAAAGTCGCACATTTTAAGCAATGGTTAGTAACCACCCACCGGTAAAAAACGTCCCGCCAAGTGATATAGCGTTCTATAACGATGCCGTGTAGAGAACGACACAACACGAGTGGGTGTAACATTCCCATAGTGTGGATGTCGTTGTTGCCATACCTCTAACAGATTCACCTGCTCCTATATTCGACTAGTAAAGGTCTAACTTTTAGTAGCATAAAAGAGTACCGGAAAAATCGCCCTTTTCGTTGTTAAACGCGTTATAATTAGCTCGATTTTTTTTCAGAAATCTCCTTCCCCGTGAAATCCCCACAGAGCTGCTGATCGACATGACGGGGTCCGGGCCGCCCAGTGAGAGCACAGCACTCATCTCCGTCGCGGGTATGACCTGCCAGTCCTGCGTCAACACCATTGAAGGTGAGCGGAACAAGCACTAACAGAAATCCCCTTCCCCGTGAAATCCCCACAGAGCTGCTGATCGACATGACGGGGTCCGGGCCGCCCAGTGAGAGCACAGCACTCATCTCCGTCGCGGGTATGACCTGCCAGTCCTGCGTCAACACCATTGAAGGTGAGCGGAACAAGCACCAACAGAAATCCCCTTCCCCGTGAAATCCCCACAGAGCTGCTGATCGACATGACGGGGTCCGGGCCGCCCAGTGAGAGCACAGCACTCATCTCCGTCGCGGGTATGACCTGCCAGTCCTGCGTCAACACCATTGAAGGTGAGCGGAACAAGCACTAACAGAAATCCCCTTCCCCGTGAAATCCCCACAGAGCTGCTGATCGACATGACGGGGTCCGGGCCGCCCAGTGAGAGCACCGCCCTCATCTCCGTCGCGGGCATGACCTGCCAGTCCTGCGTCAACACCATTGAAGGTGAGCGGAACAAGCGCCAACAGAAATCCCCTTCCCCGTGAAATCCCCACAGAGCTGCTGATCGACATGACGGGGTCCGGGCCGCCCAGTGAGAGCACCGCCCTCATCTCCGTCGCGGGCATGACCTGCCAGTCCTGCGTCAACACCATTGAAGGTGAGCGGAACAAGCGCCAACAGAAATCCCCTTCCCCGTGAAATCCCCACAGAGCTGCTGATCGACATGACGGGGTCCGGGCCGCCCAGTGAGAGCACCGCCCTCATCTCCGTCGCGGGCATGACCTGCCAGTCCTGCGTCAACACCATTGAAGGTGAGCGGAACAAGCGCCAACAGAAATCCCCTTCCCCGTGAAATCCCCACAGAGCTGCTGATCGACATGACGGGGTCCGGGCCGCCCAGTGAGAGATCCCCTTCCCCGTGAAATCTCCAAAGACTTGATCCGGTACCGAATCATCGGTGGATCTTCGTGGTTCATTCATCTGATAATCATTACTTACACCACACAAATCTCCCTAAGCAACGTACATTTCACTCCGACACCGGAGCATCCTCAGGAACTATTGATTCAACAATGCACTGGGCGGTAAATATCGCATGACGCACTTTGTACCACATAGATTTGTCGAACGAATTAAACTTTTTTATAATACCACTTGTGAGAGATAGGTATATCTCACATGTGCATGCACCTCGGCCGACGATTGACCTGGAGACAACATATCCTAGCAAAAAAGGGAGAAATTAACTCAAAATACCGAGGATTGCACTGGTTACTCGCTAGAAACTAAGCTGTCAACTAACAATAAACTCCTTATATATAAGGCAGCTCTTAAACCCATTTGGACATATAGATTGCAACTCTGGGGCTCTGCTAGTGACTCCAACATAAAAATAATACAAAGAGCCAAAGACTCAATACTGAAACAACTAGCCAATGCCGCCTGGTGTATAAAGAACAGTGAGCTTCATGAACATCTCAATATTAAAACAGTGAAAGAAGAAATACAGCACCATCCCAATCAGCTGGCAGTACAACTCACTGTTCCAGACTGTCTCAGGCACCTAAAAAGGAAAAATATTCTAGACCTGGACAGATCCCTAATCTAGGCTCAGTGTATACGACTTTTCCAGTGGGAAAATCATAAAAAATCACAAAAGACGCTCCTCCACACATCTGCTCATAGTCGGAAGACTGATCGCATGATATAGCAGAATAAAATAAAAAAAATACCACACGCAAATAAACGCATCTCTATTGGATAGAATCAGGCGTTACTTTGCGGAAGTTCATGATTAAGCAAGAAAAGATTACAATTATTTTTCTATAATCCGCCAACAGAAAAAATTCTGTTGGCGGATTATAGCAAATATTTTTTTTTTTCAAATCAAATCAAATTAATTTATTTGTGAATACAGTAAGTAGGTAAGATGTTAGTATTACAGAAGGTATCATGTATTCTACCACAGTGTGGTGTACAAATCTTTTCGCTTCATTACAAATTAGAAATTTCGAGCATATTATAATAAAGTGTATCTCGCAGAGTGCTAATCTAGTAATTACTATTATGATACATTATTAAAACACCATGCAATGACCCATGACGCATCCTTAATCCTTTTTTGTCCTTATCCTTTTTTGTCATTCATTCGTTCATTTCATTCAGTCATTGTAATCTTTTCTTGCTAAATTTCATCTCTCTCTCTCTCTTTCATCGCCAGGCAGTCTGAGAGAGATGGCCGGCGTATCGTACGCCCAAGTGAGCTTGGCGGACAACACAGCGCTGGTGAAGTTCAACCCCGCGTCCGCGACCGCCGACCAAGTCGCGGACGCGATATACTCGCTGGGCTTTGACGTTAACATCGTCAGCGTCGACGACGGTGCAGGTACGTTATATAAGACGCGTTGCAGGCTGAATACTAGACACACTGGTAGCACACGAAGGAGTACGAAGAATGAATGAATGAATGAATAATGAATGTATGAATGAATGAATGAATTTATTTATATTACACTGCACTTTTCACAGGGACCCGTACACTTTAGTCCAGGATCCCTGGCTATTTTTTGCACTTGATTACTACCAAGCCGAATGTTCGTGAGTAGCTTCGTTTCCATGAGACGCCCAACTTTTTCCTGTGCGTTTATTTTCGATTTTGGTAGGTAACAGAGGTAACTGAGATAAAATATGTTGATTTGATGATTCTCAAAAATGTATTACTAACTGGACTTTATTATGTTAAATCTTATGATAATTATCTAAATTATTGGAAAAAAAAATTGTCCTACAAAATGTATGGTTTGGTTAAAGAGTCCCCCTCCTTCCAACATGTATCTATAACGAGGTCATCAAAAATGATTACTAACCAGCTGATTTTTTTTTATTTACTTAGTTAATTCATATATCCTGGACTACTTGAATCAGAATAGACCTATTACACTGCACTTTTCACAGGGACCCGTACACTTGAATCTTTTTTTTTATTGTCCACTACAAGCTCGCCCTTGACTGCGATCTCACCTGATGGTAAGTGATGATGCAGTCTAAGATGGTAGCGGGCTAACCTGTTAGAGGCATGGCAGTGTAGTGTAATAATATTTAGGGAGAAAGGGTCCCTAAATTGGTCCTTATTGCTGTGTTTGTTTTTTTTTTATTTACATTATCTACAGCTAATTGTGTTGATACATTACAAGTCTTGTATATGTCACCGTAAGATTGTAAAAACCGTTAGATTATAATCTAACCCGCGAAATTGCAAACTGTGGAAAGATTACAATTTAACGCATTATTTTTCGGTAGATTGTAACCTGTTAGGTATATTAACCCGATAAAACAGAAGTGCCCTACCTGCTTATTTATGTCGAACCCTAACCTAACCTACAAGAAACAGACAAGAAAACGTAAATACAATGAATATTTCAAAAATTGACACTCAGAACATTGAACGGTTCACAATCTTTCGACAGTTTACAATTTCGCGAGTTAGATTATAATCTAACGGTTTTTACAATCTTACGGTGACAAATATAAGACGTGTTGCAGTCTTAATACACACTGGTAGCACACGAGGGAATACGAAGAATGAATGAATGATTGAATGAATGAAGGTAATTTATTTGCTCGAAATTCGAGCCTTGATGACAGGGTCTGAATCGCGATTACGAAGTTTTCTCCGAATGCGCTATATATGTCACCGTAAGATTGTAAAAATTATTACATTATAATCTAACTCGCGAAATTGTAAACTTTGGATTAGAGTCATAAATTCAATAGAGGTCAGACGATGCCTGTAATGTTTGAGTACGCTCACATTGCAAAGGAGCTTTGCAAAAAAAAATTATGGCTTGACGGCCTCGACTCCAAAAAACCAAAAAACTTCAATCCACGCGGATAAGGATTGAGATTTTTTGGTGCCCGCGGAATCTCTTTATTTTTTTGGCGCTAAAAGTGGTATATGTCCAAACTATCGCTGTACCAAAATTCATCAAAATCGGTTGGAAAGATGGGCCGTTAAGACTTCGCAGACAGACAGATATAAACACTTTTGCATGTATAATAATACAAGTATGTTCTATAATTCAAAAAAAAAACATATCCAAACATAAGTGTCCCTCGCTTTGATAGGCACTATAACTTATACCAAAATTTTAAATCTTTTCAGATGTGTCACAGAGCAAAAGCGAAGTAGGTTCGGGCGATAGAGTCAAAATGTCGCCCGTGAAGAGCAAAACACAAGTCAACGTAAGTTTAGGAATGATTTTCAGGAAAAGAAATTGAGGCTTTTCATACGACTGCCTGAAAAAAGGAGTATGTATATTGTTTTCAGGATTCATGTATGTATGTATGTATGTATGTGAGTTGGTATATTCCACCATAACTTCTATACGCCTGAACCGATTTTGATAAATAAGGTATCGTTGGAATCCCTAGCTTATTCCGGGTGACAAAGGCTAGTAAATTTTTTAAAAAAAATTATGGGGTGACCATGGTCCATTAAAGACTAAAGTTGAAAAAAAAATTAGAAAATAAGATCATCACTCAGTTCTACTCATCATTTTCTAGATGATGATTATGTAGTTAACTATATAATCATCATCTAGAAAATGATGAGTAGATTCCAAAAATATATAACACTATAGTTCAATTTCCAGTGAGTGATTCACAAAAAATATCATTTAATTAAAATGTGAATAAGATTCCAATTTAACTAGATTAATTTAATTTTATTTAGTTCGTTTTTTGGCAGGGCAGTCGTGTTTTTTAATTTTTTTTAGATGCCTGTGAGCATTTTCTTTGACATATTTTATGTTTTGAGTTATGTGTGATGCACTAAATCGTCTAGTCCATCTAGATGTCTAGGTGAGGCAGTCGTGTTTTTTAATGTTTTTGAACTATATTTATGACTTTATTTATAACTATTACTATACTTATAACTTTATGCTAAACTAAAACTCGTTGAAAAACATTAGTACTATTTTTATAATATATGTATATTTATATGTATTAAATAATTATTATTATGTTTGCCTTAATAGACAATTCAGGCTATAAGTCTAACGTGAGTTACATTTATATCTAAAATAAAATCTTTTGTTCGTCATTATTACTAAACAGATATATTTAAAATAAGTAAAGTATCATGCTACATTTTGTGAACTTTAGTGATATAACTTCGTCGATCTTTTTGTCAGCCCGAACGCAGACTACGGTCTATTCGGGCTGCACTTTACAAACGCCAGCCTGTGTTTTTAGTCTAGTGCTTTGGTCTGCAAAATTGTGGTGTAATTTTTGATATATTTTTTTAAAGGCATTAAATAAATAAATAAATAAAAATAAAAATAAAATATTGTCAGGGCGCCATAGCTGTGACGTCAGAGGACGCGGAGATATCTCGGTGCACGCTGGAAGTGCGCGGGATGACGTGCGCGTCCTGTGTCGCCGCCATTGAGAAACATTGCTCCAAAATGCCTGGTAAGTACCACAATAGTGAATGAACTACAAGTTTAATTCGCTATAATCCGCCACAGTAGACAAATCTGTGTGGTACAGTGCGTGTCTTTTTGTGCGTTTGGGAGCAATTAGAAATAATTAAACACAATAATAAAGGATTTGAGTTGCTAAATGAACAAATTAACGTATCAAATTCACCTTTACTCAATTTATACAGTAATATGGGAGGGGGCGGGGCTTCAGTATGAGTACTGCCAAAAAGGTATATAAGCCGGAACTTGCGATACGATAGTCACTTCACAATCGTGCATTGTCGAGTCGACATCTCCTGAAGATGCTCCGGTGTCGGAGTGAAACGTACGTTGAGAGTGATTTGGAGGATTTGTGTGGTGTGGTGTTGTGCCTGTGCGAATTGCTGGGTGGTGGGTGTCGCATGCTGCAGGTGAAAGACACGCACTGTACCACACAGATTTGTCTACTGTAGCGGATTATAGCGAATTAAACTTGTAGTTCATTCACTATCATGGACTTCCGCAAAGTAACGCCTGCTTCTATTCAATAGTACCACAATAATCTGACGGTCAGCACCATAGCTGCCGCGTCAAAAACAATAATGTTTATGTATTGGATAGAAGCAGGCGTCACTTTGCGGAAGTTCATGATTTAGCCAGAAAAGATTAGTTATTTTGCTATAATCTGCCAAAAGAAAAAATCTGTAAGATTTTACATGAATGGTCGGAAGATAATAATTTGTGCCCACTATCTAGAACATGTTTAGCAATTTGTGACTTTTGGGGTTGGTTGTTCCATGTATTGGATAGAAGCAGGCGTTACTTTGCGGAAGTTCATGATTTAGCCAGAAAAGATTAGTTATTTTGCTATAATCTGCCAAAAGAAAAAAATCTGTAAGATTTTACATGAATGGTCGGAAGATAATAATTTGTGCCCACTATCTAGAACATGTTTAGCAAAATGTGACTTTTGGGGTTGATTGTTCCATGTATTGGATAGAAGCAGGCGTTACTTTGCGGAAGTTCATGATTTAGCCAGAAAAGATTAGTTATTTTGCTATAATCTGCCAAAAGAAAAAAATCTGTAAGATTTTACATGAATGGTCGGAAGATAATAATTTGTGCCCACTATCTAGAACATGTTTAGCAAAATGTGACTTTTGGGGTTGGTTGTTCTATGTATTGGATAGAAGCAGGCGTTACTTTGCGGAAGTTCATGATTTAGCCAGAAAAGATTAGTTATTTTGCTATAATCTGCCAAAAGAAAAAAATCTGTAAGATTTTACATGAATGGTCGGAAGATAATAATTTGTGCCCACTATCTAGAACATGTTTAGCAAAATGTGACTTTTGGGGTTGGTTGTTCCATTTATTGGATAGAAGCAGGCGTTACTTCGCGGAAGTCCATGATTTAGCCAGAAAAGATTACAATTATTTTGCTATAATCCGCCAGAAGAAAAAATCTGTAAGATTTTATATGAATGGTCGGAAGATAATATTTTGTGCCCCCTATCTAGAACATGTTTAGCAAAATGTGACTTTTGGGGTTGATTGTTCCATGTATTGGATAGAAGCAGGCGTTACTTTGCGGAAGATCATGATTTAGCCAGAAAAGATTACAATTATTTTGCTATAATCCGCCATAAGAAAAAATCTGTAAGATTTTATATGAATGGTCGGAAGATAATAATTTGTGCCCACTATCTAGAACATGTTTAGCAAAATGTGACTTTTGGGGTTGGTTGTGCCATGTATTGGATAGAAGCAGGCGTTACTTTGCGGAAGTTCATGATTTAGCCAGAAAAGATTTGTTATTTTGCTATAATCTGCCAAAAGAAAAAATCTGTAAGATTTTACATGAATGGTCGGAAGATAATAATTTGTGCCCACTATCTAGAACATGTTTAGCAAAATGTGACTTTTGGGGTTGGTTGTGCCATGTATTGGATAGAAGCAGGCGTTACTTTGCGGAAGTTCATGATTTAGCCAGAAAAGATTTGTTATTTTGCTATAATCAGCCAAAAGAAAAAATCTGTAAGATTTTATATGAATGGTCGGAAGATAATAATTTGTGCCCACTATCTAGAACATGTTTAGCAAAATGTGACTTTTGGGGTTGATTGTTCCATGTATTGGATAGAAGCAGGATTACAATTATTTTGCTATAATCTGCCAAAAGAAAAAAATCTGTAAGATTTTATATGAATGGTCGGAAGATAATAATTTGTGCCCACTATCTAGAACATGTTTAGCAAAATGTGACTTTTGGGGTTGATTGTTCCATGTATTGGATAGAAGCAGGCGTTACTTTGCGGAAGTTCATGATTTAGCCAGAAAAGATTAGTTATTTTGCTATAATCTGCCAAAAGAAAAAAATCTGTAAGATTTTACATGAATGGTCGGAAGATAATAATTTGTGCCCACTATCTAGAACATGTTTAGCAAAATGTGACTTTTGGGGTTGATTGTTCCATGTATTGGATAGAAGCAGGCGTTACTTTGCGGAAGTTCATGATTTAGCCAGAAAAGATTAGTTATTTTGCTATAATCTGCCAAAAGAAAAAAATCTGTAAGATTTTACATGAATGGTCGGAAGATAATAATTTGTGCCCACTATCTAGAACATTGATAATGCGTCCTCTCCCGACGACTCCTGCTGATCTTCTTCACTGGCGTCGTCATCATGATTTAAGTATGCCGAGCTGACCGTGTCCGGTTCCAAGTTATTACTTATCGTACTAGTGCTAATAAACGGTTTCCACACCGGGGGCAGCACCCACCATCACGGTTGAAAAAGCTTAAAGTTATAAGCTTATTATATGTTGACTCGAAAATGCAGCAACATCTTCTGAGGACGCTCCGGTGTGGAGTAAAACGTACGTTGAGAGTAATTTGGAAGATTTGTGTGGTGTGTTGTGCCGGTGTGAATTGCTGACTTATGGATGTCGCAAGCTACACGACATAGATTTGTCTGATTCAAATTCAAATTCAAATGTTTTTTATTCAAATAAACTTTTACAAGTACTTTTGAATCGTCAAGTGAATCTACCACTGGTTCAGAATGACATTCCTACCGAGAAGAACCAGCAAGAAATTCGGTGGTTGCTCTTTTTAAATAAATATTTCATTTACAATTATTATATCAATGTATACATAAGTAACCGCCGTCCTTAGCATTGCTGGAGTGATCAAATCCATGCTCCTCTATCGTTTACATAATCTTCAACAGTATAATAAGCTTTTTTCAAGAGCATACTTTTAATGGATTTCTTAAATTTGTGTATAGGCAAGTTTAAAATGGGTTGTGGAATTTTGTTATAGAAAAGAATGCTCATTCCCATGAATGACCTTCTGACTTTTTTGAGGCGGAGCGATGGAGTCACAAGCCTATTACGGCCTCTAGTTTGCCTGTCGTGCAGATCGCTTTTTTTTTGTAAATATGCTGCTGTATGTGTATGTAATGTGCTGTTTAACAAAAATTATATTACTGTAAATATATATATATTTGGCGGAATATAACGAATTAACCTAGAATGGATAAGATTACGAATGAACATATAAGGGGAAGTTTGAAAGCAGCGCCAGTGATAGAAAAGATGAGGAGTAATAGGTTAGCATGGTATGGGCATGTAATGCGGAGGGAAGAAAGGCATATTACGAGAAGAATGATAGATATGCATGTGGAAGGAAAAAAGAGTAGAGGGAGACCAAAGAAAAGATGGATGGATTGTGTGAAAGAGGATATGCGTATAAAAGGGGTGAATAAGAGGTTGACGGATAACAGAAGTGAGTGGAAGAAGAAAACATGTTGTGCCGACCCCACATAACGTGGGAAAAGGGCAAGAAGAAGATAACGAATTAACCTTCTTTTCTTGTATTTTTCCAGGTGTCCACTCAATAGTGATCGCGTTACTAGCCGCTAAGGCTGAGGTGCGGTACGAACCGGCGAAGATATCCGCCGTGGCGATCGCCGAGTCCATAACGGAGTTGGGCTTCCCCTCGGAGATGATTAGTGATAGCGGCGCGCCCAAGGACTTGACTTTAATGGTGAGTTCCGAGTTTCTTGCTGGTTCTTCTCGGTAGGAATGGCATTCCGAACCAGTGGTAGATTCACTTGACGATTCAAAAGTACTTGTAAAAGTTTATTTGAATAAAAAACATTTGAATTTGAATTTGAATTTTAAAGTTGCTGACTGCGCCAGGAGAGTAAGCCAGGAGAGTTTGCACTTTTCCCAGGGAGCCTTCCACTTGAATCAGTGTAGTGTATAGATAGTGTATAGTATAAGATTTAGGGTGAAGGGTTCCTATTTTGATCCTTATTGCTGTGTATTAAGGGACGCTCAAATTTAGCGGCCACGCTCACACTTGAAAGAGGGTAACAAGTGCCGTGTAATAGGCCTACAATCCAGAAGTCCACTAAATAGCTGCAATAGTTTTTTTTTGTACGTTTTTAAAAATTTATCCGATGTAATGTAATCTTAATTTTTAATTTAGAGGATTTACGTCAACTGAAAAGGTGCATCACACCATAGCAGCATTACGCTGAGTTTGATACCCTTTTTGGGATTTTCAACAACACGGATTGTTAGTCTATAAGCTTTATTTTCCTTTTATTTTTATTTTTTGGAATTTGTTTTTTCTGTGTTGTGTGAAATCCTAAATAAAGATTTTGTTTATTTATTTTATTTATTTAATTCAATGATCTAGGGAAATAATTTAATTTGTTTACTTTAAAAACAAACACACATTTGCACACCATTGTATGGTAGAATATGTTAGGAAAATTAAAACTAGTTTAAGACCTAAACTGTACTCATATTCTTGCAAATAAATTTTATTTATTTATAGTGATAGAGCGTAGAAACATACTGTGTTGATTCCCATGTTTTGGAAAACACTTCGAGATACATTATTAGCTGCTGTTAAGTTTATTTATTTTCCACTAAATTTGGCAATGCCATGGCCACCTTTAGATAGAAAAGGCATCTTCTAGACAACCTTCATCATAGCTTTCCGTGATTGCGTCAAGAGTAAGCGTCATTACTTGCTATGGTGGTAGAGTCTTAACGTTTCATAAGTGACACAAGTTGTCCTACATGAAATAAATAAATCATTTATCATTTATAATGAAAATAAATCCAAGCCAAGTGAGTACGGATTTTCTCAAGTACGCTCTAGACCTAGACCTCGTCATTCTATACTAATATTATAAATGTGAAAGTTTGGATGGATGGATGGAAGCATGGATATCTTGATGTATGGATGTATGGATGTTTGTTACTCAATCACGCCCCAACGGCTGAACGGATCTGGCTGAAATTTTGCACAGAGATATATTATAGTCTGGAATAGTACATAGGCTGCTTTTTATCCTGGAAAATTAAAGAGTTCCCGCGGGAACCAAAAAACTTCAAACCACGCAGACGAAGTCGTGGGCATTAGTTAGTGCTTTTCATAAGAATGATTGTCGTCAAGCGCAAAGGAGTATTGTTATAAAAAAAATTAAGTATCTTAATATTATGACTATACGTTCATATCCTGGTCAGTTCATCCTCAAAGAGTAGGATAAATACTGTTAATGATAGAATATCCTGTTTACATCGCATCCAGTGACAAAATTTAAAGAGATTGGTGTTCTTACGGTGCCTTCACAATACACATACAATAATATAGTCTCATCGAGGCTTTAGTTAGGCAGAACATTAATCTTTACAAGCAAATAGGTGATACTCACAATCGATACACTAGAAACCGCCGTAAGCTAGTAACAGCGTCGTATCGTGTGCGCAAAGTGCAGGAATCCTTTGTGGGGTCGAGTGTACGCTTTTATAATATGGTTCCCAAAGAGTTTCTGGATTTGCCATCACATAGATTTAAAGACTGTGTCAAACAGCATTTGTTAAGTCGAGGTTATTACACTATCGATGATTTTATTAACGACAAAGTAGCATGGAAGCAACCGGCCTCGCATCCAGTGACCCACAAGTCAGTGTAATACTTGTAACGTATGTGTTGTGTTGTCTACATATTGTAACCTTTTCTTTGCTATGAAAAGAGCAACTGCTCAGTTTCTTGCCGGTTCTTCTCAGTAGAACAGCTTTCGGAACCGGTGGTAGAGTCTTAACGTTTCATAAGTGACACAAGTTGTCCTACATGAAATAAATAAATTATTTATGATTTAGTCAAATCCTCCATTTTTTCTTTTTCAGATTAAAGGCATGACCTGCGCTTCGTGTGTTAATAAGATTGAAAAGACTGTACTTAAACTAAACGGTGTTGTTTCCTGCTCCGTTGCGCTCACTACCTCGAAGTAAGCACTTTTAATTTTTATTATACGACTGCCTGAAAAAAGTTGTTAAAAAAAAAAAAAATTGTTTTCACGGTTCATGTATGTATGTATGTATGTGTCACCGTAAGATTGTAAAAACCGTTAGATTATAATCTAACTCGCGAATTTCTAAACTGTCGAAAGATTAGAATTTAACGCATTATTTTCCGGTAGATTGAAATCTGATAGGTATTTAAACCCGATAAAACCTAACCACTACTTGATTATTTATGTCGAACCCTAACCTAACCTACAGGAAAGAGACAAGAAAACGTAAATAAAATGAATATTTCAAAAATTAACACTCAGAACATTGAACGGTTCACAATCTTTCGACAGTTTACAATATCGCGAGTTAGATTATAATCTAACGGTTTTTACAATCTTACGGTGACAGATATAAGACGTACACACTGGTAGCACAGGAAGGAATACGAAGAATGAATGAATGAATGAATGAAATTTATATTACACTGCACTTTTCACAGGGACCCATACACTTGAATCAGTGTTTTTACAATCTTACGGTGACATATCCATCCTCATACGTTTAGGTATGTGGATACGCGAAAATCGATAGTTTTTTTTTTTGTTTTCAGAGGCAGAGTAAAATACGACCCCGAGATAATTGGCGCGCGGAAAATCTGCGATGTTGTCAATAGTCTCGGGTTCGAAGCCACGGCCGTCAGCTCACACAATCGAGGCACCACCAACTATTTAGAGCATAAGTATGCATTGTTGACTTTTTAACTATTCCGCTTGTGTCGAAATCAAGTCACGACCTATGCCGTAATTGGCCTATTACACTGCGTTTTTCACTGGGACCCTTACACTTGAGTCAGTGTAGTGTAATATGATTTAGGGAGTAAGGGTCCCTAATTAAGTCCTAATAGGCCTATTGCACTGCACTTTTCACAGGGACCCTTACACTTTTATCAGTGTAGTGTAATAGGAATTAGGGAGTAAGGGTCCCTAATTGTGTTCTAATAGTCCTATTACACTGCGTTTTTCACTGGGACCCTTACACTTGAAGCAGTGTAGTGTAATATGATTTAGGGAGTAAGGGTCCCTAATTAAGTCCTAATAGGCCTATTACACTGCACTTTTCACAGGGACCCTTACACTTTTATCAGTGTAGTGTAATATGATTTAGGGAGTAAGGGTCCCTAAATTAGTCCTAATAGGCCTATTGCACTGCACTTTTCACAGGGACCCTTACACTTTTATCAGTGTAGTGTAATAGGAATTAGGGAGTAAGGGTCCCTAATTGTGTTCTAATAGTCCTATTACACTGCGTTTTTCACTGGGACCCTTACACTTGAAGCAGTGAAGTGTAATATGATTTAGGGAGTAAGGGTCCCTAATTAAGTCGTAATAGGCCTATTACACTGCACTTTTCACAGGGACCCTTACACTTTTATCAGTGTAGTGTAATAGGAATTAGTATTAAGGGTCCCTAATTTGTTCCTAATAGGCCTATTACACTGCTCTTTTCACAGGGACCCTTACATTTGAGTCAGTGTATTGTAATAAGTTTTAGGGAGAAGGGTCCCTAATTTGATCCTTGTTGCTGTGTAATAAGCGACGCTATAACCAAGCCCACCCTTACCACAGGGCCCTGTGGTAAGTGCAGTGTAATAGGCCTATAAACACTAAACTATTAAACTAGAGACTGCATTTCAGACATCAAAACGACTTTATTTGTGCCAATTATTTCAACATGGCGGATACTATAGATCTAATCTTGGCGGATACTTTGCCTGGTGGGAGGCTTCGGCCGTGGCTACCGGCAAAAGACGTGCCGCCAAGCGATTTAGCGTTCCGGTACGATGCCGTGTAGAAACCGAATAAGGGGTATGGGTTTAATGTAACTGCCATACCCCTAACAGGTTAGCCCGCTACCATCTTACACTGCATCATCACTTACTTTCAGGTGAGATCGCAGTCAAGGGCTAACTTGTAGTGGATCAAAAAAAATATATATATTATCGTTTACAAATGGTACAGTGCTATAGTCTCACAATCTGACTCGATGACAGCGTAGTGGATCACTACAGCCCATTAACGTCCCACTGCTGGGCACAGGCCTCCACTCTCATAGGAGAGAGGGAATTAGAGCTTAGACCCACCACGCTGCTCCAATGCGGGTTGGCGGGCTTTAACGACTATTATCATGATAGTTATAATAACCGGTACCGACGGCTTAACGTGCTCTCCGAGGCACGGGGGTGAAACACTCCCATTTTCCTAACTCCGGGCTAGAACTGAGAATTTCTAATCAGAAAACAACAACACTCAATAGGGATGATGCCTGTATCAAAAATAAATCAATTCTAACTGATTATTAAATAGAGGGTCTTCCAAAAGACCTAAAATTCACATCCTCGGTTAGTTTTAGGTTTGGTGACCATTTTAAAATATAGATTAAAGAAAAAAAGTGCGTTGAAATTTGCTGACGTCACAATGGTGAATTTCATACAACTTCCATACTAGAATAGCGTTTTTAAGTTTGATAAAGAGTTGCTGATTTGATTGAGTTGTCATCATGCCCATTATGGCCCGACCCGGGACTCGAACCCGGGACCTCATCGGCCACAGTCGAATATGCCACCACTTTTAAAAAAACGTTTGTTGTGGGCTCTTCTCAGACCAGGGCGCGTTTGGAACCCTCGTAGCTTTAGTTTTAAGATACCGTAACCAATTATCACCATCATGTGTTTATAAGTAATTCTTAACATCAATAAGTGTACCTACAGTGTACCTATATTGAATAAACGATATTAAGTATTGAGTACTGGACCAACGAGGCAGTCGTTCCAATTTTAGTCAGATAAGACGGACTGTACTCTCTTTTTACTTTATCCATGTTGTTAACAGAGAAGAAATAAAGAAATGGCGGAACGCGTTCCTAATATCGCTGATATTTGGTGGGCCGTGTATGGCGGCCATGACGTATTTCATGCTGATGATGAGTCACCACCACCGGCCGCAGGACATGTGCTGTGTACTGCCCGGCCTCAGTCTGGAGAACCTGCTCATGTTCCTACTGGCGACCCCCGTGCAGGTGAGACCCCCACACAAACACACGACCCCCATAACACTACCGCTAAAACTGTACCTCAACAAAAGCCATTTGTTAGACCTTCTTCTTGACAAACAGACGAATAATAAAGTGATCTTTATAGGTTCCGTTTTCGTGTTTTCAAGGTTGCATACATTAGAAAGTGACTGGGATTTCTAGCTACTTATACAACTTAAAGTAACAGTGATTTCTAGCTACTGAAACCACTTAAAGTACCTGTGATTTATAGCTACTAAAACCTCATAAAGTAACTTTGATTTATAGCTACTGAAACCACATAAAGTAACTGTGATTTCTAGCTATAAACAACTTAAAGTTACTGTGATTTCAAGCTACTAAAACCACATACAGTAAATGTGATTTTTAGCGACTTATAAAGTAACTCTTATTCCTAGCTACAATACAATACTGTGATTTCTAGCTACTTAAACAACTTAAAGTAACTGTGATTTCTAGCTACTAAAACCTCATAAAGTAACTGTGATTTGTAGCTATAAGCAACTTAAAGTTAATGCGATTTCAAGCTACTAAAACCACTTACAGTAATTTTAGCGATTTATAAATTAACTCTTATTCCTAGCTACAATACTGTGATTTCTAGCTACTTAAACAACTTAAAGTAACTGTGATTTCAAGCTACTAAAACCACATAAAGTAACTGTGATTTCTAGTTATAAGCAACTTAAAGTAACTGTGATTTCTAGCTTCTAAATGGAATCATTGTTTGTTGTAGTTTATCGGCGGCTGGCACTTCTACAAGCAAGCGTACAAGGCGCTAAGGCATGGCACATCCAACATGGACGTGCTCATATCCATGACCACTACTATCAGGTACGCTGCAGACTGTTCGAATAATAAAGTTAGTAAACAAATAAATAAATAATAACTTTTATTTCAGGCAATAATTACAACCCATAGTAACAATTATTATGACAAAGAATGTAATAGAACAGTAGCGTTAAATGTGAGACAAAAAATTAAACTAAAAAAAACATATTCAAAATTATTTACAAATAAATGTATTTAAATCGGGCTAAAAAATTAAATTAAAAAATTAAAAAAAAAACAATCAAGTGAAAGCTAAGGTTAGTGCCACTGGCGAAAACGTCAGTGCTCACAGTACAAAAATGGCGACAATTTATGACGTCATATATTTTCCTAGGATACTGCGCAGTATACTGTCAGCCCTTATCGGAACGAATTTCTCCCCAGAAAGAGCACTGAACAGTGCTCACAGTGTATATCGAAACATACCCTAAATTGAATAAATGAATATTTGATTTGATAAAATGGAAGGTATTAGGCCTATTCCTCCTCCTTGCGTCGTATTCCCCAATCACTGAGGGTCGTGATCCCTTCCACCAATAATTCTTCTATGAACGATAGGCCTATTACACTGCACTTTTTACAGGGCCCTGTAGTAAGGGTGGGCATGTCTATGGTAAGTATCAAATTAGGGATCCTTTCTTCCTATATCTTATTACACTACACTGATTCAAGAGTAAGGGTCCCTGTGAAAAGTGCAGTGTAATAGGCCTATTAGTCGAGTTAATAATAGGGATGATGCCTATATCAAAAATAAATTATTTCTATCAGATTATTAAATAGAGGGTCTTCCAAAAGACCTGAAATTCACATCCACGGTTAGTTTTACGAGTAAGTTTGATAACCATTTAGAGTCGCTTATTACACAACAATAAGGACCAATTTAGGGACTCTTTATCCCTAAATTTTATTACACTACAAGTGTAAGGTCCCTGTGAAAAGTGCAGAGTAATAGGCCTATAAGGTAGGCCAAAATATTCAAGCCCCTTTGTCTTGTCCGTGTTCGTTCAAGCCCCTTTGTCTTGTCCGTGTCCGTTCAAGCCCCTTTGTCTTGTCCGTGTCCGTTCAATCCCCTTTGTCTTGTCCGTATCCGTTCAAGCCCCTTTGTCTTGTCCGTGACCGTTCAAGCCCCTTTGTCTTGTCCGTGTCCGTTCAAGCCCCTTTGTCTTGTCCGTATCCGTTCAAGCCCCTTTGTCTTGTCCGTGACCGTTCAAGCCCCTTTGTCTTGTCCGGGTCCGTTCAATCCTCTTTGTCTTGTCCGTATCCGTTCAAGCCCCTTTGTCTTGTCCGTGACCGTTCAAGCCCCTTTGTCTTGTCCGTGTCCGTTCAATCCCCTTTGTCTTGTCCGTATCCGTTCAAGCCCCTTCTTGTCCGTGACCGTTCAAGCCCCTTTGTCTTGTCCGTGTCCGTTCAATCCTCTTTGTCTCGTCCGTATCCGTTCAAGCCCCTTTGTCTTGTCCGTGACCGTTCAAGCCCCTTTGTCTTGTCCGTGTCCGTTCAATCCCCTTTGTCTTGTCCGTATCCGTTCAAGCCCCTTTGTCTTGTCCGTGACCGTTCAAGCCCCTTTGTCTTGTCCGTGTCCGTTCAATCCCCTTTGTCTTGTCCGTATCCGTTCAAGCCCCTTTGTCTTGTCCGCGTCCGTTCAAGCCCCTTTGTCTTGTCCGTATCCGTTCAAGCCCCTTTGTCTTGTCCGTATCCGTTCAAGCCCCTTTGTCTTGTCCGTGACCGTTCAAGCCCCTTTGTCTTGTCCGTGTCCGTTCAATCCTCTTTGTCTTGTCCGTATCCGTTCAAGCCCCTTTGTCTTGTCCGTGACCGTTCAAGCCCCTTTGTCTTGTCCGTGTCCGTTCAATCCCCTTTGTCTTGTCCGTATCCGTTCAAGCCCCTTTGTCTTGTCCGTGACCGTTCAAGCCCCTTTGTCTTGTCCGTGTCTGTTCAATCCTCTTTGTCTTGTCCGTATCCGTTCAATCCCCTTTGTCTTGTCCGTGTCCGTTCAAGCCCCTTTGTCTTGTCCGTGACCGTTCAAGCCCCTTTGTCTTGGCCGTATCCGTTCAAGCCCCTTTGTCTTGTCCGTGTCCGTTCAAGCCCCTTTGTCTTGTCCGTGTCCGTTCAAGCCCCTTTGTCTTGTCCGTGTCCGTTCAAGCCCCTTTGTCGTGTCCGTTCAAGCCCCTTTGTCTTGGCCGTGTCCGTTCAAGCCCCTTTGTCTTGGCCGTGTCCGTTCAAGCCCCTTGGTCTTGTCCGTGTTCCAGTTACTCGTACTCGCTGGCTGTGGTTATAGCGGCGATGGCGCTTCAGAAAGACACCAGCCCTTTGACGTTCTTCGACACGCCGCCGATGTTACTCGTCTTCGTGTCCTTGGGCCGATGGCTCGAACACATCGCTAAGGTATATACTGTATATAATTTTACTAGCTGATGCCCGTGACTTCGTCCGCGGGGTTTAAGTTTTTTGATTCCCGCGGGAACTCCTTAATTTTCCGGGATAAAAAATAGCCTATGTGCTGTTCCAGACTATAATCTATCTCTGTGCCAAATTTCAGCTAGATCCGTTCAGCCGTTGGGGCGTGATTGAGTAACAAACATCCATACATCCATCCAAAATTTCGTTTTTATAAGATTATTATTATTAATATATTATAATTATATTATAATTATACATCATATATTATCCTAAGGGGAAAACGTCGGAAGCGCTATCAAAACTACTATCGTTGAAGCCCACCGAGGCAGTACTAGTGACCCTGGACCAGGAGGGACGGGAGACAGCCGAGAAGAGTATACCAGTGGACCTCGTGGAGAGAGGGGACGTGTTGAAGGTAATTTCCCAACAGATTTATTGGAGTTTACCTCCTTTAGAATCGATTTTCAAATATAAGCCTGGTGTATGAAAATTTATGGGGGTAAAATCAAACTTTCTCTGTTACGTTATGTACATGTTTCCATGGTAACACTTTTTATGTTTCCCTGACTATGTAAGGGTAGGGGAGCCCGAGAGGGGATTTTTGGATTCACTCCAGCGCGGCAGATTAATATAAGGGGGGATTCTTTGGACCCTGTAGAGTACCTTTACCATACATGAGCCCTGTATATTGGCGGGTCTGTCTAGGACCCAAAAAGTTAATGTAGTTCCATAAAATATTTTGGAGTCGGTGCCAATAATAGCCTCACGAATCGTTTATTCTTCTGAATATTGTTTTGGGTCTCCACATTGGCACCTCATTTTCACCGACTCCAAAAAGTATTATTATGGTCCCAGGTGGTGCCCGGCGCTAAGATCCCGGTGGACGGCAAGGTGATATCGGGCCAGAGCACGTGTGACGAGTCCCTCATCACCGGGGAGTCCATGCCCGTCGCCAAAACCAAAGGTGAGGGGGGTACGGGGGGCATACTGCCATGGCTTAAAGCTGTATTGTTTTGACCTCTCAGGCGCTTTCTGAAAGGCTGAGCCTGAAACTTGATCAATTATTTGAATTATATCCTGTACTTGAACAACAAATACTATAATTAGATAATTATTATTATAAGGAAACGAAATTATTAAATTTTTAATGAGCTTCAGTATTTTTAACAGAACTTCACAATGATGCCAATAGATGGCGCTCTGTAAAAGTTTATTCGTTTGTGCTTGCAAATAAAAGACGTTAGCACCATCTTAGTGGAATATATATATATATATATATATATATATATATATTGTAATAGTTAACTTTTAACATTAGACGCAAAAGAGCTAAGTAAAGATTTATTGGAGGAACGAATAAACTTTTACAGAGCGCCATCTATTGACATCATTGTGAAGTTCTGATAAATATACTGTAGCTCATTAAAAATTAAATAATTTGGTTTCCATATAATATATATCTTATTTTACAGGATATAATTCAAATAATTGATCAAGTTTCAGGCTCAGCCTTTCAGAAAATTGAGTGTTCTGAGGTCAACTTTGGACGTTAGAAAATCTCCACTTTGAAAGCCCTCCATTTCGCCTATTTTAGGGGAAACAAAAATATGTTTTTGTACTCTATTCCTAATTATCTATAAAATGATATACCGCAACCCTATGTAACGCTATAAAAATATTTTACTTATAAAGATATAAAGATTTTTATAACTTTTTAAGTCATATTCGGCTGGAAGCCATCGGTTTACATATTATATTAAAATTTGAAGTAATTACGTTCAGTAATTCAGAAATTATAAGGCTCTGACAAACGGACGGACGGACGGACGGGCGGATAAGTGCAAATTCACTCAAGTAGACTCAGAGATCTTCGCTTCGCTCGGTCAATTACTAGCTAATGCCCGTGACTTCGTCCGCGTGGATTGAGGGTTTTGGGATAAAAAGTAACCTATGTGTTATTCCAGACTATAATCTATCATAATGCCAAATTTCATCCAGATGCGTTTAGCCGTTTGGCCGTGATTGAGTATAGTATAGTTGAGAGTAAACATACATCCATCCATCCATCCAAACTCGCATTAATTATAATATTAAGTAAGATAAGTATTAAGTAGATAAGATCTGTCTGATCTTCTGTATTCTTATTATATTCTGTATTGTTTTCTGTGTATTGCAAAACCCAAATAAAGAGTTTATTTACTTTATTTATTTATTTATTTTAGTATAGATATAGATATGTGACTTGTGAAATGTTCCATGCCTTCTAGGGAACTTGGGTAGCGCGATTCAGACTATCACTTGGTTTTTTCGTACGCCACCAGTAGCGCCATCTATTAGCGCACGTGTGGAGACGGTCACACAATGAATACCGTATGTGGTATGTGGCAGATTCGCTAGTGATAGGCGGCAGTATCAACCAGCACGGTGCGCTGCTGATGCGAGCCACGCACACCGGTGAGGCGAGCACGCTGGCGCAGATCGTGCGCCTCGTGGAGGACGCGCAGAGCTCCAAGGCGCCGGTGCAGCGCCTCGCCGACACCATAGCGGGGTGAGTGTCTCACACAGCGTCAACCGGCACGGTGCGCTGCTGATGCGAGCCACGCACACCGGTGAGGCGAGCACGCTGGCGCAGATCGTGCGCCTCGTGGAGGACGCGCAGAGCTCCAAGGCGCCGGTGCAGCGCCTCGCCGACACCATAGCGGGGTGAGTGTCTCATACAGCGTCAACCGGCACGGTGCGCTGCTGATGCGAGCCACGCACACCGGTGAGGCGAGCACGCTGGCGCAGATCGTGCGCCTCGTGGAGGACGCGCAGAGCTCCAAGGCGCCGGTGCAGCGCCTCGCCGACACCATAGCGGGGTGAGTGTCTCATACAGCGTCAACCGGCACGGTGCGCTGCTGATGCGAGCCACGCACACCGGTGAGGCGAGCACGCTGGCGCAGATCGTGCGCCTCGTGGAGGACGCGCAGAGCTCCAAGGCGCCGGTGCAGCGCCTCGCCGACACCATAGCGGGGTGAGTGTCTCATACAGCGTCAACCGGCACGGTGCGCTGCTGATGCGAGCCACGCACACCGGTGAGGCGAGCACGCTGGCGCAGATCGTGCGCCTCGTGGAGGACGCGCAGAGCTCCAAGGCGCCGGTGCAGCGCCTCGCCGACACCATAGCGGGGTGAGTGTCTCATACAGCGTCAACCGGCACGGTGCGCTGCTGATGCGAGCCACGCACACCGGTGAGGCGAGCACGCTGGCGCAGATCGTGCGCCTCGTGGAGGACGCGCAGAGCTCCAAGGCGCCGGTGCAGCGCCTCGCCGACACCATAGCGGGGTGAGTGTCTCATACAGCGTCAACCGGCACGGTGCGCTGCTGATGCGAGCCACGCACACCGGTGAGGCGAGCACGCTGGCGCAGATCGTGCGCCTCGTGGAGGACGCGCAGAGCTCCAAGGCGCCGGTGCAGCGCCTCGCCGACACCATAGCGGGGTGAGTGTCTCATACAGCGTCAACCGGCACGGTGCGCTGCTGATGCGAGCCACGCACACCGGTGAGGCGAGCACGCTGGCGCAGATCGTGCGCCTCGTGGAGGACGCGCAGAGCTCCAAGGCGCCGGTGCAGCGCCTCGCCGACACCATAGCGGGGTGAGTGTCTCATACAGCGTCAACCGGCACGGTGCGCTGCTGATGCGAGCCACGCACACCGGTGAGGCGAGCACGCTGGCGCAGATCGTGCGCCTCGTGGAGGACTTTTGGCGGGGCAGTCGTGTTTTTTAATTATTTTAATTATGACTTAATCCAATAAACTTATAAAAAGTGCTTTCGAATCGTTGAGTGACTCTACCACTGAAACCTCGTCGCCTGACACGTAGAATTCGTGCCGGGCGACGAGTTCCCTTAGGACAAATATCCCTTAGTGTCAACAGGTCTTCATAATTTTGTTTTGGAACTGTTCCAGGTACTTTGTTCCGATGGTGGTGTTCCTCTCGATCCTGACGCTTGTGTGCTGGATCATCAGCGGGGCGCTCGATATTGACAGGATAAAGGCCATCACACCGGTGAGTGACACCACTTATGTTCTGTACCCATACCACAAGATTTAAAATCACACCTACATATAGCGTGTTCGAGCGTTCGATCATTTTGTCATTCTCTGTCACCCTGGGCAATTTTACTCATTGCTGTTGGTGATGGTTGGAGGCGCCAGGGTAGCATACCCTTGAGGTAAGCAAATTTGTGGCAAAACTGGAAAATAAATGATTTTCTTTTCTTTATCTTTTTTTGTTTCTTGGCTTCAGAGTAAATTGGAACCAAACATCCTTAATTTTAAGTCACAAATTCAGTACGATATTAATTTCGCAACGTTCCTGTTTGGAGCACTTGCTTTGGATGTGTGTGGTGAGCTTTAAAACAAGGCCATTACAGTTGATTTTATTCTAACGCCACAAAATTTTCGACGATATTTAAAATCTTGTGGAAAGGGTACATTTATTGTTATCTCTGTAAAGCCTTTATTGTTGCTCAATGTGTGCCTCAAATTCACAAACTATCTAGATTTCAGAATATGTCAAGTGATGTGTTTTTTAAACCGAAATATTAAGTGCACCTTAATTTTTTTTAATTATGAACATATTATACCTTGACCAGTCCCCCTGTTATATGGGTATGGCCCAGGGTATGAAAATTTATGGGGAGTAAAACTTTCCTTTAGTTATTGGCTTTATGTTTCCATGACTATGTAATGTATTTTGGTGAATATAAATTTTATAATATATATAAATAAATGTATCAAGCATGCTTTAAGTAATATAAAAAATGCTTTCATTTACCCTCATTTTCTAATCTATATATTTTATAATCGTTCGTAAAGAGTAAACCCCAGTCGTGCGTCGGAGCTGACATACACATTTTTTTTTATTATACGACTGCCTGAAAAAAGGAGTATATTGTTTTCAGGGTTCATGTTTGTATGTATGTGAGACGTGAGTTTGTATACTCCAACATAACTTATATACGCCTGAACCTGATAAATGAGGTATCGTTAGAATCGAATAGTAACATAGGCTAGTAAAATTTTTAAAAAAATTGTTGGGGTGACCATGGTCCCGCATTAAAGACTAAAGTTGAAAAAAAAAGTTCGAAAATAAGATTAACTATATAATCATCATCTAGAAAATGAGAAATGTATAACACTATAGTTCAATATCCAGTGATTCACAAAAAAATAATAAAAATAAGATTCTAATTTAACTAGATTAATTTAGATTTTTAACTTTTTAGTTCGTTTTTTGGCAGGACAGGCGTGTTTTTTATTTTTTTTAAGTATAATATGACTTGTTTTTTTAGGCTATATACCTAAACTCTGGGTTCTCGGACTGGGAGCTCATCATCCAGACTGCGTTCCATTTCGCGCTGTCAGTGCTGGCGATAGCGTGCCCCTGCGCGCTGGGGCTCGCGACCCCCACCGCTGTGATGGTCGCCACGGGGGTCGGTGCTAAGCTGGGGCTACTCATCAAGGGCGCGGAACCCCTGGAGAACGCTCACAAGGTGGGGTATTGCTCTTGTATTACTTTTATTCTCTCTTCGCGTCGTATTTCTCATTGCTGAGGATTGTGACCCCTTTCCATTAATCACATAATGGTAGTGGTTTTCTTGGGATAGTAGTCAAAGGTTGCCTGGAAGAGATTGCTAACAGCAATAATATTTGAACGAGCGAAGCGAAGGTCTCTGAGTCTACTTGAGTAAAGGACATTGACCAGCGCCCATACAAAGTTCGCCTAGGAACCAACAGTCATAAAACATACATTAACGGATTCAAAATAACATACATACTAGTGAAAGTAGATTTAAACAACGGACACTTCAGAGAATTTATTTATTACCGATAATATTTTTGATTTTTAATGTTAGTTAATTTAGAGTTGATACAAGATACATTATAGATCTTATCATTCAATTGTTTACTTTGTTTGTTTTTGTTTTTTGTGTAACGGACCTAGATCCGGTTAGCTGTTTCCTATAGCTTGCTGGATCTTATCACAGCTAATTTAAGTTAATTATTATTAGTTAGCTTATTTTTTATATTATTCTTTATCTTTTCCTCTTTTATTTCTTTTTTCTCCGACCCATAGTGTGTTTTTTTTAATATAATATTGCAAGCTATGGCAGCCTCTAAGTGGGTTTACAAAAATGCATATTATTCTTTAAACCAGCTTTATTTTATTCCTGTTATTCTATTGTAACCTGTTGGATGTCCTTAAATAAATAAAATTAAAATTAAATTTAAAATTATACACAGGTTATTCAATTAGCTCCAAGCTGGTTCATTTTATATGGTGATAGTGGCCGTTTTTTATACGGAGCTCAGCTTTAAGCTAAATCGTAAAACTAAAAAATAAACTACACTTTTTATTTTCAAGAATAGCAACCACACAATTGTCACGAAAAGTAAATAAATAAATAAAATTAAAATTAAATTTAAAATTATACACAGGTTATTCAATTAGCTCCAAGCTGGTTCATTTTATATGGTGATAGTGGCCGTTTTTTATACGGAGCTCAGCTTTAAGCTAAATCGTAAAACTAAAAAATAAACTACACTTTTTATTTTCAAGAATAGCAACCACACAATTGTCACGAAAAGTAAACCAGGTACAGCAGACTTAGTAAATAAAGTAAGTCGGTATTTTCACTCGATAATAATTATCGGTACTAATTAAAAATATCGATTTTAAATAGTTTATTCCTTTGCCTTCTCTATAAATGTCTTTGACAAACTCAATACTAACAAAATGGATAAGATGGCGTTTTATCTCTCACTCGCACACTAAGACAAAATATATTTGGTTCCTGCTCGTATTGTCAAGACAGCCATTTTCAATATTATTCTTTCTTCTCGGTTAGCACTAAGCGGCTTAAACTGTTTTGTTTCTTACTTTTACTTGACGTTTTCAGCGCTCAAGCGGTGATTTTAGAATTCGAGGTAAGGGAAAGGACAGGAAATCAATTAAATTCCCATTTTATCAGTATTATTATTTAGAAGTGTCCGTTAAATTCTAGTAATTAAAATTAAAGGTATAAAATAAATTGAGAATTATTGTGTGTTTCAATTCCTTGTTGATTCTTAGGCGAATTTGGACAGTGTCCTTTGCACTTGTGCGTCCGTCCGTCCGTCCGTCTGTCAGAGCCTTATAACTCCTGAATTACTGAACGTAATTACTTCAAATTTAAATATAATATGTAAGCCGATGGCCTCCAGCCGAATAAGGCTTAAAAAATTATAAAAAATCTTATTTCAGGGGGCTCTCACAGAAGCGAATGCGAAGTAAAATATTTTTATAGCGTTACATAGGCTTGCGGTATATCATTTTAAAGATAATTAGGAATAGAGTACAATTATTTTTTTTAATTTTTGCCCTAAAATTGACGAAATGGGGGGCTTTCAAAGTGGCGATTTTCTAACGTCCAAAGTTGACCTCAGAACTCTCAATTTTCTGAAAGGCTGAGCCTGAAACTTGATCAATTATTTGAATTATATCCTGTAAAATAAGATATATATTATATGGAAACCAAATTATTTAATTTTTAATGAGCTTCAGTATTTTTAACAGAACTTCACAATGATGTCAATACATGGCGCTCTGTAAAAGTTTATTCGTTGCTCCAATAACTCTTGAGTTAGCTCTTTTGCGTCTAATGTTAAAAGTTAACTATTACATTATATATACTCGGCGCGGTGAACCTTGATCCCTATGACACTGACAGCTAATGTCACCATATAACATTGTACTGGCGTCACCATTAAATTGGGATCATATTGGGGGCGTCCAAAAATGCCATTTATAAATTTTACGTAGCTTTATACCATTAGTAATGATATTCCGTTGATATTTTTAACAATTCTTAACATTTACAAGAAGTTATCTCAATCTGAATTTATGTTTACGTTCTGCAAAACTTACGTCGTGTGACGTTTATCGACTAGGGCGGCAAGTATCAATAAAAAAATGTCGGTAATGGAAACGAGTGCACAATTTTTTTTCATACTCACATATCTAAAAATATCCTATAATATTATTATAACCTACAATAACAACCAAAGACACGACCCATCACTAACACGAACTGTCATAGGGATATCAAGGTTCGCCGCGCCGACTATAGTTAAAATTATCTTATGTATACCGCGAGGTGTCATTTCGGGGCGAAACACTAATTAAGTTAGTGTTAGATATGTATGTTTTATCTTCTCTTTAACTACCTTGGTGTGCAAGAAAGTCTATTCATGTTGATATCAGGTGAAAACGGTGATCTTCGACAAGACGGGTACAATAACTCGCGGTAGTACCAGCGTGGCGCGTGTGTCGCTGCTGACGGGCGATCCGACCACGTTGCCCGACGTGCTCGCCTGCATACTCTCCGCCGAGCTCAACTCCGAACACCCCGTAGCTTCCGGTGAGACATGTTGTTGCTTGTCGCGATCACGAAATTTAAAAAAAAAAAAAAAAAATTCGTTAGTATTTTTATCGGCAATCCGTATGACTGCCAATTTTTTTTTGTGCTTTGCAAGGCGAAACGATTCCAGACCACTCCCGTAAATTGCGAAGCCAGGATTTATTTGTACAAGCAACGCTTCTCTTCCTCCATTTTTTCTATTCTTCCATTTCTTTATTTATCTAACCATTTCTGTTGTAGCTGTAAGTTTTCTGTATAAAATAAAATAAAATAAAATGTAATAAAATATAATAAAATTAATAAAATTAAACCCCTCCCGCTTTCTTTTAAAAGTTTCCTCTGCCCTAAGGTTGCCTGGAAGAGATCGCTTAAGGCCGCCTGTTGTGCCGTATCTATTAATATTATTGTTTTTGTCTTTTTAATTCCTTGTTAACAATAAAGTATATTTTACTTTACTTTACTTTTAAATTAAATTAAATTGAATGAAATTAAGTTAAATTAAATTAAATTAAATTAAATTGAATGAAATTAAATTAAATTAAGTTAAATTAAACTAAATTTAATTAAGTTAAATTAAATTAAATTGAATGAAATTAAATTAAACTAAATTAAATTAAGTTAAATTAAACTAAATTAAGTTAAATTAAATTAAATTGAATGAAATTAAATTAAACTAAATTAAATTAAATTAAAGTAGTCGTGTCAATGATTGTCGTGCCCCTCAGCGATAGTGCGGTGGTGCGCGAGCGTGGTGGGCGGGGCTCGCGCGTCGTGCGCGGGCTTCGCGGCTGCTCCGGGCTGCGGGCTGCGCGCGCGCATAACGCTGCGGCCGCGCGCGCCGCCCGAGCCGCAGCTGCGGGCGGCTCTAGCTAACGCCAGGTGAGTTGAAAAACTTGTGTTACTCATCCACCATTACACTTGCAAGCAGTGGCGTGCAGTTCATAGAGGCACAAAAGCAGTGCTTGCCCAAATGGAAATACATCAATGCTCATTTTTCATCAAAACGGCTTTGAATTAGAGCTCAATTTCGTGTATCCATTCTCATATGTTTAAGATATGTACGATAATATACACCATATGTACATATCTAAACGTATGAGAATGGATGGTGGATGGAAACTATGGTTTATTTTACTTTCACGATTTGATCGGCAATTCTAACACAATCGAGAAGGTTTGATATAGTGTAATAATTTATTGTATTTGACATAATTTTAATTTATAATTAATTTTGATTTTGACATAATATATTAGTTTATTTTAGGCACTTGACATATTTTTATTTAATGAAATCGGATTTTTATGTTTTAATTTTAATTTCAATATAAATGTGAAATAAAATGATTTATTTATTTCATGTAGGACAACTTGTGTCACTTATGAAACGTTAAGACTCTACCACTGTAATAATTAAGATAAGGTAACCTAATGTAACGTATTTTAATTACTGTAATTTTATTAATGTATGTACTTGCTTCGCCCTAACAGAGCTAAAAATGCAAATAAATGAATATGAAGGTCTCGCGTTTGATCCCCGGCAGGGTCAATTTGGGAATTTATAATTTCTGAATTCTTCCTGGTCTTAGACTGCATCATCACTTACTAATTAACTTGTAGTGGATAATCATAATCGTATTTATTTTGCAAGAATATGATAGATGCAACATATAATTACATAGGTGTTAAATTACAGCTATTATCTACATGTTTTACAACAACAACTACAACATTTTAAATTTAATAATAATAAAAAGAAATTTAAGTATATGTCACAATTAAAATTAATAATTAAAAAAAACCTAGAATAATAATTAAATGTCATATGAATAAATAAATTAAGATAGAAAAAAGAATAGAAATAAATAAAAACTAAATAAATAAAATTTAAAAAAAACTTAAACAAACACAAACTTATATTGTAATAGTTAGTTGTAATAGTTAAGTAGTAGATTGTTATAATTTTTCTTTTAGAAAGGACATGACCAGTAATTGCCCTCCGATTCGGGACAATGCACAGGATTTCCGTATTTACAGTAAGGTTTAAAAATTCAAAACGTAATTATTATGGATTTATTATTCCAAATAAGGTCAGGGTTCAAATGACAAAAAAAACAGTACGTTTATTGTTTAAATCTTGAGCGTCCGCTTTCCTCTATAAGCACTACTCCATTTTGACGTTCCATTATTTCCATGCCTAATAATAATCTTGTAACCCTACATGAATACCATTTAAGTACCTTAGTCATTATATTATGAATGATTTATTTTTGATCATTTAAATAGTAATGAAAAGGAAATGTATGTTTTGTTTATAATTATTTTTATTTTTTGACAAGTCTCAAACTAATAGCCGATCTATTAGTCGAACAAAGCATTTTGAAATACTGCGTTTAAAGGAACGCCCTTTCACATTGCATATGCTGCCATCTGTGGTCGAATAGTTGAACTTGTTAACCAAAAGTAGTGAGAATAACTTAAAAATATTTTCTAGACTCACCACAATAACTAGCGCCATCTAGTGTGTGAAAGCAGTTTTTGGTGAAACTTTTTTTATTTATTTTCTCAGTTTTCAGAGCCTTCAGACTCCTGAAACTTTTTTATTTGAAAAATATAAAATATATCAATTACAATAATAAAGAAATAATACTTGAAAACATTTTTTTAGACTCGCTCAACACAATAAATAGCGCCATCTAGTGTGGGAAAGCAGTCTTTTGGTGAAACTTTTTTGTTCATTTTCGCAGTTTTCCGAGCCTTCAGACTCCTGAAACTTTTTTATCTGAAAACAGTGAAATATTACAATTACAATAATAAAGAAATCATTGCTGAACATTGATTTTTGACACCTAGGCAAGCTGCCATAGTTCCACCGGTCAAGTCCTTTACACGTGCGCACCGCCCTGTCATCATGCAACCAATCTCCTATCTTAAAAAGGTTGCCTGGAAGAGATCACTCATAGTGATAAGGCCGCCTTTACACCGTAACAAGTTGTAAATTCTGTCTCGATTTGTTTTACCTCTGTTCTGTTATTTGTTTGTGTGTAATAAAGTGTTTTTACTTTTTTTACTTACAAACATTGCAGGTTAAATAAAATCTTGTGAAGAAATACGCTCCAAATGGAGTACCTTTTAGGAAGTCGATTAAAATAAGGCTTTTGTTTACTTATTTGGGCTGATTTTGTATTTCACAATCTCTTGATTAAACTGAAATGACAGCTTTAAAAATTTGCTGATGCTTTCATAACACTCTCTGCAGAAAGGGACAGAACTAGATGAAGAGGTGTCCTTTTAGTTTAGTGTTATACAGAATAGGGATGATGCCTATTTCAAAAATAAATTATTTCTAACTGATTATTAAACAGAGGGTCTTTAAAAAGATCTAAAACTCACATCCTCGGTTAGTTTTAAATTTGATAACCATTTTATAATATAGATTAAAGAAAAAGAGTGCGGTGAAATTTGCTGACGTCACAATTGCAAATTTCATACAACTCCTTATAATATAGATTAAAGATTTTATACCTTGCCTAAAGGGACTCCTTTTAATAATATTTTTTAGTTATTATATTATATTTTTAAGGCTTTAAATATTATTAAGTTTCCTTTTATTTCTTTGTTGAAAATAAATTATGACAGTTACGATTAAAGAAAAAAAGTGCGGTGAAATTTGATGACGTTTTTAAGTTTGATAAAGAGTTGCGGATTTGACTGAGTTGTCATCATCCCTATTGGCCGCAATGAGCACCCTTTTGGAAGTCGGTTGGACAGTGTTCTGTTTCCCCGTTCGCCAGGGAAGGCTCCACGATCCAGCTGCAGGGTGTCCCGGTGGAGATAGTGGGGGGAGGGGGGGACGCGGCGCTCAGCTCCGCGCAGGCCGCTCAGAGGCTGCACGCGGTCATACGGCCCGCCGGGGACGACCGCGAGGTGAGTACCTACACCAATGCACCTACGGCAATAGGCATGATGACAGTAACCAAGAATCAATGAAATTATGAATTTATCTAATGAAATAGGATACATGGATTATAAAAAACTTATTTATTTTTCTATTTCGAGTGAGATTGTTATTTATTTTGATAGAATAAAACTATAAAATACACCAATCCGCCATATTGGATTAAACGCCAAGAAGCGAATGACGTCACAATTGTTTGTTTTCGAGCTTTGACAATCACACTATTGTTTACTGCACACTGCACAGAGTGCATCGGTAAAAACAATAGTGACGTCACAAACGGCGCCATGACACCGGCGACCGTTTTGGCGTGAATTTTAAAATTTAAATTTCAAATGCCAATTTTATCTACCAAACCTTATTGTTCTGCAGAAATAAGATATTTTTTCGATATAGTAGATACTTCCGAACATAATCTAATCAGTCATCATGCCTATTCCCACGGGAACTCTAATTTTCCGGGATGAAAAGTAGCTCATGTCACTCTCCAGGTCCTCAACTAAAGCTAACTAGTGGTTCGCCCCGAACTGAGACCTCGCGGTATCCATGAGATAGTTTTAACTATATATTGTAATAGTTAACTTTTAACATTAGACGCAAAAGAGCTTAAGAGTTATTGGAGGAATGAATAAACTTTTACAGAGCGCCATCTATTGACATCATTGTAAAGTTCTGTTAAAAATACTGAAGCTCATTAATTTCGTTTCCTTAGAATATATATCTAATTTTAGCATTTGTTGTTCAAGTTCAGGATATAATTCAAATAATTGATCAAGTTTCAGGCGCAGCCTTTCAGAACTTGAGAACTGAAAATCTCCACTTTTTAATGTCAATTTTAGGGGGAAAACTAAAAAAAAAAAATTTTGGACTCTATTCCTAATTATCATTAAAATGATATGCCACAACCCTATGTAACGCTATAAAAAATATTTTACTTCGCATTCGCTTCTATGAGAGCCCCCCTGAAATAAAGATTTTTATAACTTTTTAAGCCATATTCGGCTGGAGGCCATCGGTTTACATATTATACTTATATTTGAAGTAATTACGTTCAGTAATTCAGAAGTAATGAGGCTCTGACAGACGGACGGACGGGCGGACGGACAAGTGCAAATTCACTCAAGTAGACTCAGAGACCTTCGCTTCACTCGGTCAAAAGTTAACGTCGATCCGTTGCTCCGTTGCGGCACAATTAAAGGACAAACCAACAAACAAACACACTTTCGCGTTTATAATACTAGTACTAGTATGAGTTTCCAAAGTGATGTTCGTTGGTAACACGTGAGTTACATTAATATCTAAAATTAAATCTTTTGTTCGTCATTCTTACTAAACAGATATATTTGAAATAAGTAAATTATCATGCTATATTTTGTGAACTTTAGTGATATAACTTCGTCTTCGTTTAATGCGGAGGGAAGAAAGGCATATTACGAGAAGAATGATAGATATGCATGTGGAAGGAAAAAGAGTAGAGGGAGACCAAATAAAAGATGGATGGATTGTGTGAAAGAGGATATGCGTATAAAAGGCATGAATAAGAGGTTGACGGATAACAGAAGTGAGTGGAAGAAGAAAACTTATTGTGCCGACCCCACATAACGTGGGAAAAGGGAAAGAAGAAGAAGTGATATAACTTCGTCGATCTTTTTGTCAGCCCTAACGCAGACTACGGTCTATTTGGGCTGCACTTTACAAACGCCAGCCTGTGTTTTTAGTCTAGTGCTTTGGTCTGCAAAATTGTGGTGTAATTTTTGATATTTTTTTTAAAGGCATTAAATTAAATAAATAAATAAACAGGAAGTGGAACAATTGGTGTTGATCGGTAACCGGGAGTGGATGGCACGGAATGGAGTGACTGTACCGCGGCGGGTGCAGGAGACTCTACAGAGGGACGAAGAGTTGGGGCGCACCGCGGTGTTGGCAGCTATTAATGGTAAGGCGTTTTGATGTTAGAACAAGTCATAATTTAAAAATTAAAAAACACGACTGCCCTCCCAAAAAACGAACTAAAAAGTTTAAAATCTAAATTAATCTAGTTACAGAATCTTATTCACATTTTTATTAAATGATATTTTTTTGTGAATCAACTGGATATTGAACTATAGTGTTGTATATTTTTGGATCATCATTTTCTAGATGATGATTATATACTTAGTTAATCTCATGTTCGAATATTTTTTTCAACTTTAGTCTTTAATGCGGGACCATGGTCACGCCATCAATTTTTTTTTAATTTTACTAGCCGGCACCCGGAATAAGCGAGGGATTCTAATGATAACTCATTTATCAAAATCGGTTAAGGCGTATAGAAGTTATGGTGGAATATACAAACTCACATACATACGTACATACATACATACATGAACCCTGAAAACAATATACTCCTTTTTTCAGGCAGTCGTATAAAAAAAGTTGCTGATTTGACTTGTTGTCAAATACCCAATTGTATCAAACCAGCGATTTTATTTTCGCACGAATTTTATTCACCAGTGCGTACACCTCCATATGATTTCTAGTGTTACAGAATTGGGTATTTGACTACCTACTAGTGAAATAAATTATTTTTTAGTGATTATTAAATAAAGGATCCCCCAAAAGTCGTAATATCCACGTCCCCTGCTAGTTTTAAAGTGCCTCGAACTTTAATGACGTCACACCTTCAAATTTCATACAAAATCCCTAATAAGCTCACGTTTTGACGTTTGAAAAAAGTTGCTGATTTGACTAGTTGTCAAATACCCAATTGAGTATTATACTACTAGTGAACTACATTATTTTTTAGTGATTATTAAACAAAGGATCCCCCAAAAGTCGTAATATCCACGTCCCCTGCTAGTTTTACTTTGAATAGCCATTTTAAACTATCGATTAAAGTGAAAAAAGTGCGTCGAACTTTGATGAAGTCACAACTTAAAATTTCATACAAAATCCATGATAAACACGCGTTTTGACGTTTGAAAAAAAGTTGCTGATTTGACTAGTTGTCAAATACCCAATTAATTCAATTCGATCCAAATGTTTTTTTATTCAAATAAACTTTTACAAGTACTTTTGAATCGTCAAGGGAATCTACCACTGGTTCGGAATACCATTCCTACCGAGAAGAACCAGCAAGAAACACGGTGGTTGCTCTTTTTATATCAATATAAAATTTGCAATTTCCCGAGTTAGATTATAATCTAACGGTTTTTACAATCTTACGGTGACATAAGTAACCGCTGTCCTTAGCATTGCTGGAGTGATCAAATCCACGCTCCTCTATCATTTACATAATCTTCAACAGTATAATAAGCTTTTTTCAAGAGCATACTTATTAATGGATTAGCTATTTGACTACTAGTCAAATCACACGCTCTTAGTGTAGGATTTTGTATGAAATACTTGTGACATCATCAAACAACGCACTTCTTGCTTCAAACGACAGTTTGAAAAAATTATTTCCAAAATACCGACTTCCAAAGCCATGTTGCCATGTTGAAGTCGGGAGAGCCTGATGCGTCAACTTTGCTTATTCTTGTTATACCTGCCCGACAAATCCAAATTATTTTTTACTTTTTTTACAGTGGCTTTGGAAGTCGGTTTTATGGAAAGAATTTTTATTTTTAACTTTTAAGTGCCAGTGTTGAGGAGTCAGAATTTTCTTATGGGACCACCTCGAGAGCTTCATTTCACGACTGAAAAAATATATTTTCAAATCGGTTCAGAAGCCACGTTGATATGCACCGACACACATAAAAAAAAAATACGCGCTGTATTGAGAATCCCTCCTTTTTGGAAGTCGTTTAAAAATAGTTATCAAGCATAAAGTTAACAGGGCAGTATTATTTCTATTATACATATATATGTCACCGTAAGATTGTAAAACCCGTTAGATTATAATCTAACTCGCGAAATTGTAAACTGTCGACAGATTGTGAACCGTTCAACGTTCTGAGTGTCAATTTTTGAAATATTCATTTTATTTACGTTTTCTTGTCTCTTTCTTGTAGGTTAGGTTAGAGTTCGACATAAACAATCATGTAGTGCCACTACATGATTAGGTTCTATCGGGTTAATATACCTAACAGATTACAATCTACCGGAAAATAATGCGTTAAATTATAATCTAACGGTTTTTACAATCTTACGGTGACATATAAATAGATATATACACTACAAATCATAATATGAGTCCCGCGAATGTGTATCGCAGTGCGAACATAGCCTTATTATAGTTTCCATACAAGCTCGACTCGATGAACAGACTATATTTGGGTTTTAGTTTTAACGTGTTCAATACTCAATAGTAAAATCAATTATTCAATATAGGTACACTGTAGGTACACTTATTGACGTTAAAAATTACTTCCATATAAAACATATTTGTTTTTTTTTTCTTTTTTATCCTCTACAAGTTATTGCACTGCACTTTTGACAGGGACCCTTACACTTAAATCGGTGTAGTGTAATAAGATTTAGGGAGAAAGGGTCCCTAATTTGATTCTTATTGCTGTGTAATAAGCGACGCTCTAACTAGCGGCCCACCCTTGCCGCAGGGGCCTGTGGAAAGTGCAGTGTACTAGGTCTTAGCCCTTGATTGCGATCTAACCTGAATGTAAATGATGATGCAGTCTAAGATGGTAGCGGGCTAACCTGTTAACAGTTAAATTAAACTCATACCCCTATATTCGGTTTCTACACGGCATCGTACCGGAACGCTAAATCGCTTGGCGGCACGTCTTTACCGGTAGGGTGGTAACTAGCCACGGCTGAAGCCTCCCACCAGGCCAGACCAGGGAAAATTCAGTCATTGGTAACGTTTTTTCTAGATTATTTAAATATATATTATTTAGATATTTTAAATTTCAAGAGCCTAGACATCACAGTATATGAAAATAATTTATATTCCTAAATTTATCGCAAAATATTATAGTACCTATGATGGTAGAATGATATCGTAGCAATTTATGCAATTTGGATCATGAGAAATGTAGTTTCGTCAGTTCAGTTAAACAAGTAGCTAAGACGTTATGTTTTATTCAACTATCATATGATAATATCAGAGTTTAGGAATTCCTGTCTAATTGCGTGATTAGTTTCAAAGTCAAGTGTTATCTTTAGCTTTCCGAACACATTACTTACCGTCTTAAGCATGTGAGATCTTTTAGGGACCGAAACCTTCAGCTTCAAAAGTTTTCCTCTATTTATCAAGTATCTCAAGGTTTTCTAACACTTTCTAAATCTGTGTTGACTAACACTTGTTCTTTATCCGTCGTAATCCGGCCTCCACCTAAACATCGTTCATCCGGCACCTATCGTCGTGTTAAGATAAGAAAAGGGATGTCGTAAACTTGAAAATAATCTTTGATTGCATATTTGCCGGCGGGATTTAATGCTTCGTCTGATTTCACAAAAAAAATCCAAACCCTACCGGGGATCGAACCCGGGACCTCCGCGCCTTAAGGCAACAGCGCTGACTGCGCCACGGAGGTCGTCAAAGCTATGCTATGCGTTGAGCTGTATATCGTGTGTCAGATCAACTGGTGTGCACGATCGGCGTGTCGGACGAGGTGAAGCCGGAGGCGCACTTGGCGGTGTACTGCCTCAAGCGCATGGGGCTCCAGGTGTGTCTGCTCACAGGTGACAACAGGAAGACCGCCGTGGCCATCGCGAGACAGGTAGCCCCATCAATTTTTTTTAAATTGTACTAGCCTATGTCACCCTGAATAAGCTAGGAATTCTAACGATGCCTCATTTATCAAAATCGGTTCAGGCGTATGGAAGTTATAGTGGAATATACAAACTCACATACATACATGAACCCTGAAAACAATATACTCCTTTTTTCAAGCAGTCGTATAAAAAACTAGAAGTTTAATGCCCACAGAAGGCAAATCTGTATGGTATACTGCGTATCTCGAACGTTACCGCGACATTCACCACACTACATAAACCCTCAAAAATACCCTCAACGTACGTTTGACTCCTACTATATACTACTTCTAACCATTTATAGTCGCACCAAAATTGGTACTAATTTTATGACTGTTTAGTATTTAACTTTTGACATAAGCACGTCCATAAAGTTTCATAATTGTTGGCAGGTAACCAACGACAAAAAAATTAAATACTTCATAGACGCAGATTTTTTTATTCAATTATTGCTTGCCCTTTTATTCGATATTTCGTAACTCGTACCCTTTACAAATGTGTGCAATAAAGAGAAAATAATCTATCTATCTCTCGTATACTTATCTAGTAATTACCAGTACGACTTTCTAATAGTCACGAAGCTGCAACACAAGCTCTCTGATTGTCCTTTAAGCACCAAACATCTTTGGCATTGGATGGTTACAATAACCTGCCTGATTGCTTTTGCCAAATAATAAAATATACATTTATTGTGCCGCTTTACATAAATGGTTTATTTTAATTCATCAAACAGTTATTAAAATGCCTGGGTATCAATACAAAAGGTTGAACAAAAATAAAACAATCAATGTGATAAATCGATTAAAACTGCTTCATAAGTCGATTGCTTTAAGAAATCGAATCGGTAAGGTATTAGGACACCAAGTAAATCGAACTGTCAAAAGTAAAATAAATAGTTGGACGGACTATAAGAAGTGTAATAGATAACAGTTTATGCGATAGAAAGCAAAGTGTTTACTAAACGTTAGACCACAGCGCAGTGAGAGCTGAATTGAACTTTATTGCGACTTTACAAAAGTTGCTATTCATATAATAATTATATTGATTTGAATTGGTGATGAAAACGGTTTGTAGAAAATGCTTTTGTTGTAGGTGGGGATAACCAAAGTGTACGCGGAGGTGCTGCCGTCACACAAAGTGGCCAAAATACAGAAGCTTCAGGAAAAAGGACAGAAAGTAGCCATGGTAAGTGTTTAGAAAATAGTGTAATGTAATGTAGTGTAATGGCAAAAATTTTGATTAAAAGAGGTTTATTTTGTTTGTAGTCATAAACACTTTATCACGAATAGACGAAGAAACATAGACTTTATCAAAAATAGAATTAGTATAGCAAACTAAATAACTTGAAAAAAAAATCTATTTTAAGTTTTTCGATATGTTTCCAAAATGGCGCCCTTCAGTCATAGAATAGGCGCCAAATGTGTCAAATGTCATTTCTGACAAGTGACGTGAGTCACTGTACTGCCGCCGTGGGGTATGTTCCGATATACACTGCGAGCACTGTTCAGTGCTCTTACAGGGGAGAAATTCGTTCCGTTATGGACTGACAGTATACTGCCGCAGTATCCTAGGGAAATATATGACGTCATAAATCGTCGCCATTTTTGTATTGTGAGCACTGGCATTATCGAGGTAAGAAGCTCTCAGTGCTGCCTGTGTTCCTTTTGAAACAGTAACCAGTATAGCTAACTATACAGGAACGGCTTCGCAGTATACTAAATTGACGTCACACCTTACAATGCTCGCAGTGTATATAGGAACATACCCCTAATAATTTCACTCCACAATCCACATCAGTGCTGCAAGGCGACCGCGTATCTTCTGCATCAATCATTGTTACAGTATCAAATGATGTGATTGCCTGAATTTATGGTATTCTTGCTGCGTCAATGGATTTTGTCAAATAGTGGAAGAGTGTTAGACAATCAGAGGTGATTGCGATCGTTACACTGTAGCTGTCAGAGATACGCGGTCGCCCAGCTGATCAATGACCTCATATTATTTGACACTTGACAGAAACCGTCAAAAATATTAATCTGCCGTTATCACCTAGTGTTGCTAATAGGCATGATGACAGTAACCGAAAATCAATGAAATTATGAATTTATCTAATGAAATAGGATTCACGGATTATAAAAAACGTATTTATTTTTCTATTTCGAGTATGATTGCTATTTATTTTGATAAAATAAAACTATAAAAACAGCAATCCGCCATAATGGATTTAACACCAAGAAGCGAATGACGTCACAATTGTTTGTTTTCGAGCTTTGACAATCACACTACAATTACTGCACACTGCACAGAGTACATTGGTAAAAACAATAATGACGTCACAAACGACGCCATGACACTCGCGAGCGTTATGGCGTGAATTTTAAAATTTAAATTTCAATGCCAATTTTATCTACCAAACCTTATTTTTCTGCTGAAAAAAGACATTTTTTCGAAATAGTAGATACATCCGAACATAATCTGACCATTGTGGAAAGATTAAATAATTTCACCACCGAATAATGATCTTTATGTCCTCTGCAATAAAGTCGATTGGTCAAAAAAAACTCGGAGAAAAATTTAACACACATTCCTCAGAAATCTCACGACAAAATTAATAAAAAATTATTACTCGAAAACTACCAAAAATTACTGAGAATACATGGGATATTTTCTGTTAGATCTAGACCCGAGGAATCAAATTTTTTTCTTTATATACTAGTTTATATAGCATTCACTGTTCTAGTTCTAAAACCTAATGTAATTTTTTGTAATCCCATTGCCCGGGTTACGAGTGCTGCTACAAAGAATCTACAAGTAGCTATAGTTAATGCGGATTTCCTTTGCTGGTACCTAGCGCTTGTTTACGGGAAAATACCTACCTACTTGTGATAGCTTGGTTATATTAATGGAACCTCTGTTTTGTAGTCGCAGTCAAGAGCTAACTTGTCTGTAATCCGGTTAAGTGTGAGTCTCCGGCAATGTTGTTTGCAGGTGGGCGATGGTGTTAACGACTCGCCCGCGTTGGCGCAGGCGGACGTGGGCATCGCCATCGCGAGCGGCACCGACGTCGCCGTGGAGGCCGCGGACCTGGTGCTCATGAGGGTGAGCCGTTACTGCTACTCTAGGTGAACATAACTCTCACGCCCGCAGTTGTACCGGCCGGAGGGTTACAGGGAAGCACAGACGGCCGCGAGTCAGGGGTTGACTAAGTGAGACATAGTGTGTCAATGGTGGGAGGAGTCCTAAGTTTCGTGACGTCACATTCCAAAATTTTCTACATTTAAGTATTAAAAATATTTCCAGGTTTTGTTATTTTTTTCAAATGTTTGATTAGACGTTGATTATATTAAAAAAAAATATTTAAATGGAAATTAAATTAATTTCGGAAGTGCTTTTATTTAATAATTTCTAGATGTAAAAGGACATTGTTCTATCACCATACAAAGTTCGCCTAAGAACCAACCGTCATAAAACATTGATTACTGGGTTCAAATTAATCCCTTTTTATACTTGAGAGCAGATTAAAACTACGGACACTTGCAAGAAAATTACTTATTACCAAAAATATTTTCAATTTTGAGTTTATTTCAGCATTCACGATCAATCTACTTGAACAAATTAATATCATCTCTATCCATTTGTAATAGAGCTGTAAACAGTATGTAGATAAGACAAGATTCGCCGTAGTTCATCAAAAACATTACAGTTGGCGTAATTAATAATGCAGGTATCGTCATAGTTCATCGAGAACTTCACAGATGGCGTTAAAAATATTAAATTATTGTACTTTCAATAGATGGCGTTGCGACATTCCGAATACTAGCGCACTTAGCACTTTAAGCAGCATTTATTTTATTTCTTACGATACAGATCTAGCGCTCAAGGTACGTATAGTAATCAATTTAATACTCATTTACTTATTTTTTAATTAATTTGAAGTGTCCGTTAAATTCTGATATTATGAATAAAGACTATAAATTATTAATTCTTAGGCGAATTTGGTCAATGTCCTTTCAGGAAATGAGACACACATGTGTCACATGTGACAATGTGTCACACTAGGGAGGAGGGGTCTCACAAATGTGACCAACTGTGACAAGGACGGGGAGGGGTAAAAAATCACGAAATAAGTGTGACGTACTTTATGGATGACCCCTAACCCAAATTCTCCCCCAGGAAGTTGCCTGTTATAAAGATCACCGTAAAGGTTGAAGCGCGCTTGACTAGAAGATGCCATTTAAATAAATAAATAAAAGTTTATTGACCAACACTACAATTCATTATACTTAGTATAACTAAACTTATACAAATACAACTAAACTTAAACCACCTCCTCAGCCCGAGCCACAGCATTAGAGATAGGTACCTACATACCTACCTACCGATATACCTACCTAACATAATGCTGTATATGCCTATAATTAAGTATTGCATTAGAACTAGACATTATTGTATTATTTTAAGATTATTAATTGTTTGTGCAATGTTTGTTGGTATATCATTTTTTTTTTCTTTGTCTAATTCTGTATCTCGGCAATCTGTCTTACAACATTGAGCCGTGCGGTTGTGGGTGACGAATTTGTATTTTAGAGCTAGGTATCCGTCCACTGACGGAATTCCCTATTTGCTAAAATATATCAATTTAATTAATTTATTTTTTTAATTTAATTAAATTAGTACGGACAGGCCAATTACACTAATTAATTAAAAATTACACAGCACAATTCACAATTAATAACAGTAATAATTAATTTAAAAAATACAAATTTTGAAAAAAAAACATTAATTAAAAATTACACAGTACAACTCACAATTAATAACAGTAATAATTAATTTAAAAAATACAAATTTTGTAAAAAAAAAAATACTTTACACAAATTAAAATTAATAAATAAATAAGAAATAATCAATACTTAAACAAAATAAAATTAAAAACAAATGTAAATAAAAAATAACCTTTTCGCTCTCCTTGAAGAAGTTTCAGGAAACAGATGCCAAATATGTCCCGCCCGGATTAAAATGAAATATAGAACAGCTATTTCGAACAATATTCGTGTTTTTGTCCCCAGAATGATCTGTTAGACGTGGTGGCGTGCCTGGAACTGTCTAGGACGACGGTGCGCAGGATACGCCTCAACTTCCTGTTCGCGTCCGTGTACAACCTTCTCGGCATCCCTCTGGCCAGCGGCGCGTTCGCACTGTACGGCTTACAATTACAGGTAAAGTCTCTCTCTCTGTCTGTGTCTCTCTGTCTCCCTCTCTCTCTCTATCTCCCTCTCTCTATCTCCCCCTCTCTCTTTCTCTCTCTCTATCTCCCTCTCTCTCTATCTCCCTCTCTCTCTTTCTCTCCCTCTCCCTCTCACTCTCTCTCTCCCCCCCCCCCTCCCCCCCCCCTCTCTCTCTCTCTCTCTCTCGCTTGTTTGCAATCCCTCTTTCCATTTGCCAATGCTTACGAATATACTAATTTTCTTTCTATTTTATTTATTGACTACGTATTTTTCTGTTTTGATGATTGGATATTTGGCTACTAGTCAGATAAATAATTTCTTAATAAAAAAAATATTAAATCACATACTGAGCATGCGTTTTGAAGTTTTAATTGAATATTTGGCTACTAGTCAGATAAATATTTTTTTTGTGATTATTAAATAAACGATCTGCCAAAACTCGTAATATCCACGCCTCCTGTTAGTTTTATGTTGAATAACCATTTTAAACGATCGATTAAAATAAAAAAGTCCATCGAACTTTGATGGCGTCGCAATTCAGTATTTCTGCTTATATATATTTTACTAATAACTGCAATGTGAACTCGCTATCCTCGCATAAACGTAACATAATATCAATGTATGTTTATCTTGAACAATAAATTTTAAAAAAATGTTACTCATTTGACTACTTGTCAAATACCCAATTTTACAGGGCCATCTGAAACCCCACATCCTGATCACCGATGAAATTATGATATGTTGATGAATTATTAATATTGTATTTACGTACTTATAGTATTTTATGGTTGTATTTTATTTTATCTCATAATATTTTTTATGTTTTAAGTAATAATGTATGGATGTATTGATGTGTGTGATGGATGTTTGTTACTCAATCACGCCCCAACGGCTGAACGGATCTGGCTGGAATGGCACAGAGATAGATTATAGTCTGGAATAGCACATAGGCTACTGTTTATCCTGGATAATTGAAGAGTTCCCGCGGGAACCAAAAAACCTCAAACCACGCAGACGTGCAATCGCGGGCATTCGCTAGTTTATAATATGGGCCTTGTTGCCTTAAATAAAATTAATAATAAACAATAATGATTTCCGATTTGTTCCGTTTTGTTCCCAGCCGTGGATGGCGTCCGCCGCGATGGCGATGAGTTCCGTGTCCGTCGTTTGCTCAAGCTTATTGCTCAAAACGTAAGTACACATATGTACACACACACACACACACATACACATTACGTTACATACACATTGCAACCACAACACTCTCTCAGACCTTTAACACTATATAGACTTCTTGGTTGAAACGGCATTAAAAAAAAAAAGAGGTAGAAATTGCGGGATAAATTCTTAAAATTATAATAAGTTAACTGCCTCGTTGGTCTAGTGGTTGGCATGTTCGACTGCGGCCGTCAAGGTCCCGGGTTCGAGTCCCGGGTCGGGCCAAAACAAGTATTGGGTTTTTCTGACTAGAGATTCTCAGTACTAGGCCGGAGTTAGGAAGTTGGCGGTGTTTCACCCCCGTGCCTCGGAGAGCACGTTAAGCCGTCGGTCCCGGTTATTATCACTAACATGATAATAGTCGTTAAAGCCCGCCAACCCGCATTGGAGCAGCGTGGTGGGTCTAAGCTCTAATTCCCTCTCTCTCATGAGAGTGGAGGCCTGTGCCCAGCAGTGGGACGTTAATGGGCTGTAGTGGTGGTGGGGTGGTGGATAATAAGTTATGGGGTTACTATGTCCAGTGAGATATCATGTCAAAAGGCTTCTGTTACAGCGGTTAGTGCCTCGTTCCACAGAATGGGCGTAGGGAAAGTTGAAGAAAAAACTTCTTGATTTGTATGACTTTATGGAATATTGAATAATGTACAATAAAATTCATTTGTGCATTCTAAAATAGATTTTTATTTATTTTTAACCAACTAAGTTTGCGCTTATTATGAAAAATGTAAAAAATAAACATTAAAACCCTTATATGCCTGCCTGGTGGGAGGCTTCGGCCGTGGCTAGTTACCACCCTACCGGCAAAGACGTGCCGCCAAGCGATTTAGCATTCCGGTACGATGCCGTGATTTAGAAACCGTATAGGGGTATGGGTTTAATATAACTGACATGCCCCTAACAGGTTAGCCCGCTACCATCTTACACTGCATCATCACTTACCATCAGGTGAGATCGCAGTCAAGGGCTAACTTGTAGTGGATAAAAAAAAAACCGAAATTTGCGAAGTTTATAATCTGAAATTATTAAGATGGTAGCGATTTATGCAAACTGTATGTATGTATTTCTTGTCACGTGTTACTTACAGTCTCAAAAACTTATCTGACTTAGTGACAGCGTCTCTAGTATATATGAAAAATAAAATAAAAACAAATAGGTACTAAACAGGCATAAAATATAGTTCCAATTTTGGCCACCGGGCCAGATAAGTTTGAAGGACTATAAGACCTTCAAGGCAAAGATGAATAGACATCTAGGCAAGCGCGCTCCAACCCAGATCTCTTGCTGTGTCAGGATTGTCGTCAAGCGCAAGCCTTATATTCTGATAAGAAAAGACTGTACAGGAAAAATAAATCCTTTACAGACATATGTAGTCTGCGGTCACTATTTAGTGAAGTTTAATTCACAAATTAAGTGATTTTTTTATACGAGTGCCTGAAAAAAGGAGTATATTGTTTTCAGGGTTCATGTATATATTTTTTTTCAACTTTAGTTTTTAATGCGGGACCATGGTCACCCCATCAATTTTTAAATTTTACTAGCCTATGTCACCCGGAATAAGCTAGGGATTCTAACGATACCTCAATTATCAAAATCGGTTGAGGCGTATAGAAGTTATGGTGGAATATACAAACTCACATACATACATACATCAACCCTGGAAACAATATACTCCTTTTTTCAGGCAGTCGTATAATAAAGCTTTGACAGACATAGTAGACACTATTGTTTCTGTTGTAGTTTTGAGACTGTTACTTTGTCCGGCACAGATTCAACAAGCCGTCCCCTGACCAGCTGCGGACGACGGAATACCTACAGTCCATACACCTGGAGGAGCTGGACTCCGTGTCCGTCCACCGCGGCCTGGACGAAAAGCTGGACCCCGCGGACAGGGGGACAGCGCTCGCCAAGTGCGTATATACAGTTACTAGGTTTTGTCCGCACCATTGCTCACCTTTTGCGATTTTATACAAATTTCAAACCCCTTTTTACCCCTTTAGGAGTTGAAAAAAAACCCTTTCTTATGCGTATGCCTACGTCATAAAAGCTATCTGTATGCCAAAAGAGACGGTTCTGAGGTGCGATTATGTAAGAATTGCCGATCCAATCGTCAAAGTTTGACGTCAAAGTAAAATAAACCATAACACCATTGAATTAGAGCTCAATTTCGTGTATCACGAAAACACGAAATGGGGCTCTAATTCAATGCTATTATGGTTTATTTTACTTTGACGCCGAACTTAGACGATTTGATCGACAATTCTTACACAATCGGGGGGCTGATTTGTATGGGGCGTAGGCCAAGTCTTGTACAAGCAGAGAAATGAAGGAAAATAAAATACTAGACCAGTTTTTATTGGTCAAATCTACGATTTCGTCGTAACTTCAATGGTAAAATTATTTAGTCTTACCAAGTTATGGACCACTAAACATGAGTGGGTAACAATGGCGGATTCATATTTTTTGACGTTTTCAAAAGAAAAGCACGTTATTTTGACAGTGACTGTCAGAAATGACATTTGATACATTTCGCGCCTGCTGCCTTCTCTATGGCTGAAGGTTGCCATCTTGGAAACGTATCGAATAATTGAAATAAATTTTTATTTTTTGCTTGTTATTTACTTTGCTGTTCTAAATTATTATATTTTTAATAGAGTCTATTTTCCTCTATTCATGGTAGAGTGTACAAGAGTAGGCCTAAAATGTACCTTTTCCTTTCGGCTATGTTCCGATATACACTGCGAGCACTGTAAGGTGTGACGTCAATTTAGTATACTACGAAGCCGTTCCTTTATAGTTAGTTAAACTGGTTACTGTTTCAAACGGAACATAGTCAACACTGTGAGCACCTTACCTCGATAACGCCAGTGCTCACAATACAAAAATGACGACGATTTTTGACGACATATATTTCCCTAGGATACTGCGGCAGTATACTGTCAGTCCATAACGGAACGAATTTCTCCCCAGTGAGAGCACAGTGCTCGCAGTGTATATCGGAACATACCCTTCAGCCCGATCTGTCCAGTGGTTTGAGCAGTGCCTCGATAGATCAGTCAGTCACCTTTTCCTTTTATATTAGATAATAGGTTTCTGTTCTGTTTATAAATAACCAATTCGTCGTCGCCGTCTCAACCGATAGACGTCCATTACTGGACAAAGGTCGAAGTATCTCCACTGACCGTCCACCTATTGGAACGGGTTATCCAACGCAGACCGCAGACAAAAGAGCGTTTTGACTTGCTCCAGCTATGCTTGGGACTGCAGTTACATACATAATATTTACCTCAATTATAGAAATGCTGAAAAGTTGCCATTTGCCCATTTTTTGGTTGACTATTCCCTTTCCATGTAATTAGGATTGGTGCCTTGAGCGATTTTGCATTTTAGTACGATAGCGTGTATAAACCGATTATGGGTATGGGTTAAATATAGCGGCCGTACCCCTAACAGGTTAGCCCGCTACCATCTTAGACTGCATCATTACTTACCACCAGGTGATATGACAGTCAAAAGTAACTTTAAATCTTTAGGTGCTGGCCCCTGTTTTGTAAAATGTCACGAGCTATACATAATACATGTGAACTGTTTAGCTAAAGTACTATGCTAAGTACCTGCTAGAAATACATCGCACTCTTTCCAACTCACGCAACTCTGTATTTGTGTCTCACTCTAGCGGCAAGCGGGATCCGTTGAAGACGACCCTGTTAAAGTTGTGATGGTAATGCAATATTGATTACGTGTTATGTTTGTTTGTGTGCGTCGGGGAACGGTGGAAGTTTGATATGTGTGAGTGTCTTACTATAAAAAAATTAAAAAAAAATGTTATACGTGGAATCCTTGCTCGCGGTTGAAATAAAACTTCTTCGCCTGGGACTGGGAGATATTATGATTAAAGTCATACTGTTATTGTAAATTGTGCCTGGCTGTTTGTCTTTCCTTATATATGTTACGGTCCATCCAAATTGGTACAAAGACTTTGAAGGGAGAAAGAATTTGCAACCCGAAAATGGTCATAGGCTACGGGATTTAAAACCTAAATGAAAGAAAGAACTAACTCGGTGTAAAATACCATAATGAAAGATGGCAGCTTCAATACAGCTGTTCTGCATGGCGGCCATTAACAAGTTACACAAATTTACTTCAATAAAATATTTTTTTCTGCGTTTTTTGTCAGAATTTAAATTTATTGAATTACCCATTTTGATGAAATTTGGTATGGGGATAGGTTGTATCCCGGGGAAGGACATAGGCTACTTTTATCCCGAAAAATTCAATAGTTCCCGCTGAAATCGAACGAAGTCGCGGGCATCATCTAGTGGTATAATATTATTCTTTTTTGTTACACACAATTTGACAAGATTCAAATTAACTTAAACTTTTTTTTTTGGTTACGTTTTACTGCATGAAAGATGTTTTATTTATTTGTTTTGTTTCATTATGTTTGTTTTGGAAGTGTTTGTTTTCATGAGTTTTGGGTTTTTGTTGTTGTTCTTGTTAATTTTATTTAAATTATATTTGTTTTTGTGTGTTTTTTGGTTGATTTCAGATGATTTGTTTCTCCACTTTGCTTTATTATTATTTTCACAGAATCAAGCTTCTATACGATTACCATGAATGCTTGATAGATATTTTTGTGTCTAAAATCACTTTTAATTAGGCACCCAAATTTTCCTGGTTTTTTCTCTATAATATCACTTTCATTTAAAATTCTACAGATATTTTTATACCCCCGGATTCGTCCCATGGCAAGAGCTATTTGGGAATTTATAATACCTAGTCTGGTCTGGTACGAGGTTAATGCCGTGATTCCGGTAAAACGGCTCCAAATGAATGATGCCCTGGAGATAATACATAATTTACTTACAGAAATATTATAAAACGTAGAAACCGATTAGGGGTGTGGGTTTAATATAACTGCCATACCCCTTACCAGGTTAGCCCGCTGCTACTATCTTAGACTGTCATCATCACTTAACCCATGTGAGGTCGCGATCAAGGGTCAACTTTTAGTTGTTTTTAGGGTTTCGTGATCAACAAGGACCCCTATAGTTTCACTAAGTCCGTCTGTCTGTCCGCGGCTTAGCTCAGAGACTTTGTTCTAGGACACTGGTAATTTGTCATGGGCATTTAATCACGCTGACAAATTGGTAAAATAAAATCTGGTTTTTTTTTGTATAAACTAGTTCTTTCAACTCACGAGTACGCGTGGCTCGTGGTTGTGTTAAAGCACAGAATAATATAATAGTACTGACGTAGTTAAAGTCCTATTTGTATACATTTGTATACGTGTAAATGTGTACGTGTACGCACACTTGGGCAGTGTGCATAACTACAAACAAAGATTACGCGCGCTCGTGATTTGCAACTGTAGGAATTTTGTAGTAGTACAGGGCTGTTTTGGGTGCTCGAAGGGGTAAAAACAAGACTTCTCGTGGCACAGTGATTTAATTTAAAGAGATACAATGAATACGTCTTAACCCAGCAGGGCGACCGCGTATCTTCCGCATCAATCATTGTTACAGTATCAATTGTTGTGATTGGCTGAATTTATGGTATTCTCGCTGCGTCAATGGATTTTGTCCAATAGTGGAAGAGTGTTATCCAATCAGAGGTGATTGCGATCGTTACACTGTAGCTGTCAGAGTTACGCGGTCGCCCAGCTGTTCTTGATGTTAACTGCCTCGTTGGTCTAGTGGTTGGCATGTTTGACTGCGGCCGACGAGGTCCCGGTTTCGAGTCCCGGGTCGGGCCTTAACAAGTGTTGGGTTTTTCTGACTAGAAATTCTCAGTACTAGCCCGGAGTTAGGAATTTGGCGGTGTTTCACCCCCGTGCCTCGGAGAGCACGTTAAGCCGTCGGTCCCGGTTATTATCACTAACATGCTAATAGTCGTTAAAGCCCGCCAACCCGCATTGGAGCAGCGTGGTGGGTCTAGGCTCTAATTCCCTCTCTCTAATGAGAGTGGAGGCCTGTGCCCAGCTGTGGGACGTTAATGGGCTGTAGTGGTAGTGGCAGCTGTTCTTGAGGTAAGAGACAGACAATCATTCTATTTAGTACATATGTGACAGGGTGAATGTACTGTGGACATCATAGACTATAAACGTGTTGTGTTGTGGTTCCAACAGCAACAACTATAATGTTATGCGTTTCCTCAGGCTGTTCCACCGCAGCAAGTCGAACGAGGGTGGTCTGCTGCGAGAGGATGAGGATATGCTCACCGTCTCGTTCATCCCCAAGCGGCCCTCCCGCGACCAGCCCAGCCTCAACGGGTGATCTCGCGAGAGGACTATACAAGGGAATACTTATAAGTAGCTACATAACACGTATTATAACAAATATCACAAAGGTTTCACAGGCAGTATAAAGTGCGTTGAAAACCCCAACTGGGTGTTTGACTTCTATTGAAACTATTGAAATAGTGTTTTTTTTGGGAGATACATGCTCACCGTCTCGTTCATCCCCAAGCGGCCCTCGGGAGACCAGCCCAGCCTCAACGGGTGATCTCGCGAGAGGACTATACAAGGGAATACTTATAAGTATCATAAGAAATATCGCGAACGTTTCACAGGCAGTAAAAAGTGCGTCGAAAACCCCAATTGGGTGTTTGACTTCTATTGAAATAGTGTTTTTTTTTGGGAGATACATGCTCACCGTCTCGTTCATCCCCAAGCGGCCCTCGGGAGACCAGCCCAGCCTCAACGGGTGATCTCGCGAGAGACTATACAAGGGAATACTTATAAGTAGCTACTCACCACGTATTATAACAAATATCACAAAGGTTTCACAGGCAGTATAAAGTGCGTTGAAAACCCCAACTGGGTGTTTGACTTCTATTGAAACTATTGAAATAAAGTGTTTTTTTTGGGAGATACATGCTCACCGTCTCGTTCATCCCCAAGCGGCCCTCGGGAGACCAGCCCAGCCTCAACGGGTCATCTCGCGAGAGGACTATACAAGGAAATACTTATAAGTATCATAACAAATATCGCGAACGTTTCACAGGCAGTAAAAAGTGCGTCGAAAACCCCAATTGGGTGTTTGACTTCTATTGAAATAAAGTGATTTTTTTGGGAGGTACATGCTCACCGTCTCGTTCATCCCCAAGCGGCCCTCGGGAGACCAGCCCAGCCTCAACGGGTCATCTCGCGAGAGGACTATACAAGAGAATACTCATAAGTAGCTACTCACCACGTATTATAACAAATATCGCGAACGTTTCACAGGCAGTAAAAAGTGCGTCGAAAACCCCAACTGGGTGTTTGACTTCTATTGAAATAAAGTGATTTTTTTGGGAGATACATGCTTACCGTCTCGTTCATCCCCAAGCGGCCCTCGGGAGACCAGCCCAGCCTCAACGGGTCATCTCGCGAGAGGACTATACAAGGAAATACTTATAAGTATCATAACAAATATCGCGAACGTTTCACAGGCAGTAAAAAGTGCGTCGAAACCCCCAATTGGGTGTTTGACTTCTATTGAAATAAAGTGATTTTTTGGGAGATACATGCTTACCGTCTCGTTCATCCCCAAGCGACCCTCGGGAGACCAGCCCAGCCTCAACGGGTCATCTCGCGAGAGGACTATACAAGGAAATACTTATAAGTATCATAACAAATATCGCGAACGTTTCACAGGCAGTAAAAAGTGCGTCGAAACCCCCAATTGGGTGTTTGACTTCTAATGAAATAGTGTTTTTTTTTTGGGAGATACATGCTCACCGTCTCGTTCATCCCCAAGCGGCCCTCGGGAGACCAGCCCAGCCTCAACGGGTGATCTCGCGAGAGGGCCATACAAGGGAATACTTATAAGTAGCTACTCACCACGTATTATAGCAAATATCACAAAGGTTTCACAGGCAGTAAAAAGTGCGTCCAAAACCCCAATTGGGTGTTTGCCTTCTATTGAAATAAAGTGATTTTTTTGGGAGGTACATGCTCACCGTCTCGTTCATCCCCAAGCGGCCCTCGGGAGACCAGCCCAGCCTCAACGGGTCATCTCGCGAGAGGACTATACAAGAGAATACTCATAAGTAGCTACTCACCACGTATTATAACAAATATCGCGAACGTTTCACAGGCAGTAAAAAGTGCGTCGAAAACCCCAACTGGGTGTTTGACTTCTATTGAAATAAAGTGATTTTTTTGGGAGATACATGCTTACCGTCTCGTTCATCCCCAAGCGGCCCTCGGGAGACCAGCCCAGCCTCAACGGGTCATCTCGCGAGAGGACTATACAAGGAAATACTTATAAGTATCATAACAAATATCGCGAACGTTTCACAGGCAGTAAAAAGTGCGTCGAAACCCCCAATTGGGTGTTTGACTTCTATTGAAATAAAGTGATTTTTTGGGAGATACATGCTTACCGTCTCGTTCATCCCCAAGCGACCCTCGGGAGACCAGCCCAGCCTCAACGGGTCATCTCGCGAGAGGACTATACAAGGAAATACTTATAAGTATCATAACAAATATCGCGAACGTTTCACAGGCAGTAAAAAGTGCGTCGAAACCCCCAATTGGGTGTTTGACTTCTAATGAAATAGTGTTTTTTTTTTGGGAGATACATGCTCACCGTCTCGTTCATCCCCAAGCGGCCCTCGGGAGACCAGCCCAGCCTCAACGGGTGATCTCGCGAGAGGACCATACAAGGGAATACTTATAAGTAGCTACTCACCACGTATTATAACAAATATCACAAAGGTTTCACAGGCAGTAAAAAGTGCGTCCAAAACCCCAATTGGGTGTTTGACTTCTATTGAAATAGTGTTTTTTTTTTGGGAGATACATGCTCACCGTCTCGTTCATCCCCAAGCGGCCCTCGGGAGACCAGCCCAGCCTCAACGGGTGATCTCGCGAGAGGACTATACAAGGGAATACTTATAAGTAGCTACATAACACGTATTATAACAAATATCACAAAGGTTTCACAGGCAGTAAAAAGTGCGTCGAAAACCCCAATTGGGGTTTTATACTCAATTGGGGTTTTCGACGCACTTTTACGTATTTGACTACTTTACACTTTATTTCAATAGAAATAAAGTGTTTTTTTTGTGATGAAATGGAGGATCTCCCAAAAGTCGTAATGTCCACGTCCCCTGATAGTTTTTATGTTTAATAGCCATTTCAAAAAATCGATTTGAGTAAAAAAGTGCGTCGAACTTTAATGACGTCATATTTCAGAACTTCATATAAATCCCATACTTAGGACGTTTTTTGACGTTTGAAAAATGTTGCTGATTTGATTATTTGTCAAATATCCAATTAACTGATATCAGCGGAACACCATCATCATGGATAGAAATCTAAAATCTATTTTTTTTTAAAGTTTCCAAACTATCTACTTCCCAGTGTTAACGTTATAAAAGCGCACACTTGTTTTGAATAAGATCAATAAGATTAATTTTATTGATCTCACTAAAAGGATTTAGGACCGATTTTTCAATCGTCAGATAAACGACTAGACAGTAGATATTCGATGGATAGCGCAAATTCGTATTTATCAATAGACAGTTATGAGGTTAAATTCGAGGTTATGAATTCTTGCGATATACGTCATTCGATAAACAAATGTCCTTTCCCAGTCTTATGCATTGAATGATATATGTGTCTATCTCGCTTGCACATATCTAGTGTGAAGTTGCTTCGAAAAGACCATAGATAGCTATCCCTTGGTTAAAAAGTGATTGAAAAATGAAAAGTTATAATCCATTGATAAACTGCCAGATAATTTTATTCTCAAGAAAGTTGTCCAGTCGTTTATCTGAGGATTGAAACATCGGCCCTTAAACTCGTACACAAACATGTAGGTATTAAGCTCTCTATTGACGGTAAACCACGATGTACAGCCAAGGCTAGGGGGCATACTACCATTGCTTAAAGCTATATTGTTTTAATATTATTGACGTTCGTGTTTTACAATTATAAACCTTATTCTAGCGACGTCAAGGTATGTTACATATTACATGTTACATCTTACTAATATTATAAATGCGAAAGTTTGGATGGATGTCTGAATAGGCTACTTTTTATCCGGAAAATTAAGGAGTTCCCGCGGGAACCATTAAACCTCGATCCACGCAGACGAAGTCGCAGCCATTAGCTAGTAAATATCGCTAGTCGTTAGTCGCTAGTATATTATAAATGTGAAAGTTTGGATGAATGTCTGAATGTGTGGATGTCTGGATTAATGTATGTATGGAAGTTTGTTACTCAATCACGCCCCAACGGCTGAACGGTTCTGGCTGAAATTTGGCACAGAGATAGATTATAGTCTGGAATAGCACGTAGGCTACTTTTTATCCCGGAAAATTTAAGAGTTCCCTCAAACCACGCAGACGAAGTCGCGGGCATTCTCTGGTGTTATATAAAACTGTCTCAACCCGACGATTTAAAAGCAATGTAAAAAGCAATTTTAATAAAAAACATTGAAGTTGAAGTTTGTCATTTTGGTTCTCCTTTAAGCGATGGTATATTAACCCCCCTGATCGTGAGTGTGAAATCTGTATATGTAACCCTGGGGTCAACCCTTCCTTCCAATCCTTTTAAGTATGACAGCCTATGTTATAACGCTCAAATTAATGGACTGATGTGAATGCGGTTTTTAGGGTTCCGTACCTCAAAAGGAAGAAACGGAACCCTTATAGGATCACTTTGTTGTCCGTCCGTCTGTCTGTCAAGACCCGTTTTCTCAGCATGGAGGTATCAAGCTGAAATTCATATCAAATACTCAGGTCTACTGTCCCTTGGAGCTGTGAAAAGATCAAACTTCTAAGCCAACGCAATCAAAAGATACAGCCGTTTATCATGCAAATTTTCGACACATGCAAGGGAATCAAAACCTACAGGGTACTTTCCGTGAACTCAGAATCTTGAAATTTGGTACGAAGCAACGTATTATAGCACAGATAAAGGAAAAATTGCGAAAAGCATAAATTTTTAGTTACATCATATAATAAAAATATCTTCAATATTTTTAAACTTACTACAGGTTTGTACGGACTCGCAATAGGCCGGTTTTTTAAATGTAGACCATGTTTCATCGTGGTTATTGCCTTATATTAATTATTCATGAACGTTCAGATGTTTATGAATTTTATCAACTGTTTTGGGATTTTCCAAAGGCTATCTTTTTCCTCGAATTGGGACGGAAAGATACCGATTTTCAAATGTTTATAATGATAACGAAGAAACGGTGTAAATAGTATACTGGTATGTATAGTAAAGTTAGTTGCCATTGCTATGACTGGTACAAAGTATACCTGATTTTATAATGAAGTGAACTATATTCCGGTGTTTAGTTAACGTTTTATACATGGTTTTATTTTATACAATACGACACAACTAAGAAGTTATATCGATATATAATCTAATCTAGATGCTTATTAGGATAATAATAAAAATAGGTTTTTTCCTCTTCACAGTCACTAAAGAAAATAATTTTAAAAAACGAACTAAAAAGTTAAAAATCTAAATTAATCTAGTTAGATGTGAATCTTATTCACATTTTTATTAAATGATATTTTTGTAAATCACTGGATATTGAACTATAGTGTTACATATTTTTCGTTAATCTTATTTTAGATTTTTTTAGTCTTTAATGCGGGACCATGGTCACCCCATCATTTTTTTTTTAAATCTTACTAGTCTATGTCACCCGGAATAAGCTAGGGATTTTAACTATACCTCAGTTATCAAATTCGGTTCAGGCGTATAGAAGTTATGGTGGAATATACAAACTCACATACATACATACATACATACATACATGAACCCTGAAAACAATATCTCCTTTATTCAGGCAGTCGTATAAAAAGGATAGAATTATCGTAATAGCATTTAGATATGAATATACTCGCAAATCTATCGCCGTGAATTGACAATGAGACGATCGCTATCATATCAGTAGCCCTATTATGAAAAGCCTGTATCAGTCATTGTTACAGTCTCAATTGAAATGCATTACTGCAGCAAAATATCGTAAATTCAGCCTATTCATTTCACTCTGTTGGTGCGTCTCACTTAAGTTGTGTCGTACTTAAAAATATATTGTTTATTAATTATTGTAAATGTTTGAGGCTAAGTTACCAGTATTTTAATAATCGTAATAAATCCATTATGTGCAGAAGAAAATACTTATTAATGTTCGATTAGAATCGAGTCATTTTTTAAGTAAAAGGCAAAAAATATTTGAAAAAAAAAATGTGTAAATAAAGAACTTATTTTTGTTGTTTTTGAATGTTTGATACCTAGTGTACATTATTTAATAAGTATTGTTTTTCATCATCAGAATTTGATGGTGAGATCGTTGAATTCTGATGATCAGGGGCTTTAAAGGTTTATTATTATTTGCTATGTCGTTTATTTTTATATATTTTCGAATTATTTACTTTTTTAAGGATGTAAATTTTAACAATAATCATAAATTTATTTTCCATCGAATGTAAACTATATACTTTAGACGTATATTCTGGTCTCATAGCCATTTTTAATTTCTATGAAACTTCAATTATGATAGCACCAATTTAAAGGTGAAGATAATTATTCTTCTATGACTGTATGTACATAAGTATAAAATAATGATGTCATTAGATGTCATTGAATCGCAGAATTGAGTATTTGACAACTAGGTATTCAATTTTTTGTTGTGTAAGTATATTACAGGATCTCCCAAAAGTCGTCATATCCACGTCCCCAGTTAGTTTTACGTTCGAAAACCATTACCCATTAACCATTTTAAACTATCGATTGAAGTAAAAAAGGGCGTCAAATTTTGATGACGTCACTGTTCAGTATTTAGTACAACATCCCATGCTAAGCGTGCGTTTTGACGCTTGTAAAACAGTTGGTTTGACGTCTTGTTGTCGAATACCCAATCACAATGATTGATGATTTTTTAAATTTAAATACTAGATTCGTATCTATGTTTAATCGAATCAATAATCGATGTGAGAACCTAGGCTGAATAATGGACGATGAAATGAGCAAATTTATGAAAATTATTATTTGACTGGAGTAGGTATATCCCGGTGTTTTTTTTTACTTTATATTGAGCAATAATGGTAGAAACGCATTTACTTTACTATCTTAAAAATTGCGGGCGTGGCGTTTGATATTGTAAATATGCACAAAGTGGTCTAACTAATGTGTTTCTACCATTAGACCGGGTTAATTTAAAAATACTCTGCGTAATACTGAAAATCTTTTGTTCTACAACTTTTCATGAATTTTCACCAAATTTTTCAAACGTTTAGCTGGACACTGACAATTTTAATTAAACACACTATTTTTAGTAGGCAATTATAGATCGATGGCCAGAGTTATGATATTTTAGACCAGCCAATTTGAATTTATTATTATTTCTGTTAGAATCTTCTATAGAATCGTTTGTGAAAGTCTTAGAACGAAAGCGTTAAGTGAAGTAAACCATGGGTATTAGTATCGATAAATTGACCCTTTATGGTTTGTCTAATTTAGCATGATAATCATTGCGACAGATGAGAGGTGTATAGCAATAGTGTACGACTAGAGTAAGACAGCAGAGAATCAGTACTGGGCAAACGGCATCTGCCTAAATTATCATCCTGAATAAGACAAACCATAGGTATATTGTTAGTCCAAGTCTGCACTAACAGGTTGCCTGGTTTTTTTAAAGGCTTGTTTATTTCAAAACGCGCTTTTTTAGTACAAATGTGTGAAGAGATCGACCTGTCAGTGCGGACGAGGCCTTATATCCACTGATATAATTTATACTTTATAAATATTTTATTTTTATATACTCGTGTATAATAAAAGAATTGACTGCCATTTTTTTTGTTTTATTTATTTCATCATTTCAACCCGTGATGGGTTGGGCACTACCCAGCGCGCCGTAGTCCACCACGCTTATGACTGTGCCTTCTTGTTTTATTTTCATGAAACAAAGGACATTGACCAAATTCGCCTAAGAATCAACAAATGTTTGAAATATACAGTAATTCTTAGCTTATTTTATTACCTTTATTCCAAATATTAGAATTCAACGGACACTTAAAATTAATTAAAAAATTCTATTATGATTACTATAAGTTTTCGTCTCTCGGTTATTAACCACAGATTAATAACTTACAGGCTAAAATAATATACAATACGCTCGCTAGATCCGTATCGTAAGAAACAAGATAAAAGCAGCTTAAAGTGCTAAGTGCGCTAGTATTCTGAATCTCGCAACTCCATATATTGAAAGAACAATAATTTAATATTTCTAACGCCATCTGTGAAGTTCTCGATGAACTACCACGAATCTTGTATTATCTAAATACTGTTTACAGCTCTATTACAATTGGATAAAGATGATATTTGTTTGTTTACGCAGATTGGTTGTGAAAGCTGAAATAACCTCAAAATTTAAAATATTTTTCGTAATATTTTAGCAAGTGTCCGTTGTTTTAATCTGATCTCAAGTATAAAAATGTATTAATTTGAACCCAGTAATCAATGTTTTATGACGGTCGGTTCTTAGGCGAACTTTGTATGGGGACAGAACAATGTCCTTTCAACCGTATTTCAAAGCAAATAAAGCTGACTTTAGAAGACCTTTGCTCTCTATTTGAAACCGTCCTAATAGGATTCATATCGCCTAAATCGCTTCGTACGTACTCGAAGAAGCCTACTCGATTTAAGCACAAAATCCAAACAAACAAACTAAAATATACATTCAAAATTAAATTAAATTGTTAACCCCGTATGAATTTAGAGGAAATGTACACTACGTTACGCGGTGCGAGCGGCGGAGAGGGTGCGAAATATGACATAGTCCGAAAATGGTTCGAAATTTCCAAAATAATAGACGGCAGGTTCATATCCAGGGAATTTTTCACGGAGTCCTACGAGAGGCTGTGTCCGAACAGAGAGGAGCTGAGTCTAGTTCAGTTTGTCCAGCTGTGGGGATCCTGGTGAGGAAGTCCAAGCTGGACGTGGATGTGCTTCTGGGGCGTTTTGGTGCTGTCAAACAATCCATCATAGATGAGATACGAGAGGACATTCGGTCGAAAGAATTGAATCAATAAAATTGAGACTGTTCCCGGCACGAGAATTGAAAACTGGTTTAGCCTTTAAAACAATATACCTATAGTGTAAAATCCATACAAATAATTATTATAAATGCGAAAGTGTCTCTGTCTGTCTGCTACGCTTTCAAGCCCATCCGTTCAACCGATATTGATGGAATTTCGATGTAACCTACCACTATACTTTGACGACCTCCGTGGCGCAGTGTGTAGCGCTGTTGTCTTAACGTGCGGAGATCCCGGGCTCGATCCCCGGCAGGGTCAATTTGAGAATTTTTAATTTCTGGATTTCCCCTGGTCTGGCCTGGTAGGAGGCTTCGGCTTACCACCCTCCCAGCAAAGACTTGCCGCAAAGCGATTTAGCGTTCCGGTACGATGCCGTGTAGATACCGAATAGGCGTATGGGTTTAATATAACTGCCATGCCCCTAACAGGTTAGCCCGCTACCATCGTAGACAGCATCATCACTTACCATCAGGTGAGGTCGCAGTCAAGGGCTAACTTGTAGTGAATTAAAAAAAAAACGAATTTCATCCAAATCGTTGAACCGATGGGCCATGAAAGCGTAGCAGACAGATAGACACACTTTCGCATTTATAAATTTAGTATAGAAATATAGATTATATTATACTCGCAGCAGGGCACGTAAGGCATAACACAGTAAACAGAGGCCCAATTGTCTAAGCCAATCGTATTCATTTGACAGTTCATAACGTATAACTAGAACTTTTTAAGGAGTGAGTACCACATACATTTTTGACGTGCAAGCATCTATATGACCTCCATAAACAGGTCGAATTATACATTTGACAGCCGATTACGATTACGATTTCCTTACATAATCGGGGGGCAGATGCAATTATAAAACTTACTTACTTACTTTTAAAATAATTATCTCGATGAAATCCAATTCCATTGCAAAAAGACGTCTGCATTGTGAGATGTCCGATGAAGAATGCCAACATACAAAAGAACATACACTTCTTAGTTTTTGCACTATCCCAATCCTTTTAAAGATTCATAATGGATGGGTTGACTTTTAGTGATAGGTAAGACCGCTCTTGCGCACTTTGATTTCTGTGTCTTTTTAAGTATTTATAGGCCTATTACACTGCACTTTCCACAGGGCCCTGTGGTAAGGGTGGGCCTGGCAGCAATAAGGTTCAAAATAGGGACCCTTACTCTCTATCTTGTCCTATCATATTACACTACACTGATTCAAGTGTAAGTGTCTCTGTGATAAGTGCAGTGTAATAGGCCTATTACCTACTTCATATATTTAATTTTGTGTGGCAATAAAGAATTTATCTATCTATCTATGACTGCCAAAAGCGGCAGATACGGGTTTCACCGCGTCATCATAAACGCGACCGTTAAAGTCAGATGTCAAATTAATTCAAATAAACATACGAATTAAACCAACCGCGATTTTACAATATTTCCATATGGTCATGAAATCATTTACCTTTTTAACAATGTACTTTTAATAAAACGTAGTATACAAATAGTTATACAAATAATGGAAGACACGTTTAACAAGTTGAAGAAAGATGGTCAAAATACGGTTGATAACCTCGTGTCCTGGATGAAAGATTGTAAGTTTTTTATTTTAGCCCAGCTAAAGCCTTGTTAAGAGGATACGGGAGGTCGTGTCAGCTTTGCGTTTAAAGTTGAATTGAATTGTTACAAAAGTTAAAAGATTGTTAATTAATTTATTGATGAAGGTTCGATTGTACTGATATTACTCATTCTATGTATTTCACTCGGTTCGTTCCCAACGCCTTAACTTGTTTAAATACGAATGTTTTACCATCGGTAAAGCAGTCTCCACCGAGACTCCAACGATTATTGAATACCTTCAGTGTTTTAGATCGTTACCTTGTTTACGAGCCTGCGGTAGCAACTGCAGCCTGGTCAAATGATTTGATACTGTAGTATTGTTTCACTGAGTTTTATAAATTAACTAATTACATTAAATCTCTCGTGGTTAGAGTACAAATATATTAAAAGTGTTTTATTAATACCTACTTCTGGATTGTTCTCCAACAGTCGGTTTTCCCATAAGTACAATCGTATTGTAGTCTGTTTTCTCCGTGCATAATTTCAATAGAGAAAATATGTTTGAACCATAAAATATATGGGTACGTGTCCGTGCCATTTCTCTATGTTTTGCTTTTTCGATAAATTAATAATTTTAAGAATATGGAACCTTCAAAAAATGGCCCAGTTTTCGCGTCATCATCAGATATCCCACAAATAAATTTGACTGATATAATCAAAAGAAAAAAAACATGCCGACACAGCCTGAGTACTTCTTAACTTATTCTTAAAATTAAAATCACATCGGTTCTGTTTTGGTGGAGGAAACAGAAAAATACCAGGGTAAGAATTCGACTGTTTTTCATAGTTATTATCGGTCCAAGCTGCAGTTGTCCCTATCGGGTGTTATGGTCTCTATTCGAGGAGCAACGGCTATACAATAAATACGTACGTTCAATACGTATTCTCAAAGTTTCCCGTTCATGCCATATCCTCGTAGGAGTTACTTAATTAAATTCTCAAAGGCGCCTGCAGCGTAACACGAGCAAATTCAAACATAATGTTTGGTTGCTTATTTTTCCTGCAAGTTTAGAAGCGGGATGCGTATACTTACTGCACGTTTACTTACTGCACGTTGTACCACATAGATTTGTATGTGTTGGTGTTATACTGAAGTAGATGATGCCCACGACTCCGTCCGCGTAGATTGATGATTTTTACTTCCCACTGGAACTCTAAAATTTTCCGGGATAATAATTCAAAGAATTAAAAAACACGACTGCCCTGCCAAAAACGTAAAAAATTAAAATCTTATTAAATTTAATTAATTTAATTTAATTTAATTTTTAATCACTTTTTATTAAATTACATTTTTTTTTTGGATATTGAACTATAGTGATAGATATTTTTGGAATCTACTCATCATTTTCTTGATGATGATTATATAGTCAATCGTATTTTCGAATTTTTTTTTTCAACTTTAGTCTTCAATGCGGGACCATGGTCACCCTATCATTTTTTTTAAAATTTTACTAGCCTAAGTCACCCGGAATAAGCTAGGAATTTTAACGATACCTTATTTATCAAAATCGGTTCAGGCGTACAGAAGTTATGGTGGAATATACAAACTCACATACATACATACATGAACCCTGATAACAATATACTCCTTTTTTCAGGCAGTAGTATAAAAAAAGCCTGTGTCCTTCCCCGGGATGTAAACTATCTCTGTACCCAATTTCATCAAAATCGGTTGAGTAGTTGGGCCGTGAAAGCGTAGCACACAACAGACACTTTTGCATTTATAATGCAATTATGGATATGGATTAAGCTTCTCGTCGCTTGGTTACGCACTCGATCAGCCCCCCGATTATGTAAGGAAATCGTAATCGTAATCGTCTGTCAAACGTATATTTCGACCTATTTATGGAGGTCATAGATGCTTGTAAGCCAATACGCATGTATGTACTCCTTAAAAAGTTCGAGGTATACGTTATGAGCTGTCAAATTAATACGATTGGCTTAGACAATAGGCATGATGACAGTAACCAAGAATCATTGAAATTATGAATTTATGTAGTGAAATGGGATTCATGGATTATGAAAAACATATTTATTTTTCTATTTCGAGTGAGATTGCTATTTATTTTAATAAAACAAAACTATAAAATACAGCAATCCGCCATATTGAATGAGACGCCAAGAAGCGAATGACGTCACAATTGTTTGTTTTCGAGCTTTGACAATCACACTATTGTTTACTGCACACTGCACACAGTACATTGGCAAAAACAATAGTGACGTCACAAACGACGCCATGACACCGGCTAGCGTTTTGGCGTGAATTTTAAAATTTGTATTTCAAATGCCAATTTTATCTACCAAACCGTATTTTTCTGCTGAAATAATATATTTTTTCGAAATAGTAGATACTTCCGAACATAATCTGACCATTTTTCAAAATCAGTCATCATGCCTATTGGGCCTCAGTTTTATGCGCTCACAACCTTGCAGCGAAAATCGTAGACGGGGTAAAGGTGACTGAGGCGAACGTGCGCAAGCTGTTCGACGACTGCAAAGACAAACAGAACGTGGAGCTGGACAAGTTCAAACAGGCCATCAGCTCTCTGGCCGGCGAGCAGAAGAAGAAGGCCGAGGAAATGACCGCCACGCTCGCCGCTGAGGTTATTGTCCGTGGCTCTTTTTTTTTTATCCGCTACAATTTATATGCCTATTACACTGAACTTTTTACAGGGCCTTTGATAAGGGTGGGCGTGGCCGCTAGTTCAGCGTTCCTTTAGGGACCTTTTCTCCCTTAATCTTATTACACTACACTGATTTAAGTGTAAGGGTCCCTGAGAAAAGTGCAGTGTAATAGGCCGAGCGTTGCTTATTACACAGCAACAAGGGTCAATTTAGGGACCCTTCTCTCCCTAAATCTTATTACACTACACTGATTCAAGTGCAAGGGTCCCTGAGAAAAGTGCAGTGTAATAGGTAGGCCTATTAGCCCTTGACTGCGATCTCACCTGATGGTGATGATATAGTCTGAGATAGTAGCGGGCAAACCTGTTAGGGGCATGGCAGTTATATTAAACCCATACCCCTATTCGGTTTCTACACGGCATCGTACCGGAACGCGTAATCGCTTGGCGGCACGTCTTTGCCGGTAGGGTGGTAACTAGCCACAGCCGAAGCCTCCCACCGGGCCAGACCAGGGAAAATTCAGAAATTATAAATTCCCAAATTGACTCTGCCGGGGATCGAACCGGGGCACTCGTATAAGCGGTCACCACTGTGGACTGTGGCACACCCCTGACCCCCGACATGCCAGACTACCGATATACTAAACAACTGTACTACTACCTATTCTGTGTACTACTAAGTATACCAAAGCAGTAAGACTATGTATTATTAGGTATACAAATGCACGTAAACGTCATATCAATCAAAAATGCTTAATTAGCACAGAATAATAATCCTCTTTCTCTTCAATGGGATAATATTCAAAACCATAGACATAAGTATAATATTTGGTTCATAACCAGCGATCTTTTATACATAATCACTAGCTGATGCCCGTGACTTCGTATGTGTGGAATAAGTTGTTTAATTCCTACGGGAACACCTTAATTTTCCGGAATAAAACTAGCCTATGTCCCTCTCCAGGTCCTCAACTATACCCATGCAAAAAATCACGTCGATTCTTTGCTCTGTGCAGCGTGATTGTAGGACAAACCAACAAACCGGGGCCTATGTATTTCAGGGCTCCAAGTTCCTGGGCGCGGTGGCGAGCGCCGCCGCCGCCGCCACCGCCGCCGCCGCCGCCGCCTTCAAAGACGCCATGGACAAGAAATAAACATGTTCCCAATATTCTGATGCATCCATTTTATTTAAACTGCCACGCTTGAAGAGTAGAACAGTTTCTAACAAGTTACTTTACTCCAAATACTTATTTAAGTCAATTCAATTGGATCTTAGCGCAGTAGGTAGAAGCCAAATCTCAAAGTGCCAAATGTCAAAGATTTGCGGTGGCCGTAACGAAGCTAAACTGAACCTAAGAGAACGAAAGACTTTGTCCGCGTGGACTACACAATTTATGAACCCCCATTTTGCCTAATTAGGGGTTGAATTCGATAGAAAGTCCTATAACCTAAGTTCCTTTATCTTTAAATGGTAACATTACTCTATGGCAGTAGTTAAACATCAACAACTATGAAAAAAATTAAAAAGTAATAAATTTGTCTCTGGCCCGCTCTCTCTGTGTGTGACTTAGGTGTGTGGTCTCTGACACCAAGTAAAAATTATTTTAATGAATCCACTAAAATTAAAAATAAAACAAATTTTTCAAAAATCCTTATTAGTGGATGTCTACGTCATGAAAGCTATTGGCCCGGACTCGACCAAAACGGAGAGGAGATGTGATTTAAATAACCAATAGAATTTCGTTATTCCCACATCTCGTCTCCGCTCAGCTTCAGTGGATACCACTGAGCGGAGATTATGTGATCGATGCGGAGATGTGAGCGTTCATGTTCATCTCAACATCCAACGCTCACGGCACGCAGCTCAGTCCCGATCTGCCCAGCAGACATCTCCGCTCTAGCCAGCACACATCTCCGCTCATATCTAGCCAGTACGCATCTCCGCACAGCTTCGGCTTAAAACATCTCCGCACATCTCCGCTCTGGTGGCGTCCGGGCCTTATGCATGCCAAACGGCTCAATTTATCCATTGGTTTTAACTGTTCGCTGATATGTTAGTCGGTCAGTCAGTCACCTTGTCTTATCTAAATATTTAAGAAATTCTACTAGGTACCTACTTAGGTATATCTGTGAGAAATCAAGAGTTTTTATGAAATAAAATCTATAGTTCTCAGTTTCTCACATGTGTGTTAATTATTTATGTCAATATAAAACTTAACTGTGTAGGTATAGGTATAAGTTAATTGTTTATATTTTTTGAATGAATAACAAATATTATGTGCTGTGGTACCTAAAGGAAAAACCAGAAACTGTTAATAGCTTTATGAATTTGTTGACTCGGCGAAGAGTCAAGGGAGATGTCCGATAGTTTACTTGGTTGAAGTCCGTCTGTCCGTTTTATCTTTTTTTTTCGGATTGAGTATGCTGCATAGGCCCTACTGGCCGCTACAGCGTCACCGGGGGGTTGGACGAGCGGTAGGCGTCGCCGAGAAAAGAGCCCTAGGGCTCGATGACATCGGGGGGGCAACGTCCTCCTAAGGGCGCCTCCTGTGAGGCTCGGACCACGGCTTAGGATGACGTTGGGATGAATGGGAGGTCGGTTGGAGTAGATTAGTCCACACGCCCCCGAGGCCGTGGGTTAAGACCACGTCCGGGTGACTTAAGATATAGAGTTAACGCAGTATTTATACTTATCTTTTCTAGCTAGAAAAAATTAGCTTAGCTAGCTAGTCAAAAATAACTTCCAATTTTGATCACGGTCAGTTAAGTTTGTGAGAAAGCTTGCAATTTTTTTTTCTATATTTTAATAATAATTACAATCTGGCCAGACTATTTGACTATTAACTAATTTTTTTTTAACATATGCTTATAATTAGCTTAAGTACTAAGAAATTGTCCAATGACGTATCTTAGTGGTAAAAAACGTGAAAGGTAAAAATAGGTACTTATTCGTAATCGTTGTTATGTTTTGTAATTAGTACACAATTTATTCATATTTAAAAATTGGTGCTCTAAAATTTGGGAGTGTCATGCATTTTATAAATACATACATATGTGATTTTTAGGTAAGATTTATTTCTAGCAGCTTAGATTTAAGCTTTTTGATAAGACATGTTGTTATCATAATTAAATGTTGACAGTACTATGACCGTAAACGTTTTTTCCTTGGAAATAGGTATTATCTTAATATATAAAACCAAGTCGGGTTTGGTCGAACACATATTATAAAACTCCAGAACGGCTGCACCGATTTTCATGGTTTTTGATTTGTCGTATTTGTGTCCGTCCCGAATAGCTGATTAACTATTAAAACCATTGGAAAATTAACAAAAAATAAAATAAAATAAAAGAAAAAACATTTTCCCTTGATTTTACAATTCAAAATACCACGCAGACGAAGTCGCTGGCATCAGATAATACTGTATAAAACACAGAGATTGATGATGAAACCGGCCCCATATTAAATACCTAACAAAAACTAAGAAAACACCTTGGTAGAGTTGAGAATCAGCTGGGCAACCGCGTATTTCTGACAGCTACAGTGTAACGATCCCAATCACCTCTGATTGGATAACACTCTCCCACTATTGGACAAAATCCACTAACGCATCAAGAATACCATGAATTCAGCCAATCACAACAATTGATACTGTAACAATGATTGATGCAGAAGATACGCGGTCGCCCTGCTGGAATATACTTCTTTATTTGTAGGTACCTTATCCTTTACTGGCCATCGTCACGAGTTTATAAAAACCTCACCCGTGGATCACACGTTTTTCAATACATTTGTTAGAAAACAAGAATATAAAAACACGAGTATGTAGGTACTACCTATCAGGTACTCAGAGGAAAATAATTTCTCACCCCCATACTTGCTTGATTCGAGATTTTCAGCGGCTGTTAATTTTTTTCTCAATATTTAAAACAACTACATAATAGTTGATTTAATTTTCTTACTCCACTCACATTATCATTATGAACCTTCTTGCAAGAAGGAAAAAAGAATAAAGAGTTTATTTTGAGGTCAAGTGGACCTACAAAAATCAAAATAAAAACTGCAAAAAAAAAACCACGAGGGTAGTTTTATTTACAATTCCCGTTTACTGCTTCGATAAAGTGCATTTCTCGAGGCAGCTGTATTGAAAATATTTGATATTCTAACACGAAGCAAGGCTATTTAAGTAGTCAAAATACCTATTTATATTCAAATCATGCTCACAAGGAATATTATGTACCTACCTAAATTAGGCGTTTTTCTCAAGAAATGGTCGCGGTGTTTTTCCTATCACAATCTGTCTGTTAGTTCTGGTAACTATAGGTACAAACATTTTTTATTATTATAATGTTACATCAAATACAAGATTGTCTGATTTGACATATTCATTTGACAGCTCAACACGTATAACTCGAACTTTTTAAGGAGTACATACATGCGTTTAGACGTGCAAGCATCTCTGATTTCCTTAAACAGGCAGAGTTATACGTTTGACAGACGTTTACGATTACGATTTCCTTACACAATCGGGACTGATCTGATGGCGGTTAACCGCAATATATTATTGCGGTTATACCACACCGATGTCTCACATCAAAACAATAATCGCATAAAAAGATGCAAATTAATTTATGTCGATAAAAACTTAATATGATTTCCGTACTATGTGATTCGCATAGAAATAATTTGTTTAAAATAAACAACTTAAGTAAATAGTAGTGCCGTGAATCCATGCCCTGGGTAGCATGAAAAAGAATTAAGTATGTGAACCTACACCATCGATATATATGTAGGTACTAGAAGGGCCCTTTCATAGAAAAAAGTTGGCGTCTGACTTCTTTACAAGAAGAAAAAGATAGCATCACTAGATTTAGCCATGTCAATCTAATTTAGTTGAAAGATCTTGTACCACATTTGTACTGTGGAAGGTAAATTTAGGTTTTGGTTTGCGGCTCTCGTACGATAAAACTATTGATTTTAAAAAAAAGGTTACATAAATTGTAGGATATTTTATATAGTTTAATTTACTACTTAACTATTTTCATCGTAAAATTAGTCCGAAAGGAGTTATTGTGAAAAAAATTTTTTTGGGCGCCATTTTTCCAATAAGGCGGCGCGAGCAGTTAAAATACGAGGTGGCAAAGTGAAAATTCGAAAAGACGACGTCGACATCTATAACATAAACCAATTTTCAAAACTCCCGAGAAACTTTCCAGCTAAAACTACCAAAAACAAACTAAACTGCCAAAAATATATTATTATTTAGCGATTATTAATTAGAGGACCTGGCAAAAGACGTCATATCCTGTTCATTGTATGTTTGATACGATAGATTAAACTTAAATAGTGCGTTGACTCTTCATGACGTCACAAGTAAATATTTCATACAAAATCATATATAAAGGGCGCGTTTTGACACCGAAAAAAAATTGCTGCTTTGACTTGTTATCAAATACCCAGAACGCCAAATCGCTTGGCAGTGTGAAGGAACATTATTCCGAACCAGTGGTAGATTCACTCGACGATTCAAATGCACTTTTGATAAGTTTATTTGCATAAAAATATGAGTTTGAGTTTGGTGCACTCTAGCCACGGCAGAAGCCACCCACCACCGCAGATCATAGACAATTAAGAATTTCTAAATTCCCAAATTGCCCCTGATGGGAATCGAACCCAGACACTCCCATTTATATATGTATAGAACCGCAGAGATTACCACCGCACTAGGGCGAAAGCAAAATTTATACTTATATTATGCGAAAGTAAAGAAGCATAAGAAAGTATATAAATGCGAAAGTTTGGATGGATGAATGGATGTATATTACTCAATCACGCCAGAACGGCTGAACGGATCTGGATGAAATTTAGCACAGATATAGATTATAGTCTGGAATAACGCATAGGCTACTTTTATCCCGGAAAATTAAAGAGTTCCCGCGGGAAAACCTCAAGCCACGCGGGTGAAGTCGCGGGTATGGGGAAGTTACGTACCTATGTAAAATTAATCACAAACAAAAGATTAAGGAAAATTAGCAGCTACCTAGAATATAGGAACATGTTTAGAGCTACTGTTTCCTGAAGTGGGCTCTGACGTCACCACTTGTCTGTTTGTCACCGCGGTACTTTTCCCAGAAAGCCTCTTTAGTGACGTACGCATTTAGTTAACAGTTACAGGAAGTGATTTTGTGTATAACATTATTTATTACAAGTAGGTGGATGTTTTGCTTGCTTTAACGATGATGGGTAGTTACATATCGTCAGGAAATCTCTTCTTTTTTATACGACTGCATGAAAAAAGGAGTATATTGTTTTCAGGGTTCATGTATGTATGTATGTATGTGAGTTTGTATATTCCACCATAACTTCTATACGCCTGAACCGATTTTGATAAATGAGGTATCGTTAGAATCCCTAGCTTATTCCGGGTGACATAGGCTAGTAAATTTTTTAAAAAAATTGATGGGGTGACCATGATCCCGCGTTAAAGACCAAAATTGAAAAAAAAACGAAAATAAGATTAACTATATAATCATCATCTAGACAATGATGAGTAGATTCCAAAAATATATAACACTATAGTTCAATATCCAGTGATTCACAAAAAAATATCATTTAATAAAAAATGTGAATAAGATTCCAAAGGCTATATAAGCAAATCGCTTCTTGGAGGTAAACTCCAAAAATAATATGGCAGGGCAGTCGTATTTTTTAATTCGTTAAATTAATTTCACTTGTTTTTCTTTTTATCCACTAAAAGTTAGCCCTTGACTACGATCTCACCTGATGGTGCACATATCCATACTAATATTATAAACGTGAAATTCTGTCTGTCTGCTACGCTTTAACGGTCCAAGATTTCAGCAGATTTGGATGAAATTTGGTATAGTGATAAGTTGCGTCCCAGGGAAGGAAAATTAAAGCGTTCCCGCGGGAATTAAAAAAAACTTAATTCACGCGGACAAATTCGCAGCCTTCATCTAGTATCTAATTGACCCAGCGAAGAGAACGTCTCTGAGTCTACTTGAGTGAATTTGCACTAGTCCGTCAGTCCGTCCGTCCGTCTGTCAGAGCCTTATAACTTCTGAATCACTGAACGTAATTTCTTTAAAATTTAAATATAATATGTAAACCGATGGCCTCCAGCCGAATATGGCTTAAAAAGTTATAAAAATCTTTACTTCAGGGGGCTCTCATAGAAGCGAATGCGAAGTAAAATATTTTTATAGCGTTACATAGGGTTGTGGCATATCATTTTAAAGATAATTAGGAATAGAGTTCAAAAATTTTTGTTTTTAAATTTTCCCCTAAAATTGACGAAATGGGGGGCTTTCAAAGTGGAGCTTTTCTAACGTCCAAAGTTGACCTCAGAATTCTCTCAATTTTGTGAAAGGCTGAGCTTGAAACTTGATCAATTATTTGAATTATATCCTGTACTAAAATTAGAAAAAAATATTATAAGGAAACGAAATTATTTCATTTTTAATGAACTACAGTATTTTTAACAGAACTTCACAATGATGTCAATAGATGGCGCTCTGTAAAAGTTTATTTGTTTCTCCAATAACTCTTTAGCTCTTTTGCGTTTAATATTAAAAGTTAACTATTACAATACACAGTTAAAACTATGTTATGGATACCGCGAGGTCTCAGTTCGGGGCGAACCACTAGTATGTGCACAAATATGTCACTAGCTATTGCCCGTATGCATTGAGTTCTGTATGCTGTTTCTCCCCGGGGCTCGGGTTTTCCCTGCGTTGGTACAACGAAGTATTATTTCATATGTGGCGACTGATGTCAGTGCGGCCTACCTGTTCCACATAATAAACTACCCAATATTATGAATGCGAAACTGAGTCTCCTTAATATTGCAAAGCAGAAGTGTTTGTCTGTCTGTTTGTTAGTTTTACTCGGCCCACACTCCAACTGTTCAACAGATTTTAAAGACTTTTGGTACATGATAGTAAATAATGACAGGCTGTAACTTGTACCCCGAGGAAAGCTTTTGATCACTGAAAATCAGAGTTTACACACGGGATTCTTGTAACTCGCATAAAACTTAAACAAAAGATTAATAGGCCTATTACACCGCACTTATCACAGAGACCCTTAGCTTGAATCAGTGTAGTGTAATAAGATTTAGGGAGAAAGGGTCCGTAATTTCATCCTTAATGCTGTGTAATAAGCAACGCTCTAATTAGTGCAGTGTAATAGGCCTATAAAATATTAGCCTAGAACACATACTCAAATCTTTTTTTATTCAAGTAGACTTTGACAATTGCTTTTGAATCGTCGACGACTGGTTCGGAATGCCATTCCTTAATAAACGAATTCCCAATTATCTAATAAGCGTTAAATCCACGAGCTTCTCTCATAATTAATTACTGAGTGAAGTCACGCAGTAATTAATTATGAGTGACTTCACTCAGTAATTAATAATTATAAAACCATGGAGATGAGATAGATGATCTCTAAAACGCGGTGAAATGGCTTTATTTGTACAAGCTCTTAAAGCTTTCTTATTGCCATGGTGTGACGCGTACAAAACGATACAACTAATCGATTTTCCTCGTATTTTCCTCATGTCATGTGCCTAATTAAACAAGTATTGATAACTAATGCGCGCCATTGACGGTCAGTCATTTGATTTCAGTCAAACGAAGTGACTTGAGTCCATCCACTTGTCTTAAGTCATTTGACATAGGCCAACTTGTATCCTAAGTGCTTTCGGATCGACGTCAAAATTTTTGCCCAGTTATGGGGTACGGTATTTCCGTGGTTTAGCACATTAAAACACATTTCACACTTCAAGCTTCAATGAAAATGAAAATGATTTAACAAATAATTGTGGCTGAGGCCTTCGGTTAAGCATAAAAATACCTGTGTCAGAAGGCCTACTCTTCCAAATTTAACAATAACATTAGGAAAAAACAAAATTGATACAATTTTTAAATTATAATCATGCAGGCATGCAAGGGTGAGATGAGCCAGAAAGAAACTCGGTGGTTTCTCTTTTCAATCAAAATTTACATTCATTACACATTACATTACAGTACGTACATTATTAACACAGGTTTACCTATTATGTGATTACTAGCGAATGCCCGCGACTTCGTCTGCGTGGTTTGAGATTTTTTGGTTTTCACGGGAACTTTAATTTTCCGAGATAATCCGAGATAAAAAGTAGCCTATGTGCTATTCCAGAGTAAGTATAATCTATCCCTGTGCCAAATTTCAGCCAGATCCGTTCAGCCGTTGGGGCGTGATTGAGTAACAAACATCCATACATCCATACATCCATCCAAACTTTAATATTAGTAAGATTGGGATACAAAGTAACTGCAGTCCAAAGCATAACTGGAGTGAGTCGAACACTCACGATCAAGTTTTTGATTTATATCGACATCGACAGTCTAATGACTTACCGCGAATGGCCTGCAATCTGCATATGACTATGAGAAAGCTAATAGCTAAGCTTACGAGCCGAGGGGTTTCCCGCGAACAAGAAACCGAGAGATATTTAAAAATGTAAACTTTTGAAGCCACTAGTTTCCCTCGCGGCCGCGTCCTGAGTAGACGTGTTGCGCGAAATAACCTTTTTAGGTGTTTCTATCGAGATATTTTGTTTAATTGCTCGATTTATTAAAAGAAACAAACACCAAATAAACACCAGTTATTACCGAAAATTAATGCCATACAATATTTACTTAAAATTCCAAAGATCGGTGGAAGTTATGTCTAATTGAAGAACTTTAGTTTTCGTGCGATTTTGTGTTGCTTTTTAAATTACCCAGTGATGAAGGGACAAAGTAAAAGATTTGTGAATCACAAAGGAAAAGCTTATGATATGGGTGTAAAGAAACAAGAGGAGAGCATCGGATTTTTCGATCTGGTGAGCAATTTTTTTAAATCGTACTCAGTTACTTAATGATACTTTTTGCGAATATAAAAATCACGTCTTCGTAGAAAACGTTTAAATAAAGATCGTTTGTTTTTTACTAAAAGCAAATAACATGGATTCCACAGTAGGTATAAATAATAGATAAAATGGCCATTAATAAAAGTCGCGTTGAGGTCACATTAAGTAAGGAATTGGGTCACACACATCAAAAATCATTAAATAATTAACTTTTCTCGGCATACAACTTCCCAAAATAAATTCGCCTAAACTAATGCCTTCTTGATTTGATTGTTCTGCTAAGGCATCAACAGTTTTTTTCACCCGTGGTGAAATTTAAATTCAATAATAAATTTTAGTTTCAATACTCATGAGTACTTACCTATGTTTTTAAAATTAGATGTCTGTATTTGATTTTCATAGGACTGAATTCATAAAGCTACGTTTTGTGGGTTCCGTACCTCAAGAGGAAAAAGGAACCCTTAAAGGATTATTTCGTTGTCTGGCAACCGCTTTCTCGTGAACGCGTGTATCAAATTGAATTAGTATCAAATACTTAAGTCTACAGTCCCTTGGAGCTGTAAAAAAATCAAGCTTCTAAGTCAATGTAATCAAGAGATACAGCCGTTTAATTATGCCGCATATTTTGACACTCGATTCGATAAATCAAAACCGGGTATTTTCCCGATGACCTAGAATCATGAAATTTGGCAAGAAGCTAGTCCATTCGAAAATAGATAATTAGGGTTCCGTACTCATAGGGAGTCATGAGTCATGTCACGTACCATAGCAGTGGTACGGAACCCTAATTATAATGGTTAAGTGAGGAAAAGCCTAGTGAAAGAAGAAGCAGTGTACGGAACCCTTTGTGTGGGAGTCTGACTCGCACTTAACCGGTTTTTATGAATTCAGTACGCTAAGCTATATTTTATGAATTTAGATTATACTAGCGATCCGCCCCGGCTACGCACGTGTAGCACTAATAATCCAATAGTCTTTATCCAACATAGCCAGTGGGCAGTGGGCAGGTTTTACAGTTTAACATTACATTGTAAGAGTATGCCATCGCACCTGCCATTGCCACCAACCTTCAGATTATAGGTCATTATTATAATATACTAGCGAATGCCTGCGACTTCGTCTGCGCGTAAAACATTGGTTTAAACCAAATTTGAAAATCATAAAAATGGTTATTGTGAGTCAACCTTAAAACATAGATATGTGCTATCGCGGACTTGTTTTTAGAACTTTTTGAGAGGAACAATTTCACCATACATTGTTTTTGTGTAACTTGAACTGTTTACGCAGCGCACGCCACGTAAGCTCTCAGAAGAGACGATTTTTTCCGACTTAGTTCACGTTATTGCAATTTTCGTAACGATCTCTAATTTTTATGAAAATAAAATGTAACCTGTGTTACTCGCTGATAATGTAGCTTTCTATAAGTGAAAGAATTTTTAAAATCGGTTGAGTAGTTTTTGAGTTTATCCATTACAAACAAACAAATCTTTCCTCTTTATGATGAATAAGAACCCGTTCTCTATTGCTAAGTAGTTTAAATCAGTATATTAAGTTGATTGATGGGTTTTAAACGATATTTTGCTAAACATCAAAACTCGCTTTACTACCTGTTTCCCTAAGCAAATGTCAGCTGTACTAAACTCGGAATTCTCAGATGGTATTTCCCTCATATTTCCTCATTTCATATATGGGACGCACGATGAATTAAGTATTAGTTATAATTTTTGTCAGATTCTGAATGTTATGCCAGCTATTATGCCAGCTCAATGGCCAAAAGACGATCTTGGCTTCATCATATTTTGTTATTCAAATAAACTTATTACAAGTGCTTTTAAATCGTCGAGTGAATCACGTCCACCGCTGGTTCGGAATGCCATTTTTACTGTAGAAGAGATTCAGAAAGAAACTCTGAAGACACATTTAAAAGCTACCGCTCAAACTCAAATATATTTTATTCAAATTGAATTCTCCAGTGAATCTGCTACGGGTTTTGAATGGTAATGCCATGTTTACTTCCACTCAGTAGCCGCCCTGCACCTATATGTACAATTGAGCTCTTCTACCTCTAATCCCTGCCTATAGCTCTCTGTATTGCACTCATCCATACTAATATTATATGTGTCTGTCTGTGAAAATTGCTCAAAAAAGACATAAGTCGTTACACAGGGAAGGGAATAGAATATATTTTTAAATCCCGAAAAATTAAGGAGCTTCATTGAAATGATGAATTAAAAAACTTCATCCACGCGGACGAAGTCACGGGTGTCATCTAGTTCTAAATACAAGAAGACACGCTCGCTTCGCTCTTGTTTTTTTTCAGTTTACAGCGATAGGAAACCAGAAACATAAACAGAAACATATGAAACCAGAAACATGGGCATAATTTTAATTAGATTTTAAATTATTCAGACGTCATGGACAATATTTCAATTTATATTTCCGTGACGTAAATATCACGAATACATTTCGCTTCTAAACACATCCAATTATGCAGTTATTTGTAAGCAGTAAACATTTTTTTTCTGCGGTATTTCCAAGAGCGGCCGCCGCGGTAAATTGTTGTGAGTCATCATACTCACTAGATGTAGAGCAAGATATATGAAACTTGTTATTAGAAAATCAATTCATCATCATCATGTGGCAGATGGGCCGTGGGAGGCTTCGGCCGCAGCTAGTTTCCAACCTACTGCCAAAGACGTGCCGTGCCACCAAGCGATTGATATTTATTTCACGTAAGACAACTTCGGCCCGTGTTAAATGTCAAGTACCATCGATTCTGAAAGCAGAAGAAGAACCGACAAGAAACTCTGCGATGCTCTTTTTTATAATTAAGCTTTTTTTTATTAAGTGTTCCATTATAGTAGGGGGGGGCAAGAGGGGATTTTTGGATTTACTCCAGCGCAGCAGATTAATATAAAGGGGGATTCTTTGGACCCTGTAGAGTACCTTCAACATATAATATGAGCCCTGTATATTGGTGGGTCTGTCTAGGACAGCAGATCAGAATATTAGATAAATAAAATCAATCATCAGAAATATTCGAGCGAGAGTGAGTTAATTAAGTTAATTACATGCTGAAAAGTGTACAATAAAATAATCTGCGATTTGAGCGAGACCTAAAGGAGTTGGAGAGCTACAAACTTAAAAAACTCCTTTAGGTCTCTCTCAAATCGTCTATGGTGAAGGTACTCTACAGGGTCCAAAGAATCCCCCTTTATATTAATTTGCCGCGTTGGAGTAAATCCAAAAATCCACTCTTGGGCCCCCTACTATTAGGGGTGTGCATTACCTAGCTGACATTTAATAAGGTTAGCCGCAAATTTATTAGGGGTCTATGGCCTATGCAGTTTAAGGTGTTAGCCGTTAGACTTTTTCAACCATCTAAGACTGTATCGTCCTTGGTCATCACAGGTGAGATCGCAGTTATCTCGAACCGATTATGATGAATATTTGTTATCGAGATAGGTTGCAGCCCGGGGCATAGGCAACTTTTTATCTCGGAAAACTAAGAAGTTCCCGTGAGAATAAAAAAAAACCTAATCAACGCGGACGAAGTCGCGGGCATCATCTAATTGTTTATAGTTTAAAGTCAAAATAACCACCAAGGCCACCAGTACGTCTTGGCAGACTCCACAAATCTTTGAGTATATTATGAAGAACTCTCTGCACACGCATGCTCCTTGGTAGGTAACATTTATTTTAATGTTCTAGGAAGCAGAATAAGTGACTCAGCATTTCCAAGCTTATATTTGTCAAAAATGCAGTAATTACTCATTTAGTGACTGACAGTGAGGGTCGACTTGACTCTCAATAATGCTAATGCCGTGAGAAGACAGAACACTTGATGCGTTTCATTAATTTGCTAAATTGCTAAAAGGTCTTACACTCAGTCCCATCAACATATTAGCTATGTGACCCGGTGGCCAAAATTCTAACTAATTTTTATGCCTGTTTAGTTTTTGTTATTTTATTTTCCACTAGCTAATGCCCGCGACTTCGTCTACGTGGATCGAGATTTTCTAGTTCCCGCGGAAACTCCTTAATTTTCCGGGATAAAAAGTTGCCTATGTGCTATTCCAGACTATAATCTATCTCTGTGATAGCCAAATTTCAGCCAGATCCGTTCAGCCGTTGGGGCGTGATTCAGTAACAAACATCCATACATCCATTCATCCATACATCCATACATCCATACATTCATACATCCATACATCCATACATCCATACATCCATACATCCATACATCCATACATCCATACATCCATACATCCATACATCCATACATCCATACATCCATACATCCATACATCCATACATCCATACATCCATACATCCATACATCCATACAAACTTTCGCATTTATAATATTAGTAAGATTAGTAAGATACACTAGCGACGCTGTCATCGTCACCGGTCAGATTAGTTTGTCGGACTATAACATACAATACTTGTGATTGTATATTTATCTCGACCTCTAAATAGTCAGTGAGTCAAAGGTCACTGACTATTTAGAGTATATAGTCTATTTATATAGTATATAGACTATTTAGGCAGTGAAAGGTCAATCCGCCTGATGTTGCGGGCGACAGATAACAATGAATAATGATTTGACAGATCTTGCGTAATTCTAGTGTAACTGTCAACTCCTGGGTTTCTGATAGAGAATCAGTGATCTGTACTAACTTAGAATATTTTAAATGCGAAATTTTGGATGTATGGATGGATGTTTGTTACTAAATCTGAACGGATCTGGATGGAATTTGGCACAAAGTTAGGTTATAGTCTAGAATAACGCATAGAAAAATTGAAGAGTTAACCGATAATCGTTAATCTACGCGGACGAAGTCGCGTATAATCTACGCGGACGAACGTGTGTTTGTTTGTTGATTTATTGGTTTGCTGGTTTGTCCTTCAATCACGCCGCAACGGAGCAACGTATCGACATGATTTTTCGCATGGGTATAGCTTAGGATCTGGAGAGTGACATAGGTTACTGCCTCCTTTTTACCCCGGAAAATTAAGGAGTTCCCTTGGGAATTAAAACCTTATTCCACACAGATAAAGTCGCGGCATCGGCTAATAAATTATATTTTAATGCCTGAAGCTGAAAATAACCGACAGTTTATTTTATCCATCTGGTTTTTACCAACACACTGTAATTCCGTGTCGAATACTGTTTATTTACATTATTATAAATCCGTAGCTGTGGCTGTTATCCGCACGTTATAAATAGACTTTCTCTTCGAGCTAGCGTTACCAGCTAAAAGATTAAAACAGAGTTTTTACTTGAGAATTATACAGTACCAGTACAAATAGCAATAGTGTTTTTATAAACTACAACCCGTTCCAGGGCAGGTGGAAAAACTGACGATTTGTTTTGCTCAATATTTATTGTTTGGTTAGTTATATTGTGTTATTTTCAACTTTGGCTGAGTTTCAAGACAAACTTCATACACCTATGTAGTGTGCAAGTTTCCATGTTTTCCTATACCATTACAGCTAGTGAATTTAACTCTGACTCTAATCTCCAACTAGATTTAAGAAGCGTAAAGCAGTATAAAACTTTTCACTTGCACCCAAAAATTTACCGACTTGTGTTAGTGTTGAGATTGTAAATATTTTATGCAAAGTAGTACAAAGTTGTGCAAAGTAGTACACTTTATGGCAAACTTGTTACCAAAAAAACTCGGAGAAAAATGTAACATACACTCCTCAGAAATCTCACGACAAAATTAATAAAAAATTATAACTCGAAAACTACCAAAAATGACTGAGAATACATGGGATATTTTCTGTTAGGTCTAGGTACGAGGAATCAATTCTTTTTCTATATATGTATACTAGTTCATAGCATTCACTGTTCTAGTTCTAAAACCTAATGCAATTGTTTGTAATCCCATTGCCCGGGTTACGACTTACGAGTGCTGCTACAAAGAATCTACAAGTAGCTATAGTTAATGCGGATTTCCTTTGCTGGTACGTAGCGCTTGTTTACGGGAAAATACCTACCTTCTTGTAATAGCTTGGTTATATTAATGGAACCTCTGTTTTGTAGTCGCAGTCAAGAGCTAACTTGTAATAAAAATCCGGTTAAGTGTGAGTCAGAATCGCGCAAAGGGTTCCGTACCGCCACACAATATAAATTATTTTATTAAATAACAAGAAAGATGTGATAACAACACGTAATCAGCTGTGAAATAACTGGCTTACATATGGCGTTAACTTTAACGCCATATATGTATGTATCAGTTGAGCACCTGACAAAAAATCCGACAACCTATGAGTAGGGAACATTTGACAAATAGTCAAATCAGCATTTGGGTATTTGACAAATAGTCAAATCAGCATTTGGGTATTTGACAAATAGTCAAATCAGCAACTTTTTTCAAAAGTCAAAATGCGTCTTATATATTGATAAATGAAATTCTAAAATGTAACGTCATTAAAGTTCGACGCACTATTTCACTTTAATCGATTGTTTAAAATAGTTATTCAACATTAAACTGTCAGGGGACGTGGATATTAAGATTTTTGGGAGATCCTCTATTTAATAATCATTAAAAAAAAATTATTTGAATAGTAGTCAAATACACAATTATCGATTTTCGGATTTTTTCCTATACTTGTGCTGTGAGACCTTGCTTCTTGGCAAATTTCATGATTGTAGGTCAACGGGACGTACTTTATAAGTTTAGATTTATTGGCGAGTGTCAAAATATTCGGCAGATATGTCGGCTATATCTTTTTATTGCGTTGACTTAGAAGTTTGATTTTAGTACAGCTCCAAGGGACCGTACATCTTTGTAAGTATTTGATATTAATTTCAACTTGATATCTCCTCCACGCGTTTCCAAGATAAAGGTGGTTGACAGACAGATAGACAGACGGACAACGTAGTGATCCCATAAGACTTTTTTACTCTTGAGGTACGGAACACTAAAAATATGTGAGTATGCAAGAACACTTCTATAGAAAAAAAATCGATAAGTATTGTAAGTAGGTACTTGACCTGTGCTGTACCTGATAGTGGTCAGCCTACGTGAGATAAAACTAGACTGACAGCTCTGTATTACATAATCCAAACAAAAATAAAGCTATCGATGATTGCTTAACTCACGGTGAGAATAGAATGGAACACTAGAATGTTCAAAGTTTGTTTTATTTTATGTATTTGCGGTCGTCGCGCAAAAAAATTATTTGTGAAGCGACTCAATGCGATACAAGTGGGGATATACGTTGTAGAGAAACCCAAATCCTAAATGCCAAGACCTAAGAATTCCCGAATTGACCAAACCAGACAATTCCCATATTGACCCCCCGGGGATTAAATCCGGGACCTCCTACTTGTAAGACCACAGCGCTTACCACTGTACCAGGGATGTTGCCATAATAATGTCTTCACGCTTTTACAATGAAGCTGAAAGTACTAAATTGCAGCCCGCGACTTCGTCCGCGTGGATAGAGGCTTTTTATTATCGCGGGAACTTTTTAATTTCCAGGATTAAATGTAGTAAGCTGTCTATATTCTAAAGGACATTGACCAAATTAGCCTAAGAATCAACACACGTTTGAAATATACAGTAATTCTTAGCTTAATTTATAGTCTTTATTCCAAATATCAGAATTTAACGGACACTTCAAATTAATTAAAAAATAAGTAAATGGGTATTAAATTGATTACTATACGTTTCCGTCTCTGGATTATTAACCATAGATCAATAACTTAGGTTTTAAATAATATACAACACCACCGCTTGAGCGCTAGATCTGTATCGTAAGAAACAAGATAAAAGCTGCTTAAAGTGCTAAGTGCGCTAGTATTCTGAATCTCGCAACGCCATCTATTGAAAGTACAATAATTTAATATTTTTAACGCCATCTGTGAAGTTCTCGATGAACTATGACGATACCTGTGTGTTTATTTGTTCAAGTAGATTGATCGTGAATGCTGAAATAAACCCCAAATTGAAAATATTTTTGGTAATAAGTAATTTTCTTGCAAGTGTCCGTAGTTTTTATCTGCTCTCAAGTATAAAAAGGTATTAATTTGAACCCAGTAATCAATGTTTTATGACGGTTGGTTCTTAGGCGAACTTTGTATGGGGACGGAACAATGTCCTTTCAGCCAAATTGGTGCAGTCAATGTGAAGGAGTGACAAACATCCAAAGATTCACATTTATAATATAAGTAAGTTAACTGTTTAGTTAGGGAGACGAGAGAAACCTCTGCTCAAAGTATTTGCGTAGTCGCAAAGTCGTCCACGGAACAAAACAGGTTGGACGCGAGCTTTAACCAGTACAGTGAGTTCAAGTTTGAGGCTAACCACACAATTACCTTATCTACGACGTACCCATTCTATATACAATTTTTTTTTTAATTAATTATTACTGTTATTAATTGTGAATTGTGCTGTGTAATTTTCAATTAATTAGTGTAATTGGCCTGGCCGTACTAATTAAATTAAATAAATAAATAAATCTACATGTATATATGTTGCATATCATTCCATTATATTGGAATGCTGAGGTAACGCATTAAAGAAGTGTAGAGGTTCCAAGTATTTTTTCCTCTTTGTTCGGAATACATACGACTTATAATTATTTACACCACAATTCATTTTAATAGTCACTGGTGTGAGACATTATTTTTATTTATTGATAGGGCATATCTAGGTATTTTTTATTTCTTTTTACTTTTGGAACATAAAATTAAATAAAGAACTGATAAATTAGGTAAAAATTATTACTAATTATATAATAGGACATACCCGATAAGACCTTAGAGTTTCCCAATTCGTCTTATCAGGCTAGAATATTAAATATAAATTACAAAAATTAAACATGCATAAAAAAGAAAAAGACTAAAAATTAAAAATAAACACGCTATTTATTAAAATAAATAAAAAGGAAGGCGGAGGAAAAGGCCTATGCCAAGGGGATGCATAGATGGATGGATGGAATATAAAAAGTATAATATAATTTTATATAATATTAAAACTGATAAGATTGTATTTTACCACCATAATGGCAATCGTGATCACACGCGACCAGAAGTACGACGATAGCCTCAAATTTACACCTCTCATAACGTATTCCTAACCGCAAATACTTCAATAATTAAATTTAGCTAATACATAATGCAATATAAAAAGAATGGCTACGTTTAAAAGACACACACTACAGTTAGATCAGGGACAGCGCCTTTACACTTCAACACTAAATAGATGTTCAAACATTCGGTAAATTGTTAAATTTTTTATATATTTGCCAAGGTATAAATACACTAAATGATACTTGACTTTGTTCTAAGATATCTGTGAGTTCTTACCCAATTACGAGAAGACATTGTGTTAAGCTCATGAAAAAGTATACTCAATATTACGCAATCGAAGATTTGTAAGTGATAATTAGTAATTGATAAAGAGCTTATTTGACTTGCTTCAGCGTTATTATGTAGTTTGAAGTGTTGATGTATTGGTAATTGCCACCGCCTCATTGCCAGTTCCTCGTTATACCTCTTACCCATAGATTTAGGACAATCCTAAATCTATGGGTAAAAGGTAAATCTATGCTTTTAACTAACTCTATATTTTTATAAGGGTCTTTCGAACCAGTGGTAAACTCATTTAACGTTACGAAAACAAGTCTTGTAAAAGATTGAAAAAAATTTCCATAATCTATTCACTATTCCCTATTCTGTGATCGATGACATCTTAATAAATCTACGTGTTTAGGTATGGGTGGGTAATTACTTATTTAATTTTGACAAATGAGGTGGCGCAGTTTTAACAAAGATACCTATATCTACTAAGTCTAAGAAAACGTAGAGTTATAGTAGGGGAGCCCAAGAGGGGATTTTTGGATTTACTCCAGATCTCCAGCGCGGCAGATTAAATTCGTATTTAATCTGCCGCTCTTTAATTTATTTAATTTTAATATTTTGATCTGTTGTCCTAAACAGACCCACCAATACACAGGGCTCATATTATGGTAGGCAGACCCACAAATATACTGCAGGGCTCATATTACTCAATACTCAATATCATTTATTCAATATAGGTACACTGTAGGTACACTCATTGACGTTATAAATTACTTACTTAGAAAACATGATGGTGATAATTGGTTACGGTATCTTAAAACTAAAGCTACGAGGGTTCCGAACGCGCCCTGGTCTGAGAAGAGCCCACAACAAACTCAGCCGGGTTTTTTTCTCTTTATTATCACCATCCCACAAATCATATTATGCTGAAGGTACTCTTCAGGGTCCAAAGAATCCCACTTTATATTAATCTGCCGCGCTGGAATAAATCCAAAAATCCCTCCTGGGCTCCCCCTATTACAAATTATCTAAAAGAAATAAGTATATGGATTAATTTAGGCAAAGAAACATTGCACAATAGCGAGATCAATGCCACCGAAAAGGTGCTAAAAATACTAACAACTTGATGTTGAATCTTCTCACGGAAGACGGACGCATCCAATATGCCTATATGTCACCGTAAGATTGTAAACACCGTTAGATTATAATCTAACTCGCGAAATTGTAAACTGTCGAAAGATTGTGAACCGTTCAATGTTCTGAGTGTCAATTTTTGAAATATACATTGTATTTACGTTTTTTGTCTGTTTCTTTGTAGGTTAGGTTAGGGTTCGACATAAATAATCAGCCTGCGGCCGGGCACTTAGGTTCTATCGGGTTAATAAACTTAACAGATTACAATCTACCGAAAAATAATGCGTTAAATCTTTCGACAGTTTGCGAGTTAGATTATAATCTAACGGTTTTTACAATTTTACGGTGACACATACAAACAATATTATTAATGATGTTTATGCATTCTATTTATGCTGAGTAGCCTACCGAATAAAGCTGTTTTATATAACTGCTCTAATACCCCGAACAGTTTAGCCCTCTACCACTTTTGAGTTTTGACTGCATCTTCACATACCACAAGGTGAATTCGTAGTTATGGGCTAACTTGTTGTAAAATATAAAAAAGAAGGGCTGGCTCATTTTTTGCGCAAAGGATCAGCCTGGCTGTCCAGCGCGGAAATGCAGCCAACATTCTTGCCACCATTCCACGTGGGCATGATTTATATAGTAATTAGGTTAGGCTAGCTAGCATTAAGTTCTATTGTAATATATTCAATAAAAAAAAAAAAAACAATTATTTAAAAATGTAAATAGGCTTACCAACATAACCTACCCTAACTTCGGATGCGATTCCTGAAAATCTGAATTTTACAGTGGGGTCAGTGGTTGCATACCGATTTATTGAATTATATTTAAATAAAAATAACAAATAAAAAATTTAAATAATTTTTGTATAAAATGGCTGAAAAAATTTATTGCTACATTTTTTCCAGAAAAATAAGAGTAAGTGCGGGAATCAAAATGTTTAAAATCCATGCGGACGAAGTCGCGGGCATCATGTACTATTGCATAGGTGCAGTCCTTATCTCCTAACATATATGTTTTTTTACATGAAAAAAGATACCCACTACTCCTTGAATACTTGATAATTAATTAATCTTGATATACATGTCACCGTAAGATTGTAAAAACCATTAGATTATAATCTAAATCGCGAAATTGTAAACCTGACTTATATTAAAATGGCTGACAAAAATTTGTCTCGAATTGAAAATGGAGATTTTATCCCGGAACTATTGATTAACGCATATGCTACATTTTTCCGGAAAAATAAAGAGTTAGTGCGGGAATCAAAATGTTTAAAATCCACGCGGACGAAGTCGCGGGCATCATGTACTATTACATAGGCCTTAAAATATCGCACTACGTAGTTGTAGATACGAACAGCCTTTTCCCGTCGTCAATGAGTTTTTGTCAACAGCTGATTCATATCAATTAATCAGTGTAAATTAATTCATTACTACGATACTTACGTAAATTTTTTTGGCCTCTGTCATTTGTCTCCTTATCTCCTAACATATATATTATGTTTTTTTACATGAAAAAAGATACCCACTACTCCTTGAATACTTGATAATTAATTAATCTTGATATACATGTCACCGTAAGATTGTAAAAACCGTTAGATTATAATCTAAATCGCGAAATTGTAAACCTGACTTATATTATAATGGCTGACAAAAATTTGTCTCAAATTGAAAATGGAGATTTTATCCCGGAACTATTGATTAACGCTTGCTACACCTTTCCCGAAAAATAAAGAGTTAGTGCTGGAATCAAAATGTTTAAAATCCACGCGGACGAAGTCGCGGGCATCATGTACATAGGCCTTAAAATATCGCACTACGTAGTGGTAGATACGAACAGCCTTTTCCCGTCAATGAGTTTTTGTCAACAGCTGATTCATATCAATTAATCAGTGTAAATTAATTCATTACCACGATACTTACGTCAATTTTTTTGGCCTCATTCATTTGTCTCCTTATCTCTACCATGTGTTTTTTTTACATGAAAAAAGATACCCATTACCCCTTGACTACTTAATTATTAATTAATCTAGATATACACAATGAATTATTGACAAAGTGGCCTAGTTTAATAATCCTTGTTTCTGTAACGACTCTTCGGCAAACTAATAAATTACTCTACAAAAAACACCTGAGATGAGGTCAGATGAGGTGAGAATAATTGTAATATTGGAGTGCAATATAACTTCCTCTTCAGTTATATTAAGTGCGTTTTTACGTATGCGATAAAAGCAGAATTGTCCTGTGTCCTGCCCTTCCCCGGGATACAAACTATCTCTATACCAAATCAAAATCGGTTGAACAGATGGGCCGTGAAAACGTAACAGACAGACAGAGAGATAGACGGATAGACAGACGCTTTCGTACTTATAATATTAGTATGGATGGTTATAAATTATAAGAAATTAAATTTCACAAAGAAAACCTTCGTGAACTTGAACGCTTGAGAGTTCTCCATAATGTTCGCAAAGTTTTGTGATGCTTGCAAATCCGAGCTTGGTCAGCGTGGTGAATCATAGACCTGCGCTCAGTGCCGGTGACGGGTGATGTTGATGATCTTTACTTGAGGAAAATCTTCCTAATTCAACTCCATCACGTGCCAAGCTAAGCGTTTTCCTTAATTAAAGTAACGCACGTGTATATTATGTAAAGATTAAGTAAGCCTAAGTATTGCTTGGGTATAGTTTTAACCGCCTGCTCGTTGGTCTAGTGGTTAGCATGTTTGACTGCGGCCGACGAGGTCCCGGGTTCGAGTCCCGGGTCGGGCCATAATTAAGTATTAGGTTTTTCTGATTAGAAATTCCCAGTACTAGCCCGGAGTTAGGAAGTTGGCGGTGTTTCACCCCCGTGCCTCGGAGAGCACGTTAAGCCGTCGGCCCCGGTTATTATCACTAACATGATAATAGTCGTTAAAGCCCTCCAACCCGCATTGGAGCAGCGTGGTGGGTCTAAGCTCTAATTCCCTCTCTCCTATGAGAGTGGAGGCCTGTGCCCAGCAGTGGGACGTTAATGGGCTGTAGTGATGATGATGATGATGATAGTTTTAACCGTTGGTTTCCTCAACGTTCCATCGTCCAATTATCCCAAACGCGCTCAGACTGAAGCTTCGCAATCTAAGAGCTCGACTTAAATGTTAAAGCAGGTTTTTTATAATGACCCGTCCTTAGAGAATAAAAAACCGGTCAAGTACGAGTTGACTCGCGCACTAGGGCTCCAAACCGCCACAAAATATAAATAATTTTAGTAAATAACAAGAAAAATGTCATGACAACACGTAATTGGCTGTGAAATGGCGGCTTCGTGGGGTCGAGTATACGCTTTTATAATATACTTCCCAAAGAGTTTCTGGATTTGCCATTACATAGATTTAAAGACTGTGTTAAACAGCATTTGTTAAGTCGAGGTTATTACACTATCGATGATTTTATTACCGACAAAGTTGCATGGAAGCCGGCGGTAGAGTCTTAACGTTTCATAAGTGACACAAGTTGTCCTACATGAAAAATAAATAAATCATTTCATTTCAAATAACTGGCTGACTTAAGGCGCTAAAAACGATTTTCGGATTTTTCCCTATACCTTTTACCTATAGGGAACACAACACATTTTTACCTACTTGTGTTGTGACGTCAACGGGAAGAACCCTAGGTTTAGAATAGGTTTTGATTTATTGGCGAGCAATGACGAGAAAAAAGTTGGTTGACAGACAGACAGACAGACAACCGGGCAACGAACTGATCCTATAAGGCTTCCTTTTTTCGTCTTGAGGTACGGAACCCTAAAAACCAGCAGTCTAAGACCACATGACTGTGATACTGAGTGTTTTATTTAAATAACCAAGTGTGTACCTACTGTATAAATGATGCCCGCTACTCCATCTTAGGCTTTTTAAAACCTTTTTATTCCGGAAAATTAAAATATAAATGCGAAAGTGTGTTTGTTAGTTTGTCCTTAAATCATGCCGCAACAGAGCAATGGGTCGACGTGATTTTTTGCATGGAGATAGTTGAGGACCTGGACAGTGACAGCCATTGTATCCCGGAAAATTAAGGAGTTCTCGTGTGACTAAAAAAGCTTCTTCCACGTCGTCGAAGCATTCGATATTCAGTAACATAATAATGTCCGGGGTATACAAAATGTACCTATGAAATTTCGTCCAAATCGGTTAAATGTGAAGACAGATCAATAAGTGTTGTCAAGTAAACACATTAAGTATCGTATTTATAATAGTCGTATGAAAGTTGAAATTTATTATTAAGTACTATATACCTAGTTCACTTTTGCAAAACGTTGGTCTCGGTTATATTTCTCAGAATCTCTCATATTATTATTTTGACAAATATTGAAATTATAAATTACTCATCGTAAATATTTTAAAGACAGATCTATTAGCTCACACAGGTTCAATGGCATAATTAAATTCACTTACACGAATCCCATCTAGTACTTCTAGGTACCTACATTCATAGGTGTGTCTTTATTTGCATATAGCCTGGGCAATAAAGCTAGTGGACCCCAGCAATAATTTCTCAGGCGACGAAACTTTACTGTATGATAAAGTATCTAAGTAACTTTTTGATTAAGTTTTGGATCATATCATTCTACAACCCTGCCAAGTTTCAACAGTTAGGATTTAATGCATCTCGGATCTGGCGGATTCCCGTCAATACCAATACCAAGAAATCCTACCATCATCTTACTAATATTATAAATGCGAAAGTTTGGATGGATGTATGGATATATGGATGTTTGTTACTCAATCACGCCCCAACGGTTGAACGGATCTGGCTGAAATTTGGCACATAGATAGATTATAGTCTGGAATAGCACATAGGCTTTTTATCACGGAAAATTAAGAAGTTCCCGCGGGAACCAAAATACCTCCATCCACGCGGACGAAGTCGCGGTCATTAGCTAGTCATACCATAAATCCAAAGGGTTCACGACTCTCAGCAATAAGGAATACCACGAAGTAAGAAAAGAAACAGAAAACGTTCTCATAATATCCTACTAGATATAAAAAATCATCTTTAAACTTCTTCGGTGAACACCTTTGTTCTTTGATCGTTATTTTATCCAAAAGTTTGAATATACAATTATGATGTCCCAACCGATAAGAATACAATTTTAATTTGGTATGTTTATATGAGCTTTTCGGAGTTGTTATTAGCGAAATATTTACCGTAAAATAACATTTAATTAACACACAATATGACGCGGATTGACTCACCCGCACTTTATGGAAAGTATCGGGATTCCCGGGATATGCTATACAAAAAATCACAAATAACGTCAATACAGTGTAAGTAACTGTCGTGTAATTCGTGGAATCAGTATTTCCTGCTTAGTAATACAGTTTTTTGTTTGCCAAGTAATATACGATTGCGGTATAAATAATCAAAACTATCGAAAATTCAATCAAATTACTTATAAATAAGTACTTTATTTTACAAAAGGTTAGCAAAAAAGTACCTACCTAGGTATACGTGGAATAGATCACTATCAGTTATTTTTCTAAACATTACACTTAATTTAAAATGGTTGTAAATATGTTATACTTATTTAAAATAATGTTACTTTAATGTTCTTACTGTTTAGGGTTCTTTTTATTCCACTACAAATTAGCCCTTGACTGCGATCTCACCTGATAGCAAGTGATGATGCAGTCTAAGAGGGCTAACCTGTTAGGTTAGGGGTATGGCAGTTATATTAAACCCATACCCCTATTCTACGAAGACTACCCCAAGTGGTCTACAAGGCATCGTACCGGAACGCTAAATCGTTTGGCGGTACGTCGGTAGGTTATGAAAATAAAACTAAGATGCAGCTTATAACTAAAGTTGTGGAGGCGTAGTTTACGTTGAATACATATATGTATATACAATTTTATTCTGGCAAAATGCCCCACTCTGCCTTCAAATAAATTAGCATCTTTCATAATTACAAAATCAAATAAATACATACGTCAATAATGTTGCGTAAATATATTATGATTATGTATGCATAAAACTTTAATAACCGTACTTCTGACGTCGAATCGATGTCATCAATGGAATCTATTTAAAACAAAAACCGGCCAAGTGCGGGACATTTTCTAAGTTGGTCGACTGTTACTCGAAAACTTGTTCAGACTACTTAGCTGTGATAGTTTTCCTTGCAACTTCGTCATATACTACTACCAGGAGGTTTTTCACATATCCTAAATCAACCGTTTAGCTGGCAAGAACACTTGATTCTACCAAAAAATAGCACTTCAAAGCTCAATATTTAGCAAACGGATACCTGGATCGAAAAATGGTTTTCCCACTCATACTATTTTTGAACAACCTATCCAATGACACCCCACACCATGGAATAGACGAGAATAAAAAGACCATCTCAACTCTGAGTGATCTGAGAGTAACACACTAAAATTTTTTTTTTTTTTCAAAATTGTATTTTCCAATATTATGTAAACCTATGCCAACTTAAATATTTCTGGTAGTAAGCCGCGGGCAGGGAGGACGGACATGGCGAAACTACAAATGTTCCTTGTTGGCTACGGAATCCTAAAAACACGTCTAGTTAAGCTCTTCTTTAGTTATTTTGAATACATTATTTAGAAAAATTATCATTTTACACAAAGCAAAGTGTTGTCATTTTACACAAATTCAAGTGTTTTCCAAATGTAAAACGTGCAAAATTCAATTCTGGCAAGTCACTTACTCAAATTGTAAACAATCGCAGTAAGAAATTGTCATTATGACAATCACAATTGCAAGTTTTATTCCTAAGAATCGCATCTAAGAGTTGCGAGGAAAATTTAGGAATTGTCAAGGTTGAAAGTTTCAGTCCCTCGCCGGAATATTTTTATTGTTGACTTGTATTTGACCTGGTTTTACCATTGAAAATGGTTATCAGATGCAAATCTCTTGATTGAGACGTATTTTTGACCATAGCTCGAAAGATTTTGGGAGGATCGAGATGGAAATAGTACCAAAAGTTGAGGGATTTATCGAGACACGTGTGAGCGTAAATTTTGAAAATCGGCTTGTAACTTTTTTAGGAATTTTGAAAAGTTTAAAAACGTCAGATTTTTGGGGGGTGTTTGTTTACTAAATTATAATTATTTCGGAAAAAAACCGTCTCAAGAAAAAAAATAAAGAAATGGTTCCAGGATATTAGTTTAGCAACAAAATGGCGGAAAAAAATTGAAAATCGGTAAATAATTGTGACCCGTAGGTGGTCCCTTTAGATTTGGAATTTTAGAAAAACGGCTATTTCCGTTTATAATAATTAAACGAATTAAAAAATACGACTGCCCTGCCATGTTATTTTTGGAGTTTATCTCCATAAGAAGCGATTTGCATATATAGCCTTTGGAATCTTATTAACATTTTTTATTAAATGATATTTTTTTGTGAATCACTAAATATTGAACTATAGTGTTATATATTTTTGGAATCTACTCATCATTTTCTAGATGATGATTATATAGTTAATCTTATTTTAGTTTTTTTTTTTCTATTTTGGTCTTTAATGCGGGACCATGGTCACCTCACCAATTTTTTTAAAAAAATTACTAGCCTATGTCACCCGGAATAAGCTAGGGATTCAAACGATACCTCATTTATCAAAATCGGTTCAGTCGTATAGAAGTTATGGTGGAATATACAAACTCACATACATACATACATACATGCATGAACCCTGAAAACAATATACCTACTCCTTTTTTCAGGCAGTCGTATAAAAAGTCATGTAGCTTCTATGATTATTGCAGGCGGGAAGTGTTTTTTCGTAAATTTTTGTATTCATTGCGATTCTTGCGGGGACTGCGAAATCTGTTTTTTTTAAATATGTACATTTCTCGTATTATGAGCCTATGTCACTATAGCTATAAATACGGTATAAAAATAGCTACGGCGCAGAAATCAATACGACCACTTCGCGTCGTGTCATGCGAAACGGAAACTTCCGTTGTTGGTTCCATATTAACTATTGGTTGCTCAGAGCCTAATTATATTATACTAGCGGTTCACTCCGACTTCGCACGGGTAGCACTAATCATCATAATAGTCCAAACCTAATAATAGTTGGCACTGGGAATCACAACAACAATAGATTAGAATAGAATAGAATAGAATATGTTTTATTTGCTGATACAACACATAGTAAACATAAAATACAAAAAGTACTTAAAATCTAACTTAACTTAATCACTCAACGTCTAGAATGTGTCGTGCCAACAAAAGGGTCCTAACTCAGCTTGATGTTGTGGGTACAAAATGTAACCACAACGCTGTTATTCTGTTAGTGCCAACAAGTGAAATTAATTTAACGAATTAAAAAATACGACTGCCCTGCCATATTATTTTCGGAGTTTACCTCCTTAAGAAGCGATTTGCATATATAGCCTTTGGAATCTTATTCACATTTTTATTAAATGATATTTGTTTGTGAATCACTGGATATTGAACTGTAATGTTATATATTTTTGGAATCTACTCATCATTTACTAGATGATGATTATATAGTTAATCTTATTTTCGAATTTTTTTTTCAACTTTAGTGTTTAATGCGGTACCATGGTCACCCCATATTTTTTTTTTTTAATTTTACTAGCCTATGTCACCCGGAATAAGCTAAGGGATACTAACGATACCTCATTTATCAAAATCGGTTCAGGCGTATAGAAGTTATGGTGGAATATACAAACTCACATACATACATACATACATACATACATACTTACATACATACATACATACATACATGAACCCTGAAAACAATATACTCCTTTTTTCAGGCAGTCGTATAAAAACGAGTTCTTTTGCGCATAACTTTATTTCCATGATATAGCCTAAGATATTCATCTAAATTAAACGGTGTAAAGGGCGAATTAAAATTAAAATGTAGCCTATATTAATCGCTGATAATGTAGCTTTCTAATATAAATATTTACTCCAAAATAAAATATAAGTAATAATGGTTAGAGACGTCGCGCGCGTTGAAGTCTTTTATATTCAAATTTCGAAAGTACAAGATTTCCAAATTTTTGGTGTAAGTTTAAAAGCACGAGAGGGTAAATTAGGTTTTTGCTAAAATACAATACTTTTTACTTTTAGAAAAAAATCTAAAAAAAGTAAAAACTGAAGTCCAATAGGGTTGGGAGAACATTGTTCTGTAGTACAAGCACAGAATATTTAATAGCACCTTTCAGGTAGTTCAAGTAAGAGAGTTGCGGTCAATCAAACTATGTAGCTAACACGGCAGGCTTTCAAACGTAGGTTTTAATAACTCTATATTATGACTAAGCTGTGCTAATGCATTACTATTTAGCACCACATAGAAAAACACATTTGTTTAACCAACACTGCCTATGTAAACAAATAATAAGTTCTCCCTGTTTACACCATATTATTTTATTATAATGTATGTAGTTTATCTTGTCATGATTTTTCTAGTTTTATATTCTGTAAAACGACATTTGCAATAAATATAAGGCCATAATAATAGTTTGTGATATAAGAGCGGTAAATAGGTTTTTACATACGAGTTGACTCATGTCAGCCCAATGACCATCGTCACGAGTATGTAGAAAACTTAACGCCCGTGTGTCATACATTTGTGAGAAAACTTGAAAATAAAAGTCGAGTAGATAATCACTAGGTAGGTACTCACTAGAAAATGTTTTTTCACGCCCATACTTATTTCGATATTTTTGGCGGCTAATTGTACCTAATTGTTGATTTAATTTTATGATTCCACATCACATCTATCACTCATATATATTGATAATTTATAAGAAAAATTCAATGACTATTTTAAAAATAGCGCGCACAGATTAAAGATTTAGTTTAGACTACGGCGCGTTGTTGTAATTGCGTTTTTTTTATTAGATTCATAGCTCTAGGTTCTGGTTCTTAGCTCCCAACCTGGACTATTCAGCCTTTACTTTTTTGATTTATAAAACTTAAAACAATTTTTATTAATTATATTAAATACAATTTTTTATTTTATGAATTAATTTCATCAATTCACATCTAAATGTCATTATTTTTTAGGTTTTCTGCATACAAAGTCAATATCATGATGAACCTTCTTGCACTTGAACTTTTTATTTAGAAGTAACGTGGACTTACAAACATTAAAAAAAACTGCAAATTTACTACACGAGGGCAGTAAATATTTACTGCACGCGGGCAGTAAATTTAATTTACAAGCCCTGTTTACTGCCTCTGTAAGTGCATTTTTCGAGCAAGTGTATTGAAAAAGATTTGAATCCAGGGCCGTAAAATAAAATAATTAAAAAAGAGGGAATTCTGAGGGCCAATTGGGACGCTTCCCGCCAATTGAGCGCGAAGGACGAAAAGAAAATCGGAGGGAAAAAGCATTGTACAAAATAATTAAATATGGTACTCTGGAATATGATATTATCGGAAGGAATAAAGTATATTAATGAACATTGGGTTTTGATTCACTAAATACCTATTACAGAATTGTTTGCGCTATTATTTAGTTTGCGTTCCTCCTCCATGCTGGTGAATAATCTGTAAATAATTGCATATATAAAAAAACAACCAAGACAAGTGTGCAACTACTAAGTAATAATTACATGACTCATAATATTACATGATATCAATTACCTTGTTCATATTACCTTGTTCATATCAGCTGTGACCGGAAATCGAACCCAGGACGTGAGCCGCAGTCAACCATGCTGACCGCTAAACCAACGAGGCAGTTATGAATAGATAGGTACTGCCGATACATTAATATTATGCGAAAGTCTGTCTGTTACTTTCTCTCGGTCCATTGTCAACAATACTGGAAATGGCATTCTTTTTAGCCGGAAAAGGAAATAGATTTTTACAGAATCATTATTTCAAAATCTAGTTACAAATTACTGAATAAATGGAATCACTAAAGATTAGATACTGTAGTTATTAGTTAGATTGCACTTGGAGCACTTTGATGAGCTTAAGTTAATTTTTCTATAGGTACGTAAAATTATGAATAAGTAATAAAAATTGATAGAACAGTATTAATATGATGATAATCTTCTCGTGCATTTATTCTCACACGTGTAAGACTATATTACATGTTTCCTTATATGGATACAACAATTCAATCAATTATTAAACATAAATTATAATAATATACAGGTTTACCGCTGGTAATGTGTTTACCGATAGAAACAATATAAAATTGTAATAGAGTAGAATATTGATTACTGAAATGCATTGTCCGTTCATCTAGACCGTGAATTGCTACTTCGGCCGAGACTTTTATAGTAGTTTTTTCTAATTTGCGAGGAAACAATAAACACAATTTGTAAAGAAAGCTTTTCTACATTGCCGATAGTACAGTAACCGTGTTGTAAGGGTTTGAACTGATTTCCTTTGTGAGTAAATGCGGCCAGAAACCAGCCAATTGACGTATTGTTATCTAATAATGAAGCAAATTTTGAGCAACTTGGAGAAAAGATAGTTTTCGTTGTGACTTCGGCCACAGAATAATATATATAATTTCGGCCTTCGATTCTGAGGAGTCACCTCTAACATGTCAGAGCTATGATTTGCGTTTGCGTTGCATTGATGCATTAATATTTAATATTGAAAGAAAACATTACAAAACCTGTATTATTGAGTGTTCTCAATAATGTTTTCAAAGCGTCATAGTACACCTGAGCAGTGTAGTGGACTATGGCCTAAGCCCTTCTCATTCTATGGACAGTAAGCCTAGGTTTAGATGACGATGTTAATGATTCACAATTTCAGAGTAGGTACTTAGATAAACGAATTCAAGGTAAAAAGTAAATACCTAGATACGAAAATTTTATAGAAAAAAAAACGTTTTTTTAACCCACAGCTGATCATTCTCTGTTGATCAAGCGTGTACCCCTATGGTGCAATCACAAACGATTGTGATGGCAGCAAATGACGAATACTAGTATTTCCTTGTTATTGGTTGAGGAAATACAAGTTTCCTAGTATATTTTTTAAATACCTACTTATATCCAGACAGTTACACGATTCTTTTTTGCGAACAAACTACCTACTTTATCATTTAAACTTATATAGATAGACAGCCGGCTAATTATGTTATTAGTATAGTCCCAACAAAAAACAAACAAACACAGGTAGACAAACTTATCTGTGTATTAAAATAAAATATTAAACAGGCATTAAAATTAGTTCCAATTTTGGCCACCGGGCTACACAAGAAGAATAAGAAAATACTTCAGCCAAGAAGTTCTTGGTTATCGGAATTTTGTTAGGAAGTCTAGTCTGCAACTTAAATAAATAGGATTTCTGAAATAGAAATAGACTTGTAACAACTTTACTTACGTGATTCTCCTACACTAGATACTGAATTCGTTTTAGTTTATGGTCATTAAATTTAAATTAAAGATTTTTAACATTAATCCATTTCAAAAGCATTATATTTATTATTTTAATTTAGCGTTTGGAGTGCTCTACAATCGTTTAATTATTCACGCGTCTACGTTAGCCTTAAAATATAAAAGTAAAGACGTTTGTAGAGACCAGAGCCTCACGACCAGTTATTATCGGCAGCCGCATTGGGTTAGTCATTACGCCGCATACAAGTTGGTTGCATGCGGGCAACGCCCCAGGGATTTACCCCGGACCACTTATCTATATGCACCTACTACCTACATACCTGTCCGTAAGTGCAGGATAACTGGAAAACTCCCCGCCACATTCCGTTCCCGATTAGAACTTGTATAGAGTACATATGCTCCGAGTAGGTAGATATTTCTACATAATATTATTTAGTATATATATATTATATTTCCCCCTTTGAATAGCCTAGCTATTCAAAGAGGGAACGCTGCCAGTATCTTCGGAACCTTGCCTAAAGGGACTCCTTTTAATAATATTTTTTAGTTATTATATTATATTTTTATTTTTAAGACTTTAAATATTATTAAGTTTCCTTTGACTTTACACGTTCTCATATTATTTTTGCGTGAACGCTTAGCTTGCTTGCAATATTATGTAAGGGAAATCACAATATACGGTCATCATTAATTTTTGTATTGATTTTCAGTTGCATTTACGAGTATGTACGATTTTTTTGGTTATTTATTGTAAGATCAAGTTTGAAAACAGGAAAGTAAGTTTTCATTTTAGATCCATTTCAAAGTAATTTACTTTTACTACTACAGTAAGCAGTTTTGTACAGTATTTATACATAAATCTTTCATAATGAAGCGTTTGAAAATATAAAGCTGACAATAGTAATTTATTATATTATGTATATCCTTTTCCACTCCGTCTTCTAGGTCTTCCTCGGCCCTCGATTTGCTATGCAATAACTTTTCAATGCTCTTATATCGCCATTTCATCGTCTACCCATCCCATTTTTGACACGGTATTAGTTTTGACTTAATTCGGTTCGTTACAAAGCTTGAACAAAAACTTGAAGTAGATTTTAAAGCTAAATTAAGTACCGTTTCAATTACTTACATGGTATCCTAATAGAGACCATGACCCAAACAAAGCTTATCAAAAAAAATCATAAGTTTAGTTCATCATAAAATTACCTTTATAGTTTGGATTTACATACGTACGAACAATTCGTTATCAGTTATGAATTATGAAATAGTGTACAGTAGATCCCTATTAAGTTTTTTTCTATTAATTTATTAGCGTTTAATTTAATCAATTAGTAACACCTAATTAGCTTTGGCTTGTTAGTTGTTAATAATTAGGCTGAAAAACTATAATTTATTTAATAATGGACGAGCAGACTGCAGTACGTACCTATATATTATCGTTATTAATTCGAAGGTTTTACGAAGAACAATACGTTATCAGTCATATCAGTCATTAAAATATATAAGGTTTCATTAAAATCGTTGCAATTTTTCAGATTTAATCAATAAAAACAGTTGTTGCAGACTTTGTTGTAAGGTTTCAAGGCTTCTCACAAAACACTTTAGTAGGCACATTTGGCTAGCTATTTTAACTACATCCTGTTGCCCTTTTTTGTGTGACTTAGAATTTCCTTTAATATAACTTCTATTAAAGGAAATTCCTATCTTAAGACGGGAGTCGGGACAAGTCCACTATAGTTTTTAATATATATACTATATATATACACTATAGTACTTAATATATCTATCACGAAATGTGAAGAGTATCACAAAAATTATAACTTAAGTACTCTCAACTTGACTCAGTATTGACTAGGCTCAGAGTGGCCACTATCTGATCTATCTTAGATAATAAATCTTCAATCTGTGGCCTGAGCGTCTAGCCACTCTGCGAGCTTATATCTATTATCTGAAAGGAAGTAAGGTCAAGTTTCTGAACGGCAGCTATATGTACAATGTAAAATGTAAAATGGTCAATGCTCATATATTATATGAAGTATTTCGGACACGCTAATTTCACCCGAGTGTCTCGCTGGAAGCCATTGCTACTACAAATAAACCGCTACAGACCAAAAAGAACCAAAAACTAATTGCATAATATCAAATGGGCGTTTATTCTTACTTGCTTCTCAATCCATATTACTTAATAAATGCGAAAGTGTGTCTCGTCAGTGTATCTGCTACGCTTTCACGGTTCCACGGCTGATTTTTACGTTTGGCAAATAGATATAGAGACTGGTTGAATCCCAGGGTTACCTATGTACTTAAAGCATTACCTGAATACAGAATAATCATAGTTATCCTACGGGTATTTTCAAAAATCTACATCCACGCGGGCGAAGTGAATACACAAATACAAAAACCCGAGAAATATTTGAAAAGACACACGACTTTTCAAATATTTCTCAGCATATACGTGATTTTGATTCGATATCTATCTGTAAGAACACACCGACGCTACGACTAGTCGTTTTGGTAGCTGTCACTCTTCTTTAGAGTTAGCAGGCCTTGAAATGAATAATTTATTTGTAGGTCGGACGTTGGTTTCCCATCACTCCCATCCCATGTCACGGGCAAGGTCAGGTCCCATGTGACATATTATCTTGTCCCCGACTTCGTCTTTTTACCGAATTGAATTTCATTAACTTTTTATGGTTTCAGGTAAAGCTTGTAAGTGGTACCTTTATTATATCTTAGTTCGAATCATTCAGACATTCGCCTATCGTGAATAACTTTTTAAGTTATCATGATAGGCGAACCTCACCTTCCTCATCTTCGGAACCTTGCCTAAAGGGACTCCTTAATTTAATAATATTTTTTAGTTATTATATTATATTTTTAAGGCTTTAAATATGATTAAGTTTCCTTTTATTTCTTTGTTGAAAATAAATTATAATAATAAAAAAAATAATAATAATACTTTTAAGTTTTATGATCAGAACCCTAGCCTAATGGTTGACTTCGGTCTGCGATTCGGGGAGTACTTGGAAATTCTAACTTTTCAAGAACGTCTTTTTAGGCAATTACTTAAATATCACTTAAATCACTTGCTCGCTGAAGGAAACCATAATTAGTGCCTGAGAAATTTCCTAGGCAAGCGCGTTCCACCTGGCTGCATCACTAGGGACTTCTAGCAAGTCTGATTATATAGTCTAGACCAAAGACCAAGCGCTAGTCTATAAATTTATAAAACGCACTTCGCTAACGAGGTGTTTGTGAGCAAGTTATTTTTTAAATCCTTCTTATTCTGAGTAAAGACCTGTGCTGAGATACAGAGAAAAGGTATAAGTGATTCCCGCTTTAACCAGGTAAGGTAAATTAAAGGCTTTAGGTAATCTTGGTAATAAAACGATAAATTAACCGAGAAATTAAAAGTTTCCTTCAATTACATAGTCAAGTGAATCATAATATTATATTTGCAATACTTTCAAGTACAAGTTACCCGTTACAAAACAAGTTCGCAGTGTTCCCGGCCAAGTTCAATGACATGTAGATAGTACTTAGGGTTCACTTATCTTGCGAATGATGCCTCTTTCTCTGCGTCTTGTTTTTTTATTCCACTTCAAGTTGAATGCAATCTCACCTGGTGGTAAGTGATGATGCAATCTAAACTAGTAAAGGCTAAAATAAACCCGTTAATACTTACCCCTAATCGCTTGAAATCGCTTGGCAGCACTTCTTTGCCGGTTGGGTGGTAACTAGCCACGGCCGAAGCCTCCCACCAGACCAGACCAGAGAAAATTGAGAAATTATGAACTCCCAAATCAAACCCGGGGAGCAAATCAGAACATTGAACGGTTTACAATCTGTCGACAGTTTGCAATTTCGCGAGTTATATTATAATCTAACGGTTTTTACAATCTTACGGTGACATCTACACCATAACAAGAACCTATCTTAAAAATTGAAGTCTTTATGTTTTATACCTAGTTCCTGAGATCTCGTGATGAATCAGTGAGTGACCTATATAGACATATATAAAGATAAGATTTTAAACAACTTTACGCATATCATCCTTCCATCAAACAGTCAATTTAACCATTTTAGGTGTTTTGATTAAAATTTGCATTTTATTGAGACATAATATTATAATGATTGAATTCTGTATAATTTACAAATAACTGTCATCATCATACTGTTGACTTAATAGAATCACGTTACATTCTGTATCTGTCGCACGTGTGACGTGATTTCGTCTATAAAAGATGTTTTTTTTTAAATTTCCCCTTACTGAACTTTTGAAATTAAAAAAAATATTTTCTAGCGATCGCCTGTGTTCCCTGTGCTATCATCGAGAACTACACTCTATCTATATATTCTATTTATATCACTTAAACTCTACAACCCAAACTTAATTCCTAAGATCATCCTTATTAAATCCATAACTGAATAAATAAATGACAAGAGATAAGTTGCAAGGATCTCTAAAACTTCAACACTCAAAGTTTTAATCGTCACAACGAAGCAATAAAGGCAATTAACCACGACAATTTTAATTGTAATAGACGCCAGACTGTTTCGTAGAATTGTTCAAGAACGTCGACGAATTAACACAAGGCGTAATTTATTAAGTTCATGCTCGATATGTCCAACAGAGGACATATTCCTTATTGTTTGTCATATAAATAAGCTTGAAAGATATCCTATTAATCGCAGAAAATCCAAAAATCAGGTGGACTTAAATTCTCAACGGATCCTGTCCCAAACAATGGAGATTCCAATGATAAGCTGAAACCGTTGGCGCTAGAAACTTGAGATTTTCCATGAAGTTTAAGAATATTTTTTTTATCCACTACAAGTTACCCCTTGACTGCGATCTCACCTGATGTAAGTGATGATGCAGTCTAAGACGGTAGCGGGCTAATCTGTTAGGGGCTTGGCAGTTATATTGAACCCATACCCCTATTTGCTTTCTACACGGCATCGTACCGGAACCGGTAGTTAGCTAGCTAGCTAGTTGGCAACCGACGAAGCGTCCCACCAGGCCAGTCCAGGGAAAGTTCAGAAATTTTGAATTCCCAAATTGACCCTGCCGGGGATCGAACGTTATTAACGTAAACCTCCGCACGTTAAACAACAGCGCTACACACTGCGCCACGGAGGTCGTCAAAATACACCGGATTAAGTGATCTTAGGAACATGCCAGAATGAATATGTTAACAAGTGAAATTAATTTAACGAATTAAAAAATACGACTGCCCTGCTATATTATTTTCGGAGTTTACCTCCTTAAGAAGCGATTTGCATATATAGCCTTTGGAATCTTATTCACATTTTTATTAAATGATATTTGTTTGTGATTCACTGGATATTGAACTATAATGTTATATATTTTTGGAATCTAATCATCATTTTCTAGATGATGATTATATAGGTAATCTTATTTTCGAAAAAAAAAAACAACTTTAGTCTTTAATGCGGGACTATGGTCACCCCATCATTTTTTTAAAAATTTGACTAGCCTATGTCACGCGGAATAAGCTAGGGATTCTAACGATACCTCATTTATCAAAATCGGTTCAGGCGTATAGAAGTTATGGTGGAATATACAAACTCACATACATACATACATACATACATACATACATACATGAACCCTGAAAACAATATACTCCTTTTTTCAGGCAGTCGTATAATAATAAATAGTCTTTTCTCGATTTCAGTGGCGATATTCAACATGGATCGAGAGGCTGGCGACGGTGTTAGGTTCTCTCTCCGGCTGTGTGTGCTCGGCGGGCCTGGTCGCTGCGGTGCTCATATACGGCGAGCTCACAGCCCTGTTCATCACACGACACAAGGCCGAGCCCAGCGCTGGACAGGCACACATATTACACATATTTGGAGGGGACAGAATAGTGTGAGTATAAAAATGATTTGTGCATAACTCCTACCCACTTTATAGTTACTGATAACCGAGATCGAAGTGACGCGTGGAGTTTCATAAGTAACCTCAGTGTTGAGGCGATAGTAAAAGCTGCTATGCTCGCAGTTTCTGTAGTTAGCGTGTTTGGCTGCGAAGACAAAGAAAAGGTTCTGATTTCTGGGTAGAACCTTAAGTATTGGGGTTTCCTGACAACAAATTCTCAGTACTAGCCTGAAGTTAGGAAATTGGCGGTGTTCATCCCCGTCTTGCGGATCTGTCCGGTCAGAATCGGTCATGTCAGATTTTCCATCCAATGAATAACCCATCGACCAATAAATATGAGAGTAAGAGAATAGAGACTAATGAGCGCATCTGTATTTGCAGACGCACTTGTACACTGTATTATCTCCCGTGCAGATGGTTCTGTGGCGGAATTTCGGTTGGGACGAGTAGATTGTTGCAATATCATTGTATGAATTTCCAGAGGTGACAGTAACAGAACTCTCCACATGGACGCGCTCGTGGAGGACTCCACCATCGACCAAAGAATATTAAGGGAATAGACTAAAGAGCGCATCTGTGTTGTCACACGCACTTGTGCACTGTATTATCTCCCGTGCAGATGGTTCTGTGGCGGAATTTCGGTTGGGACGAGTAGATTGTTGCAATATCATTGTATGAATTTCCAGAGGTGACAGTAACAGAACTCTCCACATGGACGCGCTCGTGGAGGACTCCACCATCGACCAAAGAATATTAAGGGAATAGACTAAAGAGCGCATCTGTGTTGTCACACGCACTTGTGCACTGTATTATCTCCCGTGCAGATGGTTCTGTGGCGGAATTTCGGTTGGGACGAGTAGATTGTTGCAATATCATTGTATGAATTTCCAGAGGTGACAGTAACAGAACTCTCCACATGGACGCGCTCGTGGAGGACTCCACCATCGACCAAAGAATATTAAGGGAATAGACTAAAGAGCGCATCTGTGTTTGCACACGCACTTGTGCACTGTATTATCTCCCGTGCAGATGGTTCTGTGGCCGAATTTCGGTTGGGACGAGTAGATTGTTGCAATATTATTGTATGAATTTCCAGAGGTGACAGTAACAGAACTCTCCACATGGACGCGCTCGTGGAGGACTCCACCATCGACCAAAGAATATTAAGGGAATAGACTAAAGAGCGCATCTGTGTTGTCACACGCACTTGTGCACTGTATTATCTCCCGTGCAGATGGTTCTGTGGCGGAATTTCGTTTGGGACGAGTAGATTGTTGCAATATCATTGTATGAATTTCCAGAGGTGACAGTAACAGAACTCTCCACATGGACGCTCTCGTGGAGGACTCCATCGCGTTCGCGTTGGCCAGCTTCGCGATCATGGCGTGCCAGCTGGTGGCTGCGGCCTGTGCGGTGACGCTCGCCAACTGGGCAGCTTCCAGAATGGTCAGTCTCTTTTTAAGACGCGCGAGCTCGATCTCACCTAGTGACAGTGGCGTGCAGTTCATAGAGGCATAAAAGCACTGCTTACCCACATGGAAATATGTCGATGGCTATTTTCATCATGGCAGTCAGTAAATATGTATTCTGACTTACAAATGTGTACCTAGCTTCAAACCCTGTGCACGCCACTGCCTAGTGATACAGTCTTAGCTGGAAGCAGGTTGACATAATACCGATGGTTATGCTATGATGTTGACATCAGACTCCAAATGAATGAAATTATTTAGGTAGCTTGCGGATGATGAACTATTTTTTATACGACTGCCTGAAAAAAGGAGTATATTGTTTTCAGGGTTCATGTATGTATGTTTGTATGTATGTATGTATGTATGTATGTGAGTTTGTATATTCCACAATAACTTCTATACGACGGAACCGATTTTGATAAATGAGGTATCGTTAGAATCCCTAGCTTATTTCGGGCATAGCTTATTTCGGTGACATAGGCTAGTACAATTTTTAAAAAAATTGATCGGATTCGGGTGACCATGGTCCCGCATTAAAAACTAAATTTGAAAAAAAAAACGAGAATAAGATTAACTATATAATCATCATCTAGAAAATGATGAGTAGATGCCAAAAATATATAACACTATAGTTCAATATCCAGTGATTCACAAAAAAAATATCAATGAAGAAAAATGTGAATAAGATTCTAATTTAACTACTTAGATTAATTTGGATTTTAACTTTTTAGTTCGTTTTTTGACAGGGCTGTCGTGTTTTTAGTTTTTTTTAATTATGACTTGTTAAGACGCGAGAGCTCATGTCTGCAATCTCACCTAGTGATACAGTCTTAGCTGGAAGCAGGTTAACGTAATACCGATGGTTATGCTATGATGTCGACAGTGGCGTGCACAGGGCTTGAAGCCAAGGTAGGCTTCAGCCAGTCAGAAAGCCTATTTACTGGCTTTTATAATGAAATGAGCATTGACGTATATCCACTTGGGTAGGTAAGCAGTGCTTTTATGCCTCTATGAACTGCATGCCACTGGATGTCGACCACTCCAAATGAATGAAATTATTTATGTAGCTTGCGGATGATGTGGCGGAACTATATAATAGACGATGCCCGCGACTTCGTCCACGTGCATTACGGGTTTTTGATTCCCGCGGGAACTCTTAAATTTTCCGGGATAAAAAGTAGCCTTTGTCCTTCCCCGGGATACAAACTATACCTATACCAAATTTCATCAAAATCGGTTGAACAGTTGGGCCAAGAAAGCGTAGCATACAGACAGATAGAAACACTTTCGCATTTATAATATTAGTATGGATCTTTTATAGCAAAAATACTTAATAATACTTATTTATACTTGTTTTCAGATAACAAGGTTAAGATGGAAACTCCTACGATCAGTATTAAGTCAAGAGACAGCATTTTTTGATACCAACACTACGATGAACTTCGCATCAGCGCTTACAGAGTGAGTATCCCCTGTTTTGCGCCACTGCTGCAAATCTTCAGTACTTATTGTATACACATCGATTCAATTAATACAATGATACCAATTGAGTGTTAATCTATTTAATTTTAATATTTAATAATTAATTTTCATTTTGACATAATATAATAGTTTATTGTAGGTAGGTACTTGACAATTAACATAATTTTATTTAATGAAATCTGATTTTTATGTTTTAATTTTAATTTCAATATAAATGTAATAATTAAGATAAGGTAACCTAATGTAACGTATTTTGATTACTGTAATTTTATTAGTGTATGTACTTGCTTCGCCCTAATAGGGCTAAAATGCAAATAAATGAATATGAATATGAATGTAGAGCGTGTCAAGTACAAGAGTGAGAAAATGCATCAAGCAGCACATTTTATTTCCAACTAGTTCAAATTCTCGAGACTTTGTCCGCGTGGATTAAGGTTTTTGGATTCCGCGGGAACTCTTTTCCGGGATAAAAAGTAGCCTGTGTTATTCCAGGCTATATTCTATCTTTGAGCCAAACATGCAGATCCGTGCAGCCGTTCTGGTGTGATTGAATAACAAACATCCGTCCATCCAAACTTTCCTTTACCAAACATCCAAACAGGAGCTTCTACACGAGTATCATAAATACTCGTATAGAAGCTTCGCATAATAAATTAATTCAACATGGAAATGGAGATGTTAAATGTCCCTCAACACTTAATGAGACTTTTTTAGAAAGATTGGTATCGGTTAAATAAAAACACAAATATAGCAAGGAAAGATTACAATTATTTTGCTATTATCCGCCAACAGAAAAAATTCTGTATGGTCAAGCATGCAGTTACAAGCGAAGCACCGTTTACCTTCCCAACCAAGCAAGAAAGCCAAGTTCCCAAGCAAGCAATGCTACCACCACTCACATGGATCACCACACAACACTTTTATACTATACTCGACGGACGTTTCGCCCCAACACCGGAGCATCTTCAGGAGATGTCGACTTTACAATGCAAGATTGTCTAGTCTATCCAATATTTAACAAGTCATAATTAAAAAAAATTAAAAATACGACTGCCCTGCCAAAAAACGAACTAGAAAGTTAAAAATCTAAATTAATCTAGTTAAATTAGAATCTTATTCACATTTTTATTAAATGATATTTTTTGTGAATCACTGGATATTGAACTATAGTGTTATATATTTTTGGAATCTACTCATCATTTTCTAGATGATGATTATATAGTTAAACTTATTTTCGAAATTATTTTTTCCACAGTCTTTAATGCGGGACCATGGTCCCCCCTCAATTTTTTAAAAATATTTTTACTAGCCTATGTCACCCGGAATAAGCTAGGGATTTTAAGGATACCTCATTTATCAAAATCGGTTCACGCGTATAGAAGTTATGGTGGAATATACAAACTCACATACATACATACATGAACCCTGAAAACATTTTTTTCAGGCAGTCGTATAAAAACACAAATTGTAATTGATTACAGAGACACGGAGAAATTAAAAATGGGTGTCGGCGAGCACGTAGCGATGGCATCCTATCTGTCTGGCAGCGTGGTCGTGGCGACCAGCGTGGCGCTGGCACACGGCTGGCAACTCACGCTGGCCGGCCTGGTGGTCGTGCCAATAGCGCTCATCGTCGCTGCCACCGTTGCCAGGGTATGGACACTAGTCTATATGTCACCGTAAGATTGTAAAATGGGTGTCGGCGAGCACGTAGCGATGGCATCCTATCTGTCTGGTAGCGTGTCACCGTAAGATTGTATAAACCGTTAGATTATAATCTAAGTCGCGAAATTGTGAACTGTCGACAGATTACAATTTAACGCATAATTTTTTGGTAGATTATAATCTGTTAGGTATATTAACCCGATAAAACCATGTGCCTGTGATAAGTGCCCTGGCACTACCTGAGGTGTGATTATGTAAGAATTGCCGATCCAATCGTCAAAGTTCGGCGTCATAGTAAAGTAAACCATAACGGCATTGAAATAGAGCTCAATTTCGTGTATCCATTCTCATACGTTTATGGTATCGTACATACCTAAACGTAAAAGAATGGATACACGAAATTGAGCTCTAACTCAATAATGATATGGTTTATTTTACTCTGACACCGACCTTAGACGATTTGATCGACAATTCTTACACAATTGGGGGGCTGATTGTTTATGTCGAACCCTAGCCTAACCTACAAGAATGAGACAAGAAAACGTAAATACAATGAATATTTCAAAAATTGACACTCAGAACATTACAATCTAACGGTTTTTGCAATCTTACGGTGACATATATAAACAATAGAAATTTAATTTAGGTGGGAAGCATCGGCCGTGGCTAGTTACCACCCTACCGGCAAAGACGTGCCGCCAAGCGATTTATCGTTCCGGTACGATGCCGTGTAGAAACCGAATAGGGGTTTATGTTAAATATAACTGCCATAACCCTAACAGGTTAGCCCGCTACCATCTTATACTGCATCTTCACTTATCACAGTCAAGGCCTCACTTGTAGCGGATAAAAAAAAATTTGTAAAAGCCAGATTACACGTAAAACTAATTAAATTCTTTACAAAAAAATACCTTGAAGACCTCTTATATTATCTTCTGTTGTACAGAACCAAACCCGCTGCTCAGGGGAAGAAGTAGTAGCGTACGGCACGGCGGGGCGGATTGTGGAACAGGCGCTGTCGGCGATACGCACTGTCAGAGCGTACTCCGGAGAAAACGTCGAAGTTACCAGGTAAGTCTGCTAAAATGGCTCAATAAAACACGAAAATGAGCAATCCTACTCAATACCCTGTTACCCTGGAGTACTGATGGAGCTAATTTGCTCTGGTCAATTAACAAAAAATTTCAAAATGGCAGATTTTTTTAAACTATGGTGTCAGTTTCCCAGGGAGCCCTAAATATCGATTTTGAACGAAATCGGTCAATTAACAAAGAATTTCAAAATGGTGCTGATTTTTTAAAACTATGGTGTCAGTTTCCCAGGGAGCCCTAAATATCGATTTTTAACGAAATCGGTCAATTAACAAAGAATTTCAAAATGGTGCTGATTATTTTATTTGGAAGATAGGTTCCTTCCATGGTGTAGACGTCAGCTAAGAAACGGTTTTGAAAGTGTCAGCCGTGGCTTGATACCACTTTATCGCCAATGTGAGTAAGCGTTTTGGTAAAATCCAAAAAACAGTGAGGGTATAATTAAACTACCTTAACTCTTCCAACCACTTCTATCATTACTTGTCATGAGCAACTTACATACGTACTTAACTTCAAAACATGAGTGAGAATATGCACATATACTAGCCAAATCCGGCTGAGTTTGTTAAAATTGGCTCTTGGAACCCTCGTAGCTTTAATTTTAAGATCGTCGTCGTTGGCCTTAACGTCTTGACAGACACACTGTCTAGGCGACACTTTTTTCTATGGCTAAACAAGCCGCTACGTGAGCGGCCCTTACGGTCACAAATAGGGCAGCTGAACCTGTCGTCGCAAATTAAAGAGCCGGTGGTATGCCTCCTTACTCTTTTTTGGGCGAGAACGTCAAACCAGGCTTCATCATGCGCACGACAACTATCCTTAATGCTTTTACGCCATTTGATTCTATGTTAAAATCAACTTCCCATTGGCTGAATTTTATTTTAAAATCAACCATGTCACTCTTGGCACAGTCTATCAGACTCAACCGCGGTCGGCCCACCGGCCTTTTAGCATGCGCCGCAGCACAAAGGAGAACCTGCCAAGGGATACCGTGGTTAATTATCACCATTACGTCTTCATCAATAGTCATTATGCATCCACTGTTGGACATAGGCCTCTTTTAAATAGCGCTAACGTGCTCTATCCTCGGCTTTCCGCATCCAATCGATGCCAGCTTCCCTCCAGATATCATCGCTCCACCTTGCTGGGGGGCGCCCTACGCTCCGTTTACCAAGACGCGGTCTCCACTCGAGGACCTTTCGACTCCAACGTCCATCGGTCCTCCGACATACGCGACCAGCCCATTGCCACTTCAGCGTGCCAGCCCTAAGAGCTATGTCGGTCACTTTTGTTCTTTATCCCTCAAAGAAATTCCGAGCATAGTTCTTTCCATAGCATGCTGAGCGACCTGCAGTCGGTTTACCAGTCTCGCTGTCAGTGTCCACGTTTCGGCACCGTAGGTCATTACTGGCAGGACGCATTGGTCGAAGACCTTAGTCTTCAGGCACGAAAAGGCAGGGCGACGAAAAGGCTCGATAGTTTTCCGAATGCTGCTCAGCCTACCTGTATTCTCCTATCGATCTCTACGTCGTTACGTCTTATACTTTGTAAACTTGACGTCCAGTAGGTGTACTGCGTCACCAGTTATGGGAATGTTAGGATTGAAGTTAAACAAACCCAATGTAATTTATGATTATTATATATTGAAAGTTGCTTATTTAATTTAGATTACAAAAGCCTATTGATATTATGATAAACGATTTGAAACACTATATACGGACTATGGACGTTACAATAAGTATAATAATTAATTGATTGGTATCGAGTGAATTAGCCGGACAATTTGCGTGTACGCGGCCTCCCTGCGTAGGGGTTCAAGATTCATTGACTGGAACGCTCGGGAGAATCCCGACCGAAAGCGAGTCGGAACGGACATTCCCGAGGGTTCAGTAGGTCTCGTGGGACTTCGCCACAGTACTAACTTTGAATGAATATACTTTGGGTTTGAAGGTTGGCTCAAAGTGAATCTCATCCCCAACAGATACTCGGAAGCGCTGAGGGGCGCGGGCTCCGCTGCACGCCGGCGCTGCGCCTGGGCGGGCTCGGGCTCCGGGCTCGGCTGGCTGCTCACGTACGGCCTCAACGCCATAGTGTTCGCATACGGAGCCGCCCTCTGCGTGGACGACATGCCCCTCCCGCCCGACGAGAGGACCTACCACCCTGGAGTTATGGTCACGGTGAGATTGCCTTTTAAATGTTATCGAAAGTACCAAACAATTTCAATAAATAAATCAATAAATAATCCTTTATTTAGCCAAAAAAAGTACAAGTAAAAATGAAAATATAATTACACGGAGTACCACAGCTCTCATGGAACCACGGTGAGAGGACCTACCACCCTGGAGTTATGGTCACGGTGAGGTTGCCTTTGAAATGTTATCGAAAGTACCAAACAATTTCAAAGTCAATCATCGGATGTTGGTTGATTAAAATATCCTATTAGTCTAGTCTTCATTATCACGTATAACGTGGACATTAATAACTAGTGGTTCGCCCCGAACTGAGACCTCGCGGTATCCATAACATAGTTTTAACTATGTATTATTAGTATGCCTCTCTCATAGAGAGTTACATATTTGTTCCGTTTGCCGTGGAGACCCTTGGGCCGTGGAGTCTTAGTGCCAAAAATGTTTTGCGAGATATTTCACCGCGGTTAATGGCCTCATCTGGTGACAGAAGGGCTGGCTCGTTTTTTGCGCAAAGGATCAGCCTGGCTGTCCAGCGCGGAAATGCAGCCAGCATTCTTGCCACCATTTCACGTGGGCATGATTTATATAGTAATTAGGTTAGGCTAGCTAGCATTAAGTTCTATTGTATTATTTTCAATAAAAAAAAAAGGTAACTAGGTACTATGTATTGTAATAGTTAACTTTTAACATTAGACGCAAAAGAGCTAAAGAGTTATTGGAGAAACGAATAAACTTTTACAGAGCGACATCTATTGACATCATTATGAAGTTCTGTTAAAAATACTGAAGCTCATTAAAAATTAAATAATTTCGTTTCGTTATAATATTTATCTTATTTTAGTATTTGTTGTTCAAGTCTATGCAACGCTATAAAAAATATTTTACTTCGCGTTCGCTTCTATGAGAGCCCCCCTGAAATAAAGATTTCCATAACTTTTTAAGCCATATTCGGCTGGAGGCCATCGGTTTACATATTATATTTAAATTTGAAGTAATTACGTTCAGTAATTCAGAAGTTATAAGGCTCTGACAGGCGGACAATTTTTTTTGGCAACCCTAGGACGGACAAGTGCAAATTCACTCAAGTAGACTCAGAGACCTTCGCTTCGCTCGGTCAATTATTATGTGTCTGCGATTAAAGCTAGAGCCCTGCTCGACAAATGTCTAGATCTAGACTCGCCGCGAAAACAAAACAAACATCGGACGGGGCACCCATTGAAGTGCAGAAGTGAAGCCACAAAACCGATTGTTTCGAGGCATTCACTGACCGTTGAAGCGCTAAAAAACAGTGCTTAAATTCCGACTTATCACTTTTCCAGTTGAATTAAAGTTGACAATTCCAAAACAAACAAACCTGGCAAGTTGCATTGACCTGGTAAAGCAGACCTAAGCCGACAACAAGTCATAATTAACAAAATTAAAAAACACGACTGCCGTGCCAAAAAAAATGTATCTAGTTAGGTATATAGAATCTTATTCACATTTTAATAAATGATATTTTTTTTGTGAATATATATATTTCTGGAATCTACTCATCATTTTCTAGATGATGATTACATAGTTAATCTAATTTTCAAATATTTTATTTCAACTTTAGTCTTTAATGCGGGACCATGGTCACCCCATCAATTTTTTTAAAAATTTTACTAACCTATGTCACCCGGGATAAGCTAGGGATTCTAACGATACCTCATTTATCAAAATCGGTTCAAGCGTATAGAAGTTATGGTGGAATTAATGGTGGAATATACAAACTCACATACATACATAAATTTTTCAGGCAGTCGTATAAAAAGGAATCGATTGATTTTATGACGCTTCAGTATTAGATTAAACCAACGAACCAGAGTATCTCGTAAATATTAGGTGATTCAGCCCGTAAATGTGTAAAAGTTAAGGATTAAAAACATGAACTTCCTCAGGTCCTGTTCTGCACATTCATGGCTGCTCAGAACATCGCCATGATGAACCCGCATCTGGAGATCTTCTCGACGGCACGGGGCGCTGCCAAGTCCTTGTTCGCTCTTCTAGAACGACAGTCCAATATCAACGCGCTAAACGATTCTGGACTCAAGCCAGAGGGATTTAAGGGCGATATTGTGTTCGATAATTTGTATTTCAATTATCCATCGAGACCTGATATGAAGGTAAGACCATTTTATAATTCTGGAAAAAGTCTTCTTATTTTAAATCCCAGTTATAAAGTTAGATTTTCAAGAACAGCGATTGCCATTTGATCTTAGCAAATGTTAATCTCACCATAGCCTGTAGAGTAGACGTCGTCTTTTTCCATCAAATCAAGTTTTCACATTTAAACTTCCAGGATACATGGCGTGTCACTTTAACATGCTGATGATGATGAATTGAATCGTAGATTGAGACTTGATGATAATTCCTATCTATGGTTATTGTAAATATTTCAATCCACGAACACGCAACGCACTATTTTTCGTCTTATCAAGAATGTTGCTATTCATATATGTTTCAAGTCGTGTGTTTTGTGCTCGTTATTAGGCACATACTTTCCAATTAGAAACCAATAATGTGTTTTCATTCAAGTGTACCTAATGCTTACTAAACTGCTCAAAGAAGAGTGGTGCGCGTCTTTGTTGACTTCTTTGTTGACTATCCTTCTTACTCCTTCGAGTAAAAACACTCATGTCTCATGCTGAGCTTCAACGTAAGCGATATTATTTTCTAGACCTAGCTCACTTATTTCAGGTACTGAGAGGATTAAGTCTGAAGGTGAACGCGGGTGAGACGGTGGCCCTGGTGGGATCGTCGGGTTGCGGCAAGTCAACGCTGCTGCAGCTGCTGCAGCGGGCGTACGAGCCCGAGAGCGGGACCGTTGTAGTGGACGGGAACAAGCTCAATACGTTGCATCTTCACCACTTCCGGAGAAGGATTGGTGAGTTAGCTGCATGTTTATTGCTTTTTATACGACTGCCTGATAAAAGGAGTATATTGTTTTCAGGGTTCATGTATGCATGTATGTATGTACAGTGGCGTGCAGTCCATAGAGGCACAAAAACACTGCTTAACCAAATGGAAATACGTCAATGCTCATCTAAATAAAATAAATAATAAGTAATGTAATAGAACTTCCTATTTTTATCGTTACATACTTTCAAAAAAAATAAATCACAAGGAGCCAAATCATTCTTTAGTTGACTGTACCAGCGCGAACTTCACTCGCGGCTAACTTCCGCGGGACATAAAGTTTGCATCGGACTGTACTGTGACTTTTATACGCCTGAAAAAAGGAGTATATTGTTTTCAGGGTTCATGTATGTATGTATGTATGTATGTATGTGAGTTTGTAAATTCCACTATAACTTCTATACGCCTGAACCGATTTTGATAAATGAGGTATCGTTAGAATTCCTAGCTTGTTCCAGGTGATATAGTCTAGTAAAATTAAAAAAAAAATTATGTGGTGACTATGGTCCCGCGTTAAAGACTAAATTTGAAAAAATAAATCGAAAATAAGATTAACTATGTAATCATCATCTAGAAAATGATAAGTAGATTCTAAAAATATATAACATTATAATTTAATATCCAGGGATTGACAAAAAATATCATTCAATAAAAATGTGAATAAGATTCTAATTTAACTAGATTAATTTAGATTTTTAACTTTTTAGTTCGTTTTTTAGCCGGGCAGTCGTGTTTTTTAATTTTTTAAATTATGATTTGTTATGAGGTTACACCTGCTGCATCTTGGCATCAAAGTCGATCCGGCAGTTAACGATCTAATCTTGGTTCAGAGTTAAATAGTGTTCCACATGACGTTGTGATATATCTACACAAAAAGTGGCACGCGACAGAGGTTGTCATCGTCAACTAAACCTATAGCCTTAAAGATGGACGATAAAGGTTCTCTGGCAAGAATCTGTGCATAAAATCGTTTTGTGCCGCTGCTGGTATCGAGCGGATCCTAACGACTCGTTTAAAAATCCCGTCCACAAGGGAACACAATTGGAGATCCTTAAATACGATGGAAAATAAACAATAATTTATCTCTAGTAAGGGCATTTAGAATTGTAGAACTCTGATTGTTAGCAGTGGGTTGGATACCTTGATATATATCTACCCAGTTTAGTCGTGGACGAGCTAATTCAATTATATTATTGTTCAGGTGTCGTAGGCCAGGAACCAGTGCTATTCAGTGGGACGATTCGAGAGAATATAATGCTGGGAGTGGAAGACGCCACTGAGGCAGACATGATCGAAGCAGCCAAAACCGCGCACGCTCACCAGTTCATCACTAAACTAGCCAATGTAAGTGTTTCTAGCTCCCGAAGAAATAAAAACTTAAAAATAATAAGTACCTAAATCTTCTGAAAAATGTCTCGAGACTTTGAAAACAAACAAAATCGTGAGGTGACGCAGTACATCTGATCAAAGTAAACCTCTGCCTCTGCAATTTTGCAGTTAAGCATAAACTGAAATTTCTCAATCTCCAATTCTTAAACCTTACACAATATCAATTCAGAAACAACAATTTTCTTAATTAGTACTTACTTAAGTAGTCTTTTAAACAGACTCAAGATTAAATTCTTAATTCAGAAACCGGCCGTTAAATGGGCTATATGCTATGGATATGGCTATGTATAAGTTAGCCACTGAGATGAGATTTCATCGCCGTATTCATTAGTTTCACTTTGTGCAAGTTATAAACATAACCCAAAAATCTTTACTTCAAAATTATCCCGCTAGCCAACATACTCTTGGTGGAGGATCGCCCAAGACGCCTTAAAAGGAAACGCATTCTCGATCTGGTTTAAATTACTAACGAGTCCTGTCTCCTATATGAGGATCAGCTCTAAACGACAAATCATCCTTTCAACTCATTGCTCATAGCCCTTGGAATGATCGCAGATAACGCTAAGAGAAAAAAAAATAATAATAAACAATAGGCATGATGACAGTAACCAAGAATTAATGAAATTATGAATTTATCTAAAGAAATAGGATTCATGGATTATAAAAAACGTATTTATTTTTCTATTTCGAGTGAGATTGCTATTTATTTTGATAAAATAAAACTATAAAATACAGCAATCCACCATAATGGATTAAACGCCTAGAAGCGAATGACCTTTGACAATCGCACTATTGTTTACTGCACACTGCACAGAGTACATTGGTAATAACAATGGTGACGTCACAAACGGCGCCATGACACCGGCGAGCGTTTTGGCGCGAATTTTAAAATTAAAATTTCAAATGCCAATTTTTTTTTTTTATCATCCACTACAAGTTAGCCCTTGACTGCCATCTCACCTGATGGTAAGTGATGATGCAGTCTAAGATGGTAGCGGGCTAACCTGTTAGGGGCATGGCAGTTATATTAAAACCCATACCCCTATTCGGTTTCTACACGGCATCGTACCGGAACGTTAAATCACTTGGCGGCCCGCCTTGGCTTCCTACCAGGCAAACCTAATTTTTCTGCTGAAATAATATATTTTTTCTAAATAGTAGATACTTCCGAACATAATCTGACCATTTCTCAAAATCAGTCATCATGCCTATTGTATCTTTGGTCAGGGCTACGACACAGCCCTCGGTGAAAGAGGAGCGCAACTGTCCGGTGGTCAGAAACAACGAGTGGCCATCGCTCGCGCCTTGATCAGGAAGCCAGCGATCCTGCTGCTGGACGAGCCCACGTCCGCGTTGGACCCGGCGGCGGAGAGACAGGTTCAGGCGGCTCTGGACGCCGCCAGCAAAGGGAGGACTACCTTAGTGGTGTCTCATAGGTTCGTAGTGACTACATACTTAAATTGTATTTTATGGTTTCTAAATGCTATTGAATTCTGTTTACTTCTAGCAGCAATTGATAACGAACTGGCATGTAAGGAGCCTTTAGTCTGGTTACAGAAGATCTATAGTACGATGGATAATGTTTTGATTAACTGAAAACTGAGAGAAACTGTTTTTTTGTATTAAAAAAACAGCGTAAATTCGAATGTCTGAATGTATTTTCAAAATTCAAGACTTTAATTCATGGTCAACTTACCAGTATGCTGAACACAAAGCAGAGCTAGTGTTTCCTGTAGTGTAGCTATGCCTCTACCGCATCCATCAGAGCAGTTGAAGATGTACAGAGCTTAAAAATTCTACCTGTTCATTAACAGACTGATGTCACATGATTCTACGTTCTCAACCGATGCTAGATTCTGGACTTAACAATGGACTAGATCTAGAACATCAGCCGGCTTATTCTGAATGGCCCGAGTCAAAAAAATGACAACAACTGCTCATTCCACATTCAGGTTGTCGACCATAGTGAACGCGTCTCGCATCGTGTACATGGAGCAGGGCGCGGTTTTAGAACAGGGCTCACACCTGGAGCTGCTGGAGAGGAGGGGCGCCTACTGGAGACTGCTGCAAGACGATATGACACATAAGTGAGTTCATCAAAATCAATGTTACTACTTAATATTATATATGCGAAAGTTATCCAAACTTTCTTTTAAGTTAGGGGCTCAATACTCAATATCATTTATTCAATATAGGTACACTGTAGGTACACTTATTGACGTTAAAAATTACTTACTTATAAAACATGATGGTGATAATTGGTTACGGTATCTTAAAACTAAAGCTACGAGGGTTCTAAATGCGCCCTGGTCTGAGAAGAGCCCACAACAAACTCAGCCGAGTTTTTTTTTCTTTTTATTATCACCATCTCACATATCATCTTAACTAAGGAACTATCAGAGCCATAGAGCAAATCATTGCCAAGCTTCCTTGTCGTTTAAGTAATCCTTTACATGGTAATAAGATTTTTCAATGAGTTTACGTTTTACATTAACTTGAACGGACACGGACAAGACAAAGGGGCTTCAGACCTTGCCTATTAAACGATTTAAGCATGCCCTCAGTAAATGGCTCTTGAGTTATTCATTCTACTCAATTAATGATTTTTCTATATTAATACCTACTAATACTAATTACTATTTACTAATACTAATATATACTAATAATATTATAAATGCGAAAGTTTGGATGGATGTATGGGTTGCATGGAAGCAACCGGCCTCGCATCCAGTGACCCACAAGTCAGTGTAATACTTGTAACGTATGTGTTGTGTTGTCTACATATTGTAACCTTTTCTTTTCTATGAAAAGAGCAACTGCTGAGTTTCTTGCCGGCTCTTCTCAGTAGAATCAGTTTTACGAACCGGTGGTAGAGTCTTAACGTTTCATAAGTGACACAAGTTGTCCTACATGAAATAAATAAATCATTTATCATTTATCATTTATAAATGCGGAACTTTGGATGGATGTATGGATGTTTGTTACTCAATCACGCCCCAACGGCTGAACGGATCTGGCTGAAATTTGGGACAGAAATAGATTATAGTCTGGAATAGCACTAGGCTATCCCGGAAAAAAGGAACTGAAAAACCTCAAACCACGCAGAAAAGTCGCGGGTATTCGCTAGTCTCAAATATTTTTTATTCAAGTAGACTATGACTAGTGCTTTTGAATTGTCGCGTGAATCTCTCACTCCTGGAACTAGCCTTCGTCTCTGTTCTTCATTTTTACTTAATTTAGGGCTTCTAAGATTCATCTTACTCAGTATCTGAGTGGTGTTAAACAGAAACAAGGTAGCAAATCTCTGTTCATCTCAATGAACATACAATTTTATCTTACGAAAACGAAGTTGAATTTAAATGCGACAAGTGTTTGTTAAATTATATTATAGATGATGTTTGGAGCAAGTAGTACACTGGTTATAGTTATGCAATTTAAAAATTTGACACACACGGTCGAAGATTTTTTGGTTCTCATGTTGTTCTCATGTCTCAAAAGTACATGTCAGAATCAATCAAAGCTAGTTATACTACTTACCTATCTTATGATGAGTATTTTTTGCAGAAGTATAGAAGCCACACAATCAGAGGCCACAGAGGATGACGACGTGGTGGAAGCTGAAACAGAAGTCAAACTAAATAGGGTTAGACGAAACAGCAGCATTTGCTCCACGCAAAGAGGTATTTCTATTGATCTTATTTTACTCGATACAAACGGTTTTTCGTTGTCATTTCCATTGAAACTATATTTACATATTTTATTTTATTTTACACAGAATCGTTCCGACGTAATCGTTTCGTCCGCGGCAGTCTTCGACTGGGCTCCATGTCGTCAAATCAAGTTGCTTCTGTGCCGCATTTAACTCAGGAAGACGTGAGTAATTGTAGCATTTCTTTTTAGAAATCATTAACCAAAAAGTAACTACTTAAACGACAAGGAAGCTTGGCAATGATTTGCTCTATGGCTCTTATAGTTCCTTAGTTAAGATGATTTGTGAGATGGTAATAATAAAAAGAAAAAAAACCCGGCTGAGTTTGTTGTGGGCTCTTCTCAGACCAGCCCCCCTATTCTGTAACTCAGTGGCTATCGAAAAATGAAAGCCACTGACATATATATTTTGTCCATCGAAGGTTTACTATGAAAAAATGAAAGAACATTTCATAGTAAATCTTCAATGGATAAAAAATATAAGTCAGTGGCTTTCATTTTTTGATAACCACTGAGTTACAGAATCGGGCTGCAGGGCGCGTTTGGAACCCTCGTAGCTTTAGTTTTAAGATACCGTAACCAATTATCACCATCATGTTTTATAAATAATTTTTAACGTCAATAAGTGTACCTACAGTGTACCTATATTGAATAAACGATATTGAGTATTGAGTATTGAGTAACACGAAGAAAATTGTTTGTGACGAGATAGTTACGGTCTCATCTCACCTCATCGAGAAGTTAGCTTTTCAGTTCTCACTCATTTTCAAGACAATCATAATAATATTATGTGGTTTAAGTAGATATCAGTGTAGTAGCACTTTGGTTTAAAGTTGTTTAATATTATGATCATCATACCTCAATACGTACTTCTACTATTAATTGTTTATTCTAACAGTGAACTTTTCTTTTTTTTTTGAAAATAATACAATAGAACTTAATGCTAGCTAGCCTAACCTAATTACTATATAAACCATGCCCACGTGGAATGGTGGCAAGAATGCTGGCTGCATTTCCGCGCTGGACAGCCAGGCTGATCCTTTGCGCAAAAAATGAGCCAGCCCCTCTGTCACCAGATGAGGCATTTATTTATTTATTTAACATGAAAATATCTCAACTTGTGCGAGGGATAACTCAAATTAAGCAAGAAATATTTGTGTTCAGGACACAGAAGGCGACGAGGAGGAAGAGGCGAACGTGTCGACCTGGCAACTTCTCCAGCTGAACAGCAAGGAATGGCCCTTCCTGGTCGGCGGAGGAGTAGCTTCCCTGCTCATCGGAGCCACCATGCCTGTCTTCGCGTATCTGTTCTCCAAGTTGTATGGCGTGAGTAACTAATCCTTCATCTCCTTTTCCGTCTTCTCTCCTACCCTCCGATTGTGTAATAGTTGCCGAACAAATCGTCATGGTTCGGCGTCAAAGTAAAATAAGCCATAAGAGCATTGATTTAGAGCTCAATTTCGTGTATCCATTCTCATCCGTTTATGGTATCGTACATACCTAAAGGTGTGAGAATGGAAACACGAAAATGAGCTCTAATTCAATGTGATATATCTCTCTATATAGTATATCTTATTTTCGAATTTTTTTTTTCAACTTTAGTCTAATGCGGGACCCGGGTCACCCGGAATAAGCTAGGGATTCTAACGATACCTCATTTATCGAAATCGGTTCAGGCGTATAGAAGTTATGGTGGAATTCACAAACTCACATACATACATACATACACAGTGGCATGCACAGGGATTGAAGTTAGGGTAGGCATTATAGTTAGTCAGAATACCTATTTACTGACTCTCATGATGAAAGATGAGTATTGACGTATTTCCATTTGGGTAAGCAGTGTTTTTGTACCTGTACATACATATATACATACATGAGCCCTGAAAACAATATACTCCTTTTATCAGGCAGTCGTATAAAAACAATTGATAACGTCGCATGTCGTCATGACAATGTTGTTGGAATATAGCAAAAATACTAGTCTATGATGTAAAAGTCTGTAATGACACAACATAATAGTTGTCTATGGACGTAGTTCATACTTCATTCGTTCAGTCACTCTTATACATTCTTTTCACTCACTTAAACAATCATTCACCATTCATTTGCTCTTTGCTGTAGCCTGTACAATATTTTATTATTATTAAACAGACAGTCGTACAGTGCAGACATCTTTTCTTTTCCCTGCGAGCTCATATACCAACAAATGTATCAGAAAAACTCTTCCTGATTTTTCTGTCAACATCTAAATCAACCTTCTTATCCAGATGTTCTCCTGGCCAGACCACGACGAGATCCTCCGATACTCCCAGATCTACGCAGGGTTGTTCGCATGCGCGGCTGTAGTGAGCGGCATCGTCACCTTCCTCCAGGCCTGGTTGTTTGGACTCGCTGGAGCCAAGCTCACCGACAGACTGAGGATACTTACCTTCAACAACTACTTAGTACAGGTCGGTATTAACATGTGAAGCTTCCTCATCAGCATGTGGCTAAGTGAATTGGCAGACTTTACTAACCTCTGAGCATATTATACTCAATACTCAATACTCAATATCATTTGTTCAATATAGGTACACTGTAGGTACACTTATTGACGTTAAAAATTACTTACTTATAAAACATGATGGTGATAATTGGTTACGGTATCTTAAAACTAAAGCTACGAGGGTTCCAAACGCGCCCGTCTGAGAAGAGCCCACAACAAACTCAGCCGGGTTTTTTTTTTCTTTTTATTATCACCATCTCACAAATCATCGTAACTAAGGAACTATCAGAGCCATAGAGCAAATCATTGCCAAGCTTCCTTGTCGTTTAAATAATCCTTATAATAATGGTAATAAGATTTTTCAATGAGTTTACGTTTTACATTAACTTTGCACTCATTCAGAGACATCTTTAACATGTCTTCTGGGAGCTTATTGTAGAAGCGGACACTGTTTCCAACAAATGAATTGCTAACTAAGCCTAGAAGCAGGCATTACAAGTTTATTTTTATTTCTAGTATTGACACTATGACAATCACTTTTCTTCTTAAATTTATCAATGTGTTTATGCACGTATACTAAATTTTCAAATATATATTGATTGTGCACTGTCATAATATTGATTTCTTTATTATGATGAACCCTCGGATATTTTTCGTAGACCGTTATAGAAATTGATAGTAGACTACTACTCAAAACGCACTCCGAATGCGACCACGCGATGGGATGCGGTCTAAACTACTACACCAAACAAAAGTAAAACACAGCGAACTTAGCTCCAAAAAGGTTGGGGTGCGTGGGGATCGAAACCCGAACCCTTAAATAGGAAGGCGAACTCCGCCGAGGTCTTCAGTTTGGTTAGAGCCAAGCCAATCAACCAGTGGCGGGCAGTTCATAGAGGCGTAAAAGCACTGCTTACCCAAATGGGCTCGTTCTTTATCAAAACAGCTAGTAAATAGGTATTCTGACTAACTAATGCCTACCCTAGCTTCGGAATCTGTGCACGCCACTGCAATCAACGACGTACAACATGGCCCATCTACCTTTAAAGCTTGCATTAGGAACACGAGTCCAACATGAAAGATAACATATTAGATTGCCAAAGCTAGATTATTCGTGAGAACAGTGCCGTGCACAGGTTTTGAAGCTAGGGTAGGCATTAGTTAGTCAGAACACCTATTTGGTAGCTGTTTTGAAGAAAAATGAGCATTGACGTATTTCCGTTTGGGTAAGCAGCGCTTTTATGCCTCTATGAACTGCACGCCGCTGCGTGAGAAACTATAAAATGTCTATTAACTACTACTAACTAGATTGTTTCTTTCTTTATAAGCCACATTGTAGTCCTGATTCAATAGGATTTGCTTAAAATCTAAAATTCCGTTAGATGATTCGTGAGAAACTATAAGATGTCTATTAACTAGATTGTTTCCTTCTTTAAAAGCCACATTGTGGTCCTGATACAATAGGATTTGCTTAAAATCTAAAATTCCGTTAGATGATTCGCGAGAAACTATAAGATGTCTATTAACTAGATTGTTTCCTTCTTTATAAGCCACATTGTGGTCCTGATTCAATAGGATTTGCTTAAAATCTAAAATTCCGTTAGATGATTCGTGAGAAACTAAAAGATGTCTATTAACTAGATTGTCTCCTTCTTTATAAGCCACATTGTGGTCCTGATTCAATAGGATTTGCTTAAAATCTAAAATTCCGTTAGATGATTCGTGAGAAACTATAAGATGTCTATTAACTAGATTGTCTCCTTCTTTATAAGCCACATTGTGGTCCTGATTCAATAGGATTTGCTTAAAATCTAAAATTCCGTTAGATGATTCGTGAGAAACTATAAGATGTCTATTAACTAGATTGTTTCCTTCTTTGTAAGCCACATTGTGGTCCTGATTTAATAGGATTTGCTTAAAATCTAAAATTCCGTTAGATGATTCGTGAGAAACTATAAGATGTCTATTAACTAGATTGTTTCCTTCTTTGTAAGCCACATTGTGGTCCTGATTTAATAGGATTTGCTTAAAATCTAAAATTCCGTTAGATGATTCGTGAGAAACTATAAGATGTCTATTAACTAGATTGTTTCCTTCTTTATAAGCCACATTGTGGTCCTGATTCAATAGGATTTGCTTAAAATCTAAAATTCCGTTAGATGATTCGTGAGAAACTATAAGATGTCTATTAACTAGATTGTTTCCTTCTTTGTAAGCCATATTGTGGTCCTGATTCAATAGGATTTGCTCAAAATCTAAAATTCCTTCTATATTACAGGAGCAAGGCTGGTTCGACGTGCCCACAAACTCAGTCGGGGCTCTGTGCGCTCGGCTGGCGTCAGACTGCGCTGCCGTTCAGGGAGCTACTGGTACGTCAATTTTATCTCGTATTCCTTCTTTCTTTTTTGTTCTGGTCAAATTTTCCCTATATACCGTATTAATGCCAAGAAAAACCTAATGTCAACAGGTTTATGAAAAAAATTAATATCCTTTATTCAACTAAAGACAGAATGATACGGATTAAAATCTCAATATGTTGGTGAACGAGGCGCTGCTTTCACTTGAAGCTAAAGTCAGTCGACTGCAGCGCTGGTTTTTAGACATGATACACCTTTTGATATCATGGACTGATCTGGAACACATTTGACGCATGAATTTTTGAAGTGAAAACTTCTTTAAACGCGTTGAGCACTTTTTGGTAGGGGGTAAAAATGGGGAAACGCGGGACCGACACCGTTCTTCTTAAGACAGAAGGTCTTAAGTATAAATAGTACATTCGTAATTAAGATTTAATGCCTTAGTTTTAAGGTTTATATTTGAAATATTTTTATGATTTTTATCGCTATATATATCACTCTCATGCCCGCATACAAAATAAATACACCGGGTTTCTTGCTGGTTCTTCTCGGTAGAAATGTAATTCCGAAACAGTGGTAGATTCACTCGACGATTCAAAAGCACTTGTAATAAGTTTATTTTAATTTTAAAAAATATGAGTTTCAGTTTGCAGTGTTTTGACCTTGTCCATTATCCAGGGACTCGGCTGGGAACGATGTTGCAAGGCATCAGTACTATGGTGCTGGGCGTGGGACTCGCGATGGTCTACTCCTGGAAGATGACCCTCGTCAGCTTACTGAGCGTGCCGTGTGTAAGTACATCTTCATACTCTCAAAGAACATTAATCATTAAGACCTATATTCAACATGCGATATGCAGAGCCACAACGCCTCCTTTACTTATGGCAAGTCAATAACACCGATTCAGGAAGCAGAAACTGCTGAAAAGATATATTTCTAAAAAATGATATGAAATGTGCACATTTCATACCCTGTAAATGAGTTCGAAAGTTAAACTTCCCGGCCTAGGCCAGTAAATAATGTATGTATTTTCATTACATATCATAAGTTTGAATGTGGAATCTTTCTTCTTGAATATCTTGTAACTTGTTATAATGTTCTGTGGCCTAAATAGTTTAAATTTGGAACTCTACTGTATTACGCGTTCAGCACTCACAGCTCAAAAAAATATATTTAAAAAAAGTCACTAGTTTAATTTTTTAGAAAAGCACTATACAGACCTCGACCGGGAGAGCATTTCTGGTCTCGTATATAGCCTCTAACTAACAATCGACCAGAAAACGCTTACTTCCCGGTCTCGCGATGTAATGTACTATAATCGGTGGATCGTCGCGCCAGGAGACTTATTGGTAACAAAGCGCTGGTCAGTTCAAAGCTGCAAAGTTTAAACATCAGTTTAAATGTCGGTATTCTACGGGATATATTTCGGAGAGTGCGCTCAAGAACTATTCGATCTGGTTCCTCCGTCACCTTTTTACTATCGAACCGCAAGGCATCGACAAGGTCTGCACCCTTACGCAGTCGAAATTCCCCGAGCTCGTACGAAGCGATTTGCTTCCTCGTTTCTAATTAGAACCGCTAGGATATATATCCTTGGCTAAGATAACAATTGTTACTTGTTGACTAACTCGGTTTTACTGTAAAGTGGTTTGCAAACAGGTTGGTAACCTCCTTATTACCAGAAACACCATCGACACTTACTGGAACGCCAGGCTTTTTTTCAGGATATGGAATGCCCTTCCGGCTTCCGTTTTCCCCTCCTCTTTTAATATAGGTACCTTCAAATCAAGATTGAATAGGCATCTTCTAGGCAAGCGCGCTCCATCTTAGGCTGCATCACCACTTGCAAGCAAGTCTGATTGCAGCTAAGCCTACATAATTTTTAAAAAAACTTGTTAAAAAACTTAGCAGTTACTCTTATCAAAAAGTTGTCACTAATCTATTTGTGCTTTCCAAGAGCACTGTACTTCTGTACTTATAATATTATTTTGGTTGATCATATTTAGGCAGAGACAATCACAAGTTTCCTCCTTAATACCCACTGCAGCACTTTCTTCACTACTTAACGCATTCATCATGCGCGTAGCTAGATTTTGTAAAAATGGCTATTTCTTAAAAGTACCGGAAGTACGTTTTTCACGTTAAAATAATGTTAGTGAATGAACTAGAAGTTTAATTCGCTACAATCCGCCACAGTAGACAAATCTGTGTGGTACAGTGTGTCTTTCACCTGCAGCATGCGACACCCACCAGCCAGCAATTCGCACAGGCACAACACCACACCACACAAATCCTCCAAACCATTCTCAACGTACGTTTCACTCCGACACCGGAGCATCTTCAGGAGATGTTGACTCGACAATGCACGATTGTGAAGGACTTCAAAGCGGATTATAGCGAATTAAACTTCTAGTTCATTCACTATCATTTTTTAATTTTCCGCAAAGTACCGCCTGCTTCTATTCAATATTTAAAATAATGTTTTTGCATGTTTAGGTTATCGGAGGCATCTGTCTGGAAGGTTGGGTGACAAAGAAGTCAGAAGTGAAGGAGCAGCGTGCGCTGGAGAACGCGTCCCGTCTAGCCACTGAAGCGGTGCTCAACGTACGAACTGTACACAGTCTAGGTATGCCATTATCGTAGTCACCACCACCATCACCACCACAGCCCATTAACGTCCCACTGCTGGGCACAGGCCTCCACTCTCATAGGAAAGAGAGAATTAGAGCTTACACCCACCACGCTGCTCCACGACTTCCTAACTCCGGGCTAGTACTGAGAATTTCTAATCACAAAACCCCAGCACTTAATTACGGCTCGACCCGGGACTCGAACCCGGGACCTCGTCAGCCGCAGTCGAACATGATAACCACTAGACCAACGAGGCAGTTATTGTAGTCAGCTCCTCAATAAACCGAACTTCCGAAATCGATTCCAGAAGTTCGGTTTAGCAAGGAGTATTCGATGAATCGATTGCTAAAACCGATCCTGTTAAAATTTGCCCATCGGAAGGATCTTTGTTTCGTATACTTAATGCTACCTTCTATTGAACACGCAAACGGATACGCGGACGGAGTTTAAAATTGCTTGCACTTGTATTAACATAGTGTTTATTTCTTCACAATATTATACTAAGTAGGTAAAGCCAGAAACTCGTCTGAGAGGATGTTTAGCGGACTTTACCGGAGATTCCTACAAACCACCGAAGTGCGTGCTATATGGTATTGTGAATGAGAAATTCATGTGTAATGACATGAAATACGAAGACATACATCAATCAATACGATTAATTTGATTTTCAGATTTTTGCGGGTCCAACTAAAAGATTATATCGATGTCAAATAAAGCCTGATAGCATTGTAATAGCGTTATATAACGATTCTTTTTATACGACTGCCTGAAAAAAGGAGTATATTGTTTTCAGGGTTCATGTATGTATGTTTGTATGTATGTATGTGAGTTTGTATATTCCACCATAACTTCTATACGCCTGAACCGGTTTTGATAAATGAGGTATCGTTGGAATCCCTAGCTTATTCCGGGAGACATAGGCTAGTAAAATTTTAAAAAAAATTGATGTGGTGACCATGATCCCGCATTAAAGACTAAAGTTGAAAAAAAAATTCGAAAATAAGATTAACTATATAATCATCATCTAGAAAATGATGAGTAGATTCCAAAAATATATAACACTATAGTTCAATATCCAGTGATTCACAAATAAATATCATTTAATAAGAATGTGAACAAGATTGTAATTTAACTAATTTAGATTTTTAACTTTTTAGTTAGTTTTTTGGCAGGGCAGTCGTGTTTTTTAATTATTTTTTTAAAATTATGATTTGTTCCGTCAGGTGTGGAGACGGCGATCCTCAGCCGCTACTCGGTGGCCCTGCGCGAGGCGGAGCGGCAGAACAGCACGCGCTGGGTGCGCGGGCCGGTGTACGGCGTGTGCCTGTGCGCGCCCACGCTGGGCTACGCGGTCTCGCTGGCGTACGGCGGGTACCTGATCGCGCGCGAGGACCTGAACTACGAATACGCGATACTGTGAGTCCCCTCAGCCGCTACTGCGCAGTAGCAGAAAGTCGCCATTCCTGGAGGTTTAACATACTCGTCAAGTTATCAAAACGGCATTAAACGCAACGAAGGCCCTGGGTTGTTTTTGTCAAAATTCTTTATGATCAAAAACCTAGTCAGTCTAACGACGAGCCTTTGGCGAGAGGCGAAGACTCCATTGGTGCCTATGCTAAAGTTGACTCCTGTCTCCTGAGACACACGTGGTAGGTGGTACGCTATCATATCTATGTAGGAACGTCACTTTTAAAGTCTTCTAGTTTTATGCGAAAGAATTCGGAGCTCAGCGCATTTTATCCAAGACAATATGGAAAAAAAATCCGAACCGCGACCATCAGCTGTATGAAGAATGCGGCGTAGATAATAGTAGTCACAGTGAGTAACCAGAGGCTTCCTGACAAGGAAACATAAGCAAGTGGGACTGACTATAACTTGTATTTTCTCTTCCCCAAACCTAGTCAGTCCAACGACGAGTCTTTTGCGAGAGACTCCATTGACTGACTCCGTTGACTCCTGAGACGCACGTGGTGGGTAGTACGCTATCATATCTATGTAGGGACGTGACAAAAATTTAAAAAAAAAATGGAAAAAATTACTGGATCGCGACCACCAGCTGAATGAAGAGGTTTCCTGATAAGGAAACATAAGCCAGTGGGACTGACTATAACCTCTATTTCCTCTTCCCCAAACCTAGTCAGTCCAACGACGAGCCTTTGGCGAGAGGCGAAGACTCCATTGGTACCCACGCTAAAGTTGACTCCGGAGACACACGTGGTGGGTGGTACGCTATCATTCATCATATCTATGTAGGGACGTGGCTTTCGGGTCTGTTAGTTTGATGCAAAAGATTCTGCGAGCTCAACGCATTTTATCCAATAAATTATGGAAAAAATTACTGGATCGCGACCACCAGCTGAATGAAGAGGTTTCCTGCTAAGGAAACATAAGCCAGTGGGACTGACTATAACCTGTATTTCCTCTTCCCCAGGGTATCGGAGGCCCTGATCTACGGCGCTTGGATGCTGGCGGAGGCGCTCTCGTTCGCTCCCAACTTCGCGGCCGCACGCCGCTCCGGCGCTCGCATCATCCGCGCCCTGGCCAGGAAGCCCGCCGTGCAGACTGAAGACACTGCGGTGGACGATCCCTCATGGGTAACTTACATCTTACTCATATTATAAATGCGAAAGTTTGGATGGATGTATGGATGTATGGATCTGTGGGTGTATGGATTGGACGATCCCTCATGGGTAACTTACATCTTACTCATATTATAAATGCGAAAGTTTGGATGGATATATGGATGTATGGATCTGTGGGTGTATGGATTGGACGATCCCTCATGGGTAACTTACATCTTACTCATATTATAAATTTGAAAGTTTGGATGGATATATGGATGTATGGATCTGTGGGTGTATGGATTGGACGATCCCTCATGGGTAACTTACATCTTACTCATATTATAAATTCGAAAGTTTGGATGGATATATGGATGTATGGATCTGTGGGTGTATGGATTGGACGATCCCTCATGGGTAACTTACATCTTACTCATATTATAAATTCGAAAGTTTGGATGGATATATGGATGTATGGATCTGTGGGTGTATGGATTGGACGATCCCTCATGGGTAACTTACATCTTACTCATATTATAAATGCGAAAGTTTGGATGGATATATGGATTTATGGATCTGTGGGTGTATGGATTGGACGATCCCTCATGGGTAACTTACATCTTACTTAGCAGAACCTGACTACTTGACGACCTCCGTGGCGCAGTGTGTAGCGCTGTTGTCTTAACTTGCGGAGGTCCCGGGTTCGATCCCCGGCAGGAATTTCTAATTTCTGAATTTTCCCTGGGCTGGCCTGGTGGGAGGCTTCGGCCGTGGCTAGCTACCACCCTACCGGCAAAGACGTGCCGCCAAGCGATTTAGCGTTCCGGTACAATGCCGTGTAGAAACCGAATAGGGGTATGGGTTTAATATAACTAGACTGCATCATCACTTACCATCAGGTGAGATTGCAGTCAAGGGCTAACTTGTAGTGTATAAAAAAAAAAAGAACATTAATCTTTACAAGAAAATAGGTGATACTCACAAGAAACCGCCATAAGCTAGAAACAGCGTCGTATCGTGTGCGCAAAGTGCTGAATTCCTTCGTGGGGTCGAGTGTACGCTTTTATAATATGGCTCCCAAAGAGTTTCTGGATTTGCCATTACATAGATTTAAAGACTGTGTTATACAGCATTTGATAAGTCGAGGTTATTACACTATCGATGATTTTATTAATGACAAAGTTGCATGGAAGCAACCGGCCTCGCATCCAGTGACCCACAAGTCAGTGTAATACTTGTAACGTATGTGTTGTGTTGTCTACATATTGTAACCTTTTCTCTTCTATGAAAAGAGCAACTGCTGAGTTTCTTGCCGGTTCTTCTCAGTAGAATCAGCTTTCCGAACCGGTGGTAGAGTCTTAACGTTTCATAAGTGACACAAAAATAAATCATTTCATTTCATTTCATTTCATTACTCATATTATAAATGCGAAAGTGGATGGATGTATGGATGTATGGATGTGTGGACGTGTGGATGTATGAATTTATGGATGTTTGTTACTCAATCACGCCCCAACGGCTGAACGGATCTGGCTAAAATTTGGCACAGAGTTAGATTATAGTCTTTTTATCCCGTAAAACTAAGGAGTTCCCGCGGGAACCAAAAAACCTCGATCCCCGCAGACGAAGTCACGGGCATTACCTAGTCACAAAATATAGTGGCTACAGACCAATGACAACCGATAATAACAAACTTTTAATCGACTAAGTGAAGTGTGGTACTAATATCATTTGTTCAAAAGGCGTAATCTGGCTTTGCTTATTGAAATATGGTGTATTTTCCCCATCCATTAACGGTTGGACTGGAATATTGACATCCCTTCTCCTGGGCTACCCAGTCCCACAGAAGTCCAGTCACATACAGCTATTAATCGTAATAGCTCATGTAATTCTTGGATTACATAATGATTAAATAAAAGAAAAGGATCCCTCATCTAATCGACAATTATTTTTCAGGTCGCGACTGGTAAACTGGACTTCTCAAATATCCACTTCCACTACCCCACTCGATCAAACGTGCCCGTACTGAAGGGTCTGAGCTTGGAACTGCCCGCTGGCAAAACCCTCGCGCTTGTGGGGCCCTCCGGCTGCGGGAAATCTACCCTCATGCATCTGCTGATGAGGAGCTACGACCCCAACCAAGGCGTTGTGGTAAGTCACACTCCCACTACCTTATACCACATAGCTTACCCCATAAGGTCGATCGTACCAGTTCTGCTGAAGCCTGAAGATGCGTGTTTTTTCAAATTCACTGTCAAGTAGCCGAGAGCCGTCCAGAGCTGGACGAAGGTCTCCTGCAAGGATTTTCACAGGACACGAATTTGCTTCCAGTGGTGCTACTCCCTTGAGATTCTCAGTCCAACTAGTGGTGTTTCGTCAAGCGCTCTGCTTTCGGGTACGTGGCCACCATTCAAGATTCATCAAGCACATTGGGACCCCAATACCTATGGGCTCTTCGAACTACCCGCTTATTGCCACTTCAACTTATCGACTCTTCGATGTCCTCATTTCTGATTTGATCACGTTGAGATACTCCAAGCATGGCTCACTCCATTACCCCATGCGTAACCCTGAGCATTCTTATCAGGCCCAAAGTATGCACGAGAAGATGTCACAGTGTGTCATAAACGTTACGCGAGATGAATTCGGCGTATAATTTCTTTAATACATATACATTCACATACATACCCGCATGCCCACACACCCACACCCACACCCACACCCACCCACCCACCCACCCACACACACACACACCCACACACCCACACACCCACACACACACACACACACACACACACACACACACACACACACACACACACACACACACACACACACACACACATATGCACACATACCCGCACACCCCTTGCACTTGTTTACCTTTAAGTAAATAACCTAACCTAACCTACCTATTTATTTTAAATAATTTAAAAAAATTGTAATCGTTTTGGCCTTATTTTAGTTTTAAGAGTTATCTGTAAATTAAAAGTAAAGTAAAGTAAAAGTAAAATATACTTTATTGTACACGAATTGAAAAGACAAAAACAATAATATTAATAAGTAGATACGGCACAACAGGCGGCCTTATCGCTTAAACAGCGATCTCTTCCAGGAAACCTGAGGGCAGAGGAAACTTTTAAAAGAAAGCGGGAGGGGTGTACTGAGACATAATAACAATGTAAAAAAATGTAAAATTATTATGTTAAAACGCTGTAGATTACAGGAAAAAAAAAATTAAACTCGATCCCTTGTTTGCAGCGTATAGACGGGCGGGACATAAGACGCGACCTGCCGCTGGCGCGCCTGCGGGCGCAGCTGGGGCTCGTGCAGCAGGAGCCGGTGATGTTCGAGCGCTCCATCCGGGACAACATCGCGTACGGGGACAACTCGCGCCCAGTGGCGCTCGAGGAGATCATCGCGGCCGCCAAGCAGGCCAACGTGCACTCCTTCGTCGCCACTCTACCCTCGGTGAGTCTCTAAAACTGTGTTGTGAAACATGTATGCCAAGCAGGCCAACGTGCACTCCTTCGTCGCCACTCTACCCTCGGTGAGTCTCTAAAATTGTGTTGTGAATCATTTATGCCAAGCAGGCCAACGTGCACTCCTTCGTCGCGTCTACCCTCGGTGAGTCTCTAAAACTGTGTTGTGAATCATTTAATTTAGGTCACGACGAGCAATCTCCACAGGGATTAGCCATCTGCGCGGGAGATATTATGGTGTACACGTATTTGCGCAAGCATAAATTCACACTATTACTTTCATAGTGCGATGGGGCAGCAATCCTGCACGACATAAAAGAGATATGAAATGATTTATATAGATCACGTAGAAAAATTTGTACCACTTATGAAATGTCATGATTCTACCACATTTCTATCACATTTCTACATCTACCACATTCTACACAAAGATAACGTGTAGGAACTAAAGCTTCACGTGTTTTCTTCCTCAATCTGGACTGGCACTGAGAACCTTTTGACAAAATAAACCCAATATTCCTTTTGGACCGGGGAGGGGAGAATAAACACGCTTGCATTTTGATGTATAGCAGACATTCGCCTGACAAGACGCCATTCTTCTTGGTGAAAATCATCAAATCTGGAAATTGAGTGCGTGCGGCTTCATACTACCCCCTGCAATACAGGTTATCCTAGCGTAGAGGGTAGGGACCTTTGTTTAATCACGTCACTCATTTATGAAAATAAATATTATTCTTATTCTTATACAAGTATTTTATCTAAAATAAAGTTTTCTGTGCCTCGAAAAAACTCGCGTATTTCTAATTACAAACCGTTTATAATTAAGGGATGCAGAACTAACTTAGGACAAAATAATGTGTTGCTTAGAATATGTCGTGAGTACAATAACCTCTACAAAACTGCTAAAATTACCACAGATCCTCATTCACTCTCTTCACAGCAGTACAAAAGGATGCTGCATCAGTTCATTGATGCAGTATCAAGAGACTTATAGTATATCTAGCTGATTGTTTTTTGAGTTTAACGCTATTTGTTAACTGGTAACCCCGCACTTGCGAGATTAGCTAAATGCATGCCGGCTTGCCAGTAATTGGGTGTACACTCTAAAATGTTTTATATGTGTTTTGTTATGTTGTTTTTGTGTATTACCTGTTGGCAAACCATTAAATAAAATAAATAAATAAATAAATTATACAGATGACTTCCCCTAACTATTCTGTTTTCTACCAGGGCTACGACACGGTGTTGGAAGCTGGTTCCGCAGCGTTGTCTGGAGGTCAGAAACAACGCGTGGCGATAGCTCGAGCTTTGCTGCGGAACCCTAGAGTGCTGCTGCTCGATGAAGCTACTTCCGCACTCGACGCTGCTAGCGAAAAGGTATACTTAAAAGTATATTAGGAAAAGAACACCCGACAGAACGAAGCTCAACTCACACATTTGCTATCACATTGGCAAATTATATTTTATAGCGAATTTTTTTTGCTTTCCCGACTCTAAATCCCGCTATCCAGTCAAAAGGTGTAATTCATCGCCGGTTTTATTTTTTATCGTGCGAAGGTCAGGGAGCTACGCTTCAGAAACTAGCAATTCTTTCTTTGCAAAAAGTACCTAATAGTATGCAAAGTGTTAGGTGTTACTCAAACTCAAACTTATATTGAAGTGAAACTTCTTTAGAATCGTTGTGATTTGAAAATTCGATGAAACGAATAAGCGAAAAGTGAAACAAACTTGTGTAAAGGCAAGTTTAAAATAGGTTGTGGAGTTTTTTATAGAATAATGAATGCTTAGTTTACCTACTCTACTCTTACGTTGTATCGTATCGCAGGTGGTACAGGCGGCTCTAGAGAGCGCGGCGAAGGACCGGACGACAGTAATCATCGCACACCGGCTAGCCACCGTGCGACATGCGGACATCATCTGTGTCGTTGACGGAGGCAAGTGACACCCAAACACCCAGCCACACACACACACACACACACACACACAAACACACACACACACACACACAGACACACACACACACAGACACACACACACACACACACACACACACAAACACTAACCTATTAGTTGGTCAGAATACCTATTTAGTAGCTGTTTTGATGATAAATACACATTGATAATACGGTTTTATACACTTTTTGCGACTCCCGCACTCGAACACATCTCTCATACATCATTATATCGTTTTCTGTCTCTTTCTAGGAGAACAATTCTGTCAATGAGTCAGTCAGTGAGTGGTAATTGAGCTATATATATAATTATAATATATATAGCTCAATTACCATAATATTAATTATAATATATATATATTTATGGTTCCCAAAGAGTTTCTGGATTTGACATTACATACATTTAAAGACGAAGTGAAGGGTCAGATACTGCTTCATATTGTCGTGTCGCGTCGTATCGAGTTGCGGTGTCGCGTCACTCACGTAGGGCATCGGGTAATACTGCTTTGTTTCGCGATAAACTGACAAATGTCATATTCCGCAGTAGATTTCCTAGTAATTAAAGCCAAATTATAATAAACCGGACAGGTCGAAAAGCTCCGCGTCATTCACTTTTACATGGACCGCGCACACTGAGCGAGCAGACAAAACATCGATGCGTCCTGTCCAATCCGCGATATGTTTTCGCTCTTAGTGACTTGGTATACATTTAGGTAAATTATGCATTATTTCGCATATTGTTCTTACGTAATTATCTACTATATTCTTGGGTAGGTAGATAAGTATAGGTACTACCCTCATTATAAAACACCACATTTTTTTCTTTGCAGGCGTGATCGCAGAAAGCGGTTCTCATGAAGAGTTAGTCAGCAAACGAGGCTTGTATTGGGACTTGCTGCAACAACAAGGACCTACTGAGGTCAACTCGTGACAATGACGATCGATCAATCTTGATATTCGCCATTTCGTCTTCGCCATTTTGTGTGATCTTTTACTGAGATACGAGGACAATTGTTTTTTTTAAAGATGCGCCTTTTGATTGGTAGCCCTATTATGTATAAGTTGCATCAATCATTGTTACAATATCAATGGTTGTGCTTGGCTGAATATATGGTATTCTTACTGCGATTAAGGATTTTGGCTAAAAGCGAAAGAACGCTAGCCAATCAGAGCTTATTGAGATCGGTACCTCTAAGTGGTACGGTGTGCTAGTATCAAAGTACTTCATACTCTTTATACCTACGTTTTGTATTAGTAAATTTAATTAGTTTTAGTAATTGTCTCGTATGATCGATGAGATAGATTTATTACAGTGACCTTTATAGTATTACTTTTATAGGTAGCAAGCTATGTTACTTAATGGTTTTTATTTATTAAGTTGCATTGATGCATTTATTTTTTGAAGTAGTATTAGAACATAATATTATTTGCAATATAATTTAAAATGCAACAAGCTATATGAAAATCCATGACATGCAAAGAATGAGGAACGCTGTAGAGATTTTACTTGATAAGTTTCTGTTGTAATGTGACTAATCTGACTATTGATAGAAAATAATAAGCTTATGAGCCTGTAATGGAAATAAAGCCTAAACTCTTAGGCTGACTTGCACAACGCTACGTATAATACTGTTTTAGTTAAATTTTGAGATGCTGTCGTGTGTTGATAATTTTATTCAGAGGTTGACGTGAAAAGGACAGGTATAGAAAATTTTACATAAATACATTTAACAAGTGCAAGGAAACATCGCAACTCTTAATAATAGTTATATAGGTAATAGTTATATAGGTATTAGTAAGCTATTGACTGTGATTTAAAATTTATTTACAAGTGACTTTAAAAGTGCCTTAACATTAGCAACTAAATTCTAATAATAAAAAATAAATTTTAAAAATAAGAAATAAGAAATTTTATTTATAGCCCCTACCCTCTCATTTAAAAGACTAAACCCATCGATCTATAGACTAAACCTCACTGCCGCTTAATTGCCTTTCGTTTACTTTACTAAAGAGTTCCTTATGCGACTCTGAGTGCGGCAGTCAGCCTTTAAACTCTGCTTTATGATAAAGAAAAAGGAAAGAAAACAATACGAAAGGGTCTACAATAGTTTTTAACGTCCTCGATCCTCGAGTAACATAATAAATACTACAGCTGATGTTGCCAATGCATCACCTGAAAACACACAATAATATAAATTAGTTAAGGTGGAAGACAAGGGTCTGCCCGCGAAATTCAAATTTAATTTGGTTTTTCGCAATTTGTAAACTAATACGATAAAGTAGGCTTATGGCATTCAAATTGCGCCCCTAGGAATATCATCTTCACAGGTTTATATAAAAATCTTTACTTGAAAGTGTCCAGTTTAAGAAATTAGTCAAAATAATGACTAATTTGTGAGTAACTCACGTCAAACTCATCAACGTATAGTACATAAAAATATTAAATAATCAAAGGACATGACCAGTAATTGCCCTCCGATTCGGGACAATGCACAGGATTTCCGTAAGGTTTAAAAATTCAAAACGAAATTATTATGGATTTATTATTCCAAATAAGGTCGGGGTTCAAATGACAAAAAAAAAACAGTACGTTTATTGTTTAAATCTTGAGCGTCCGCTTTCCTCTTTAAGCACTACTCCATTTTGACGTTCCATTATATCCATGCCTAATAATAATCTTGTAACCCTACATGAATACCATTTAAGTACCTTAGTTATTATATTAGGAATGATTTATTTTTGATCAATTAAATAGTAATGAAAAGGAAATGTATGTTTTGTTTATAATTATTTTTATTTTTTGACAAGTCTCAAACTAATCGATCGAACAAAGCATTTTGAAATACTACGTTTAAAGGAAAGCCCTGTCACATTGCATATGCTGCCATCTGTGGTCGAATAGTTGAACTTGTTAACGAAAAGTAGTGAGCAAAACTTAAAAATATTTTCTAGACTCGCCACAATAACTAGCGCCATCTAGTGTGGGAAAGCAGTTTTTGGTGAAACTTTTTTTATCTATTTTCTCAGTTTTCAGAGCCTTCAGACTCCTGAAACTTTTTTATTTGAAAACTATAAAATATAACAATTACAATAATAAAGAAATAATACTTGAAAATATTTTTTTAGACTCGCTTAACACAATAAATAGCGCCATCTAGTGTGGGAAAGCAGTCTTTTGGTGAAACTTTTTTGTTCATTTTCGCAGTTTTCCGAGCCTTCAGAGTCCTGAAACTTTTTTATCTGAAAACAGTGAAATATTACAATTACAATAATAAAGAAATCATTGCTGAACATTGATTTTTGACACCTAGGCAAGCTGCCATAGTTCCACCGGTCAAGTCCTTTATCTTTTTTATAACAAACAATATTTATATACTTACCATAAACAATAAAGCAAATCGCATCATGTACAGCTAGTAATAATCTCTAAAAAGATTGGCAACACTGTTTGTACGTTTTCGTTGTCAAGGTCCCATGGCTGTTTGTTTGTTACTCAATCGCGCCAGAACGGCTGGACGGATCTGGATGAAATTTGGCACAGAATAGATTATAGTCTGGAATAAAACACAGCCTGCTTTTCATCCCGGAATATTAAAGAGTTCCCGCGGGAACCAAAGAACTTTGATCCACGCGGGCAAAGTCACGAGCATCAGCTAGTTAGTACATACTCGTAATCTACTTACATACGCGGTCCGCGAAAGCTTAAGACGAGCGATAGAAATGCTATGCTAATATGCTATATTATTAACGGGACTAATTAAAAAGGACTCAATAAAAATCGTTTTTGGAAGATATAACTTTATTTTCAAAATTTGTCAACAACCTATAACTAATTTTTCAATAATGGACCCAACGAACTAGAAGGAATGTTTCGTTGTTTTCAATTACGTACCTAGTTTTAAAATTTGTAAATTTATAAGCATATTTCCTATCTTCTAGAATAAAATTCAATGGAAAAATTTTGATTAAAACTTACAATAATTTGATTTATTTCTATGGAGCGAGGAATTTATTTCTTGGAGTGTGCACACTCGAATAACTTCTGCCTCTGTGACAGTTTATTTTTTCGGCTCTTACTTTAAGACGCCAATGAAACTTCTTAGATTTTATTTAAATCTAAAATGTAAATAATGTAATAAAATTTTAATGTAAAAGTAGGTACCATTGTTGCAAAGACAAAAAGTTGCTTGTGCGCCCTTATAAAAGACTTGAGCAACAGTCTCACTGTTACCATTCTATAGCTGTCTACTCTGCGTGCTTAGTACCTAATACATATTTTATTTACCTCTAGTAGTATAGTTTATAAATAAATTGGTCTCCCTGAGTTAAAGTTGCACTGAGTTAAAGTTAAGACAAAATGTTATTGGAAAAATTATAAGGACGCTGTCTCACTAAGAGCTATAGAAATTAGTCAGCTATTCAATGAAGCTATCTAAAATTTGTTGGCTGTTTCCTTGAACCAAATGAGATCTCCAACGTGCAGCATGTCTCTGTAATGCTTAGTGAGACCCCACCCTAATTAAGGATACGTAACTACTTATAAGTTTGAACAACTTATATCTATAATGTCTTGCTATCTTTGCTAAGGCCTCTTTTTTAACCATAGTTATTTAAACGACTACAAAATCGTAGTAGTTAAAAGTTGTGATAAAAAAAATGTAGGAAAATCACAACTTATTTTATGTATTTGTATGTAGGTATTTGTTTGAATGTTTATATTAATACACCACCCGTGAGTTAATCTCCTAACTTCTCCTACTCCTAAGGTTGTCTGGCAGAGATCGCTACTAGGCGATAAGGCCGCCTTTTTGTAGTCTACTTAATTCTTTGTTTTCTATGTATTTGTGTCCTTTATATGTGTGTCGTGGTGTACAAATAAAGAGTAAAAATAATAATAATAACAACTTATCAACATCATCACAAAAGTAATTTCTATTCTGCAAAGCAACTTTGCAGGCAAAATTTACTAACTCACTTTTTAATATTTTATAGTTAGTAGCTCCTTTGAATAATTCCGCATATTCGAAATCATTATTATTATCACATACAAATAATGAAAATAGCTTCTTATCTAGATAACAATATTTTCTCACTACAGCCATCACAATCCAGTTTCGGACTCCAGTATCATAGCTACCTTCGTTACCAGTCTACTAGACACTTCTTCTTCTTCTCTTCTTTTATCTTGGCATCATCACTACCACCATCTTCATCATCATCACTACTACCGTCCTCATCACCATTTGTAGCATCTTACATGGTGCCATTCAAAGCTTCGATTTGTATATGACTGATGTAGTTATCACAATATAACCGGATAAATTGTCTTAACATAAAGTTAAATCTGCAGCAACATTCAATAGTATACAGTTAATTAGATCCTGTCTAGGCATCATCACTACAATCTTCCTCACCATCATCACTGCCATCATTCTCATCACCATCTCCAGAATCCTGAGGTGTGATAACTGTTATAAAAGCTTCTATTTGTATATTTGGAATGAAAGGATGTGGTTATCACATAACCGGATTCATTGTCTGAAAATAAAGCAAAATCTGCATCCACTTTCGTTTGTATGAATTCTACTAGATCCTATCTGGGCAACTCGTCATCACCATCATCATCGTCATCACCAGCGTGGTCGGTGGTGACGGCCGCCAACAGCAACGCTTGCGCGGGAGCTATGAATACGGCAGGTAGGCGCGCGAGCCCGGACGCCGAGCATAGTGTTTCTGACATCCATTCTAGGAAAACAGAAAAACCAATATTAATCCAAAAATAAAACCAACCATACGTAAAGTAATTTAGTTAGAGAATGATGCTTTTCTGAAAGTTAGTCTAACAACAAAGAAGTATAGGTAAGGATAAAATACTATTTGAAGTTTTTTTTACACTTAAGGACTTAACTAAAGCTTTTGATACTGTACTGATTTCTGCACAAAATTCAAACTGGAAATCTTGCTAACTATATGCACATCAGAGCTAATCAAACTCATTTCTCGTTACTTCTCAAATTATTATAATAATAAGCAGCTAGTTGCATATAGTCACGCAGGGGAGCATTTTGTCTCCTTAACTCTTCCTTGTTCCCACAAATGATCCATTAAAGATCTATTATGATTCTTTAGAGGTTAATTATTACTTTCTTTATAGTCATAAAAAATTAAATTTATGCCATAAAACATAGAAGAATGTAGAACATAGAAACACAAAAAAGTAAACACTAGTTACCTATATGAATAGACTTTGGTGTGGAAACCAGCAATAAGGCTTGAGCTTCATTTACCGTCAACATTCCACATTTCACGTAGAGGTGACTTGAGGTAGCCACTGTTGTTAACCAGCTTATTACTGCAAGTGAATATATTAATATGACATTACTTTTACAAAATTTACTAAATATGAAAATTAAACAGTATAAAGTAATACTTTTAAACTACAGATAAACCTTTAGCAATCACCATTAATAAATTTAAAAATTTTAAAGTCGATAAAATACAAATTAACTCATTTGGATGTCAAAGAAAAATTAAATATACACTAAAACAATATTGGACAAAGACAGCCCAGTGGTACACTCATATAATATAACAACTTACCTAGGAACAGTGTTGCCATCACATCGGTAATGTACAGGCTGCCTTCCGCTTCTCTCAGCAACTGGCAACATTCCGTGTACAATATAACAAGAGCTGATATTTTGCTGCTTCGGGCGTCTAAAATTAACAGAACAGAAAAACTTGTCTTATTCGTCATTCTTATTAAAAATTATTCAATGTTCTTCCGAATATACAAGTGAATCTACGGCTGGTAATGATTGAAGGTATAAGCTAGTACATATGTAACAGAAAGTGGTCGCAGTTTTATAACTAGTCGATGTTAGCGACTTGCTCCACGTGGATTGAGATTTTTGTTTCCCGCGGGAACCCTTTAATTTACCGCGATAAATAGTAGCCTATGTGTTAATCCATCTCTATTCGAAATTTCAGCCAAATACGTCCAGTAGTTTTTGAATGCCAAACATACACACATACAAACTTTCGCCTTTACAATATTAGTGTGAAGTGTGATGTGATATAAAGATACCAGTAGAAAGGCACTCTTTTTTTTATCTACTACAAGTTAGCCCTTGACTGCGATTTCACATGATGGTAAGTGATGATGCAGTCTAAGATGGTAGCGGGCTAACCTGTAACTCATTTTTGTCTCTTACCTATCACGGCTTTCTGTGACAGAGTGCCAAGCGTAAAGGGTATGCAGGTGGTCACCGCTGTCGTCAGCACTCGCCTTAACAGAGGCACTGGGACCCGCCCACACTGAAATTTACAGTATGGGGTGATAACGTTGATGTCAAAAGTTAATTACCTCTTACTGAATATATTCGACGACCTCCGTGGCGCAGTGTTGAGCGCTGTTGCCTTAACGTGCGGAGGTCCCGGGTTCGATCCCCGGCAGGGTTATGAAATTTATAATTTCTGAATTTTCCTGGTCTGGCCTGGTGGGAGGCTTCGGCCGTGGCTAGTTACCCTACCGGCAAAGTACGTGCCGCCAAGCGATTTAGCGTTCCGGTACGATGCCGTGTAGAAACTGAATAGGGGTATGGGTTTAATATAACTGCCATGCCCCTAACAGGTTAGCCCGCTACCATCTTAGACTGCATCATCACTTATCAACAGGTGCGATCGCAGTCAAGGGCTAACTTGTAGTGGAAAAAAAATGTAAACTTAACGCCAGTGTAACACTTCCAAGTTCACTTACGTGAGTCAAATGACTTGCGAAATGTAAACTATCTTGTAAGTGACGTATCGTATGCAAATGTTAGAATGTAAGTGACCCGTGGACCTAGGTGAGCGACGCAACGCGATTCGACGCCATAGAAAATTACAGACGTATCTACGCGCTAACGTAGGTCACGTCAAGGGTCACGTTGCCGCGTTATAGGCCTATTACACTGCACTTTCCATAGGGCCCTGTGGTAAGAGTGGGCGTGGCTGCTGAAAAGAGTGTCGCTTATTACACAGCAATAAGGACCAATTTAGGGACCTTTTCTCCCTAAATGTTATTACACTACACTGATTCAAGTTTAAGGGTCTCTGTGAAAAGTGCAGTGTAATAGCCCTATTAGTCGGTCACCTAGAACAACGGGTGACTCAGTAAAAAGTTTTTTTTTTGATTCGCACTCAAATTATCCTCTGACAAGGTGTCAGAGACCTTTTTATACCTGAGAAAAGGACTTTAAATGATAAAATGATAAATGATTTATTTATTTCATGTAGGACAACTTGTGTCACTTATGAAACGTTAAGACTCTACCACCGGTTCGGAAAGTTGATTATATTGTTTTCAGGGTTCATGTACGTATGTATGTATGTATGTATGTATGTAAGTTTGTATATTCCACCATAATTTCCATATGCCTGAACCGATTTTGATAAATGAGGTATCGTTAGAATGCCTAGCTTATTCCGGGTGACATAGTAAAATTTTAAAAAAATTGATGGGGTCCCGCATTAAAACTAAATTAGAATAAAAAATCGAAAATAAGATTAACTATATAATCATCTAGAAAATGATGAGTAGATTCCAAAAATATAGAACACCATAGTTCAATATCAAGTGATTCACAAAAAAATATTTAATGAAAATGAGAGAATAATACTCTTATTTAATTACATTAATTCAGATTTTTAACTTTTTACTTCGTTTTTTGGCAGGGCAGTCGTGTTTTTTAAATTTTTTAATTATGACTTGTTGCTCTGAGTTTTGCTCTGAAAGAGGGTGCGTAAAAAGTTTCAAGTGCAATTGGGTATTTGACTACTAGTGAGATAAATTATTTTTTAATGATTATTATACATATAAAGGATCTCCCAAAAGTCGTAATATCCACGTCCATTGCTAGTTTTTTTTTTTTTTTGAATAACCATATTAAACTATCGATTAAAGTAAAAATAGTGCGTCGAACTTTGATGAAGCACAACTTAAAATTTCATAAAAAATCCATACCAAGCACGCGTTTCGACGTTCCAAAAAAAAAGTTGCTGATTTGACTATTTGTCAAATACCCAATTGTGGCCTAATCATAAGCTGTCATACTCACGAGCACCAGATGGGCCAAGGGTGAGAGCACAAAGGACGAGGCGTAGTTGAAGGCGGCTAAGGCTGGCGTCACACCGTCGTTGCTGAGCGATAGCGGCAACCATGCGCACGGGCGCGACACGGATGCTAGCATCGCTCTGAAATATAATGTAATTACCTCCTGCACAAATGGGGTTAGGTATCTCACGGTTTTTGCATATACAAGGTAAAGATGTCTGACTGACTGACTGATCTATCAACGCACAGCTCAAAACACTGGACTGAAATTTGGCAAACAGACAACTGTTATGACGTAGGCATCCGCTAAGACAGGATTTTTGAAGGCTTGGAAATTTGTATGAAAATCGAACCTAACGTGAGCGAAGCGGCTGGCAAAAGCTAGTTTTTTTTTAATCCGCTTCAAGTTAGTCCTTGACTGCGATCTCACCTGATGGTAAATGATGATGCAGTCTAAGATGGTAGCGAGCTAACCTGTTAGGGGCATGGCTGTTATATTAAACCCATACCCCTATTCGGTTTCTACACATAATGTTACAAAGCTGTGTGAGGTCTGTCATCCCACACCTGACTAGCGTTGGGCTATTGCCAACACCACCTCATTCTGTGACACTCCTGCTGAGCAGTGAGATGGCAACGAGTTGACGGTGAAGACTGGTCAACTCACCCCTCGATGACGCGGCGGTCGAGCGCGGCGGAGAGCGCGCTCACTGTGGCCGCGCACGCCGCGAGCGCGCCCACGTGCGCGTGCAGCGTCGTGAGCGCGAACAGGCGCGTGCGGCCCGCGTGCGCTCGAGCGCGCCCCGCCGCGTAGTAGATGTACCATAGCGGCACATAGCTCACGTACTCCGTGTGCAACCACCCTAATCATTAATAATGGGCATGATGACAGTTACCAAGAATCAATTAAATTATGACTTTATCTAATGAATTAGGATTCATGGATTATAAAAACCGTATTTATTCTTCTAGTTCGAGTCAGATTGCTATTTATTTTGATAAAATGAAACTATAAAATACAGCAATCCGCCATAATGGATTAAACACCAAGAAGCAAATGACGTCACAATTGTTTGTTTTCAAGCTTTGACAATCACACTATTGTTTACTGCACACTGCACAGAGTACATTGGTAAAAACAGTAGTGACGTCACGAACGACGCCATGACACCGGCGAGCTTTTTGGCGTGAATTTTGAAATTTAAATTTCAAATCAAATACCAAACCTTAATTTTCTGCTGAAATAAGATATTTTTTCGAAATAGTTGATACTTCTGAACATAATTTGACCATTTTTCAAAATCAGTCATCATGCCTATTACTTCAATCGAGGTCGAGGTAATAGTCGTTAAAGCCCGCCAACCCGCATTGGAGCAGTGTGGTGGGTCTAAGCTTTCCTAAGAGAGTGGACGCCTGTGCCCAACAGTGAGATTATTATACTATTGTTTTTTTTCCCCCTCCTCTTGAATCTGCAATCAGCTCGTTTTAATCTTTTCACTCTTGGGGCGACTAGTAGTGAGTTGGCAAGTGGGTATTATACTATTGATGATTTTCTCAAACATCAATCATCCGGCAACCCACAAGCCAGTGGTTCTATCGGGTTAATATACAGAAAAATAATGCATTAAATTGTAATCTTTCAATAGTTTACAATTTCGCGCGTTAGATTATAATCTAACGGTTTTTACAATCTTATGCATTGTATATTTTTTACATACAAAGTGTAACATTTTCTTGTTTATGAAAAGAGCAACTTCATTAGATTCAGCTTTCCAAACTGGTGATAGTCTTAGCTTATCATAAGTGGCGCAAGTTGTCCTACATGAAATAAATAAATCATTCACATAAATAGCATTTATTACTTAATAACTATCTCACTGCTTAGTTTTAGAAATTATTTATCATTAAATTTTAGAAGTGGAAGTTAATTGTGACGGCACATTCTGCCTTTATAGACTGAAAGTGCAGCAAATGAAACAGTGACCAAAGTTGGTAACTTGATAATAAAAATAATATTAAAAATAATCTAAAGAATTAAAAGTCAAAAGCTGTTTATTTATCCACACCACTTATCATCCCACCTGATGGTAAGTGATCATACAGCCTAAGATAGTAGGGGGTTAACCTGTTAGGGGTATGGAAGTTATATTAAACCCATACTGCTAATCAGTTTCTATATAGTATTCCGGTATGCATCATACCGGAATACTAAATTGCTTGGCAGCATGTCTTTGTAGGTAGGGCGATAACTAGCCACGGCCAAAGCCTCCAACCAAGCCACTAGCCAAAGTAATAGCTAGCATAGTAATGTTTATTCAAATTAGGAACACAAAATTTTTTGAATGCCATTATAAGGTGTGCTAGTGATGATTAATTATGGTTTCTTGAAAAATATGCTTTTTGTTTTCTTTATGCTTCAGAGAACATGCTTAGCTTTGGAGTTTAGAACATCAGTACACACTAGTTTTTATCACTAGATCATGCCCGCTACTCCATCTGCATGGATTTAGATTTTAAAATAAATAAATAGAGAAATTCATTTTCTACATAAAAAGATGATACTTACTAAAAACAAAATTGGTTGAACTAATGGCCTGTCAAAGAGAGATCATACTTTTGCATTTATAATTAGTTTGGATATGATAAAATCATTGAACTTTGTGTTAGAGTAAAGTAGACATCCTCAAAAGAATCCCTGATAGCTTGAATCTCTAAGCAGCAATGATAAATTACAATGCACAGAGAGAAAGAGAGAGAGACGTTTAAAGTGTTTGAAAACTGTGTAAAATTACCCTAATAAGCAATTATCTGTTACATGCCTGATTGAAGATTGTTAAACACTATTTATTGAAATGAAATGAATGAAAGTAATTAGTACAATAACTTTATAATTGAGTATATTTTAAATATAATTGTGGCACTTTTCTAAGCTTGATCACATTCAGGTGATGTTATGAAAACAATCCCAGAATCTAGATGCCCTATTGATGAAAAACTCTTTTATATTAAGGAAATAAGTAACAAGTATGAGCAATACCAAACCAATTAGATTTGGCAGCAATAAGTACCTAAGTAATAACAACTTCTCAAAACTTTACTTTACATACCTTAACTTAAAAAGCAAAGCATTTGTTATAACATTAATTTTAAGTACGTAAGCACGTACTTAGTAATAATTATTTCAGTATCTGGGTGAAGTGATACAGTAAACTTTCATTTGTGTGTGATATTTTGATAATGATTAAGAGAAAATAAATCGTAATTACATGGTCGAATGGGTGCAATGCGTTCTAGTAATAACTACGTGAGCATGCATGTAGTTGCCTCCGGGAGCTCCGAAATGTGGCGCCAACACAGCGAGCGTCATGGCCAGCAGAACACCCGGCACCATCCAACGTTTCCTCACTACCTGCCAAATATCCACGTCATAGCCACTTTTGTAACCATTATTATCCACACTACGATCACTTTGAACATATACAACTTGAGTAGTAACACGCTCCATTTTATGAGATTTTATCAAATACTTTTAGGATAAATATTTTTCTGAAAAAGGATAAGCTTTACAAAGCAAACGACGGTCACTGTGGACGGAAATTAAAAAACGATTTCAGGTGTTAAACTCAGAGAGTAGCAACTGTAGTCTGTAAATAAAATCAATGTCTTTCAAGAATAAATTTTAAATTAGCGCGCATCTGCATTGCTACAAAATTCAAAATTGTTTTGACTTTCGAGTTTTGACAAGTGACGTCTTCGGCGAAGTTATTGACGTCATGCCCCGTTCCGCTTCACGCGTACTTTTTTGTTGTCAAGTTCAAACCATGGCAACAATAAATGTAATGTCAATTTGACGTTTAGTCGGCAGAGTAAGATTTTGCATTTTTGCAAATTACTGTAAATAGTGCGTACTTTTATCTGTTCAATAAATAACTAAATAAATAATAATGCTATCAAATAAGTTTCGACAAATAAGCCAAAGTATCAAAAGAAGTCCAGTGTTTTTGAGGTTAGACTTGTTTATTTATTTGACCTGCTAATTTTGCATCTATTTTGATGAAAATCTTTTCAATCGTATAGTTTTACATATTATAATAATTTATTTCTCTAGGAGTCCTTAGTATTATATTGAATTGAATTGATTTTTAATTGCTAATTATGGGTGGTTAACAAAGTTTTTAAAATTAAAGATGCCCTGCTATGTACAATAAAGCAGTAGATCCGAATATCAGTTTGACTTTTTTGTAGCAATGTCCGATACAAAGCTGCTTACGAAGGAGAAGGCAAGACTACTGTGCGCGTTATCAACCAGGAACAGGATCTGGGGCTGATGATAGACTCCTATGCTAATGTAAGTTAGAAACAAACAAACAAATGCTTTAAATGCTATGAGGTTGTTTGGGTACTCAAATATTAATATTCCTTGTTAATACTTAAATTAAGCTTCCTTATCCCTTAATTAGTAATTTTTCAAAAATTGCATGCCTTTGTTTTCATTTTTAAGATCTTATGTATGGTACCTATTTACAACTTTGCATTTAATATATGATCTAATTTAATACATGATTTTTATGATTTGTTTCAGTATGGATTTAGATTAAACAATGGAATCACAGTGCTTGGACCTATAGCTATTTTTTCCAGGTATTCTAATTCTAACCAGCAATATGCTCTATGGTTGAGTACTTAAAGTAAAAGGGGTTTGAACCTTTTTGTGTGGAAGCTGGCATAGCGACCTGCCGCCATTTTGATTTTTTTTCAAAATCGCGGCGCACGATGAAATTGGTATATGTATGGATAGAGGACACATAGACAAACAAATAATGTCAAGTAACATAGTACCCCAAAGTGTCATGTTACCGAGATATTTGGAGGTAAAGATAGACATATGAGGACAACGACAATCATTAAAAATAGACTTATTATGTGTCTACAGGTGTTAGATTGTATACAAATAATTGCTCCCAGATTGATTATTATTATTACTGTTTATTAGAAGAGAGTTTTCCTGTGAGCTATTGTATGATGTTACTTTAATAGAATCAAAGTGATTAATTTAATTGTTAGTAAATATCTTATTATTTACATAGAACAATACTGTCTTGGCAAGTGCGGACATCAAAGGAGATCACAGAAGCTTCACTGAGGTTCTTCAAACTGCTGGAACCTAAGATTGATCTCTTGGTATGTTTGCATTACTGTTTTGACACTTTTCTATTTACTGTAAACTTGAAGTTCGCTAGAAGTCGTTGCTCGTATATTGAAAGCAATTTGCCCCTTGAACATGAGGAAAACCTAACAAAATAATCAAATTTACCCTCTTGGACCTCCTCCTTCCTCTGCGGCCTGTCTCAGGTTGAGGCAGTAACTTGTCTGAGCTGTGTTGGGTGGAATAGAATTTAATTCAATACAAGTTTATGTAAATATCTTAGACAAAATTGAAAACAAGCACAAGTACAATTTGTCAAACATCTGTGGCAACATGGCATTCTGAACCAGTGGTAGATTCACTTGATGATTCAAAAGTACTTGTAAAAGTTTATTTGAATAAAAAACATTTGAATATGAATCTAAGAGGCCTTATAAAGATGAATAGAATTACTTTTTTCATATTATCAAAAGGCCATTTGATATTACGAAAATGTGTTGCGTGTGTGGATTTGTTGTGGAGGGTATGTGTGGAGGTGCTAGCCTATTCAAACTCAAACTCATATTTTTTTATTCAAATAAACTTATCACAAGCGCTTTTGAAACGTTGAGTGAATCTACCACTGGTTCAGATTGAAATCATACTAATATTATAGATGATAAAGTGTGTTTGTTTGTTGGTTTGTCCTTAAATCACGCCACAACGGAGCAACGGATCGACGTGATTTTTGGCATGGGTATAGTTGAGGACCTAGAGAATGACATAGGCTACTTTTTATTCTAGAAAATTAATGAGTTCCTATGGGAATATACAAAACCGAAACCACGCGGACGAAGTCGGGCATTAGCTAGTTCCTAATAAGAAAAACCAGCAAGAAACTCAGTAGTTGCTCTTTAAAAAAAACATTTACAATTACATCATTGTGTATAAGTAACCGCTGTCTTTAGCATTGCTATATTTAAAAAAAAGTGTGTGCGTGCAATTCACACTCCGCAGAAGCGAACCTTCAGAAAAGTAGCCTACGAGAGAATGAGATAACATGTATTCTATCTCATTGTCTCGCAGGCTAATAGGCCTATTACACTGCACTTTTCACACTTGAATCAGTGTAGTGTAATAAGATTTTGGGAGTAAGGGCCCCTAAATTGACCCTTATTGCTGTGTAATAAGCGACGCTCGAACTTTATAAGCCACGCCCACCCTTATCACAGGGCCCTGTGAAAAGTGCAGTGTAATAGGCCTATAAATTCTATTATGAACATGTTTGTCTCTTTCCAGTGTCGCTTTTTCGTTTCATCGAATTTTCAAATCACAACGATTCTTAAGAAATTTCATTTCACATCTATTTATTTATAAGAAAGTCGTGTTAGTTATACTATTTATAACTCAAGAACGGCTGAACCGATTTGGCTGAAATTTGGTGGGGAGGTAGCTTCGAACCAAGAGACGGACATAGGATACTTTTTATGCCGGAAAATTGAAGAGTTCCCGTGGGAACTAAAAATCTCGATCTACGCGGACGAAGTCGCGGGCATCAGCTAGTCAATAATATATTTCAGATCATAGGGCTGGAGACCAACGAGAGGCACACACTGGACTCTGTGTTCCGTGCGTCGCGGGAGGCCAAGCTCAACGTGGAGATACTGCCCACTGAACACGCCTGCTCTACGTTCAACTTCCTCAACTCTGAGGCCAGGTACATGATTTTTTTTTTATCCACTACAAGTTAGCCCTTGACTGCGATCTCACCTCATTGTAAGTGATGATACAGTCTAAGATGGTAGCGGGCTAACCTGTTAGCATGGCAGTTATATTTAACCCATATTCGGTTTCTGCACGGATCATCACAGCAAAATAACTTTTTATGGCCAAATTCAGAAACTTATTCTATATCAGTAACAGAAGACAACAATTAAAGTTTGAAATACCAAGGCAAAGATTCTACCAGCGAAATGTATATTGCATGGCAATCAAAATATATAATTACTTGCCAGACTGTGTTAAGGTATTAACCATACATAAATATTTAAAAAAAAAAAATATCAATGATCTCAATTATTTCAATTGAATCAAATGAAAACGTCTATGACATTAATGACTATTTTAAAATGAAATTTGATTGACATACATCTTAGAGCTTGACATGTTTACTACTTATTATACTATATATAGCTAAATTACCACTCACTCACTCACTCACTCACTGACTCATTGACATAATTGTTCTCCTAGAAAGAGACAGAAAATGATACAATGATGTATGGGAGAAGTGTTTGAGTGCGCGAGTCGAGTAGGGAAAAATTATGACATTTCGGAAAAACAAGATGGCGGCCGACGTGATTCTTGTAACTCTTTTGTTTTCCAACCGATTTCGTTGCAACTAGCAGTGATTGAAGAAATTAGGAAACGATCTATAGACAAAGTGGAAAAAATTGGAAAAACAAGATGGCGGTCGAGCTGTAGTGTTTTAAAATTTTTGATTTTTCGACCCCGAACCGCGGCGCCACAGATCCAAAACGGCGGGGTCGAGCACAATGTTTTTTTCTATTTCCGCCCACAATAATCCTGTATTTTGACAGAATGGGGGTGGTTTTTAAAAATTCAAGATGGCGGCTGTCACGGCGGCCGTTCGGTTTGAGTTACGAAAAAACGCAATTTTAAAATTCAAATTTCTCGCAGTTGGCAACGTCGGAGCGTTTCGACTTCTACTAAGAGATTGTGGGTACAGACTCGAGGTATGGATTGGGGAAAAAAAATTACCCCATTTCTCGGGAAAATTTCAAGACTTACCCCAAAAATAAAAAAATAGAAATACGAACTTTTTTAAAAATTCGAGTACGAGCAACCATGTGTCCCACTTGTACAAATGACATTTGGGTAATTTCGTCGCCGAGGTCTGGCAACACTGGAATTTATCAAAGAAAAAGTGACTTTCGACATGGTCTTTTTTCAGGGGCTATCGTGTCGGCTGGGTGCGAGCGAGATGAAAGATTGAAACGTCATCAGGAGCTGTGTATCCTGTAGTTCACGGGAAAATTATGAAACTATGCAAAAAGTTTTTGTGAAACGAGGTGGCGGCCATTTTGTATTATTTTTGTGTTTTTGAAAATTTCAATCACGTCTTAGAGGCGGTTGGCAACATTTGGGAAATTTGACATGTATGGATCGATTGTGTAACTCGACGGGCAGTATCGAGAAATAAAAACAGTGTTGCCACATTCGGGGTAGTTTTCGAGATTTTCCCTAAAAACTTCCTCCTGTAAAATTTTGTATGAAATTTTTTTTTTCCACATAAGGCTTCGTATGGAAGTCAGAAAATATAACTTGAAGCAAAATATGGAGACACCTGATGATTGAGGATTTCGGAGACGGGTGAAGGGCACGGCCAGGGTATTGAAGATAGGTGGGGAGTGCTCGAACAAATGTCACTCGAAACCTCATCCAATTGGCAATAAGTAAAAAAAAAATTCAAAATGGTGGATTCAAGATGGCTGCCATACAAATTTCGTGAGTGTCTATCTCGGAGAGTATGAGAGATGGAAGTGTGGTTTCTTGGCAAGAGATGATCAGGACGAGGAGGTCTATTAAGCGAAATGAAAAAAAAAACAAGATGGCGGAATTTTTTTGTTTATACCAAATTATATGGCGAATATTGAAGGGACTGCAAGTATAGAACTATGCAAGATTTTGATACGGTTCCGTTTTACCCACGACGAGGCTCCCTGGGATTACAAAACAGGAAACTGATACCAAAGTTTTAAAAATCAGCGCCATTTTGAAATTCTTTGTTAATTAACAGATTTCGTTCAAAATCGATATCTGAGGATCCCTGGGATTACAAAACAGGAAACCGATACCAAAGTTTTAAAAAATCAGCGCCATTTTGAAATTATTTGTTAACTGATCGATTTCGTTCAAAATCGATATCTGAGGATCCCTGGGATTACAAAATAGGAAACGGTTACCAAAATTTAAAAAAAACCAGCGCCATTTTGAAATTCTTTGTTAATTGACCGGTTTCACTCATAATTGATATTTAGGGTTCCCTGGGATTACAAAACAGGAAACTGATACCAAAATTTCAAAAAATCAGCGCCATTTTGAAATTCTTTGTTAAGTGACCGATTTCGTTCAAAATCGATGTTTAGTGCTTCCTGGGATTGCAAAACAGGAAACTGGAACCAAATTTTAAAAAATCAGTGCCATTTTGAAATTCTTTGTTAATTGACCGATTCCGTTCAAAATCGATATTTGGGGCTCCTTAGGATTACAAAACAGGAAACTGGTATCAAAATTTTAAAAAATCAGCGCCATTTTGAACATCTTTGTAAATTGACCGATTTCGTTTAAAATCGATATTTAGGGCTCCCTTGGATTACAAAACAGGAAACTGGTATCAAAATTTTAAAAAATCAGCGCCATTTTGAAATTCTTTGTTACTTGACCGATTTCGTTCAAAATTGATATTTAGTGTTCTCAGGGATTACAAAACAGGAAACTGATACCAAAGTTTTAAAAAATCAGCGCCATTTTAAAATTCTTTGTTAAATTACCGATTTTTTTCCGAATCGATATCTGAGGATCCCTGGGATTACAAAACAGGAAACTGATACCAAAGTTTTAAAAAATCAGCGCCATTTTGTTTTTTTTTAATCACAACCCGTGAGCTGCTAAAGCAGCTCACGCACAGAGCAAAAAACTAGTTGTTATTATATATTTTTACATTTATTATTTCACATGGAGTTTCAGTATTAATATGAATAAAATTAGATATACTAAATTGATTAAATAGTTCTATTGTCATTATAAATTTTAATGTGATTGTCTTAGCGTAGCAGTAATATATAGCAAAAATAATTCATAATAAAAATAATATATATAATAAAATATGTTAAGGTAACTAGATGTAACAATAGTAGATATTGTAGTGACTAAGTATAAATTTAATATTTGCACGCCTTTAATATGGCAAAACATGTTTGGCATCATTATGTATACTTATTGTAATCATCTATCTATAATGTAACCCATGTTTCACGCAAACAAATGAATTTATTATTATTATTATCCTTAGCTACTGCACAGTCTCCACAAATATTGTAACACCGCTTTACGTGTATTTTATCTTAAATCTATGTATCTTAATTAAAGTTTAAATTTAAATTGATATTGAAATTATTTTAAAAACTGTTCATTAATCAACTTTTTGACATGTTTCGATATTTTCAGGTCAGTTGCAGGGGCTCTGATTCCTCCCCTCCACATACAAATGAACGAAGACGATATGCTGCGATCCAAACTACACTACGAAAATCTATACGAAAAGGAGATACATTAACTTCCTCTAATCTTTGGCACTCATTGCCTTGCCCTAGTCTCTGATGTGAATAGCCAAGGAAAGAAAGATCTAGGTGTTTTATAACTGCATCCCGGTCTGTGTTCCCCATTCGGTGGGCAATCTTTGAACTCCAAAGCCTGATCTGTTGTGTGAATACATGTATGGGGATCTTCCCCCCGATTATCTAAAAGTTGCCGATCCAATCGTCACAGTTTGGCGTCAAAGTAAAATAAACCATAAAAGCATTGAATTAGAGCTCAATTTCGTGTATCCATTCTCATCCGTTTATGGTATCGTACATACAAATGAACGTCATCCTAAACGTTTTAGAATGGATACACGAAATTGAGCTCTAAAGCTCAAAGCCTTTATGGTTTATTTTACTTTGACGCCGAACTTTGACCATTGGATCGGCAATTCTTATATAATCGCACCTCTTGTGTCACAAAGTTGTTTACGACAGCCTTTTATACGAATACATGTATGGGGATCTTGTGTCACAAAGCTGCTTACGACACAGTTAGTCATCTCTTATTACTTTTAGGGCCGAATTTTCAATCGCTCATAATGTCTTGATACTTTTTACTTTCGGAATCCGTCAAAATGTGATATTAAAAGTATGTTTTCACCAACAATCCCAAATTCAGGTGAGAGCGACAGTATTGAGCTTAGATCTAGACTAAGAGGCTTAGTTGTGCCCTACATTAAGATTTCTGTTAAAATAAGTTTATGTGACGATTGAAAAATTAGCTTTTAATAAATTAAGAAATAATTTATTATGTAAATATTAGTTATAGCGAAATATAGAATGTTATGTTGTGCACTAATTGTTTTCATTACTTTTTAAATTACTAGCGTTTGCTCGCAGCTTCGCTCACGTTAATTTCGATTTTCATACAATTTCAAACCCCTATTTTATAGGAGTGGAATTTTCAAAAACCCTTTCTTAGCGTATGCCTACGTCATAAAAGCTATCTGTATGCCAAATTTCAATCCGATCTGTCCAGTGGTTTAAGCTTTGCTTTGATAGATCAATTAGTCACCTTTTCCTTTTATGTATTTAGAAGATAAGAGGCTGTAGGATTAACATTAATACGAGATTTTATGCCTCACCATCGTTCATAGCATTCGAGTTTCAAGTAAAATAAACGCCTCGTTTTTTTTGTTTTTTTATTTAGTACAGAAAACTTACAGCTACAACAGAAATGGATACATAAATAAATAATAAGTATAAGTATAATAATTTCGTCAAAATTTTAACCATAAGTTCGTCCACACAGTACAGCCAGCGCTTCAAAATCGATGATAAAAAATGCATAACTTTAAATGAAGGGCTCGTTGTCGATTTTATGCTTGTATTATTTCGATGCGCGAATTCTACGAACGCTTGTGAGATGTAAAGTCTAAAATCGTTCTACCCTATACTATAACTAAGTTAACTATACTCATATTTTTTTAATTAAAAGTGCTTTTGAATCGTCGAGTAAATCTGCCACTGCGAGGACAAAACATCTGCCCACTGTCTTTTACTATCAAATGTAATTACTGAACACTAGATAATGCAAACGACTTCGTCCGCGTTAGTTAAGTTTATTTTATTCCCGGGTGAACTCTTTAATTTTCAGGGATAAAAAGTTGCCTATATCCTTCGCCGTAATGTAACCTATCTACACCAAATTTCATCAAAATTGGTTGAAAAGATGGGTTTAAGTGTAGCAGACAGACGGACAGACACACTTCCGCATATATAGTAGTATGGATATGTATGGATTACATATGTATGAAGCCATACATATCCATACCTACTATGTATGGATTGAGCACTTTGGAAAGATGAGATTGTTAAAAAAACACAATTTCAAAACTAAAACAATTTATTTGAACAACTATTTTGAAATACGTGTCTACACATTAAGAAACCATCGCACAATAAAATGCTCTAGATTTTGATGTCTAGGCAGGTATCCAATCTAGATTATGGCTAGAACTTAACATAAGTCAAATCACGAGGTTATTATATATTTCAAGAATGAAAACAGAACAATTTCTAAGAAAAACAAACAATACGGTAAGTATTTCGAACATTCATATAATTTTCAGCAATTATTACGAATCATTTTTGTCATTGCACAAGCGATTTTTTTAAAATTTATACATAGTCGATCTATTCAAATTTAATGCAATAATTTAAATAGTTAAATTGTGATAACTACCTATAATTTAAATTATTTATTTAGGTAATTACATTTTCATGATCATAATAATTTATTGTACGTACGTCGTTTATACAGTCTGGGAATACCTGAAAGAAAATTAGTAAATTGAGCCCTGAGGCAAGATGGTGAAACACCGCCAACCATCGATCTAAATGAAGTAGTGGTGGGCGTTGCGACGAGAAACCGTTTCAAAAAACCGTTCTCGGCTCTGCGACGGTGAAACCGTTTTTACGTCCTGGGTAAAACAGTTAACAGTTTTCGTTGCACAAACCAGTCTTCGAATAACTGGTAGTCGTCCTCGTTCCACGTTCGTTTTTCAAAACAGTTATTACAATCAAAAGTGAACTTTATGTCGATGACATACAGTCGAAAATGAATGTATTCAACGACACGTTCGTTCTCAAAACAGTTATTACAATCAAAAGTGAACTTTATGTCGATGACATACAGTCGAGAATGAATTTATTCAACGACACGTTCGTTCTCAAAACAGTTCTTACAATCAAAAGTGAACTTTATGCCTATGACATACAGTCGATAATGTTAATGTATTACTTTTCACTAAAAAAAACGCGTTTCACTAAAAAAAACGCAACTCTTTCCATATCAAATATGTTTCGTTCTAAAGAACGGTTGTCGTCGCAACTGGTTTGCAAACCAGTTGCAACGATAACCGTTTTCTGCAACCGTTTTCGTCGTCGGCGAAACGGTTACGTTTCGTTTGTCGAAAATACGATAACGACCCACCACTAAAATGAAGGGAGTAGATGGGACCTTTCATTGGGTATTTGACAACTAGTCAAATCAGCATCTTTTTTTTTCAAACGTCAAAACGCATGCTTATTATGGATTTTGTATGAAATTTTAAGTTGTGACTTTTCTTACTTTATTCGATAGTTTAAAATGGTTATTCAAAATAAAACGAGCAGGGGACGTTGATATTACGACTTTTGGGAAATCCTTTATTTAATAATCACTAAAAAATATTTTTTCTCAAACATGCTTGAAAATTTGAGCATTATTTTGACAACCTTCTTTGAGATAAATCGAAATTGTCGTACTGGCCAAATACATGCGAGCAGCGGCCGGCAAAAGTTGTATGAAAATCCATATCTGTCGTAGCCAAATAAATTACACAGTAAATTCATATATGTCGTGTAATTTAAAAATGGAACGATCTTTTATTCCGAAACATGGCAACCAAGGAGGTAACTTATCAAAGGTTTTATTTAAATTTCGAACTAGCTTGCAAATAGAAAGCTGTATATTGAACACTTTAAAGCGGGAAAAATTATTACTGCTCGTTGTTCGTCATTGATTTTGAAATGTATTTGACAAAATGAGTTGAAGACAATGAGTGTGATGAACTTACTTTAACGCCATCTGAAATTCAAGAGGCGGCGAGAGCCGTAATAGAAAACTTGTTACCGCCAAAATCGAGAGAAAAATATTTTTAAATAAAAAGTTCTGTCCAGGTACTACTTAGTTTTAATTTCCGCACATCATTTGAGAAAAGTACTATACAAGCCTTGGCCACAACTAGGCATTGATGGACTCACGTATGTGTGCCACGGCTTCGGCTCGGCCCACATTTGCACGTTTGTCCTTCAATGGCTGTTTTGCTGGCCGCTGCAGTAATGTACTATTTCTAAAAAATGATATGAAATGTGCACATTTCATACCCTGTAAATGAGTTCGAAAGTTAAACTTCCCGGCCTAGGCCAGTAAAGAATGTATGTATTTTCATTACATATCATAAGTTTGAATTTGGAATCTTTCTTCCTGAATATCTTGTAACTTGTTATAATGTTCTTTGGCCTAAATAGTTTAAATTTGGAACTCTACCGTATTACGCGTTTAGCACTCACAGCGCAAAAAATAGTATTTAAAAAAAGTCACTTGTTTCATTTTTTAGAAAAGCACTATACACGCCTCGACCGGGAGAGCATTTCTGGTCTCTTATATAGCCGTCTAACTAACACTCGACCAGAAAACGCGTACTTCCCGGTCTCGCGATGTATGTACCTACTATAAATAAAAAGTTCCGTCTAGGTACTATTTAGTTTTAATTTCCGCGCATCATTTGAGAAAAGCACTATACTAGCCTTGGCCACAACTAGGCATTGGTGGCTCGGCCCCCATTTACACGTTCGTCCTGCAATCGCTGTTTTGCTGGCCGCTGCAGTAATGTACTATATTTCACTAGTAGTCGAATACCCAATTGTGTATACCTGTATACGCAGCGCTAGAGCAGATGTGCCGCGACGCCGAACTGCAGGCCGGGCGCGGGCACGTCCCCGGCACGCGCGCGCAGCGGCACGCAGTAGTTGAGCTCCGCGCGCGCCGCCCGCCCCAGCCGCAGTGCCACGCCCGCGCCGCACGCCGCGCGCGCCTCCCGCAACGCCGTCACCGCCTCCGCCGCCGCGCCCGACCCCTCTGCGCACCCACACGGCTACTTTTTTTTCTAAACGTCCCACTTTTTTTTTTCCATCCACTACAAGTCCTTGACTGCGATATCTAAGACGGTAGCGGGCTAATAGGCCTATTACACTGCACTTTATACCAGATGTAGGGGTGGGCGTGGCCACTAAATAGTACGTCACTTATAACACAGCAATAATGATCAAATTAGGTACCCTTACTCTCTAACTCTTATTACACTACACTGATTCAAGTGTAAGGGTCCCTGTGAAAAGTGCAGTGTAATAGGCCTATTACCACTGACTCTTTATCACACATATAGGCCTATTACACTGCACTTATTACAGGGCCCCGTGGTAAGGGTGGGCGTGGACGCTAGATAGAGCGTTTCACAGTAATAAGGACGCCGCCGCCGCGCCCGACCCCTCTGCGCGCGCACACGGCTCGTGACAATTCACACTCACCACCGACTCTTTACCACACTTATACGCCTATTACACTGCACTTCTCACAGGGACCCTAACCTTGAGTCAGTGTAATGTCCCGACCCCTCTGCGCGCGCACACGGCTACTTTTTTTTTCTAAACGCCCCACTTTTTTTTTTTTTTCATCCACCACAAGTCCTTGACTGCGATCTCTAAGACGGTAGCGGGCTAACCTGTTAAGCTCATGGCAGTTATATTAGGTCTTTACCTATGAAATTGCCTTTCTTCAGTACAGGTCACATTTCAAATAAAAAAAAGTTTGTAATGGCTCTGTATTCCAAATTCAAATTAAGGTAGGCCGTCACCGCCTCCGCCGCCGCGCCCGACCCCTCTGCGCGCGCACACGGCCCGTCACAACTCACACTGACCACCGACTCTTTATCACACTTATACGCCTATTATCACTGACTCTTTATCACACTTATAGGCCTATTGCACACTGAACTTTTCACACAGACCCTTACCCTTGAGTCAGTGTAGTGTAATAAGAGTTAGGGAGCAAGGGTCCCTAATTTGATCCTAATTGCTGTGTAATAAGCGACGTTCAAACTAGCGGCCATGCCCACCTTTGCCACAGGGCTCTGTGGACAGTGCAGTGTAATAGGCCTATAAGGGCCGATTTTTCAATCGTCAGTTATACGCCTATTAAACTGCACTTTTGGCCCTGACGTTAGGGTGGGCGCGGCCACAAATTAAAGCGTTGTTTATTACACTACAATAATAGGCCTATTACACTGCACTTTTTACAAAGCCCTGTAATAAGGGTGGGCGTGGCCGCTAGTTGGAGCGTCGCTTATTACACAGTAATAAGGACCGATTTAGAGACCCTTACTCTCTAAGTCTTATTACACTACTGTTAGATTGACAGATCTATCTATGGTCCATCTATGGTCTGCAGCACTCCCGACAGTGACGGAGGATTGGAAGCGCTTAGCGGGAGATCGGTGCCTAATGTCAAAATGGCTGTACGGTGTTTGTGTGTAAATTGCTAATAAAGTATGAATAAAATGGTGAACGAGTGTTTCTACTTATTACTACACTGATTCCAATGTTAGGGTCCCTGTGAAAAGTGCAGTGTAATAGGCCTATTAACGACTAGATAGTAGATATTCTATGAATAGCGCTAATTCGTATTTATCAATAGACAAGTATGAGCTAACTGTCGAATAGAGTCTGTAACGGACGAATATATTTGTCTGCTTTTTTGAGAGCCGATTATGGGCTATCAGCTGGGCGACCGCGCCGCATATCTCTGACAGCTACAGTGCAATGATCGCAATCACCTCTGATTGGATAACACTCTTCCACTATTGGACATAATCCATTGACGCACCAAGAATACCATAAATTCAGCCAATCACAACAGTTGATACTGTAACAATGATTGATGCAGAAGATACGCGGTCGCGCTGCTGCCTGTTTGTTATGACGTTTTCTAGTTTTTAATTATATTGTATAGCTAGTAGGTACCTATGTCTTATGAGCCTAGTTTTTATAATATTATTCTTTCTTTCAGAATTATCAATTTTCATTCCGTGTCCTCCTTGTACGCAATATACGGTCATTAGTGGTAGGTACCTATTGATAACAATGGATATTGTCCACACTTGTTACACGCTGCCATCTTTGTCTGTGTTGGTTACGACGGTCTGTTTTTTTATTTTCTAACTAGCTGATGCCCGTTTTTTGGCTACCGCGGGAACTACGAGAACGGGACTATATAATATACTATAGATATTGACCGGTATTTCGTCACAAAGTAGGTTAATAAGTTTACTTCCGACTTCTGAAAGTTTGACGCACTATCACATTTCTGTACTTGCTCCATATTTTTAAGAAAGCACTTATAAGTGGAAACCTGTCTAAAATAAAAATAAACACAAAACCAAACACGAAATGAAAATTGCGCAAATTCGAGGTTAGGAATTCTTGCGATAAACGTCATTCGATAAACAAACGTCATTTTCCCAGTCTTATGCATTGAATGATATATGTGTCTATCTCACTTGCACACATTTAGTGTGAAGTTGCTTCGAAAAGACCATAGATAGACCTTGTTTAAAAAGTGAATAAATATTTAAAAAATAAAATCCATTGATAAACTGTCAGATAATTTTATTCTCACGATAGACCAGTCGTTTATCTGAGGATTGAAAAATCGGCCCTTAAAAGAGCGCTTCTCAGTGGCGTGCACAGCTTTAGTTAGTCAAAATACCTATTTAATAGCTATTTTCATGAAAGATGAGCATTGACGTATTTCCATTTGGGTAAGCAGTGCTTTTATGCCTGTATGAACTGCACGCCACGATGCTATGCTATTTTTCTTTAATGGATAGTTTTAAATGATTATCAAACTTAAAACTAACAGAGGATGTGAATTTTAGGTTTTTTGGAAGACCCTCTGGTAAATAATAATCAGTAAGCAATAATTTATTTTTGACATAGGCTTTCCCTATTATGATAATATTATATGGTACTAGACTTAAGTTTTTTTGTATTCCCTGATTTTCCGGATTAAAAAGTAGTCTATGTCCTTCCCCGTTATACAACATTCAAATAACAGGCATGACAGCCAATTTACTGGAAAATAAATGCTAACTATTAACCCTTTGACACACATACATTTTGACATACAATTGAAATTGATGTAGTTGATAAAAGCAAGAAAAAAGAGACGAGAATCAAATTTGTTTACGCACAAAATCGCTGTTACATTATCAATAATACGGTTAAATCTTGATGTAAGTCTCACTATAAGTACTTAATGCATCTTATCTATTTTAATTTGGGGAACTTTTAAGCCCGATGGCACAGATGGGCCAGATCCTAGCAAGCAGCAGAAGAAAGGATGCTTTGTGTACGGGCACGAAATGAGCGGTGGCGGGGCGACAGCGGTAGCGGGGCGATTAGTCGGAGAGCTGGCGACGAATTTCGCCGTAATTTTGTCGTACTCATTCTAAAACTTTATTAACGTTTAAAACCGCAAAATTTATCTGGCTATTTGCAGGTATTATTGAAATTACTCAATAAATACGTGATTAAAATTTCAGATTGCCAAAAGTATATTTTTTGGGAATTTTAATAAAATGTTTTTGAAGAGAAATAACCGCAAACGCTCTACCAGACTGGCAGGACTGGATTCGCCAGTGGCCGAAATCATATTGTTTCACAATTTCAGTTTGCCTAAAGGGCCTTCACGAAAGGGCCTACCATAATTAAATTAACTTTGTATTTTGTAATACGAATAACCTCAGATTGTTATGAGCGAAAAACAAAGACAAGGTCCTTGGTCTGTAGACAATAACAATGAAATTTATAAAGAATCACCACAGACTATACACAGATACTTTAGCCATGGAAGTAGGAATATAGTACAGTAAAACCGTAACGATACGCACTGGTGTAATAGAAGTTAAATTAAGTAAGTTTATTTTGATTTAAATTTTTTAATTTTATTAGGTGTAAGTGATGTTCCGTGACGTCTTGACCCTTGGGCCCCTCCTGAAAATCAGCGTTGCAGTATGTTAGGTAGGTGTATACCTATCTCTCATGCTGTGGCACGGGCTGAGGAGGTGGCCCATTGGCCGCACGTTTAACAATTAAAGTTTAATTTGTATTTGTATAAGTTTAGTTATACTAAGTATATTGAATTGTAGTGCTGGTCAATAAACTTTTATTTATTTATTTATTTAAATTCGCCGCTAGCTCTCGTACCACATCGCCCCGCTGTCGCCGTCGCTAGTTTCGTGTTCGACGCCTTTGTGTTAAAGCAAACATAAACTGACCAGGGTGTGCCAAGCAGCCGGCGTTGAGGAACAGGTGCGATCGGAACAGCTCCCCCAGGCCGCCCTTGCCGGGTTGGAAGGGCAGCGGGGTGTACAGGTGCAACCCTGACGCCCAGTATACCTGCGCGAAACCAAATGCTGCTTTTACCTACCTCTCAAACCTGCTTTTTTAAATATCTTTTGAGGACGGTTGTGACTAATCTAAGGCCTATTTAATAATAAAACTAGCGATTGCCCGCGACTTCGTACGCATGGATTGAGGTTTTTTGGTTCCCGCGGGAACTCTTTAATTTTCCGGGATAAAAAGTAAACCTATGTCCTATTCCAGACTATAATCTATCTCTGTGCCAAATTTCCGCCAGATCCGTTCAGCCGTTGGGGCGTGATTGAGTAACAAACATCCATACATCCAGACATCCATACATCTATACATCCATCCAAACTTTCGCATTTATAATATTAGTAAGATGTCTTGTGTCTTATGAGTAGTATTTTGTATGCGCGTGTCTGATCCGACACAAGAAAAATTATCTTGTGATATTATGTATGGTCTCATACAACAACCATTGCAACTGAATATCTTATAAGACATTACTCATAAGATACAAGAATTTTTCTTATAATGCGCAAAAGGTCTAAATAATATTTCGACTAGATCAAGTTTTTTAGTAATAGCAACACTGTGTGATTTTACTAAGACTTACTAAGTCATTTTAACAATGAGGTCGATTCTAACACAACACAATATAAGTATAACACAATCTCTAAACTGAACTAGAACAACAGCTTTAATGCATTTTGTGTCACCATACATTTACTCTGCATTGAACTCGCGCGCGAACTATAGTTCTGTCCCTTTCCGCAGGGAATATTATAAAAGGGTTTGCAATATTTTTAATGTTGTCACTTTAGTAAAGAGATCAGAATCAGCCTCAATGTCGATTAGATGGCACTAGTTTGTTTGAGGACGGTATAGCATGTGTACAACGATAATACTCACAATCGATGTACTAGAAACCGCCATAAGCTAGTAACAGAAATCCTTTGTGGGATGGAGTGTACGCTTTTATAATATGGTTCCCAAAGAGTTTCTAGATTTGCCATCACATAGATTTAAAGAGTGTGTTAAACAGCATTTGTTAAGTCGAGGTTATTACACTATCGATGATTTTATTAACGACAAAGTTGCATGGAAGCAACCGGCCTCGCATCCAGTGACCCACAAGTCAGTGTAATACTTGTAACGTATGTGTTGTGTTGTCTACATATTGTAACCTTTTCTTTTCTATGAAAAAAGCAACTGCTGAGTTTCTTGCCGGCTCTTTTAGTAGAATCACTTTCCGAACCGGTGGTAGAGTCTTAAAGTTTCATAAGTGACACAAGTTGTCCTACTTATGTTAAGTTATATTTTTGTTTTAGTTACGTTAAGGTTTTTTTTTCTATTTGCTAAATGTATTTAAATAATGATGCGATGGGGTTGACATCGATGGCGATGACGTTTATATATAATAAAAGCCCCAAAAAAAAAGAAGTCCTACATGAAATAAATAAATCATTTATCATTTATTTATTTATTTATCAGAAGCTCACCGACTTCGACTTCATCATCATGTAAGTCTGGAGGCTGTAAAACTTCTAGATAACACGGACATAAAAAGGAGACTTAAAAGAACGAAACAGTTCGAATTAGTGTAAAACGTGTACAAGTGCTGTGTCAGTGAATTAGTGCTTGTGCTACTATGTAGGTCACAAAAACGTAGTGAACGTTAAGTAGATTCCATCATCATCTTCACTACAGCCCATTAACGTCCCACTGCTGGGCACAGGCCTCCACTCTCATGGGAGAGAGGGAATTAGAGCTTAGACCCACCACGCTGCTCCAATGCGGGTTGGCGGGCTTTAACGACTATTATCATGTTCGTAATAATAACCGGGACCGACGGCTTAACGTGCTCTCCGAGGCACGGGGGTGAAACACCGCCAACTTCCTAACTCCGGGCTAGGGCTGGGAATTTTTAATCCGAAAAACCCGATACTTAATTATGGCCCGACCCGAGACTCGAACCCGGGACCTCGTCGGCTGCAGTCAAACATGCTAACCACTAGACCAACGAGGCAGTTGTAAGTAGATTAGAATAAACTAAAGACAGTTATTGGACTGTAAATTAGATGTAGAAATTAATAATAAGTAGAAGTTTAAGCTAGAATAATATTACTTATTAGCCCATACGCTAGATGGTAGTAGACAGTAAAGTTTTTTTTTTATCCACTACAATTTAGCCCTTGACTGTGATCTCACCAGATGGTAAGTGATGATGCAGTCTAAGATGGTAGCGGGCTAACCTGTTAGGGGCATGGCAGTTATATTTTATACCCCTATTTGGTTTCTACACGGCATCGTACCGGAACGCGTAATCGCTTGGCGGCGCGTCTTTGCCGGTAGGGTGGTAACTAGCCACGGCCGAAGCCTCCCACCAGGCCAGACCAGGGAAAATTCAGAAATTATAAATTCCCAAATTGACCCTGCCGGGGATCGAACCCGGGACTTCCGCACGTTAAGATAACGCTACACTACTACACACTGCGCCACGGAGGTCGTCAAAGTTGCCGTTATATTGTAATGAAACTTATAAATGGTAAGACGAAAAAAAAAAAATTTATCAACACTCACGGTCCCCCCCAGCGCGTGCTGGTCCGCATGCGGGCCCACGCCCCGCTGCCGGAAGCCCCGCACAGTGGCCGGCCCTCCCAGGTAGAAGTGGTCCGGAATGTCCGTGCCGTACATATCGTGCAGGACCCCCAGCGCCCCGGACGCTTGCACTACCTAGTACCAAACGACACAACTAGAGCTTCACCAAAATGGTGCTACGAGATGCTGGAACATTATGCCTCCTCCCCTGCGTTTTATAAGAAACTGGGTATTTGACAACTAGTCAAATCAGCAACTTAATTTTCAAGCGTCAAAACTTAGTATGGATTTGGTATGAAATTTTAAGTTGTGACGTCATCAAAGTTCGACGCACTTTGTTTGCTTAATTTTCAAGCGTCAAAACTTAGTATGGATTTGGTATGAAATTTTAAGTTGTGACGTCATCAAACTTCGACGCACTTTTTTTGCTTAATCGATAGTTTAAAATGGTGATTCAAAATAAAACTAACAGGGGACGTGGATATTACGACTTTTGGGAGATCCTTTATTTAATAATCACTAAAAAGTAATTTATTTCACTAGTAGTCAAATACCCAATTCGAAATATTTGGTTTGAAACCAATTTAAGAAAGTTGTGCCAGCAAAAGGGTAGGGGTAAGAGGTTAGTGTATTTATATTTAGTACAAATGTCGCGGGCAGCGTATAATGGTATCATTTCAAGTGTAACGGTACTGTTAACAATAATATATGTGAACGGTTGTTAATTCACGTCCTTTGTCGGATAATGCCCGACTATACTTGGACGCAGTATTATTAGATGCAGTAAATGACGTTTCAAAATGTCCTGTCATTGTCACCTATAAAGTTTCAGAATGAGAATCAGAAATTATTTATTGCATCATACACATAATATTATAAAGGTGGTATAAAAGATAAAATGCCAAGTGTATTACCGTTTGGCGTGCAATACTTAAAAATAATCTATATTAAAGTTAATAGTATTTATTGTTGTCAGTCTTTAAATATAATAACCAAAAAAAAATTGTTTGAGATTGAATATGTCATACAGTCAAAGAAAGGGGATTGAAACTTTCTGGCATAGCGACCTGCCGCCATTTTGATTTTTTTTCAAAATCGCGGCGCACGATGAAAGTAGTATGTATGGATAGAGGACACATAGACGAACAAATAATGTCAAGTAACATAGTACCCCAAAGTGTCACGTTCCCAAGATAATTGGAGGTAAAGATAGACATATTATGAGGACAACGACAATCATTAAAAATAGACTTATTACGTGTCTACAGGCGTCAAATTGTATCCAAATAATCGTTCCCAGGTTGATTATTATTATTACTGTTTTTTAGAAGAGAGTAGGTACATTACTTACTATTAGGAGTACGAGAAAACTACTATAATAAATTATTTATCTACTATTTATTTGTTCGTCTATGTGTCCTCTATCCATACATACCACTTTCATCGTGCGCCGCGATTTTGAAAAAAAATCAAAATGGCGGCAGGTCGCTATGCCAGCTTCCATACAAAAAAGGTTCAAACCCCTTTGAATTCTTTATTAGTGAAATTACATTTTGAAACGTCTACGTACGTTTTGAACGTGTAACCTCGAACCCGTCCGGGGTCCTTGTTCATGAGCCCTCAATCACGGCTTCATGATCCGAGGTGCGATTACGTAAGAATTGCCGATCCAATCGTCAAAGTTCAACGTCAAAGTAAAATAAACCCTAAAGACATTGTGTTAGAGTTCAATTTCGTGTATCAATTCTCATATGTTTATGGTATCGTACATACCTAAACGTATGAGAATGGGTACACGAAATTGAGCTCTAATACAATGGTATTATGGTTTATTTTACTTTGACGCCGAACTTTGACGATTGGATAGGCAATAGGCATGATGACAGACAGTAACCAAGAATCAATGAAATTATGAATTTATCTAATGAAATAGGATTCATGGATTATAAAAAACGTATTTACTTTTCTATTTCGAGTGAGATTGCTATTTATTTTGACAAAATAAAACTATAAAATACAGCAATCCGCCATATTGGATTAAACACCAAAAAGCGAATGACGTCACAATTGTTTGTTTTCGAGCTTTGACAATCGCAATTTGCTTACTGCACACTGCACAGAGTACATTGGTAAAAACAATAGTGACGTCACAAACGGCGCCATGACACTCGCGAGCGTTTTGGCGTGAGTTTTAAAATTTAAATTTCAAATTTTATGTAGCAAACCTAATTTTTCTGCTGAAATAATATATTTATTCGAAATAGTAGATACTTCGGAACATAACCTGACCATTTTTCAAAATCAGTCATCATGCCTACTACAGCCCATTAACGTCCCACTGCTGGGCACAGGCCTCCACTCTCATAGGAGAGCGGGAATTAGAGCTTAGACCCACCACGCTGCTTCAATGCGGGTTGGCGGGCTTTAACGACTATTATCATGTTAGGGATAATAACCGGGACGACGGCTTAACGTGCTCTCCGAGGCACGGGGGTGGAACACCGCCAACTTCCTAACTCCGGGCTAGTACTGGGAATTTCTAATCAGAAAAACCCGATACTTAATTATGACCCGACCCGTGACTCGAACCCGGGACCTCGTCGGCCGCAGTCAAACATGCTAACCACTAGACCAACGAGGCAGTTAATTATCAGTTATCATCATGCCTATTCTTACATAATCGGGGGGCAGGTCACGAGCTGACTGCGCGCAGCCATACCCTGCGCTCGTTTCATAGTGTCCCGGTTCACGGTACTCACAAACCCGGGCGCCACCTCCTTGTTAGCCTGGGCCTGCAGCTCGGTGCGAACGTGGGCCACGCCCCCGCCCAGCCCCGCCAGCTCGCTCGAGAACTGGACCCACGTCCCACGCGTGGGGAAGATGGGCTCGTCCCTGTGATCCACTGTCACTATGTGGCGGATCACGGACTTCATCTGGGGACCTAAGAGTTATCTGATTTAAAATTAAGTGACTGTTTTATGATATTGATACCACAAATCTAATTTTTAAGTTATGACGTCATCAAAGTTCGACCCACTTTTTGTACTTTAATCGATAGTTTAAAATGGTGATTCAAAATAAAACGAATAGGGGACGTGGATATACGACTTTTGGGAGATCCTTGATTTAATAATCACTAAAAAGTAATTTATTTCACTAGTAGTCAAATACCCAATTCGAAATATTTGGTTTGAAACCAATTTAAGAAAGTTGTGCCAGCAAAAAGGTAGGGGTAAGTGTATTTATATTTAGTATTTATATTCAGTACAAATGTCGCGGGCAGCGTATAATGGTATCATTTCATGCGTAACGGTACTATTAACTATAACACAAAACTAAAAGGGAAATGAAGAACTGCACCCACGTCCCACGCGTGGGGAAGATGGGCTCGTCCCTGTGGTCCACTGTCACTATGTGGCGGATCACGGACTTCATCTGGGGACCTAGGAGTTATCTGATTTAAAATTTATTTGAAAATAAATTGACTATTTTATGATATTGATACCAAGTTAGGGACAAAAGTCTAAAGGGGAAATGAAACAAAAAAAATGACACTTTATTCCCCAATTAGATATCTGTTAGCATGCGCTTGTACATTATATCACACTTGCTGATGTCCGCGACTTCGTCTGCGTGCATTGATATTTTTTGGTTCCCGCGGAAAATTTAATTTTCCCGCGATAAAAATAGCATATAGCATATGTGTTATTCCAGACTATAATCTATCTTTGTGCAAAATTTCACCCAGATCCGTTCAGCCGTTCTGGCGCGATTAAGTAACGAACATCCATCCATCTATCCAAACTATCGCATTCGCATTAGTATGCATAACATAACCGTCTACTATCTAACTATCTGCAACTATCTGCGTTATTAATATTATGTAAATCAAAACTTAATTTTGGAGTAATAAATCAAAACAGTTACTTAAATGTTAAATAAATTAAAATCAATGTCCCCAGTAAAATCGTTATTAGGTACATAATAGGCACTACACTGCACTTTTTACAGGGCCCTGTGGTAAGGGTGGGCGTGGCCGCTAATTACACAGTAATAAGGACCAATTTAGGGACCCTTACTCCCTATGTCTTTTTAAACTACTGTTAGACTGACATTGACAGATCTATCTATGGTCCATCTATGGTCTGATTCCCTCTACAGCACTCTTGACAGTGACGGGGGATTGGAAGCGCTTGGCGGGAGATCAGTGCCTTAAGTCAAAATGGCTGTACGGTGTTTGTGTGTAAATTGCTAATAAAGTATGAATAAAATGGTTAACGAGTGTTTCCACTTATTACTACACTGATAAATGTAAGGGCCCCTGTGAAAAGTGCAGTGTAATAGGCCTATAAGTGTGTGCGGGGATCTAGAAGTTAGGTTATAGGCCTATTACACTGCACTTATCACAGGGACCCTTACACTTGAATGAATGTAGTGTAATAAGATTTAGGGAGTAATTTGATCCTTATTGCAATGAATAAGCGACCCTTGTCACAGGGCCCTGTGGAAAGTGCAGTGCACTTATGACAGGGACCCTTACATTTGATTCAGTGTAGTGTAATAAGAGTTAGGGAGTAAGGGTCCCTAATTTGATGCTTATTGCAATGTAATAAGCGACGCTCTAGATTGCGGTCACGCCCACTCTTACTTCAGGGCCCTGTGAAAAGTGCAGTGTAATAGGCCTATTAGACGAGTATCTCACCGCTGCTCTCCCGCACTTTGAAGCTGGTGGCCTTGCTCAGGACCGACGTGTCGCGGACTATGCCCTCCCATTGCAGATTGTGTTTGGTCTAACGCAAATAATAAGTCATAAAACGAACTAAAAAGTTAAAAATCTAAATTAATCTAGTTAAATTAGAATCTTATTCACATTTTTGATTAAATTAATTTTTTTAGTGAATCACTGGATATTGAACTATAGTGTTATATATTTTTGGAATCTACTCATCATTTTCTAGATGGTGATTATAATTATAGTTAATTTTATTTTCAATTTTTCTTTCATCTTTAGTCTTTAATGCGGGACCATGGTCACCCCATCAATTTTTTTTTTAATTTTACTAGCCTATGTCACACGGAATAAGCTAGGGATTCTAACGATACCTCATCTATCAAAATCGGTTCAGGCGTATGGAAGTTAGGGTGGAATATACAAACTCACATACATACATACATATATGAACCCTGAAAACAATATTCTCCTTTTCTCGGGCAGTCATATAAACAAGCCATTTAGCGTTCCGGTACAATGCCGTGTATGGGTTTAATATAACTGCCATGCCTATAACACTGACCATCTTAGACTGCATCATCACTTACCATTAGGTGAGATCGGAGTCAAGGGCTAACTTGTAGTGGATAATAAAAATAAAAATAAATTAGACACCAGTGTATGGGTTTAATATAACTGCCATGCCCATAACACTGACCATCTTAGACTGCATCATCACTTACCATTAGGTGAGATCAGAGTCAAGGGCTAACTTGTAGTGGATAAAAAAAAAAATTAGACACTTACCAGTGTATGGGTTTAATATAACTGCCATGCCCATAACACTGACCATCTTAGACTGCATCATCACTTACCATTAGGTGAGATCGGAGTCAAGGGCTAACTTGTAGTGGATAAAAAAAAAAATTAGACACTTACCAGTGTATGGGTTTAATATAACTGCCATGCCCATAACACTGACCATCTTAGACTGCATCATCACTTACCATTAGGTGAGATCGGAGTCAAGGTCTAAATTGACAAAAAAAAAAAAAAAAAAGTTAAAAAAAAAAAAAAAAACTTATACTAGGGATACTTACCACTGGGGACGTCTTAAACGCGATATCCAACAGCAGCCCTCGATCGAGCAGCTTGTACCCCGACCACGGATACTCGTGGTTCTGTTGGTACACTGTCGCTGACAATCTGCAACGATTTGCCTCACTTAACAAAGGGCCCGGCTTAGGCAGATATCTAACTAATATTATAAATGCGAAAGTTTGGATGGATGTATGGATGTATGGATGTGTGGATGTATGGATGTATGGATGTATGGATGTATGGATGTATGGATGTATGGATGTATGGATGTATGGATGTATGGATGTATGGATGTATGGATGTATGGATGTATGGATGTATGGATGTATGGATGTATGGATGTATGGATGCATGGATGTATGGATGTATGGATGTATGGATGTATGGATGTATGGATGTATGGATGTATGTATGGATGTATGGAAGTATGGATGTTTGTTACACAATCACGCCCCAACGGCTGAACGGATCTGGCTGAAAATTGGCACAGAGATAGATTATAGTCTGGAATAGCACATAGGCTACTTTTTATCCCGGAAAATTAAAGAGTTCCCGCGGGAACCAAACAACCTCAAACCACGCAGACGAAGTCGCGGGCATTCGCTAGTACCTACCTCATAAAAAATAATAACATAAATAAATAAAAGCTTAATTGTTTACAGTATTGTTAGAGGTTGAGTACAATTTATCTTAAGACTAAATAAAAAATAAAGAAACATGCTATTAAATAATAATAAATGATTTATTTATTTCATGTAGGACAAATTGGTCTAATTGTAGTTCCGTCAAGACTCCACTACTACTTACGTCCAGACTCTACCACCGGTTCGGAAAGTGATTCAACTGAGAAGAGCCGGCAAGAAACTAAGCAGTGAACTCTTTTCTCAAAAATAAATATTTTACAATAAGTAAACAATACAACACATACGCTACGTTACAAGTGTTACACCAACTTGTGAGCTACTATATGCGTGGCTGGTTGCTTGCATAAGTTGATTTAAAAAAAAATTAATGAACATGTACTTTGCAATGTTGATCAAGAATTCTTCCTTCGTTATTTAAAATGGTTTTGTGTTATTTTGAAATAATTGTAAAATGTAATGTACAAAAAAAAAAAAAATTACCTGACTGGATATTTTGCGGCTTTCTATGTAATCGGCAAACATGTAATATTCACATATTCATACAAATAAATCATTTCTTTCTTTCTTTCCATGCAACTATGTCATTATGAAATCGATAGTATAATAACTGCGACTTAACAAATGATGTTTAACACAGTCTTTAAATTTATGCAATGGAAAATCCAGAAACTCTTTTGGAACCATGTTAAAAAAGCGTACACGCGTACACGTACGTAAAGCATTAGTCCATGGACTGTTGAAGTTTGCTTGGTACTGCATAATTAATTGGGGATGGTGTAAAATGTGCGTGTGTGTGTGTGCGCGTGTGTGCATGTGTGTGTGTGTGTGTGTGTGCGTGTGTTTATGTGTGTGTGTGTGCGCGTGTGTGTATGTGTGTGTGTGTGTGTGTGTGTGTGTGTGTGTGTGTGAAACCAATAAAATGTTTATTTAAAAATTGGGCTCATTTCTGTTACTGCTGTTACTGAATATGTCAGTCAGTGGTTTTACAGAAAATGGTTGTACTCACACCGGGGTGAGGGCGCTGTGGGGGTAGGGCTTGGTGGCGGACACGTTAAAGTTGGAGGAGCTGCGATGCCCCACGCTGTACTCGGCCGCAACGCGTTCCCCGCGCCCCAGCACGTTAGGCAGCTTTACCCCTAAAACATGGCATTTTAGACCAATTTGCCCCCTAACTGAAATAATGCAGGTAGATTAAAAAAACAATTTATTTTTGAAGCTTTTGCTAAGACCAGTATTTGACGTTTTCTTTATTATAGATCTGCCAGCCGGCAATAAAAGTGGGTTCGAAAAGATTCATAGTTAAATAACTACTTTGATGTGATTGAACATTGAAGTGTTCAAACTCAAACTCAAATAATGTTTATTCACTTTAGGTAGGTATGCTACACTTATTGACGTCCAGTTATTTAAAAAATATATTGGTGATAATCAATAACGGTATCTTTTTTTTTTTTTATTCTAGTTTTTTTTTAAAGAGCTTTTATAGGTGACCTATATGTCAGCCCTATCGTTACACGCTACATACATTAATCCTAATTATGACTAATTCTAAATCTATAGCAATTTGAGAGAATCACTGATAAATTTATATACTTTTGTTGCTGAAACACTCAGAGGTTCGCTAAAAATAGAGTTAAAAACACCAATATTCATTAAATTTAAATTAAGTTCACACGTAACGGTATCTTAAAACTAAAGCTACGAGGGCTCCAAACGCGCTCTGGTCTGAGAAGAGCCCACAACAAACATCCTTACTTATTTCCAAGACCTCAGTATCTAAATTAGAACTATAAGGCTGCATTTCAAAGTTGTCAGCTAACATAAATAAAAGAAAAATGCTGAGAACAAAATAATTCAACAAGGTACATTACCTAATACAAGATTGCCTTCATTTTCACTGACCGTGGTGTTGATGCCGCCGACTATACGTGACAGCTCTTTGACTTGAAATGTCACCTACAAATACAATGTAAACTTCAAATATACTTTATACTTCTACCATACCTTTACTACTGTTTTAATCATACTTTTGCGGGTCTAAAGTCAGTCTTCATGCCCTAGGGCCGTAATCTAGTCGATCGATCGCCCAACTAGTTGACCAACCCCATACTGTAAATATGCACAACAGAGTCTAGGCTCCAGACTGGTCGACCAAACGATCCTACCATTTGACATACAAGTTTTTAAACCAACGAGTATGTGTACCTGCATAAACACTGGCAGCATGAAAAGCAAAAAGTTGACGCGACCTATGTATCCTACTTACTATGATTTGCAATAAATATCTAACCGTTACAGTTTGTTTTACTGTTATGGTAGAAGTATAAAGTAGAGTATACACCACCGGGATAAAGCAGTTTTTTTCTTGGGCGCTTGAATCCCTCACTGCACTCAGGACTCAATCTTAATTCCCTCCCTTTGGTCGGGAATTAACTTATAACACCCTCGCTGCGCTCGGGAGTTAAATTTGGAGTCCTTCGTTACGTTCAGGATTCAATGTAGCGCCCGTGACATAAAACAGTGCTTTATCCCCTTGGTGTATAATCTACTATTTTCATCATACCTATTCGAAAAACGAATATTGGCTTCAGAGGATAGCGGGAGCAAAATGTAATTTTTAGGCCCATGGGACTTTTCATTTCTCTGTTCTGATTGGTCCGCGTTCGTGCTTCTGATTGGTATTTAAACGTATAGGTAATGTCCATACATAGTTAGTTTATAAGTTTTATGTATACATTACTTTAAGTAGTTAGGTACTTTTTATTTTATTTTATATTCTCTTTTTTTTTGTATTTATATTAATTATTTGTGTCAAACTATGTAACCTGGGCAACTTAGCCTTTAATTAAAACCTTATTATTATTATAGTACGTTGATACATAGTATGTTGAGGATTCTACTACAGAATCCTTCACTTCGCTCTGAATTCAAAATAGCGCCCTCGGGGAACAAAAATTTTCTTTGGCCTCATATAACACAATTAACTATTTTATACGAGAAAGTCACATCAAGGACTTCTACCATTGTACATTTTGTTTAGACCCTGTCCTATGTCAATCACTGTATGACCCGTTGTCCTAGGTGAGCGACGGAAGCGACGCCACGCAACGCGACGCGATACGACGCCATAGAAAGCAGACGTATCTACGCGATAACGTCTGCCATTTTCTATAGCGTCGCATCGCTTCTGTCACTCACCTAGGACATCAAATATGTTACAAAAGTGTATTGCAAAATTTACCTTTGATAAAGTATAAATCGCCTGAGTTGATTTGGATGATATTTCCGCAGACAATTTAATGTCTGATGTAAGCTTTTCCTGTAATTGTCAAAGCAGAAAACACTTTATTTAATAGGAAGGTTAATACCTCTAGACCCTCTGGTGTGGACCCAGGTCCGCTCGACACATCAATGAATACACCAATATCTTTAAAACACCCCATCGAGTCCAGAGCTCGCCGGACCTGTCGAAAAAAAATATATCAATACTACATTTTTCTAATATCATTTACTTAATATCATAAATGCGAATGTACGTTTGTCTTTCAATCAAGTTGCAGCAGAACAATGGACTGACCAGATTTTTTGCATGGGTATAGTTGAGGACCTTGAGAGTAACATAGGTTCCTCTGGGATTTTTTTTCTAGTCGCTAGTTGTTGATATTTAGCCTTTTTACCACAAATTGGACTATGTGTATTTCAATTTTCACACAAATCTTATTATTCTGGCTATGACTTGATTTGCCATTAGCTGCAAAAGAAAATATGACAGTTTTATGTCATACTAGCTGATGCCCACAACTTCATACATGTGGAGTGTTTTTTTAAATACCACGGGAACTTCTTGATTTTCTGGGATAAAAAGTATCTTGTACTATGATATAGTAATATAGTAGTACTACTATGTCACTCTACAGGTTTTCAACTATACACATGCAAAAAATCACGTCAATCCGTTGCTCTGTTGCAGCGTGATTGAAGGACAAACCAACAAACAAATTTTCGCATTTGTAATATTAGTATGTTTTGCTTTGCTACTCTGTTGTGAACACTCAAAAGGATAGTCTTGGATCATCTCCACCATATAAACTTACCTTGTGTGCACGCAAAATGACATCTTCAAAGTCAGTGGCGTGGAACAAATCATCTACTGTACTTCTGATGATGTCGTCCTTGGTTCTGCTCAGTCCATCTACGTGGACGCGATCAACGCGGGCCTGGAAACCATCACCAACCAAGCCTCTCATTAAAACAAAATATAATTATGGGGATTTGCTTGGGGATCCATTGGCATATTTGTTTTGCTATACACTATCGTAAAGAAAGTGTGTTTATTTGTCCTTTATTCAAGTCACAAAAAAGCTATGGATCAAAATGATTGTTTCCACAGAGATAATTAAAGACCTGAACAGTGACCTAGGCTACTTTACGTCCAGAAAAATTACAGTTCCCACTTCCCATGGGTTTTTAATCCATGAGTAATCTATATCTGTGGGCATCATCTAGTAAAAATATAAATATGACAGATTTTTTTGTTGGCAGACAAGGAAAAGATTATGTGGAATAGGCTGGGCTGTGTATGCAATACTTTTTGAGCAGCACATCTTTTATACTAGCGATGTGCCGGATAGTAAAAATGTATATCTGCAGATACAGATCTGAATACAGATATTTGGTGTCAAGATCCGCAGATACAGTTTAACTTTCTTGCTAAATCAGTTTTGGTGTGCAAGACCTTGAAACTCTCTATGATAAATTTGATTTTTTTGATTAAAAAAATGATTTGCAATATAAAGGTGCCAAATATTTAATTTTAAGAAATAAAAAATAATCTGAATAGAATTCAATAGTTTTCCATTGCTACCTTGAACATTAATAAGGTAGAAGATCCATCAAAAAAGTAACGGATATGGATACAGATAAGGATCTTTCTGCTCCCTCGGATATCCGCAGATACGGATACGGATATCCAGCACATCACTATTTTATACCTGTGAAATGTCACCACAAGAGCCATGGCCTAAACCTCCAAGTTGATCCTGGGTGCTCTAACTTACCAAATCAACCTATAGAACATAGTACAACCGTACCTAAAACCCAACTTCAAAATGGCACATACCCGTACACCATTAAGTTTGATTGTAGGTTTAGGGATAGGTTCCTCAAAGGATTCGGGCTCTTCGAATTCAAATATCCCGCTGCCAACTGCACCCTTGGCACTGTCCTGTTCAGCCTACAGAACGACAAGGGTAAGTATCAAAATATTATCAACATAACCTAATTAGAACTATAAATATTCCAATAAAGCGCAACCAACCTTAGCGTGCACGGTACCCATTTTATTAATGGCTTTCCTGTTATTTATTTGAATAAATATTAATTAAAGGCAGTTTATCGAATTTGAATTTGAATTTTTTTATTTTTGAATTACATAAACAAAGTTGACAGTGACAAGTGCCAACTGCCAACTGGTTTTTTTTTATTAACTGGCTTCACGACGGTCAGGGCCCGGGGTACCAATTATATGTATAAAAAAAGAGCATGCACGCCACAGAGCCAGACTCAGAAAGGCTGGTACCCAGAGCCGTAAAGCCAGTTAATTATGAAAAAACCACAGAGCCAAAGACCAATATATATCAATCCTTTGTAACTATCACTAACAATTTTGCGTGTATTCTTCGTATTCTTTTACCTCCATGATTCTATATTAATCTGTGCAATTTTATTTTGCAATCTGTGCACAGAGTACATTATATATACTGGTATAGAGTTGCTACTCGACTTTCCATGTACAGCGACATCTGTCGGGAAGTTGTCCAACTAAAATATGTATATATAATTATAACCATAGCACAGTGCTATAGTACTACAAGTACTACTAATACAAAGTGTATTTTATAATAATTTATCTTAATTATTACAAGATCAACTAATTCTGCAACTATAGAATTATGTGACCTTGTAATAATTAAGATAAATTATTATACGATAAACACAAACTCTAAAGATGTTCAGATGTTAGTAAATGAAACGCATGTTGATTATTTTCTCTCATATTCTCAATTACAAAAAATATACATAAAGTATAACAATTATTCCACAGTTTCATGTTTTTGACATCGTACACACTTAATACACACTCTATTAATATAGTTTCACATTGTAACGAATTTAACAAAAAATAATAATTTTGTCCACCCGGCATCCGGCATGCAAGAAAACGTCAATGTCAATGTCGAATTTGAAACTTTAAAATGGCGGCTGTCCACGTTTGGAAATTAAAACACAAATGTTTCATTAAACTTCTAACTCATTCTACTAAACTAAATTTATCACAGATAAATCTTTATAAATTATCTAAGATAACTCATATTCTGCTCAAAAAAAAAGTTTTATATATTATTAGCTTTGAGTTTATATAAATGGCAAAATCATTAATTTATCTAAAACATAAGCTTCTGAACGAACACTTAGTTCAGCGCCATCACAGACCCTGATCACAGACTTTTAAGTATACATACTTTCAGTACAAGATAAGCGCCATGAGCGCCATCCTTTAGGGAGTTGTGGAACTAATATCCCCATACAACAAAAAAATGTTCTAAGTGCAAAGGCCCTGAATCTGTGTTTGGTGTTTGCAATCAAGTGAGCACGCGCTTTCTGTATATTTTTCAAAAAACTTTTTATAAAAATGGACCCAAAAGCAGTTTTTAAGTATTGTAAACATCTAGGATGTTGCGACGCATGCTGCCTTCGATATATAGGCATCAAAAATCCAAATGCCTACGAGAACGTGGCCAATTTTGTGATCAAAGTTAGTATCATTTTTGTTTTAGTATAAAATTAATAATATTTGTTTGTGATAGGAAATGCATCTCATATAATGCTTACACTGAATAGAAATATAATAATTTATATAGTGATAAGGTTGTTAAGCAGGAATTTTATACGTTTAATGATACAGTGTTATAATATAACTCAAGTTTCAAACTTTCAATGATGTTTTCAACCGCGCCGGTTATTGACTTATTTTTAAACTAGCTGATGGCTGATGCCCGCGACTCTTCGTGCGCGTGGAAAAAGTTTTTTTAATTCCCACGGAACTCCCTCATTATCTGGTATAAAAATAGCCAACTTAAATGTCAACTATGCCCATGCAAAAATTCACATTGATCTGTTGTTCTGTTGCGGCGTGATTGAATGACAAACAAACACACTTTTGCATTTAGTATAATATAAACAATCAATACTTTCAAAAGAATCTTTAATAGACCATTCAACTTTGGCATATGTGTCTATAAATATTTTAATTTATGTCAATGTGTTTCCTCTAATTTGTAACAGCGGGAACTTGCGCCAGGGACATCAAAACTCTTTAATTTTCTGGGATATAAAGTAGCCTATGGGTCATTCCAGACTATAGTCTATATCTGTGCTAATTTTCATCCAGATCCATTCATCTGTGCAGTGTGCTGGTGTGATTGATTAAAAAACATTCATCCTTCCATCTAAACTTTCAAATTTATAATATTAGTATAGTATGAATATATCTAGTTATGACCTTTCTTTCAGTATCAACAGGATGTAGACACTAAACCAATGAGTGCAGATGAACAAAATCAAACCCCTCCTCAAGCACAGCAAAGCGCAGATACAAAGGAAGACTTATTAGGTGTAGGCAAAAATGACATTCAGAATGTAAATGGTAAATCGTTAGATTTAGATGGTAAGGAAATAAGTAATGGTGATAACAGTTCGCCGCCTTGCAAGAAAAGGAGGTTGGACGTTTGTGTCAGCTGCCTGGGCATATTGCAAGAGGATCACTGGACAGAGGGCTATGTTTTGGTCAAAGATATACTGTTTAAGAAGAGGTGAGATTTTATTAACTCTATGATACCAGTAATAGATTCAGTACCAATTTGCATATTTTGTTAACATTTTAAACAAATGTACATAATATGTACTTATTTAATGGTATGTAGGACTTGATAAAAATTCTATATTCTCCTCTTACTGAGTAGATAAAAATAAATCGGTAGTAAAAGTAAGCATGTTACTTTGACCATATAAGATTTTGTTATTTTGAGAGCAGGATCAAGATAGTTAAATTAGGTCTTTGGTCCATTCTCTAGGATGAAAGTTTTCTTTATGACTTTTCTAAAATATTCCAGTTTAATATGAACCTATCTTATGTTTGCAGATAGACAAGACACTCCTTTGTATTTATAACATTAGAATGCATGTGCCTGACATCAGAGAGGTATAATCATCCATAGTCAAATGTGTTTTATTTTTCGTTTTTCCAGATATGAGAGTAAAACATTTGCATGTGCACTGTCTGCCCCCATTGCAACGTTGCTGCGAGAAAGAGTCATCATTCTCCGCCTCGCTGAGGAGTTTCCCGGATATGATGATAGTGAGATAGTATAATATATGTATTTGTGAATTAACTAGAAGTTTAATTCGCTATAATCCGCTACAATAGACAAATCTGTGTGGTACAGTGCGTGTCTTTCACCTGCAGCATGCAACACCCACCACCCAGCAATTCGCACAGGCACAACACCACACCACACAAATTCTCCAAAATCACTCTTCAATGAACTTCTAGTTCATTCACTATCCTGGACTTCCGCAAAGTAACGCCTGCTTCTATTCAATTTTCAGGCAGTTATATTAAACCCATACCCCTATTCGGCACGTCTTTTACCGGTAGGGTAGTAACTAGCCACGGCCATAGCCTCCCACCAGGCCAGACCAGGGAAAATTCAGAAATTATAAATTTCCAAACCCTGCTGGGGATCGAACCCGGGACCTCCGCACGTTAAGGCAACAGCGCTCAACACTGCGCAGTTGTTCAGAAGAATGAATAATTGTTAGATGAGCATACAAGAACATGTGGGCACGTATAAGCGCGCTCTTTGAATCAAAATCGGTCCCTATAGATTTCACAAATAAAGCATTGAAATACAACCCGATTTACATTAATGGGCAACAGATAACATATATGTTAATACAGCTAAATACCTCGGTATGACACTGGATACTAAACTGAGGTGGAAAACGCATGTTAAAAAGAAACGAGAACAGTTAGAAATACGTTATAAATATATGTATTGGCTTCTTGGCAGAAAATCTTGTTTGTCAATACACAATAAAATTCTATTATATAAACAAGTCCTAATGCCTATTTGGACGTATGGCATACAGCTGTGGGGCTGCACTAAAAAAACCAATATACAAATAATACAAAGGTTCCAAAACAAAGTACTTCGTAACATCGTGAATGCACCGTGGTACATTAGAAATGACGTAATTCATCGGGACCTGAAAATTGAACACGTCGACAAAGTCATCACCAAATTTGCAGAAGTCCATGATCATCGGCTTCACCATCACGTTAAAGTTGAGGCAATCCATTTGCTCGACGAGAAGACTAAAAAGGATAAAACCCTTTGAGTTAGTGCATAGTGACTAGTGATAGTGTAGTGATAGTGCTGCATGAAAGAACACATGAACAAAGTGTCTATTAGCAACAATAAAGACTAAGATACGTCATTGGACAATTTCTTAGCACATAAGATAATTATAAGCTTAGGTTAAAGAAAAAAAAGCCTCGTTGGTCTAGTAACTGCCTCGTTGGTCTAGTGGTTAGCATGTTTGACTGCGGCTGACGAGGTCCCGGGTTCGAGTCCCGGGTCGGGCCATAATAAGTGTTGGGTTTTTCTGACTAGAAATTCTCAATACTAGCCCGGAGTTAGGAAGTTGGCGGTGTTTCACCCCCGTGCCTCGGAGAGCACGTTAAGCCGTCGGTCCCGGCTATTATCACTAACGTGGTAATAGTCGTTAAAGCCCACCAACCCGCATTGGAGCAGCGTGGTGGGTCTAAGCTCTAATTCCCGCTCTCCTATGAGAGTGGAGGCCTGTGCCCAGCAGTGGGATGGTAATGGGCTGTAGTGGTTAAAGAAAAATTACTTATTAGTCAAATAGTCTGGCTAGATTGTAATTATATTGAGCACCCCTGTTAATTGGTACTCAATAATAGAAAAAAAATATATATATTATATTTTATAAATAACTGGACGTCTAAGTGTAGTATACCTACCTAAAATGAATAAACATTATTTGAATTTGACTTTGACTTTACTACTGACTGACCCACTGGTTCGAGCGAACACCAGTTCGGTTTTTAAAGCGCCTGAAACCGGAAATTGATTCAGCAGCTCATTAATCTAATTGATAATAGGCATGATGACTGATTTTGAGAAATGGTCAGATTATGTTCGGAAGTATCTAATAATTCGAAAAAATATATTATTTCTGCAGAAAAATAAGGTTTGGTAGATAAAATTGGCATTTGAAATTTAAATTTTAAAATTCGCGCCAAAACGCACGCCGGTGTCATGACGTCGTTTGTGACGTCACTATCGTTTTTACCGATGTACTCTGTGCAGTGTGCAGTAAACAATAGATACGCTTGTCAAAGCTCGAAAACAAACAATTGTGACGTCATTCGCTTCTTGGTGTTTAATCCAATATGGCGGATTGCTGTATTTTATAGTTTTATTTTATCAAAATAAATAGCAATCTCATTCGAAATAGAAAAATAAACACGTTTTTTATAATCCATGAATCCAATTTCATTAGATTATTTCATAATTTCATCTATTCTTGGTTACTGTCATCATGCCTATTATAAATCTAATTAATTTACGACGTTTTGTCAGATGGTGATAATAAAAAAACACTGCTGAGTTTGTTATGGGCTCTTCTCAGATCAGGCCGCGTTTAGAACCCTTGTAGCTTTAGTCTGTTAATTATCATCATCACGTCTCATTCTTGATATTCATAAACCGTGTACCAATTTTGAATAAACATATCATCGACTTTGAACACAAATTTTTTCAGAGACACTAACAGCACTAAAAGAAGCATGGAAATGGTCGTTTGGAGTGAAACTCGCAGCAGAAATAGATAGGATTCTAGACTCTGGTGCCGTCTCACCTCTTTTGATCACCCTTAACTATGACTACGCTGACGATTTGCAGGTAATCTAATTATTTTTATTGCTGAAGTAGGACATACTTCATTAGATTCTTGCCTTTATGTCTCACACACACCTGAAACACAGGTCTAATGAGGAATTTGAAATATCTTGCTTCCAGGAGCTGGAGATTCTGAAGCAGGTTTCACCGCAACTGTTTGAGGAGCGCAGCAAACAGAGGAGGCGGTTTGTCACCGAGTTCACCAGGAGATCTGTTGAACAGGTGGGTACTGTAATGGTGGAGACACACTGTACCAAGATTAGAATTTACGTAATCTTCATCAGTATAAGCTTTTTTCAAGAGCATACTTTTAATGACTTTCTTACAACTTATATACGTGAACCAAGCAAGTCTAAAATGGATTGTAGTATCTATACTATAATATTATAAATGCGGAAGTTTGGATGGATGTATGGATGTTTGTTACTCAATCACGCCCCAACGGCTGAACGGATCTGGCTGAAATTTGGCATAGAGATACATTATAATCTGGAATAGCACATAGGCTATAGTAGTTTTCGTAACTCCATCACTCCACCTCAAGAAATTTAAAAGGTAAAGGAAATTGATGGGAATGAATACAGTCTTTTATAACAAAACTAGCGAATGCCCGCGACTTCGTCTGCGTGGTTTTAGGTTTTTTGGGAACTCTTTAATTTTCCGGAATATAAAAAGTAGTACATGTGTTATTCCAGACTATAATCTATCTCTGTGCCAAATTTCTTCCAGATCCGTTCAGGTGTTAATAAGTGTAAATAATTGGGTAAACTATTCAAATAAATAATTTTTTAGTGATTATTAAATAGAGGATCTCCCAAAAGTCGTAATATCCACATCCCCTGCTAGTTTCATTTCAAGTCATAATTAAAAAAATTAAAAAACACGACTTCCCTGCCAAAAAACGAACAAAAAGTTAAAAATCTAAATTAATCTAGTTAAATAGAATCTTAAACACATTTTCATTAAATGATATTTTTTTGTGAATCACTGGATATTGAACTATAGTGTTATATATTTTTGGAATCTACTCATCATTTTCTAGATGATGATTAATCTTATTTTCGAAACTTTTTTTTTCACCTTTAGTCTTTAATGCGGAACCATGGTCACCCCATCAATTTTTTTTTTTTTTAAATTTTACTAGCTTTGTCACCCGAAATAAGCGATCTAACGATACCTCATTTATAAAAATCGGTTCAGGCGTATAGAAGTTATGGTGGAATATACAAACTCACATACATACATACAAACATACATACATGAACCCTGAAAACAATTATTGTTATTATTATTGTATTCTTTATTGCACAGAAGAAATAAATGGAAACATAATAACAAAGAGAGAAGCTTAATCATAGTGAAGCGTGCAAAGGCGGTCTTATCGCTAAAGCGATCTCTCCCAGACAACCTTTGGTGATTAGATTGGCGAAATCACGGGTTGTGTGGCAAGCAATTTAGTTTTTATAGAATAAGATAGACTACATAAACACTACATACTAATAATACACATATAAATATCTACCATAAATAACTATTTATACATAACATATAATATACTACATTCTACTCCATTACTTAGATAGACAGTAATTTTTCAGCAGCGTTTGAAGATATGTAGGGATTTTGCCTGACGTATATCAGCGGGGAGATAATTCCACAACCTGACACAATAGGCATCATGACAGTAACCAAGAATCAATGAAATTATGAATTTATCTAATGAAATAGGATTCATGGATTATAAAAAATGTATTTATTTTTCTATTTCGAGTGAGATTGCTATTTATTTTGATAAAATGAAACTATAAAATACATCAATCCGCCATATTGGATTAAACACCAAGAAGCGAATGACGTCACAATTGTTTGTTTTCGAGCTTTGACAATCACACTATTGTTTACTGCACACTGCACAGAGTACATCGGTAAAAACAACAGTGACGTCACAAACGGCGCCATGACTTCGGCGGGCGTTTTGGTGCGAATTTTAAAATTTCAGTTTCAAATGCCAATTTTATCTACCAAACCTTATTTTTCTGCAGAAATAATACATTATTTCGAAATAGTAGATACTTCCGAAAATAATCTGACCATTTCTCAAAATCGGTCATCATGCCTATTCCTCGTGAAAGAGTTATCATAGAATTTCGTGCGGCTGGACGGCATCTTTAGCTTATTGTCTGTGCAGGAAGGAATAAAGAACTGGCTATCCTTAGCAATATACTCCTCTTTTCAGGCAGTCGTATAAAAATAATTTATTTCACTAGTAGTCAAAATACCAAGTTTGAATACCGAATGGAGTATTTCCCTGATCGTAGGCGCTGGAGAACGCGAGCCTGGCTTCGCTGCGCGCGGCGGGGGGGGGCGGGGGGCTGCCCGCGGCGGGCGTGCGAGCGATGTGCATCGGTGCCGTTTGCACGCACGCGCCCGTGTACCTGGCTGGCAGGTGCGCCCCTAGTAGGCTAGTAGGCCTATTACACTGCACTTGTTACAGCAATAAGGACCAATTTAGGGACCCTTACTCCCTAAATATTATTACACTACATTAATTTAAGTGTAAGAGTTCTAGTAGGCCAATTACACTGTACTTTTTACAGCAATAAGGACCAATTTAGGGACCCTTACTCCCTAAATTTTATTACACTACACTAGTTTAAGTGTTAGGGTCCCTGTGATAAGTGCAGGACTATTACACTGCACTTGTTACAGCAAAAAAGACCATTTAGGGACCCTTCCTCCCTAAATATTAGTACACTACACTAATTTAAGTTTAAGAGTTCTAGTAGGCCAATTACACTGTACTTTTTACAGCAATAAGGACCAATTTAGGGACCCTTACTCCCTAAATCTTATTACACTACACTGATTCAAGTGTAAGGGTCCCTGTGAAAAGTGCAGTGTAATAGGCCTATATGTCCTACATGTTATAAATATTTACAGGGCCCTGTGGTAAGGGTGGGCGTGGCTGCTAGATTGAGCCTCGTTTATTACACAACAATAAGGACTAATTTAGAAACCCTTTCGCCCTTAATATTATTACACTACACTAATTTAAGTGTAAGGGTCCCTGTGATTGTGGTGTTTTATATAGGCCTGTATAAATGCTGTGTATATGTCACCGTAAGATTGTAAAAACCGTTAGATTATAATCTAACTCGCGAAATTGCAAACTGTCGAAAGATTACAATTTAACGCATATTTGTTTTGCTGTGTAATAAGCGACGCTCTAACTAACGGCCACACGCACCCTGTCCACAGGTGTCCTGTAATAAGTGCAGTGTAATAGGCCTATAACTCAAACTATTTATTTATAACATGTGAATAAATTAATTACGATAGTGTAAGTTATTATACTATCCTGGGCTCAGTGGCGTACACAGGTTTTGAGACTAGGGTAGGCATTCGTTAGTTAAAATACCTATTTACTATCTGTTTTGAGGAAAAAATATCCCATTTGGGTAAGCAGGGCTTTTACACCTCTATGAGCTGGACGCCACTGGTGGTGCTGGACCTAGAGTCGATTGCTTCCATACAACTTTGTCATAGCCTCGACTCAAAAAGTGTTCATTTACGGCTTTTTAAATTTGTGTAACGGCAAATCCAGTGGTTGTTTTGGAACCATTTCTGCACCTTGCATAGACTTTTTATATAGGCGCTGCGCAAACCATGTATATGTCACCGTAAGATTGTAAACACCGTTAGATTATAATCTAAATCGCGAAATTGCAAACTGTCGAAAGATTGTGAACCGTTCAATGTTCTGAGTGGTCATTTTTGAAATATTAATTGTATTTACTGTTTCTTGTGTCTTTCTTGTAGGTTAGGTTAGGGTTCGACATATATAATCAGGTAGTGCCAGACACTTAGGTTCTATCTGGTTAATATACCTAACGCGTTAATATACCTATACGAAAAATAATGCGTTAAATTGTAATCTTTCGACAGTTTGCAATTTCGCAAGTTTGATTATAAACTAACGGTTTTTACAATCTTACGGTGACATATACGTACACACTTGTGTACTATAATATGTCCCGTGCAGATGGCCAATCTCCCTGGAGATAGGCCGCGGTGGCCGAGATTCGGTCGGGAGGACATTATAGTATAGATTTCATCTTACGCTCAAGGTACATGAAGCTGAGCCGCAACCTACCCCAGTCGCCATGGATACTGGACGGGAAAAGGGTTCTGCCGTCTTCCGTGCAGGAGATCATATTCAGACCCCTTGCTGACTTTTACAAGTGAGTATTGTTGGCATTCACTTTGTATTTCTATATATTTTATAATAATTTATATTATCTATACTTAATATTATAAATATATAGTATAATGCGAAAGTTTGGATGGATGGATGGATGTCTGTTACTCAATCACGCCTGAACGGCTGAATAAATCTGGATGAAGGGACATTGACCAAATTCGCCTAAGAATCAACAAACGTTTGAAATATACAGTAATTCTTAGCTTATTTTATAACCTTTATTCCAAATATTAGAATCCAACGGACACTTCAAATTAATTTAAAAATTCTATTTTGATTACTTTACATTTTCATATATAATAAAAATAAATGTATGACCCTTTCTCCCTAAATCTTATTACACTACACTGATTCAAGTGTAAGGGTCCCTGTGAAAACTGCAGTGTTATAGGCCTATAACTTGTAGTGGATATGTCACCGTAAGTTTGTAAAAACCGTTAGATTATAATCTAACTCGAGAAATTGTAAACTGTCGAAAGATTGTGAACCGTTCAATTTTCTGAGTGTCAATTTTTGAAATATTCATTGTATGTACGTTTTCTTGTGTCTTTCTTGTAGGTTAGGTTAGGGTTCGACCGGCCGGGCACTTAGGTTATATCGGGTTAATATACCTAACAGATTACAGTTTACCGAAAAACAATGCGATAAATTGTAATCTTGCGACAGTTTGCAATTTCGCGAGTTAGATTATAATCTAACGGTTTTAAGCTATTGCATAGCTTCTATCGCGGGCCTGGAGCGTGGAGACCGAATCCAGAAATTCCGTAACGAAAATAACCTAACACCCCCCACTCCGACCGGCACAGCGGTGATACTTTTTAGTTTTGCCATCTATCGATGAATAGCAGAACTTTTAATAACTTTTTGAAATATCACGCTTGTCTCTTTAGTTCAGCAACTCGTCTCTAGGTGGCATTGGTTGTATCGACGTTACTGCGCATGCGTAATCCCCCTCTTCGCCCCGCAATCTGGTGACTCATGCCCGCTTAGAGTTTCGGCGTTAGGGCACCTCCTCTTTGTATTTACTTCATGGTACGACTCTACGAAGCTCGCACGAATCGAGACGAGCTGCTCCGAAATCGGACGAATACGTAATCAGCTGTTTGTGAGAAAGTATATAGGTGTATAGGTATTTATCATTTATGTACAACAGTGAATATTTGTACTCGTATAATTTGTGTAAGTTGATAAAAACAGCTGTGCAATAGCTTTACCGCGGCAGTCTCCGAGTGCCACACGGCTTTTTTTTACAATCTTACGGTGACAGATATATATGTCACCGTAAGATTGTAAAAACCGTTAGATTATAATCGAACTCGCGAAATTGTAAACTGTCGACAGATTACAATTTAACGCATCATTTTTCGGTAGATTGTAATCTGTTAGATATATAAACCCGATAAAACCTAAGAAACCACCTAATTATTTACGTCGAACCCTATAACCTAACCTACAAGAAAGACACAATAAAACGTAAATACAACTAGTATTTCAAAAATTGACACTCAGAACATTGAACGGTTCACAATCTGTCGACTGTTTACAATTTCGCGAGTTGGATTATAATCTAACGGTTTTTACAATCTTACGGTGACATATATATAAAAAAAACGTTGTAACGGGTGTAACGCGCACAGCCTGGAGCGCGAGGAGGCGGAGCGCAGGCTGAAGCTGATCGCGGCGGGCAGGGAGGACGTGGACGTGCGCTGCCTCGGCGGAGGGCGGCCCTTCGCCGTGGAGGTGAGTGCGGGGCCCCCCACCCCCCACCGCGCGTTACGATACGCATGATGACTGATTTTGAAAAATGGTCAGATTATGTTCGGAAGTATCCACTTTTTTTTTTCGATTTTGGCTTTTTTTTTCGATTTTGGCTTTTTTTTTCGATTTTGGCTTTTTTTTTTTCGATTTTGGCTTTTATAAAGCTCTTACGAATGTAATATAAAATTATAATTAATTAATGTCAACTAAGATTACAAATTTACAAAAATAAAACATAAAAAAACACATCATAAAATTACAAAAATTAAAAAAAATTATAAAATTAAATAATTATTTCGAAAATTATATTTTATTTATATTTATTATTATTATTTCGATAAAATATCTTATTTCAGCAGAAAAATAAGGTTTGGTAGATAAAATTGGCATTTGAAGTTTAAATTTTAAATTTCACGTCAAAACGCTAGCTGGTGTCATGGCGTCGTTTGTGACGTCACTTGTTATTACCAATGTACTCTGTGCAGTGTGCAGTAAACAATAGAGTGATTGTCAAAGCTCGAAACAAACAATTGTGACGTCATTCGCTTCTAGGCGTTTAATCCAATATGGTGGATTGCTGTATTTTATAGTTTTATTTTATCAAAATAAATAGCAATCTCAGTCGAAATAGGAAAATAAATACGTTTTTTATAATCCATGAATCCTATTTCATTAGATAAATTCATAATTTCATTGATTCTTGGTTACTGTCATCATGCCTATTGTGTAAGAATTATTGTCGATCAAATCGTCTAAGTTCGGTGTCAAAGTAAAATAAACCATATCATTATTAAGATAGAGCTCTATTTCGTGTATCTATTCTTATACGTTTAGGTATGTACGATACCATAATCGTATGAGAATGGATACACGAAATTGAGCTCTAACTTTCACAGACAGACATTATCCCGAAAAATTAAGGAGTTTCCGCGGGAGTCGAAAAACTAAGTCCAGCGGACGAAGTCGCGGTCATCATCTAGTACTGTATACAGTAAAAAAGAAGTAGTAAAAATAAATAGTAACGTGCAAAGGCTGCCTTATTGCTATAGCAAACTCTTACAGACGACTTCTGGTTTTTCTTTCATTTGGATTCAAGAAATATATAATAATGGTGTATTGTACTTAAAATATATCATAATGCGAAAGTGTGTTGGTTTGTCCTTCAATCACGCCGCAACGGAGCAACGGGCTATAGTTGGAAGATCCGGACTTTGACTAGGCTTTTATCCCGGAACATAAATATTTCCCAATGTTTTTTTTGTTTCAAAAGAGCAACCATTGAATTTCTTGCCGATTCTTTTCGGTAGGTATGGTATTCCGAACAAGCGGTGGATTCAATCGACGATTCAAAAGCACTTTTAATAAATTTATTTAATTTAAAAAAAGAACCAATCCGTTTTCGCGAGGACAAAAGGAAAATGGATTCACCACTAATTGGTTCTTTCTAGATAACTGACCCCACAAGACAGTTGAGCCCAGAGGAGCTCGCAAAAGCGTGTGAAGAAATCTCCAAAAGCGGAGAAGTTATAGTGAAGCAAATTGTGCCGATTACAAAGTATGTACCCTAAAATAGCTATATTTAGGTAGAACCGCCATATTGAATTATCGATGACGTCATCGTTGTGTTTCAGAGAGGATTTGGTTCAACTGAAGAAAGGTGAAGAGACCAAGAGCAAAACGTACGAAGCGCTGTGTATAAAGCTGTCCCATTCCAAATACGATGACGTAAGTATATATTTATTATAGTACTACATACGTCTACGTACTGGGTTAACAGACATAATATAGACATACGCATTTCAATATTACTATTTACTAAATCACTTCGTGCACGTTAATTTTAAGGGTATTTTAAAACCCTGTGGGATGTCTTACATTTTTCGGGATAGTGCCTGTATTTGGGACACAAACTATATCTGTAACACGTCCTCACGTCTATCAAAATCGCTTAAGCAAATGGTGCGCGAAAAGGTAAGACTCAAACACACTTTCGCATTTATAATATAAGCACAGCTTATAGATGATTAGTTAGATAATATAACCTGCTTTGTTTCATTTTCGAAGGTATCTCCAGACAGCCCTATAAAAGTGACTCCAGAAGACATAGCAAGGATAAACTCCTTCCGGAACACCCCTCAAAGTACATCACATAACGCAAACAATGCCCAAATTACTATTACATCTACAGACATTAACGACACAGTGGATAGTACTAAATCATCTGAGAACGTTCTCATATCAGAGAATACAGATACTAGTGAAGACGTTTTAAACACATTAACTGGTGTGCAAGAAAATGAAAATCTAGACAATTCCGAAGATATCAAAGAACCTAACATGCAAACAGATATAGGAAGTCGAAATGTTAAAGATAATAGTGCAGATATTCTAGATACATCTAATGGTGTCCTAAAAGCTGAAAATCTAGACATTTCTGAAGATGTCAAAGACTCAGAAATGTACCCGTCGGTGAGCGTTCGCGAGGCTGAAATTCCAGATCTCGAAAATACCAGCGAAACTTCAATGGGCACATTAAATGGTGTCCAAAAGACAGAAAATCATGATATCTCTGAAAATTTAAAAGACATTGGTGATGTGCTGGATACAACTGATGATATAACAGAGCCGGACATCTTGGACAGCCCTGGAGATGCCAAGATTACGATACAGCAGAAAACACCCATAAGAGTTCTGCACAGGCGGCCCTTGCTCACGAGAACCAGGCAGATACTCGAGCTGAAAGCTGAAGCTGTGCCCGGTGAGATGTTTTTCTTTTTAGATGCCTCAGAGCATTTTCTTAGACATATATTATGTTTTGAGTTATGCGCGATGCACTAAATCGTCTAACTCTATTTTTCTGAAAAACTATTCCTATTGGACGGTAAATAGCTATTTTGATGCATTTTCCATGTTTCATTGATATTATCTTCAGCATGTCCTTAGTGTGTAGCAGAGAATCTACCGCTGTAGTGTTTTTCTTTTTTTTTCACTCGTTAAAATGTATCTCTGGTTCCGCAGACCACCCGCAACTGTTCCGCATATTCGTGCGCACGTCGGCGGGCACGTACGTCAAGGAGTGGGCTCACGGCGAGCTGGGCCGCTCGCGCCCAGCGCTGGGCGACGCGATGGGCGCACGAGTGGACATGCTCGCACTCGACGTCACCGCGGTGCACTTGACCTGGCCGCCGAGACAATAAACTGTACACTGATTACTATACTGTGTTTTTTTTTGACTACGATCTCACCTGATGGTAAGTGATGATACAGTCTAAGATGGTTGGCTAACCTGTTAGGGGCATGGCAGTTACATTAAACCCATACCCCTATTCGGTTTCACGGCATCGTACCGGAACGCTAAATCGCTTGGCGGCACGTCTTTGCCGGTAGGGTGGTAACTAACCACGGCCGAAGCCTCCCACCAGGCCAGACCAGGGAAAATTTAGACATAAATTCTCAAATTGACCCTGCCGGGGATCGAACCCGGCACCGCGTGCGGACGTTAAGACAACAGCGCTACACACTGCGCCACGGAGGTCGTCAACTAACTTTTAATATTAACCTAAACACCCCCACAAACTTATCTGGCCCGGTGGGTAAAATTGGAACTAATTTTATTTTTCATATCAGCTACAGGTCAGATAATTTTGTATCAATAACTGTACAAGATTATTCCGTAAGTTGGGGGACATTTTGAGTTAATTTTTTTGTAAACCTTTTTTCATTGGATGAACATATCCTAGAGTCATGCGTCTCGAATCAGTCTTTTTGTTTTTGTCTAATTTCATTGAGGTCGAATATTTGAACAGTAAAGAGGCATCAAGCCCACAAATAGAACTTTATAATGCGCATATGTATTTCAATGATGCGGGTGGATTTTAACCTACGAGACAGATGCCTTAGTACCGCGCAGAGGGATACCTACAGTTTCGTTTAAAGCATTCACTAAGACGTTAATAACTCTATGGTTCAAAGCAATCTTAGAAAATGCCGTTTATTTCTTTATTAGGAAGTTTCTGTATTGTTTGTGGAAGTCTAGTTCACAGCTTCCGTTTCGTTATCACCACCACTTGCATTAGAAGTGTCATTGGTTTGAGGTGCAGCAGTTGTTACTTCTGAAATGAAGGCAGTACATGTTATTGAGCCTAATGATTTGTTAACTCAAATAAAATAGTACACCGCTAATACGATAATGCAATGACTGACCTTCAGCAGAACTAGACTTTGTAGTCAACTCAACAGCGCTGGGAGTTGGTTTTGTAGTAGTATTTCTCTTGGGCGTTACAGGCCAGGAGCTGGAAAACATGATTTCAAACCGTTACCGTGTTAATGGAGGGAGAACTTTCCCTTTCAAATAGTTTACAGCATGAAGGTACTATCTTATCCGGTTGAATGCGTAGATTGAAATCTCCCTGATTTTTAATCTGTGATTGTCAATATTGGACGCAAATTGGACGTGATAATAACACAGATGACAGGTCGTAGACATATTAAGACTATGTAAATGTCAGATTGTTTTAGTGACGCAAGTGACTCATTCATCGATGATTTTTATAGGTTCGATTATCGACACAAAAATCAGCTAACAACCGCGCTCAGAATTTTAATAAGATGAATAACTAGGTACTTTAAATATTTTATCATTGCTCCTCATCTGATAGTACTCACATATTCAGTGGTGTAGTTGGCATAACTCTGCCCGCTTCCGCTCTCCGTTCCAATATTGTTCTGAAAATATTATTATTGTGTAACATGACAACATTACCAAAACAAAATTGAATTTAAAATTTCCAGCTAGAAGTGTGACTCTTCTCAATGAAATAATTTTACAATACATTCATCAGTATGTTTAGTTTTTTCTACTAAAATAATGAAAAAGGATTATATATAGTGTGTATTTTCAATAGGAAAATCGTTTGCGAAGAAAGCTGAATCAATTTTGATCAGATTTTAACTAAACTGCAGACGTTTTACAGAAAGAGAAGGTCATATGCTATTCTAAGTCGCAGGTATATTTAATGAAATGCACAGAACTTTAGCAATTCTACGCTGATCCTCGCGCTGGGCAACTTCGCTTCAACGGGATTGCTGACTACGATGACATCATCCGGGTCTAATTTCACTTTAATGTCTTTCGATGGTACGTCTGCGAAATACTCTCCCGCGTCTATATCGTAGTAGAAATCGTTGGGATGGTCCTGTATCAAATATAAATGCATATAAGCGAGTGAAGGTACTCACGTAACATTCAAATAAGCCACATGGCTGATGGCTTGCTGAGTTATCTTAAATTTAGGAACCATTATCATACCTTGATCAAACTAGGAAAATACTTAAAAGTTTCAGCATAGCTAAAGAATCGTCTATTGGTTTTCATGGCACGCCGGAATGCTCGTCTAACCGGCGCAGCTCCCTCACTGTCTCTAATGAGCGTGAGCAGACGTATAACAGAGTCGTAATCCCATTCTTTGGAGTCCACGTAACCAGGAGGGGCTTTTTCAATTCTAGCTATAGAAAAAAAATTATAATGTTCAATCCTTTATCTTGATCTGAAATCACTATCCCCCCTCTGTGTTCAATTTTTCATATCTTGAATTACTAACCAACAAACAAAAACACTTGCATTTAATAAATTTGTACGGATGCGAAAGTCTTTCTGTTGTACTAAATTTTAATTTATAATAAATTAATTAATAATAAGACGATGTCCCTAGTGTAGTGGAGAGCGCTGGGGTTCCCGGATTCGATTACCAGCAGGGTAAATTTGGGAATTTATAATTTCAAAAATTTATCTGGTGGGAGCTGCTTCAGCCATGGCTACTTATCACCCTACCGGCAAAGACGTACCTCCAAGCTAATTTGGGGGTATAATATAGCTCGCTGGCGCCGCCGCCATCTAGAATATATAATCACTTGCCATCTTGCAAAAGATCAAAGTGTTCCAACAGGATCATAAAAAAATTGACAGTCTTAAGGACTGTCAATAGAAGTGAAAACTTATAACTTAACTTAATATAAATACAATTTAATTGAAATAACAATGAATATAGAATCATATTAAATAAATATATTTATTATAATTGTTATTTATTTTTTAACTTAAAAACAGTATATTTATTTAGTACTTAAAGCTACAGATATACTGCTATTACGCATGTCGGTGACGCGAACCATAAGATTTTCCCCTACCAAAAAGTGCTCAACGCGGCTAAAGAAGTTTTCACTTAAAATAATTTGAACCCACGCGGCAAAATTCACTACCATCGTTCAGTAGTAGGATATTTTAACTTTACAAATTTTGAGTAATGATCTTGATTGTTATACTTACCTGTTATCTTCACAGGCTCTTTCATGAGATCATCGATAAAACGTTTCTTCTGATATTCGACGACGCGGTCCAGCCATCCAGTTCGCCGCACGCTGATGGAGCACAGCACCACTGACACTAATAACCCGATTATTGTTGATTTCTGTAAAATATTCTTTACAAATGTAGCCATAGCATAGCCTTATAAATTAAATAATTCAAAGCTTTTACTCACGAAGGTATACATTGTATGGTTCGATAAGATAATGAAATACGAAATAATTTACCTATTAACAGTTTTTAATTACATAGGCCATTAAAAATGTAAATAATAATTTCAGTAATTATTGGTTGCCTACATTTGAAATTGATCTCATTATTTTTTTACTGTTGCGATATCGGTATATCGATAACCGAGTGGTCCGTGATAATCCTCCAATATTTCGTGCGTCGATGACATCACTAGGCTGAACAGCTGACATTGACATTTAAAATTGAATTTAGCATTTGAAATGGGGACGTGTCAAAAGTTCGCGAATCGCGACCGCGATTGACCGATCACCAGCCGATCACCGTCACCGAACGAACGGAATTATCACAAATAACTATGTTTTAAAAGTATTACACAAAACTACTCCACAGCTTACTCAAGAAACATAATTTTCATAGTATTCATTCGTGTATTACATTGATTAATAACGGTTCCTATCGAACTTTACTTCCCTCATCGCTGGACGCTGCTTATAAACAAACTTTTTTTTTTGTACACATGGTACACAAAGACTGCAAAATGTTTGTGGGTTGACTCATTATAGGTAAAACTTGGGAGTTTCGTGGCAGTTCTAGTGGCTTTTATGAGAGGGAAGTGGTTAAATTGTGTGAAAATGAGCGGGGTTAGTCGAGACGCCCCGTTGGGAATACAATGCATGCAAAAGATCAGCTCTTGGATGTGCCCTCGGCTTCAGTTCAATAGATTACGATGGTAAGATTATTACAATTATTACATTTACATACAACTTGCTTTGACAATGTGAGTAAACAAACAGTGAGTAAACCTGCTTACCTTTGAAATCTATCAACCCACACTTGACCAGTGTAGTAGTATATGGTCAAAACCTTTCTAATTCTAAGAGAAGACCTGTGCCAGCAGTTTGTTGAGATATGATGATAATGGTGAAATCAAATTATTTTTGAAGCATTTTTTAAGTAAGTAGGTAGATACTTTGACTAAGTAAAATTACAAATTAGGTGAGAATCTTAGAAACATCGAAAGAAACCTAAAATACAGACAGATAGAACAAGTAAACTAATCACTTATGAAAAACATTATCTCAATAAAATAGAAGAAATTTGCCATAACAAAAAAGGCTTTGTTAAGTGATTACTATTCTTCCCAATTTTTTTATTACTAATTGTTGAGATAAACCAGCAAGGCTATTGATTGTTTTTGCTTGTCTTTTTCTTATCAACAAAAACTTGTTGAATGAAAGTACTTACTTAAATAATGGGTTTATGCTTAAAAAATGTAATACTAGGTAAAATCATTGAATCAATCACTTGATTAATATAAGTACCTTTACTGTGACCCTGGGCCCTGGGGATGCCACTGAGGTCTAGTACTTTTTTGTATTATGGTATTCAGCATACACTTGTGCTTCTTAAATTCCTTCTTTTACTTAATTATCTTAACATAATAAATACAAAAAAATATAACAATATAAAAAAAATGCTTGATTCCATGATATTCATAGTAGGTATGTAGATTCAACATTTAACAAAATTAGTTCGACAACCTCCATGGCGCAGTGTGTTTTCTTAACGTGCGGAGGTCCCGGGAGGTCCCGGTCATCAGTTACCATCAGTTGAGATCGCAGTCAAGGGCTAACTTGAAGTGGTTAAAAAAAAAGTAATTGAATTAGCTGTTTAATTCTGTGCTCACAATATTATCAATTACCTAAGCCATACAAGTAGATAGCAAAGACATAATTTTACAATTAACTAATGATAATATGTTTTTGCTGCATAAAAATCTACTACTACTATCACTACCTTTCAGATTTTGATTAAATTCTGTACAACCTTGCATTCCAGAGGCTTTTACTCATAGAAAATCTCAAAAAGTTCCACGGGATCTTTAAAAAACCGAAATAAACAGGCAATACCTATAGTATATATATTATTGAACTAGCTAATGCCCGATATGTTTTTGCTGCATAAAAATCTATTACTACTATCGCTACCTTTCAGATTTTGATGAAATTCTGTACAGCCTTGCATTCCAGAGGCTATTTCTTATAGAAAATTTCAAAGAATTCCACAGGATCTTTAAAAAACCACAATAAACAAAGGCAATACCTTTATATAGTTTATATATATTATTGAACTAGCTGATGCCCGCGACTTTGTCTTCCTGCTAGAATTCCTTAATTTTCCTGGATAAAAAGTAGCCTATGTGCTATTACAGATTAAAATCTTTCTCTGTGTCAAATTTCATGCAGATCCAATGCAGCAGTTCTGGTGTGATTGAGTAACAAACATCCATCCAAACTTTCGCATTTATAATATTTATTTGATAAAGTAGAAAGTATAGATAAATTATTTGTAAAGAATCTTAAATTTACATAAATTTAAATTTGCATTTTCCATATTATTCAGAAATAAATGTGTATTTTTTCCTGTCTGGCTGTTAGGTAAGAAGTTATAGCCTGTCGGTTTTATTTTGCTGACACATTTTGTGCTATTGATATAGCTGTATAAATGTGACTCATTGCTGTTGCCAACTATGTAATATGATAATATGATGCTATCATGACATGTAATTTGCTTTTATAATGATTTTATCTATTTGACATAAATTATGTTACTGAACTGTAGGTAAAACATAGGGTGTTTTCTGTATAGCTGAGGACCCTGCTCTGATGTGATACCTGTTTTATGCAAACTGCCTCAATGGTTTAATGGCACATTTGACTGAGGTGATTAGGTACTGGTTTCGATCCCCGGACCGGGTCATTAAGTATTGAGTTTTTTGTCAAGATATTCTCAGTACTAGCACACAAAATTGGCTTACTAGAAACCAGCATAAACTAGTAATAAACATGCCATTTACATAGTACTCCTACAGTCTGTCTCACTCTTGTCCTTCACTATTACTGGCCCCTAAGATACGGGTCTTCCTAGTTTAGGGGCCAGGAATTCATTGTATCTGTACTTAAGTTAATTTCTTTAATAAACATTTCTATTTCTATTTCTATTACTATTGCTATACATCTCTCATCTGTCAAAATTATCATTCCAAATTAGACAAGCCGTGCACCTCTCCATCGACCGACTGTATAACCTTTAGTTACCTACTTAGTATTAGTTTAATATCTGCCTCATAAGTGTAATGCTGGAACCTGCTTCATTCCAGCTACCAAGCCCTGGTGCTGGTGTTGACATACTTCACATACATGACGTACCACCTGACCCGAAAGCCCATCTCTGTGGTGAAGAGCGTCCTACACCAGAACTGCAGTGGACTAACCCCGCCGCCCGACGTGCGGCCCGGGGACGATCAGTGGTGCAACTGGGCTCCCTTCAGTGAGTATACCCTGCCGAATGCTGTCGCGGTCTCCGCGCACACGCTAATAGATGCCGTCCAACCAAGTGGCAGGGTCTGAATCGCGGTATCGAAGTTTCAAACCCAGAGCACTATATATGTCACCGTAAGATTGTAAAAACCGTTACATTATAATCTAACTCGCGAAATTGCAAACTGTCGAAAGATTGCAATTTAAAGCCTCGATGACACGGGGCTAGTTTACAAGCTACAAGACAGCGAGTTCGCTAGCAGCTTGTAAACTCGCCCCGTGTCATTGAGCTTTTTTACAATCTGCTTTTGGCTAGCCGATTGTAAAAAAGCTGCTTGTAAAATAGAAAGCCGGGCTAATCTCGCCATTCGCTGGCGTGTTGGCTTGTAAGCTAGTTAACTAGCCATGTGTCATCATCGCTGCTAGAGAACTAGTTTCAAGAATCTGCGTTTTGGCATAAAGCTAAAATGTCAAGAGAAGTAGTTCACGCGGGAGTAGTTATTTTAGCTCATGTTATCAAGAAGGATTTACAACTAAAACTAAAGCGAAACAAAAAAGAAAATGGGTAAGATCGTGGATAGAAAAACGCGATGAATATGGTGCTTCCAATGGTTTATTGAGAGAGTTGAAGGACGACGAATATAAATATGTTGAGACTAAACAGATTTTTTTTGGAATTTTTGGGCTCTGGATTCAAGATTTTTGACTAATAAACGCCATCTATAGTGTACGGCAGTTTCACCCCCCCTGGTTCCAACTCGCTAGCTAGTTGGCTACTGAGCGAGTAGAACGTTTTGTGTGTCATCGACACTCGCTTACTCGCTCACTCGCTAACTTTTAAACTCGCCAACTAGCAGCTCGTAAATTAGCCCAGTGTCATCGAGCCTTAAAACGTATTATTTTTCCGTAGATTAGGTATATTAACCCGAAGGCAGTACCTGGTTATATATGTCGAACCCTAACCTAATCTACAAGAAAACGTAAATACAATTAATATTTCACAAGAAAACGTAAATACAATTAATATTTCAAAAATTTCAAAAAAAAAAAATTTCGCTATTTGGATTATAATCTAACGGTTTTTACAATCTTACGGTGACATATACAACTTGTACGATTTAATGTTTAGACCAGCGTCCAGCGGTGTGACACTGGGCGAGCCATATTACCTGCTCCCGTATACATTGCAAGAGTGTTTGTTGATTGCTGTATCAAATGCTTCCCGATGCGAAAGTTTTTTTTTGTTCGTTTGTCCATCCGTTAGATAATAATGTGTATTTTTTTCAAGGATTTTTTGCATTAGAGTTGACCGAGAGTGACAATTGGCTAATTTTTCTTGGAAAATTGAAGTAGCCCCATGGGATTTTAAAAAAACATAAATCTGCATGGGCATCATATTTTAGTCAAAGTCTCATAAAATATGTAAGTATAACCAAACACGATTGAGGCAAATGAGGCTTCAGGGCAAAGGTGACGCTGGACGAAAATATATTACTACATAGTACTTGGGTCTTGGACTTCATAGAGCATACAATAATAATAATTAGTATCTTTTGCATCTAACTGCCTCGTTGGTCTAGTGGTTAGCATGTTTGACTGCGGCCGATGAGGTCCCGGGTTCGAGTCCCGGGTCGGGCCATAATTAAGTATCGGGTTTTTCGGATTAGAAATTCCGAGTACTAGCCCGGAGTTAGGAAGTTGGCGGTGTTTAACCCCCGTGCCTCGAAGAGCACGTTAAGCCGTCGGTCCCGGTTATTATCACTAACATGATAATAGTCGTTAAAGCCCGTCAACCCGCATTGGAACAGCGTGGTGGGTCTAAGCTCTAATTCCCTCTCTCCTACGAGAGAAAAAATAAAATTAAATCTAAAATTAAACTAAATATAAAATAAATTTAAAGCAAATCCTTATAATAATAATTACACAATAATAATAATTATTGTAGTTTAAAACGAGGTACACTGCATTTATTATATCAACTTTAAATAATGACTAACTATTACTAAAACAATAAAACTGGGTCAAGCGTGTCCAAACTGTTATCTGCCGTGAGAACATACCTACCGATCACTAAGTTAAACTAGGTCTCCAGACTCTGGCATTGTTCAGAGAAATTTTAACAAGTGAAATTAATTTAACGAATTAAAAAATACGACTGCCCTGCCATATTATTTACCTCCATATGAAGCGATTTGCATAATATGTAGCCTTTGGAATCTTATTCACATTTTTTATTAAATGATATTTTTTTGTAAATCACTAAATATTGAACTATAGTGTTATATATTTTTGGAATCTACTCATCATTTTCTAGATGATGATTATATAGTTAATCTTATTTTCAAATATTTTTTTCAATTTTGGTCTCTAATGCGGAACCGTGGTCACCCCATCAATTTTTTTAAAAAAATTACTAGCCTATGTCACCCGGAATAAGCTAGGGATTCTAATGACACCTCATTTATCAAAATCGGTACCGGCGTATAGAAGTTATGATGGAATATACAAACTCACATACATACATACATACATACATGAACCCTGAAAACAATATACTCCTTTTTTCAGGCAGTCGTATAAAAATGTAGCACACGCAAAGTATACCACGTTGGGTATCCACGTTGGCCAGATTTCGGTTATCGCCTAATATTTATGACTAGATGTGGCACGCGACATCGTTCGCATGGATTAAGGTTTATCATTTTTGATTCTCACGGGAAATCTTTAATTTCCGGGACAATATTTAGCCAATGTCACTCTCCAAGTTCTCAATTATGCCCATGTAAAAAATAACGTTGATGTTATGATGATATATGTTACAATAAACCAACAAACAAACATACTTTCGCATTATTTATAATATTATTATATTTTAGTAAATAGATGGAAGGATACTTGAAGAAGAAGAGCAAAAATATCTCCTAGTGGCTTTAATTAATTAGAAAAATATTACAAAGGAAAACAAGACGTCTCGACGGATGACAAAGAAGAAGCCCATAACAGCAGCGCACGCATATTTTTTAAACTCGTCTCTGTCACAACATCGTTTGAAATTCATTCCATACTTGAATCATGTATTCTTCTTTTCAAAAAGAGTATTTTCTCCTACAATATAATATATAATAACGCTAACAACAGTGTTGTTGCAGACACGGCTGACGCTAACACGCTTCTCGGCACGCTCGACTCCGCATTCCTTTTCTGCTACGCCGGCGCCATGTTTGTTTCCGGTAAACGTACTTCTTTTATCTCTCTTTTAGCTCATCCTCGGTAATGCTCACTCTTTACAGCAGAATTAGAGACACAAACCAGGGTCGACGATGGACCAAAATCAGGACTCATCTCAGGACATCAGGAGGTTTATCTTACTAATATTATAAATGCGAAAGTTTGGATGGATGTATGGATGTGTGGATGTTTGTTACTTTTGTTTGTATCCCGGAAAATAAAAGAGTTCCTGCGGGAACCAGAATACCTCAAACCACGCAGACCAAGTCGCGGGCATTCGCTAGTTCAAAATAAAACTAGCAGGGGACGTGGATATTACGACTTTTGGGAGATCCTTTATTTAATAATCACTAAATATAATTTATTTCACTAGTAGGCATGATGACTGAATTTTTTTTTGAATTTTGAAAAATGGTCAGATTGTGTTCGAAAGTATCTACTAAGTATTCCGCAGAAAAATAAGGTTTGGTAGATAAAATTGGCATTTGAAATTTAAATTTTAAAATTCACGCCAAAACGCTCGCCGGTGTCATGGCGTCGTTTGTGACGTCACTATTGTTTTTACCGATGCACTCTGTGCAGTGTGCAGTAAACAATAGTGTGATTGTCAAAGCTCGAAAACAAACAATTGTGACGTCATTGCTTCTAGCTGTTTATGGCGGATTGCTGTATTTTATAGTTTTATTTTATCAAAATGAATAGCAATCTCACTCGAAATAGAATAATAAATATGTTTTTTATAATCCATCAATCCCATTTCATTAGATAAATTCATAATTTCATTGATTGTTGGTTACTGTCATCATGCCTATTGCAGGCATGGTGGCGGAGCGGGTGGACCTGAGGTATTTCCTGTCGCTGGGCATGCTGGTATCGGCCGTGTTCTGTTACCTGTTCGGGCTGGGGCGCACGCTCCAAGTACACGACATATCCTTCTACTTGCTCGTCCAGGTGAGCTCTCCCCTTCCCACCGCTGGGCGCAGGCCTCTCACAGAGAGAGCTTATAGGCCTATTACACTGCACTTTTCACAGGGACCCTTACACTTGAATCAGTTGTACTAATAATGAAACCATTATAAAAAGATTAATCCACTTTATTTAAGACTCAATCAACATCATGTACAATACAATCCACATCTTAGTTAGAATAATCCAGAGACAAGAATAATCACCCCAGTCCCACACAAGATCCTCCAAACACGGACCAGCCCTCCTACCATAGACATAGGACAGTGGACTGTCACTAAATGAGTCTTATGTTTATGGTAGCTATGTCTTTACCACAATAACTAAATTACTTCTACTATAACATCAGTGTAGTATAATAAGATTTAGGGAGAAATGGTCCTTAGATTGGTCTTTATTGCTGTGTAATAAGCGACAATCTAATCGAGGGCCCTGAAAAAAGTGCAGTGTAGTAGGCCTATTAGACCCACCACGCTGCTCCAATGCGGTTTGGCAGACTTTAACTATTATCATGTTAATGATAGTTACCGGGACCGACGGCTTAACGTGCTCTCCGAGGCACGGGGGTGACTCACCACCAACTCTCAATTCCGGGCTGGCACTGAGAATTTTCTTATCTGAAAAGCCTTTACAATATTTGCTTACAGATTTGTTCGTACACAAATAAAAGGTTAAGTTTAAAGTCTACTCCGAACAAATTGGCAAATTAATCTAATGATCAAGTCAAATACACGAAAATATGTACTATTGGTTGCTTTCTCTCTCTTTGGGGTTCAGGAACTGTCAATAGCTTTGAACGTTTGATATTTTAGTCCCAAGACGTATTAATTTTTTTAAACCTCAATTCGCTAATTCTCTGAAGGAACTGCCAATTGTGAATCAATATTGAAAGTATGATGCATAGATTCATAATTAAAGTACAGATCCCGAACTCTCAATAATTGAGCAGCTTGAGTCTTTGTTCTCATTTTGTTCTGGTGCTGCGAGAGTCTTTTCTATGCTGGAGATTAAGATTTTAATTATTGCCCATATCTTTTTTTTTTATTACATAGGCTAGCTTGCAAGTGGTGATGCAGCCTAAGTTGGAGCTCGTTTGTAAAATATCTGTTATTGAAGTGAAACTCCCTTAGAATCGTTTTGATTTGAAAATTCGATGAAACGAAAAAGCGACAGCAAAAAGAGACAAACATATTCATAATAGGAATTAGCCTGCGGGAGAATAAGATAGATTAAGCCTATTACACTGCACTTTTTACAGGGACTCTTACACTTAAATCAGTGTAGTAGTTAATAATATTTAGGGAGTAAGGGTCCCTAATTCGATCCGTTTTGCTGGGCAATAAGAAAGGCGATATCTAGCGGCCACGCCCACCCTTACCACAGGGCCCTGTGGTAAGTGCAGTGTAATATGCCTATTAGCCTGCGATGAGAGAGAATACAAGTTATATTTATCTCATTATCTCGGCTACTTTTCTGAAGTTTCACTTCTGCCGTGTGTGAATTGCACACACACGCACACACACACACACACACACACACACACACACTGTGTTCACCTGGTGTGCGGTGTGTCAGGCGGGTGCGGGCGTGGCGCAGACTACGGGCTGGCCGGGCACCGTCGCCATCGTGGGCAAGTGGTTCGGCAACGCCAAGAAGGGTCTCATCTTTGGCCTCTGGAACTCTCACACCTCGCTCGGAAACATCCTGGGTAGGTAACTTTCAAATTAGCGCCCCTTTCAAACGAGCAACCCTTTTTTTGTTTACGAGGGGGGGGGGTGTGAATCTTCCATAGATACCCGACCACATAGGATCGGGTTATGTGGGATTTTTACCCACTAAAACAAGGGGCCTCGGGAACTCTTAAAGAACTTACGTCGGTGCCCCTCTCTTGAGCGACGCCCATTATGGGCTCGTTCCAGGGGAGTGGATCTCCCCAGTTGTCCCAAGGCATAGCAGCGTGAAGTGGAGCTTGCCGTGGTACAAGCTGCCGGATCTAATCGAGCACGAGCCCAATAGAAGAGCAAGAGAAGCTCCGGAGCTGCTCATTACACGCAGAGGGTGGCCACCGAGGGGGGTTTTAGTGGGTAGATCCGTGACCATCATCTGACGACCTCCGTGGCGCAGTGTTGAGCTCTGTTGCCTTAACGTGCGGAGGTCCCGGGTTCGATCCCCGGCAGGGTTTGGAAATTTATATAATTTCTGAATTTTCCCTGGTCTGGCCTGGTGGGAGGCTTCGGCCGTGGCTAGTTACCACCCTACCGGCAAAGACGTGCCGCCAAGCGATTTAGCGTTCCGGTACGATGCCGTGTAGAAACCGAAAAAGGGTATGGGTTTAATACCTAACAGCTTACAATTTACCGAAAAATGATGCGTTAAATTGTAATCTTTCGACAGTTTGCAATTGCGCGAGTTAGATTATAATCTAACGGTTTTTACAATCTTACGGTGACAGTTTTTTTTTTTTTTAAATTATATAGGCCAGCGCTTGGCTGCAATCAGACTTGCTTAACGTGGTGATGCAGCCTAAGGTGGAGCGCGCTTGCCTAGAAGATGCCTATTCACTCTTGATTTGAAGGTACCTGTATTAAAAGAGGAGGGGAAAACGGAAGCCGGAAGGGCATTCCATATCCTAGCGGTTCTAATTAGAAACGAGGAAGAATTAGATACATTTAGCGTTGTGTGGTAGGCACGCTAATGGCGTCCATGTACGTGGAGAGCGACTGGGCGCTGTCGTTCATGTGGCCCGCGCTGGTGATGGGCGCGGTGGCCTTCCTCGTGTTCCTGCTGCTGCCGCCCGAGCCGCGCCTCGTGGGGCTCACGCCCGACAGGGCTTCCGTGAGTGCCCACCATCATTGTAGGCCTATTGCACTGCACTGTCCAGAGGGCCCTGTGCACCATCATTGTAGGCCTATCACACTACACTGATCCAAGTGTAAGGGTCCCTGTAGAAAGTGCAGTGTAATAGGCCTATTAGATTGTCTTAATTCCTCGTTTGTTTATTTTACCCCTCCTTCCTGGGCCTGTGTCCGAACCCACATTGTCCTTCTGAACTTATTGTTCTTCCTTATTCCCTTACCCCTCCTTCCTTCCTGGGCCTGTGTCCGAACTCACATTGTCCTTCTGAACTTATTGTTCTTCCTTATTCCCTTACCTCTCCTTCCTTCCTGGGCCTGTGTCCGAACCCACATTGTCCTTCTGAACTTATTGTTCTTCCTTATTCCCTTACCCCTCCTTCCTTCCTGGGCCTGTGTCCGAACCCACATTGTCCTTCTGAAGTTATTGTTCTTCCTTATTCCCTTACCCCTCCTTCCTTCCTGGGCCTGTGTCCGAACCCACATTGTCCTTCTGAACTTACTGTTCTTCCTTATTCCCTTACCCCTCCTTCCTTCCTGGGCCTGTGTCCGAACCCACATTGTCCTTTTGAACTTATTGTTCTTCCTTATTCCCTTACCCCTCCTTCCTTCCTGGGCCTGTGTCCGAACCCACATTGTCCTTCTGAACTTATTGTTCTTCCTTATTCCCTTACCCCTCCTTCCTTCCTGGGCCTGTGTCCGAATCACATTGTCCTTCTGAACTTATTGTTCTTCCTTATTCCCTTACCCCTCCTTCCTTCCTGGGCCTGTGTCCGAACCCACATTGTCCTTCTGAAGTTACTGTTCTTCCTTATTCCCTTACCCCTCCTTCCTTCCTGGGCCTGTGTCCGAACCCACATTGTCCTTCTGAAGTTATTGTTCTTCCTTATTCCCTTACCCCTCCTTCCTTCCTGGGCCTGTGTCCGAACCCACATTGTCCAGAAGGGAATAAGGAAGAACAATAAGTTCTTCTAAACTTATTGTCCCTGAGGCCCTCAAAGAATTGGGCATTCTGCTTTGTTTTTGAACTATGAAGTGAACTGAGTTGGCTGGAATTATCTGGCGGATAGCTGCCTCAAACATGCCCAGAAACTAATAAGGGGTGGAAGAAGGGAATAAGGAAGAGCCATAGGTTCTTCTGAACTTATTGTTCTTCCTTATTCCCTGTTGCTGGGGAGGATAAGAGATAATAAATATTGGGTTTAAATACTAGTATGGGTTTGAAAGTTATTAATTGTCCACTCTTAGTATCATGGTCGACCATGTTCTTTAGAAAGAGTGGTCGGCTGAAAATCTATTCCAGTGTTGCCACTGTAAAAATAGTCTTTGGCTAAGTTTGTGCGTTAACTTAAAGATAAGCTTGTATAAAGCGATGATGAGGTATAGGATCTAGATCGGGGCGCGCTTACCCCGCTAGAAAAAAGTTAAAAGTGGTAGGTAAAATGCACGTAAGGTAAGTGGTAGGTAACAGGCGAATGGGCTTAGCAATACCCTGTTTGTGCCATTAAAGTTAAAGGTCTCATGCGAATTTTATATGAAAGTGTAAAAATGTAATGTGAATTAATTCGCAGCCAAGCCGACAGTCCAACCGATCTGACACCGAAGAGGAGCCCACTCAAGTCATTGTTGGAGATCAGGTAAGTGGCTTTAGAATCGCTAATTTTGTCCTAGGTGAGCGACAGAAGCGACGACATGCGATGCGACGCGATACGACGACATAGAAAATTACAGACTTATCTACGCGATAAGCCACGTGAAGATTCAGGTACTGTTTGATATTGTCGCGTCGCGTCGTATCGCGTCGCGTTTGTCGTTTGTCACTAAACTAGGACAACGGGTTAGCGATGGTAGTATGCGACTGAAAACGTCATCGAAAAGGTAACGTCGCGAACGGGAATCCACACTATTTTATCGTGACGTTCCTGGGAGCATACTATCGTCGCCTCGGTTAAAACAAAAAATATACAATTTTATATGATGTACCTTGAAATAAAGATTATAATTGTGAAACAAAAGCGTCAACAATGTTTAAATAATACAGCTTTAAGCGGTGGTAGTATGCGACTGAAAACGTCATCGAAAAGGTAACGTCGCGAACGGGAATCCACACTATTTTATCGTGACGTTCCTGGGAGCATACTATCGTCGCCTCGGTTAAAACAAAAAATATACAATTTTATATGATGTACCTTGAAATAAAGATTATAATTGTGAAACAAAAGCGTCAACAATGTTTAAATAATACAGCTTTAAGCGGTGGTAGTATGCGACTGAAAACGTCATCGAAAAGGTAACGTCGCGAACGGGAATCCACACTATTTTATCGTGACGTTCCTGGGAGTATACTATCGTCGCGTCGGTTAAAACAAAAAAAAAACAATTTTATATGATGTACCTTGAAATAAAGATTATAATTGTGAAACAAAAGCGTCAACAATGTTTAAATAATACAGCTTTAAGCAGTGGTAGTATGCGACTGAAAACGTCATCGAAAAGGTAACGTCGCGAACGGGAATCCACACTATTTTATCGTGACGTTCCTGGGAGTATACTATCGTCGCGTCGGTTAAAACAAAAAAAAAACAATTTTATATGATGTACCTTGAAATAAAGATTATAATTCTGAAACAATAGCGTCAACAGTAATAAAATAATACAGCTTTAAGCGATGGTAGTATGCGACTGAAAACGTCATCGAAAAGGTAACGTCGTTAACGGGAATCCACACTATTTTATCGTGACGTTCCTGGGAGTATACTATCGTCGCGTCGGTTAAAACAAAAAAAAAACAATTTTATATGATGTACCTTGAAATAAAGATTATAATTCTGAAACAAGAGCGTCAACAATATTAAAATAATACAGCTTTAAGCGACGGTAGTATGCGACTGAAAACGTCATCGAAAAGATAACGTTGCTAACGGGAATCCACACTATTTTATCGTGACGTTCCTGGGAGCATACTATCGTGGCATCGGTTAAAGCAATTTTAAATTTTATATGACGTACCTTGAAATAAAGATTATAATTCTGAAACAAGGGCGTCAACAATATTAAAATAATACAGCTGATAAATGGTAGTATGCCCCGTGTAGTCACGGTGCGAGTGAAGGCTGGATGTAGAATTTAATGTTATAAAGCTTAATACAGAAACTGTAGAAAACCCTAACATAATATGAATAATGCACGCCAGAAAACAGAGATAAAGCTTTAAAACTGGGAGGATATTATTGCAGCCAAGCGCTAGCCTATATATTAAAGAAAAGAGTATAAAATCGCATATTTGTAACTAAGACTGTAACGGTGGTAGAGTCTTAACGTTTCATAAGTGACACAAGTTGTCCTACATGAAAATAAATAAATCATTTATCATTTGACGTCACAATATGGCGGAAATTCTATCCTCTTCTTAGGGTGCCCTTCCACCAGATATGTGATAGGTTACTAATGTACGAATGTGTCAAACCCACCAACAGGAGCGCTTGATTCTCATAGCTTAGATAGCTAGATGTTTGGTGGGTTTAACACACATCTTTAGCTTAGCAAAGTAACACATCTCTGATGGTAAGTCACCATTACTAGTCTAGGCAATAAAACTAGTTGATCCCAACAATAATTCCTCAGGCGAAGAAACTTTACAGTATGATAAAGTATCATGATTTAAACGTATATTATAAATATCCAATAAAAAATCAGAAAGGAAGTTTGATATTGATGCTATACCCAATTGTCAAAGGAGTAAGGTACATCTTCGCGTAAACGCAGTTTGGGTTTGATAATAAAACCGGTTTAAATATCAATGTTCTGCATGATTATTTCGGTTATGAGTACTACGTACTATTATTTTAAAAAGAAACCGAGAAAATATTCAGGCATAAAAATTATGTTTTAGGTAAAAATACCTGACTTCCGCATCGATATTTTTGTATAAGTTTTGGATCATGCCATACTACAAACCTGCCAAGTATCAACGACTGAGGATTTAATTAGGGGGTCTCCATACAACGAACCGCCCCGTTGCCTAGACTATATACTCTCGATTAGTAGTTAGTCCTAATAACAGCACTAATCACCATAGACATAAGTAGCGATAGACATGTCAGTATTAAATAACAGCATGTTTGCAGGCGGCCAGCTTGCGGCCCTCGCGGCACTCCGCTAACTCACCGCCGGTAAGTGTATGCTCACTCACTCACTTACTCACTCTGCACTCCTTACTCACTCTCATTCTCATTTTTAGAGGCTTCTATTTTTTTATACGACTGCCTGAAAAAGGTGTATATTGTTTTCAGGATTCATGTATGTATCTATGTGAGTTTGTATATTCCACCATAAATTCTATACGCCTGAACCGATTTTGATAAATGTGGTATCGTTAGAACCTAGCATATTCCGGGTGACATGGCTAGTAAAATTTTTAAAAAAATTGATGGGGTGACCATGGTCCTGCATTAAAGACTAAAGTTGAAAAAAAAATTCGAAAATAAGATTAACTATATAATCATCATCTAGAAAATGATGAGTAGATTCCAAAAATATATAACACTATAGTTTAATATCCAGTGATTCACAAAAACAATCATTTAATGAAAATTATAATTTAACTAGATTAATTTAGATTTTTAACTTTTTAATTCGTTTTTTGGAAGGGCAGTCGTATTTTTTTATTATTTTTATTATAACTTGTTCACTTTGAAGAATTAAGCAGCTGATACTCCTTGGCTCACCTAAATTCTTCTGATGAATGCCTTCGTTCTTAATCTAACAAAAATATGTTTAATATTATAAAACTCTATATGTTAATATTGCACAGTTTTGGTCCAATCTAATGCCATAAATCACCATTTCTTATTTAAAAAAAATTCATGACAGAAGAACATCAACAAAGTCTAACATCTTATCTATAATACACCACGATCTTCGCCCATCCAATTAATCATAACCGTCATGACGGCATCGAGAATAGGGAGCGGAATAACAAAATTTGATGGGTTGGCTAAAGAAAATTGCTTGTTGGTTAGCTAAGTATACAGAGAAGCATGGGTGTACCCTAAAATGACTCACTAAAACTCTTAGACTTGGAAGCCAAGCAAATCTGAAGAGTTCTAATCGGTTTAGCGTCAAGCTAGATTGTCTTAAATCGAGTAGTAATGTGCCGGATCGTTAAAAATGTATATCCGCGGATACGGATATTTGGTGTTAACATCTGCGGATGCGGATACGGAAATCGGTGTCAGTGCGCGTGATCTTAAAACGGTAATCGACACCACTTGGCAAGTGGCGTCGATTACTGTCGAGTACTTGTCCTGTTACGCAAAGCGTCAAGTGCCACTTGACTCTTTTCAACTTGTATTGTGCGGGTCTTTCTTTTGTTTTGTTTAAAGTTTAGTGTGACACTGGACAGCATAGATATAACGTTTGTGTTCGTGCATGAGTTAAAAAAATGTCTACAAAGAAGTTTAGTAGTGCAAAATTTACACTGAGTTATGAATAAATAAGCTGATGACTGCGACTTCGTCCGCCTGGATTTAGGTCTTTTGGTTCCCGCGAGAACTCTTTAATTTTTCAGGATAAAATGTAGGCTACGTGTTATTCCAGGCTATAATCTATGCCTGTGCCAAATTTCATCCAGATCCGTTCAGCCGTTATGGCTCGATTGAGTAACAAGTACAATAACCTCTTCAAAACTGCTAAAATTACCACAGATCCTTATTCACTCTCCTTACAGCAGTACAAAAGGATGCTGCATCAGTTCATTGATGCAGTATCAAAAGACTTATAATATATCTAGCTGATTGTTTTTTTTTGTAATCTTGTTTGTGTTTTTTGTGTTTAACGCTATTTGTTAACTGGTAACCCCGCACTTGCGAGATCAGCTAAATGCATGCCGGCTTGCCAGTAATTGGGTGTACACTGTAAAATGTTTTAAATGTGTTTTGTTATTTTTATGTTGTTTTTGTGTATTACCTGTTGGCAAACCATTAAATAAAATAAAATAAAAATAAAATAAAAAAAATAACAAGATACATCCTACATACATACATCCATCCAAACTTTCGCATTAATAATATCAGTGAGATTGGTATTGTTAGTAACTCACTTCGATAAATGTTTGCAATATAAAGGTGCGAAATATTTGATTTTAAGTAATAATAAATATTCTGAATGGAATTTAATAGTTTATCATTGCTACCTAATCACCAATATTATATAGAATTTCATCTATGTATTGAAAATTAATAAGTTAAATGATCCGTCAAAAAAGTAACGGATACGGATCTTTTTTCTCCCTCGGATATCCGCGTATACGGATACGGATATCCGGAACATCACTAATATCTTGCAACATTGCCATATTATATTCGCACTTTTCGGGACAGGTTACAACAGTTCTAGTATCTTCAGTACGAATATTTTAGCAGTTTTACTCCAGTAATGATGTCAAGATAACTTCATCATTCCAGTACCAACAAGAAGATTCTGCGACGGAAGAGACCGCGCTCCTGTCTCGGCGCTCGTCTCGCTCGCAGAGTGGTGCCGTCTCGCTCACACGCGCTCTGGCCATACCCGGCGTCATTGACTTCTCTCTTTCCCTCTTCTTTGCCAAGCTCGTCAGCTACACTTTCCTGTTTTGGCTTCCTCTTTACATCAACTCATCGAGTAAGTATTAATGAATATTGGTTAATGGGGCCCTTATTTAGGTTCTTGTAGAAAATTCCATCATTGTAACCCATTAAAAACTACTCTAGTTGAAACTTATAAAATGTCACTTGAATCACATATATTCCACTTCTAAAGAATCCCTTATTTTATCTTGTAACTGTTCCCAAATTCCAATTGATCTCATGTATGAACATTTATTTCACTCTCTAAGATTTGAAACTGAAGCGCCATCTATTATACTAATAGCGCCATCTGGTTGATACGATTCGGTTGTGTTTCATGCTCAAGGAAACTGTTTCAGACTTCTATTATTGAAAATAGTGTGTTTAAATGATTAATAAGAGTGCATTTTAACCAGAAATGTACGTATGTATATGTATACTTTATTGGACACCACAAATATTCAAATAAACATGTGTTAGCATTATTACTGTTTGTCATTATATCTCATGAAACAGGAAGTATAATATCAGTAAATTTGACTCGTTTCATGTCATTCGATTTAATCTGCGGATACCGACGCCGTACTTAAAATAGTTAGTCTAAATAAGAGTGTTTTGACGTTGGTAATTCAGTCTCCTGCAGGCAGACTCAGCGATTATTGAATACTTTTGTGTTTAGATCGCAATTTGGTTTAGAGCTTAACGATAGAAATCGTGGCCAGACCAAAATGAATATTGTGTTTAAGTTTTGCTAACTTTTATCTTATTACATTAAATCTCTCGTGGAACCGCTACACGTTGTAACTATTCGCTCGTGCAAGTTCCAAATGAGAGAACAAATATATTAAAAATGTTTATTAATACCTACTTCTGGATTGTCCCTAACACATGTTACAAACAAAGATGCACTAAATAAATAATCGTTTATTTAGCTACGCACGTTACTAAGCTGCGAATGTGTATCAAAACCACCAATCGATTCTTGATGATCGCTAGATGTTAGATCAAGCGCTGCTATCGGCGGGTTTGACACATCCGTCCGTATCTTAGTGTAGTTATTTAGTGTCCCCCCTCCCCCAGCGCCGCTCACGCCCAAGCAGTCAGGCGAGCTGAGCACGGCGTTCGATGTGGGCGGCGTGGTGGGCGCCGCGCTGGCCGGCTGGCTGGCGGACTACGCGAGCTGCCCCGCGCTCGTGTGCTGCGCGTTCTATGCGCTCTGTGCGCCCACGGTGAGTCCCCCCAGCAGTAACATGATGCCATTCGCCAAACATACAAGTTGATTTCGTTAATCGATAATAGGCATGATGACTGATTTTGAGAAATGGTCAGATTATGTTCGGAAGTTTCTACTATTTCGAAAAAACTTATTATTTCTGCAGAAAAATAAGGTTTGGTAGATAAAATTGGCATTTGAAATTTTAATTTTAAAATTCGCGCCAAAACGCCCGCCGGTGTCATGGCGTCGTTTGTGACGTCACTATTGTTTTTACCAATGTACTCTGTGCAGTGTGTAGTAAGCAATAGTGATTGTTAAAGCTCGAAAACAAACAATTGTGACGTCATTCGCTTCTTGGCGTTTCATTCAATATGGCGGATTGCTGTATTTTATAGTTTTATTTTATTAAAATAAATAGCAATCTCACTCGAAATAGAAAAATAAATGTTTTTCATAATCCATGAATCCTATTTCACTACATAAATTCATAATTTCAATTATTCTTGGTTACTGTCATCATGCCTATTATCTAAATTCACGCGCGCTCAATAAACACCTCGTGCCGTGGTTGGGACATGCGTCCGGCGCCGCCGCATCGTCCCGTGGCTCGTACTGCAAAGTTCCATCATCGTCCCCACGTCGCCCGCTAACTCCCGCTCACATGACACAATACACGGGCCGAAGGCTTGCGGTACGAATTTTGAATAGCTGCGTGTGCGCGTCGTATTATTTTCGAAACGTTATGTTTATTTTTAGTTTAACAGTTAATTTATAGTACATTACATCGCGAGACCGGGAAATACGCATTTTCTGGTCGAGTGTTAGTTAGAGGCTATATACGAGACCAGAAATGCTCTCCCGGTCGAGGTGTGTATAGTGCTTTTCTAAAAAATGAAACAAAAGACTATTTTTTTTGCGCTGTGAGTGCTGAACGCGTAATACGGTAGAGTTTCAAATTTAAACTATTTAGGCCAAAGAACATTATAACAAGTTACAAGATATTCAGGAAGAAAGATTCCAAATTCAAACTTATGATATATAATGAAAATACATACATTCTTTACTGGCCTAGGCCGGGAAGTTTAACTTTCGAACTCATTTACAGGGTATGAAACGTGCACATTTCATATCATTTTTTAGAAAATTATATTATGAGTGATTTGATTGATAGTAAGTGTTATAATAATGTACCCTGTGCGTTCCGCAGTCGGGTGAAAAATAATTGACATAGACAATACGCCAAGTAATAAACATGTGTTGTTCGTGTATGTCAGCTGCTCGCGAGGCAATAAGCCAATAGATAAATATGTGTTGTTCGTGTATGTCAGCTGCTCGCGAGGCAATAAGCCAATAAATAAACATGTGTTGTTCGTGTATGTCAGCTGCTCGCGATGCAGTAGGCCAATAAATAAACATGTGTTGTTCGTGTATGTCAGCTGCTCGCGATGCAATAGGCCAATAAATAAACATGTGTTGTTCGTGTATGTCAGCTGCTCGCGATGCAATAGGCCAATAAATAAACATGGGTTGTTACGTCCGCCAGTTCGCGGAGCTAATAATAGAATCAAAACCCTAAAGAAATATATTAAATATAGTGGGAAGGGAAATGTTACCTTCGTGGAGTGTCCTCGCCGGTATATCGGGCCCGATGCTTCTTTGTAGAATTTGCACTTCACTTTGTTTGTGTATAAGTAGGTGGTGAATGGTGTGATGTGGTATGTACTTAATATAATAGATAATCCCGAAAATATGGCAAAATGGGGAGCTGAAAAAGGTTATTCGAACCAAACCAAAGGACGGAAGCGGAAAGAATGACAGACAACGTCATCTGTCAGAAAACGAGTGAAATTTGACGTTTGGGGTTGCCGTTTAACAATTAAATACCAAACATGGGTTGTTGGTGTATGTCAGCTGCTCGCGATGCAATAGGCCAATAAATAAACATGGGTTGTTGGTGTATGTCAGCTGCTCGCAATGCAATAGGCCACTAAATAAACATGTGTTGTTCGTGTATGTCAGCTGCTCGCGATGCAACAGGCCAATAAATAAACATGTGTTGTTGGTGTATGTCAGCTGCTCGCGTACCAGACGTGGGGCGCTCTGTCGTACGCACTGAACGTGGGCCTACTGGTGGCCGCCGGAGTGCTGGTCAACGGGCCCTACGCGCTCATCACCACCGCCGTCAGTGCGGAGCTCGGTGAGACACATCATATTTATTTATTTATTTTTATAGGTTCACTTACAATATACATATTTAACACACAAATTATAACATTAAAAAGTGACACATTCACTGATATGTACATCGGTTAAAAGTGTACACAGCATTTACAAAATTAGCGCATGAAAACTATCGAGAAAAATTATTAAGTTATATTACATAGATAATATAAAATTGTTGCCAATCTATAGGACTCTACGATAGGTGATCGGTGAGTTTTTTTTAAATACTCAATAAGAATTGTGGAATATGTCGATGCCAGGTATAACTTGAGATATTTCAATATTTTTTGCACATATAGGTGAGATCTGCGAAAGCGGGGATATTTACGGATTTTGTTTATATTTATATTGTTAACATTTATACTGTTTGTCATTATATCTCATGAAACATGAAGTATAATATCTGTCAATTTGACTCGTTTCATGTCATTCGATTTATAGGCTTAAGACACTACACTTTTCACAGTGACCCTTACACTTGAAGCAGTGTAGTTTAATAAGATATAGGGAGTAAGGGTCCCTAATTCGGCCCTTATTGCTGTGTAATAAGCGACGCTCTAATTAGCGGCCACGGCCTCCCTTACCACAGGGCCCTGTACAAAGTGCAGTATTTTTATGTCGAACCCTAACCTAACCTACAAGAAACAGACAAGAAAAGTAAATACAATGAATATTTCAAAAATTGACACTCAGAACATTTGAACGATTCACAATCCGTCGACAGTTTACAATTTCGCTAGTTAGATTACAATCTAACGGTGACATATACTCTACAGGCACACACAGCAGCCTAGCGGGGGACGCCAAAGCGCTGGCCACCGTCACAGCCATCATAGACGGCACGGGGAGCATAGGTGAGTCTTATCTAAACATATCGTGACTCATATTCATTATTACTATAAAAAAAAATTTTGCCCTGCCAAAAAACATACTAAAAAGTTAACAATCTAAATTAATGTAGTTAAATTAGAATCTTATTGACATTTTTATTAAATTTTTTTTTTTTGCGTATCACTAGATATTGAACTATAGTGTTATATAATTTTGGAATCTACTCATCATTTTCTAGATTAGGTAACCTTATTTTGAATTTTTTTTTCAACTTTAGTCTTTAATGCGCCCCGCATGGTCACCCCATAATTTTTTTTTTAATTTACTAGCCTATGCCGCGTTGAGCACTTTTTGGTAGGGGGTAAAAATGTGGAAACGCGAGACCGTTCTTATTAAGACAAAAGGTCTTAAGTAGTACATTCGTAATGAAACTTTAAAGCCTTTGTTTTTAAGGTTTATATTTAAAAGTGATGTGTAACCGTGAATTAATGACACTTGCGACACCATTCTTCTTAAGACAAAATAAGTAAAAGGTCTTAAGTATAAACAATATAGTACATTCGTAAATAAACTTTAAAGCCTTTGTTTTAAGGTTTATATTTAAAAAGTGATGTGTAACCGTAAATGACAACTCGCGACACCGTTCTTCTTATGACAAAATAAGTAAAAGGTCTTGAGTATAAACAATATAGTACATTCGTAAATAAACTTTAATGCCTTTGTTTTAAGGTTTATATTTAAAAAGTGATGTGTAACCGTAAATGACAACTCGCGACACCGTTCTTCTTATGACAAAATAAGTAAAAGGTCTTGAGTATAAACAATATAGTACATTCGTAAATAAACTTTAATGCCTTTGTTTTAAGGTTTATATTTAAAAAGTGATGTGTAACCGTAAATGACAACTCGCGACACCGTTCTTCTTATGACAAAATAAGTAAAAGGTCTTGAGTATAAACAATATAGTACATTCGTTATGAAACTTTAATGCCTTTGTTTTAAGGTTTATATTTAAAAAGTGATGTGTAACCGTAAATGACAACTCGCGACACCGTTCTTCTTATGACAAAATAAGTAAAAGGTCTTGAGTATAAACAATATAGTACATTCGTAAATAAACTTTAATGCCTTTGTTTTAAGGTTTATATTTAAAAAAGTGATGTGTAACCGTAAATGACAACTCGCGACACCGTTCTTCTTATGACAAAATAAGTAAAAGGTCTTGAGTATAAACAATATAGTACATTCGTTATGAAACTTTAATGCCTTTGTTGTAAGGTTTATATTTAAAAAAGCGATGTGTAACCGTGAATGACATTTCGCAACACCATTCTTCTTAAGACAAAATAAGTAAAAGGTCTTAAGTATAAACAATATAGTACATTCGTTATGAAACTTTAATGCCTTTGTTTTAAGGTTTTTATTTTAATAATTTTAAAAGTGCTGTGTTGCTTTTTTAAATATTCTTTTTCACTTCTATCGGCCTATGACTGCCAATTTTTTTTTTTTTTAATATGTGCGCAGGCGCCGCGGTGGGCCCGATGTTGGCGGGACTGGTGTCGGGACGCGGCAGCTGGTCCTATGTGTTCTATATGCTCATAGCCTGTGACGTCATGGCACTCCTCCTGCTGCTCAGGTGACCGCGCCCCTCCCCCCTCACAGTGGACAGCTGGGCGGCCGCTCTCTGACAGCTACAGTGTAACCATCGCAATCACCTCTGATTGGATAACACTGTCCCACTATTGGACACAATCCATTGACGCAGCAACAATACCATAAATTCAGCCAATCACAACAATAGGCATGATGACAGTAACCAAGAATCAATGAAATTATGAATTTATCTAATCAAATAGAATTCTAGGATTATAAAAAACGTATTTGTTTTTCTATTTCGAGTGAGATTGCTATTTATTTTGATATAATAAGACTATAAAATACAGCAATCCGCCATATTGGATTAAACACCAAGAAGCGAATGACGTCACAATTGTTTGTTTTCGAGCTTTGACAATCACACTATTGTTTACTGCACACTGCACAGAGTGCATCGGTAATAACAATAGTGACGTCACAAACGACGCCATGACACCGGCGGGCGTTTTGGCGTGAAATTTAAAATTTAAATTTCAAAATGCCAATTTTATCTACCAAACCTAATTTTTCTGCTAAAATAATATATTTTTTCGAAATAGTAGATACTTCCGAACATAATCTGACCATTTTTCAAATTCAGTCATCATGCCTATTGATACTGTAACAATGATTGATGCAGAAGATACGCGGTCGCCCTGCAGTCCCACCAACTTATCATATTTATTTTTATCCACTACAAGTTAGCCCTTGACTGCGATCTCACCTGATGGTAAGTGATGATGCAGTCCAAGATGGTAGCGGGGTAACCTGTTAGGGGCATGGCAGTTATATTGAACCCATACCCCTATTCGGTTTCTACACGGCATCGTACCGGAACGCTAAGTCGCTTGGCAACACGTCTTTGCCGGTAGGATGGTAACTAGCCACGGCCGAAGCCTCCCACCGGGCCAGACCAGGGAAATTTCAGAAATTATAAATTCCCAAATTGACCCTGCCGGGGATCGAACCCGGGACCTCCGCACGTTAAGACAACAGCGCTACACGCTCAATTTTCTGAAAGGCTGAGCCTGATTCTTGATCAATTATTTGGATCCTGTACTTGAACAACAAATACTAAAATTAGATAATAATTATTATAAGGAAACGAAATTATTTATCTTTTAATGACCTTCAGTATTTGTAACAGAACTTCACAATGATGTCAATAGATGGCGCTCTGTAAAAGTTTATTCGTTTCTCCAATAACTCTTTAGCTCTTTTGCGTCTAATGTTAAAAGTTAACTATTACAATATATATAGTTGAAACTATCTTATGGATACCGCGAGGTCACAGTTCGGGGCGAACCACTAGTTAAAAAAAGAACCAATCCATTTTCATACACTGTCACGACAACTTTTGGCTATTACAATACATAGTTAAAACTATATATTGTAATAGTTAACTTATGGATACCGCGAGGTCACAGTTCGGGGCAAACCACTAGTTAAAAAAAGAACCAATCCATTTTCATACACTGTCACGACAACTATTGGCTATTACAATACATAGTTAAAACTATATATTGTAATAGTTACATATACAATACATAGTTAAAACTATATATTGTAATAGTTAACTTATGGATACCGCGAGGTCACAGTTCGGGGCAAACCACTAGTTAAAAAAAGAACCAATCCATTTTCATACACTGTCACGACAACTTTTGGCTATTACAATACATAGTTAAAACTATATATTGTAATAGTTACATATACAATACATAGTTAAAACTATATATTGTAATAGTTAACTTATGGATACCGCGAGGTCACAGTTCGGGGCAAACCACTAGTTAAAAAAAGAACCAATCCGTTTTCATACACCACGACAACTATTGGCTTTTATTACAGTATATAGGTAAAACTATATATTGTAATAGTTAACTTATGGATACCGCGAGGTCTCAGTTCGGGGCGAACCACTACTAAGATTATAATATATATAATAAACAAATATTCCCCCAGGATGGCGTCATCAGAGATAACACGCGTGCGGCGAGACAGGAGGCTCGCTTCACCGCGGCTCGTGCGCATCGAGTGACGCACAGACACACTGTATTACTGCACTATATCCACATGTGTGATGTGAAAACGACACGAAAAAACTAATAGGCCTATTAAATTCACAGGGATCCTTACACTTGATTCAGTGTAGTGTAATAAGAATTAGAGAGAAAGGGTCCATAATTTGATCCTTATTGCTGTGTAATAAGCGACGCTCGAATTACAAATCTTGATGAACGTTTCCGATACGAACCGTTATTAGGCCTATTACACTGCACTTTTCACAGGGCCCTGAGTTAAGGGTGGGCGTGGTCGCGTTAGAGCGTCGCTTATTACAAAGCAATAAGGACCAAATTAGGGACCCTAGACCTTATTACACTACACTGAATCAAGTGTAAGGGTCCCTATGAAAAGTGCAGTGTAATAGGCCTATAAATCTTGATAAACGTTTCCGATACGAACCGCTAATAGGCCTATTGCACTGCACTTTTCACAGGGTCCTGTGGTAAGGGTGGGCGTAGTCGCTAGTTTGAGCGCCGCTTTTTACAAAGCAATAAGGACCAAATTAGGGACCCTTATTTACTAAATCTTATTGCACTACACTGAATTAAGTTTAAGGGTCCCTGTTTAAGGGTCCCTGTAATAAGTGCAGTGTTATAGGCCCATAATACACTGCAATTTCTTTAGGGCCCTGTATAAGGGTGGGCGTGGTCGCTAGATAGATCGTCGCTTATTACAAAGAAATAAGGACCAATTTAGGGGCCCTTACTCTCTACATCTTAGTACACTACACAGCGTCAAGTGTAAGGGTCCCTGTGGAAAGTGCAGTGTAATAGGCCTATAAGGCTCGGAACGCCTCTCGGACGTCCGCTTCTCCTGCCACGTATATATCCAGCCGAGGCAAGAGTGAATAGGCGTCTTTTCAGCGTTCGCGCTCTAACCTAGACCTCGTCATTGCTGTCCACAACAAGATTGTTGTCAAACGCAATCTTATTTTGAAATAAAAAACACATGCCTTGCACACGGACTGAGTTTGGAGGTCTTCAAAAAAATAACTGAGCTGTACAATATATTAACGCTATTAATGTGATTGATCAGTTTACACATGTAGTCAACGCTTGTTTATATTTTTGAATTAGAACTTCTTTAATAGGCCTATTACACTGCACTTTCTACAGGGCCCTGTGGTAAGGGTGGGCATGACCGCTAGTTAGAGCGTCGCTTATTACACAGCAATAAGGACCAAATTGGGAACCCTTTCTCTTATTGAATAGAATTACGAATAGGATTATAGCGAATTAAACTCCTAGTTCATTCACAACCCTTTCTCTCTAAATGTTATTACACTACACTGATTCAAGATCAAGGGTCCCTGTGAAAAGTGCAGTGTAATAGGCCTATAAGCGCATTTGACTGAAGTGACATTTCAAATTATAACTTTATATGTCAAGTTCGCTAGAAATGATCACCACACAGCTGGGCGACCGCGTATCTCTGACAGCTACAGTGTAATTATCGCAATCACCTCTGATTGGATAACACTCTCCCACTATTGGACAAAATCCATTGACTACCATAAAGAATACCATAAATTCAGCCAATCACAACAATTGATACAGTAACAATGATTGATACAGAAGATACGCGGTCGCCCAGCTGAAGACAGACATAAATATCACATAAGGCATTAATAGTTATCCATGTCATACGCTACTTAACGAATTTAATTAGATCTATGGTTCGCACAGGTTATTTAAAAAAAACACCTGCCTATACAATCGCCATCAATATGTCACCTTATGATTGTAAAAACCGTTAGATTATAATCTAACTCGCGAAATTGCAAACTGTCGAAAGATAACAATTTAACGCATTATTTTTCGGTAAATTGTAATCTGTTAGGTATATTAACCCATTAGAAACTAAGTGCCTAAGCGCACTACCTGATTATTTATGTCGAACCCTAACCTAACCTACAAGAAACAGACAAGAAAACGTAAATACAATGGATATTTTATAAATTGACACTCAGAACATTGAACGGTTCACAATCTTTCGACAGTTTACAATTTCGCGAGTTAGATTATAATCTAACGGTTTTTACAATCTTACGGTGACGATATAACGCGCGTAATCTTGTGCGACTCGACCGCCGAGAGTATTGGAACAGCTGTCAGCTAGCTCGCGTTCCCGGTGTGTAAATTCTCCATAAGGCTGCGCTGGACAGCGCTTTCTTCATACAAACGTTGAAGGGTGATTTGCTTCACTCTTTGATATCGATTTGTCTTATCATTAGCTAGGTTTATGGTTAGCTAAAAAACAGTAAAAAATATTGCTTTCGAAGTTATAGAGCCTAGTACTTATTTTAACACGACATTTAATGACGATTTTTAGCTGTAGGTATACAGAACTATTTGATAAACTTTTATATGCAAAAAGGTACGCAATTAATCCGAAAGAAATCCAAAGCAACTTAAACCTTATAGGTATGCAAATAAGTCTATCATTACAATAGTGTGCAATAGTGGGATTCCACTCTCTGCCCAAAGTGTGGAAACAATCAAATTTTTTAACACTTTTATAATTATTCTGATTTCTGTGATACGTCGAAATGAACTAAAGAAAATAATAATTAATGAAGTAGTATTGGTAGTGCTTTAAGGCATAATATTTGTGTTATTGGTCAGTATTTGTTTGGTATGACTTGTTTTAGATGCTTTAAGCTATATTACTGACCACATTGGTCAAGACACGTTGACCTAATTATTATGAATACATATGTAATATCTTGTCCACAACAATGTTACTATTATTGTTGATGCCAAATTAATACACAGCAACAATATATTGTATTGTATTTGTTTACGATTTTAAAGTTGCTTGCCAAATCTGCCATTAACACTAGAACAGAATCGAAGGTTGTACATGGAGTCGGTTATGCGCTAAACTATAAAAAAAGTGTGTGTGTGGCACACTGCGGAAGTGAAACTTCAGAAATGTAGCCTTCGAGAGAAAGAGGTAAAGATAGCTTGTATTCTATCTCATTCTGTCGCAGGCTATTATGAATATGTTTGTCTCTTTTTGGTGTCGGTTTTTCGTTTCATCGAATGTTCAAATCACGATTCTAAAGAAGTTTTACTACAAAAACGTGCACTTTTTTTTGAAAAAACAAGCCGAAGCCATTCTTTCAGACTATTCAATTTATTGGAGATAGGCTGGTCGCAAAATCTTATGCAAAGATTAAATGATACCAAATAGATAGATAACCCAAATTTTTAAAGATGTTACATGATACATCGTGGGAATTCTTACAGGTTATTTGTACCTAAGTGGTAATAATATTATGTGCTGTCTCTGTTATTTAAATTATGTACAAATAAAACAACTTTTCATATTTTAAGCTTATGTTTTATTTTCTTAGTTATTTACAGTAGATCTACACCCTAACTTATAAATTCCTAGTAATATGCATTCATTGGGTCGTGAACGGAAGTTAGCTACACTGCTTCATGACTGCTTCCCTCTCAGGTGCAAACATAATTTAGGATTTAAAAAAACCTATATAAATGACATTGATACATAAAAGTTTTTGTTACAGTGTAACAATCACAATAATCTCTGATTGGGTAAGTCTATTGCTATAGGCCAAAATCCATAGTCAGTGAGAATACCATAAATTCATCCAATCACAACACTATTGACACTGTTACAATGATGCAGGCTTTAATTATAATCAGGCTTCTGGGTCTTTTATAACACTAGTAGTAACACTAGGCGCGTCCTAGAGGCACAATGAATGACAGGGCATCCCCAGTAGCGCCCCAGGCCACCCGTTGCAGCTGAAAGGCAGCCGCCCACGCAGCCAGAGCTCCTGCCCAAACCAGTGTGCCCGTTCCACTCAGGATCACATCTGCCACACAACACATTTCCATAAGCTATGATATATTCTATGTGCTGATAATGCTAATGGTTGAATCTATACTGTTTAGACAACTTCTAGTTGTAGCCAAGGACTTTTCCTTGTGTAATTAGGTTCTCTGATTTCCTTAATTTTCAGCAGGTCTTAACCGATGGTCCTACCAGTATAACCACATGAGATTTTGAAGCCCTTTTTAATACTAGATATTTTATCCCTACAACTTGACAAATAATTGTGTGATACATACATTTCTTTATTTGTTTCTGTTCATCAAATGGTGGCTTCACAAATGCTTCTTTAAAAAACCACACTGAGTTGACGGCCCATACAAATGGAAGAAGAATACACCCAACTGCAAATAAAATACAGATATACATTTTTGTTTACCGAAAAATCAGGACTCATTTACATTATGCAAACTTATACTATGTCCAACATAGACACCATCCATTGGCAACGACGTACGTTGCATAAAGGACAATCAAGAGAGCGCTTTTACCATTTAATTGCTAATGGACCCAGTAGATTTTCCCAAACCCAATATCTCAAGTAAATAGGTATTATTATGTTGATATCACTAAGTTTTGACATTTTCTCTTCTGTTACTATATTTGCAAGTTTCCATTCTAATACAATCACTATTGTACTTGGCAAAAGATTCAATTCAATTCTTGATTTTATGGCTTGCGTTTGTGGCTAATGGGAGCTTTAGAGGTGATCGCTGGGAGGTTCTAAGTAGAAAAAAGTTAATCACCCTGCAATGTTCTTCAGGAGGCCAGACAAGATGGAGTTTCTTACCTTTGAAATACCATTTGCACAATTGTAGTTTTTGATCATTAGGCAATCTATTTAGATCCATTGAAAAAAGACTTAATTTTGTATCTGGGAAAGAAAATCACAATCTATCTCTAAATTCTGACTTTTTCTAGACAAAGTACTCTGTGGTTTCCAATTCATCGGTCCACAAAATTAGTCGTGTTATTTTATTTACTGTTACACACTTTATGTGTTACACGGTTACACTGTCCTAGCAAGTATGTAAATATGAATAACATTATACGTTTCTTGGTAATAAGTACTTTCAACCACCGACCAGAAAAATAAGCTTTCAAGTTCAATACACAGAACAGCATAGTTTCAACCTTTGTTTCAACAACGATCACCGAGTGTACGGGCACGAAATGAGCGGCGGCGGGGCGACAGCGGCAGCGGGGCGATGCGATTAGTCGGAGAGCTGGCGACGAATTTCGCCGCAATTTTGTCGTACTCAATTGAAAACTTTATTCACTTTTAAAACCGGAAAATTTGTCTGGCGAATTGCATGTATTATTGAAATTATTCAAATAGTTATTAAAATTTCAGATTGTCAAAAGTATATTTTTTGGGAATTTTAATAAAATATTTTTGAAGAGAAGTAACTGTGAGAACTGGCCACCTAAATAGAGCTGGCTGTTTCAGAGTTGACACAGCTGCGTCGTCAATCAGTCGCTTCCTTTTTATATTTTCGATTATTGGTGTGTCAATTGATGTAAACATATATAAAGAAATTAAATTTTTGTCCATATCAAAGATGCCTTAAATTATTAATTCTCTCACAAATTGGTAGCAGAGCATGGTTTACTGATTTAGTTTCATAATCACGAAAATGGCATCTACGAGTACAACTTTTCGCAACATAGAACCATTGACCAAGTCAAATTACGATACTTGGTGCCTGCAAGCGCAAGCAGTCCTTATTAAAAATGATTATTGGGACATCGTAAGCGGTGAGAAAACTTTACCATCAGTTGGAGTTTAACAAAGAGGATATGAAGGCAAGAGCTGAAATCCTACTTTTGATATCGCCTTCTGAATTAAAACAAATCAAGACTTGCACGACATCTAAATCTATATGGGAAAAGTTGAAAGCTACTTATCAAAGCACTGGGCCTGCAAGAAAAGCAACCTTATTAAAGCAGCTGGTTTTAAAGCGAATGACCACAGAAGAAGATATTCGTGATCATCTAAACAACTTCATGGATATTGTGGATAAGCTCGCAGATATGGAAATAAAAATACCACCAGAATTACTAAGCATAATGCTTCTCTATAGTTTGCCAACTAAATTTGAAAATTTCAGAATAGCCATTGAGTCTCGAGATACATTACCTGGGCCTGAAGAATTAAAAGTTAAAATTTTGGAAGAATTCCAGGCCAGAAATGGTAGCGAACAGCCTGAAAGCTCAGAAGCTTATCACACAAAGAAGAACAAGCAAAGATTATTCTGCAAAGGCTGCAAAAAGAAAGGCCATTCAATCGAGAAATGCTGGCATAAAAAGAAAAACGCAGAAAGTGAGAAAGGAAACGGAGATAAGGATAAAAACTTTAATGTTTGCTTGAGCACCACTGAAAATTCAGACACTAATGAAAATATATTATGGTGTTTAGATAGCGGCTGCTCATCTCATATGTGCGGTGATAAATCGATGTTTTCTACCATGACTCCTGAAACTGGTAGCCTAAAGTTGGCATCAAATAAATATACGACTAAAATTCAAGGTAAGGGAAAAGTTACAGTCAGTATAGACAGACAAGGCTATAACTTCAATGATACCCTTTATGTTCCCGATGTGTCAGTCAACCTATTGTCTGTTGCGAAAATAACGGACAGAGGATATAAAGTTATTTTCGAGCAAAATAAAGCCTACGTCATAGAAAAAGACGGCGAGGTCTCACTGACAGCGAGAAGGAAAAATGGGCTCTACTACCTTGAATGTAAAATAAATGAGACTGCACACTACACACCAAAAAGAGATAGTGACATCATGGAATGGCATCGCAAACTTGGCCACATAAATGAAAAAGATTTAAAGAAGATGGCTAAAGATGGCCTTATGTATGGTTTAAATTTAAATGATGAAAAGTTGGAAACTTGTGAGACCTGCATTAAAAGCAAATTGTCAAGATTACAAGCTGAATATTTATCGGACAAGCTGGAAATAATTCATAGTGATGTCTGTGGACCTTTAGAGTGTGAAACACTGGCAGGCTCAAGATATTACGTCACATTTATAGACGATTACACACGTTACTGTTACGTCTATTTTATTAAAAGTAAGAGTGACGTACTCAATGTTTTCAAAGAATATAAAAATGAAGTTGAGACATCCCATAATAAAAGAATAAAACATTTACAGACGGATAATGGTACGGAATACCGCAATAAGGAATTTGATGATTTCCTCAAATTGTATGGCATCCAAAGAAGGTTGACCACTGTATATACACCCCAACAAAATGGAATTAGCGAGAGAAAGAATAGATCCTTATTAGAAAAGGCCAGATGTCTGCTGATTGAAGCCAATGCACCTAAGAAGCTTTGGGCGGAAGCGGTAGCGACCGCAAACTACCTTATTAACCGTAGCCCTTCTAAAGCATTGGATGGCGATACACCTTTTGAAAAATGGGTAGGCCGAAAGCCATGTGCACATCATCTTCACGTCTATGGTAGAAAGACGTTTGTTTTGAAAAAGAAAAAACGAGGAAAGTTGAGCCAAAATGCAAAAGAAGGCGTATTCATGGGGTACTCAATGATCTCAAAGAGTTATCGAATATAAATTCCGGAAGATGATGATGTAGTGACAAGCAGAGACATCAAGGTAACAGACAAAATGTATTTTAAAGAAGAAGATCAGAACTATGACAAACTTATAAATGAAATGAAATTTTCGCAAATGCCTGAAAAAGAAAATAAGATTAAAGGTAAAGATAATAAAACGAAAAATATACAACTGATAGAAATTGAAATAACTCAGAGAATACATTGCAAAATCAGAACGATCAAGAAGATGTTTCTTCAGTAGAGTCTTACGATGATGCATCGGAGGAAATACCTGAAAGTGGAAGGCCACAAAGAGAAAGGCATCCGCCAACGTGGACAAAAGATTTTGTATTAAATGCAACTGAAGAAAATTGTTTATCGGATATATCTTACCTTTCTGATGAAAATGAAGAAAATGAATACTGGCACGATGCAATAAAAGCCGAAATAAAAGCTCATGTCAAAAATGGAACCGGGAAAATAGGAAAGAAAACAAAAGACATGAAAGAAGTGGATTACAAAATGGTCCTAAGAAACAAACTAGGACCAGAGAACAGCATTACAAAGAAAGCTAGACTTGTGGCACGAGGTTTCACACAGCGACCAGGGGTCGACTACAATGAAACATACGCTCCCGTCGCTAAATTGAGTTCAATAAGATCTGTTATTGGAATCGCCATGGAAGAAGGGTTGAAATTACACCAGATGGACGTGACAACGGCGTATCTAAATGGTGAACTAGAAGAAAAAATAGTAATGAAATACCCTGACTTTTTAGAAGATTATCTAATAGAAATCATGAGCGAAGAAAGTAAACAAGAAGACTTGACTTTGTATAATAAGACAATAAGTATGCTAAAAGACATAAAAATTATCCCAAAGACATCGGTCATCTTATAAAAGCTTTATATGGACTCAAAAAGGCAGGGAGGCAATGGTATAAAAAACTCGACACAGAACTAAAAAACATAGGTTTTAAAGCATCAGGAGCTGACCCATGTGTATACTTACTAGAGAAAAGAGGAGATAAAGTCATAATAGTGATCTATGTCGATGATTTATTATTTGCCTATTCGTGTCCAAGAAAACTTCAAGAAGTAAAAGATCTACTTAATACTAAATTTGAGTTAAAAGACTTAGGAACTCCAAAACGGCTAATTGGAATAGAAGTTATTTAAGCAAAAGATGAAATCAAACTGAACCAAGAGAAGTTTATTATGGATACTCTTAAAAGGTTCAAAATGGAAGATTGTAAGCCTACGTCTACACCCATAGAACCAGGCCTTATACTACAAAAAGTGGGAAAAGATGAAAGAAAAGATCTTCCCTATAAAAATTTAATTGGTACTCTCATGTACCTGGCAGTAGGAACTCGTCCTGACATAATGTTTGCCATTAGCTATCTTTCTCAATTTAATGATTGTTATGGAGACATTCATTTTAAATGCGCAAAAAGAGTACTACGTTAATTAAAAGGAACGATGAGCGTCGGCCTTATTTTCAGAAAGACTGGCCAAGAATTATATGGCATGGCAGATGCAGATTGGGGCTCATGTAAGCTCGACCGAAAGTCTTTTTCGGGCTATTGTTTTAAATTTTCTGGAACAGCTGTAAGCTGGATGTCGAAAAATGCCTTATCGACTGCCGAAGCGGAGTATGTCGCCCTAACAGAAGCTGCAAAAGAAGCCATTCACCTAAAGAGTCTCTATAAAGACCTAGAGGCCAGCTATGATCGCATAGTTGTATTGAATGACAATCAAGCTGCCCTTAAATTAAGCCAAAATGAAATGGTTACTTCAAAGTCAAAGCATATTGACTTAAAAATGCACTTCATTCGGAATTGTGTTCAAGAGGGACTAATAGAGGTCAAGTATCTGCAAACTGGAGACATGGAAGCAGATCTACTGACCAAAGCTTTAGCTGGTCCTCGGCTGTTGAAACTTCGGAGCAGCTTAGGATTGATGACCACGAGCCGTGAAGAGGAGTGTGAGAACTGGCCACCTAAATAGAGCTGGCTGTTTCAGAGTTGACACAGCTGCGTCGTCAATCAGTCGCTTCCTTTTTATATTTTCGATTATTGGTGTGTCAATTGATGTAAACATTTATAAAGAAATTATATTTTTGTCCATATCAAAGATGCCTTAAATTATTAATTATCTCACAGTAACCGCAAGTTACGCTCTACCAGACTGGCAGGACTGGATTCGCTAGTTGACGAAATTATATTTTTTCACAATATCAGTTTGCCTAAAGGGCCTTCCCGAAATTCGTCGCTAGCTCTCGTACCACATCGCCGCGCTGTCGCCGTCGCTAGTTTCGTGTTTGACGCCCGTGGCCCGACTGTCACTTGTGACTTGTCAGATACAGCAGTTAAAGGCCTACTACACTGCACTATTGCAAGGGACCCTTACTTTTTATGCAGTGTAGTGTGATAAGATTTAGGTATTAAGGGTGCCTAAATTTATCCATACTGCTGTCTAATAAGCAACGCTCTAACACCCACCCATTCCACAGGGCCCTGTGAAAATTGCAGTGTATTAAGCCTATTACACTGCACTTTTCATATGGATCCTTTCATTTGAATCAGTGTAGTGTAATAGGCCTATTACCCAGAGACTCGCAGGATATCGTGGTACAGCTTAATATTGCATTGTCTCCTCTTTCTATATTTACTCTATGGTACCTATAGGTATTTTAAATAGTTACACGGAGTTTAACCCTTCGTCTGTAGAATTTGGCGAGATAGATTATAATCTAACGGTTTTTACAATCTTACGGTGACAGATAGATCCCCAGGACTAATTATTTATGAATGATCTGTGGGATAAATTACCAGAGACAGGGAACTTGCAAGAACAATTACAAAAAAACGTTAAAACTTTACAAAACATATTAAATATGCTTGTCTAGTCCTTTAAACAAAATAATAAGAATATTTACAGTAAGTAAAATATTTACAATAAAAAATAAAATAGTAGACCCTAAAAAGAAAGTTTTATTTGCTCGAAAAGTCAAAATTAAATATTGCTGTAACACTATCAAATGCAGTGGAAAAGTCTATCACTTATAAAACGTATCTCCTCCATTCCACGCATCATTGGCGAGGTATATTGTATCCATTTGGAACAGACGCAAGCCATGAAACCAAGAATTGAATTGAATTAAAATTTTGAATAGTCCTTTTCCATGATAATTTATCATCCTTGAATTCTTGTATCTTTGACACACATCTACTTTCACATATCAGGGTGGTCCGTTTCGGATTCTATTCTGACCATCCCCATTGTCTCTTCCTCTGGAGAATCTTCATTCTGTAAATTAGAAAATAAGTTTTGAGAAGTTCCATATACTGAAGAAACAATATTATTTAATTTGACACTTACAGTTGGTATCAGTCATGTGACATTTTAGGTGTTACAATCCGTGGATCCTTTTTTGGAGTACCAATTTTTGCTACCAGATTACATTAATCCCACAATTTTTTTTCATTTCAAGATCAAAAGGAAGTCTCCAAGTACACAATCCTTAGATTTGAATTCAATCCTCCACATTCATGGTAGTACTTTCTCAGGCATTCTTTTCAAAACCTTTCGTTGTAGTCATAGCAGGTAATTTTAAAAGAGGTTGCATGAACTTGTAGCTTTCAGGACTTATTTGTAGTAGTTTGAGGGCAAACATTTTCTCTTCTTCACTGTACCTGACACCTTTGGGATGTTTTCTAGCTAATCTTATCTGCATATCTACCATCAATTTGCCTTCTGGACTTAAATGTGGATAATTTTTAATGAATGCTTTAGCTTTGGCAAATATAGTGTCCGATTTAGATTTTAATTTTCTGTATCTCAGATTCAGATTACGCAACTTTTTTTTTAGAATATTATTGTGACTACGTAATATTTTCTCATTAGGGGTACAGTTCTCTTTGCTCAAGCGAACTCTTCTCATTTCTGTGTTAGATCCCAGAGGGTCCTGCAATGGCGGACCTGTTGAAGCATCAGAAGTGAGATTCAGTACTGTCTCAACTGCCATTACAGCTGTGGAAGGTTGCAACTGCGCCCCTTCCTCTGTACAAACTGATTCTTTTAACTCAGCAACTAAAGACTCCAGAGTCGGTGTTTGAGTAGCTTTGCTTTGTAGGGACTGTATTACACTTGTAGTGGGCTTCAATGCTGGAATTGGGCTGTTAATCTTAGCAGGATGTTTCACTCGAGTGAATTTTTTTACTTGCGAAGATTTAGTAGAAATAAACTTAAAAGGCAGATTAAACTCTTCCTTCAGAGATGAAAACATATCTTTTATCGATTCAACTATCTCTTTCTCGAGAGGAGATTTGCTTGTGAATAGATTATAAACCTCTGGACTCAAAAAAATTGCAGACTTCACTGGGTTCTCTTTGAGTACACATTCATCTGTTGGCACAACATACTTATTACCCTGCTTGTCATTGTTATCAAAGTCAGAGTTTCTCTTCTCTTCTCTTTTTTCCAAGTCTGCTTTCTGCGAGTTTCTTCTTATATTTGCAGCAAGAGAGTCAGGTTGCTGTTCACTGCAATGTGCGGCCGGATGCTCTGTTGCTGCATCAGTCAGTAAAGCAACATTCCCATCCAGGATTTTCTCTTTCATACTACTCCAGACAGGAGCAAAAGCAGCCACAGTTTCTGCAGCAATAGGTTCAGCTTTTATGTCACATTCCATATTTGGTGACAAATGTTTCGTACCAAGCTGATAATGTCCCTTATGTAGGCTGCTAGCAGTGTTATCTGGCAGCAGGGTTCCACAGTACATGTGATCCACTTGGGTGGCATCCTGGTTGGCGATCAGCTCCTTACTAGACATGTCTGCCCCGGAAGGCAAACAATACATACTGTGATCAACTGGCGGACCGCCCATTGTAGGTGAACACTTAAAAGTGTTATCTATTTCTGGAGGGAAGCTAGCAGAGCCCACTACCTTTAAATTGACTGGTTCATTGGGTAGTATAGGACTTATTTCTAAAAATGCATTACGTTCTTTGGGTATTAAAGGGCTTATTTCTAAAAATTTATTAGCTTCCAAAACCTTATCTTTCTCATTATGATTTGATGGATTTAAATAAAAACAAGGAACTGCTTCTTTGGTTAACCGGCCTTGTTCATTAATATGTTTTGGTAAAAAATGTCTATTGCAAATTCTCACATTATCCAGCTGTCGTAGGCTATACTTTAGTAAATGTGGGCATACAGATAGCCAGTGTTTCCATCTCAGCTTGTCCCCGAACGGGACACAGCGAAGGTTTCTCGTCGAGCGACAGCCGGGTACACTACAAATTTTCACCATGTTATCGTGGTTTTCGCTTAGAATTGGGGTTCTTAAAAAATCCCTCGGTAACTTTTTGTCTGGTCGGTAATGGAAACTTTGACAAATGATTTTCCGGCATAGGTATTTGACTATCAAGTAATATACCTCAAAATATAATAAAAATACGAAAAACACGGTAACAGGGTAAAAATAAAGATTCCGCCAGTGTCAACGGTAAAAACGGTGGTACCATTATCAAAAAAACAAATAAAAACTCCCAACAGCTCAGTGCTCACCACAGAACATTAATACCATGTCATCATAGCATTCATAGCCTGCAGGGCGACCGCGTATCTTCTGCATCAATCATTGTTACAGTATGAATTGTTGTGATTGGCTGAATTTATGGTATTCTTGCTGCGTCAATGGATTTTGTCCAATAGTGGAAGAGTTTTATCCAATCAGAGGTGATTGCGATCGTTACATTGTAGCTGTCGGAGATACGCGGTCGCCCATTAGGTTATGATAGCCATGATAGCAACAGTGTAACGATCGCAATCGCCTCTGATTGTTTAAAACCGTTGGCCACTATTGGACAAAATCAATTGACGCCGCCAGAATGCCATGAATTCAGCCAATCACAACAATTGATACTGTAACAATGATTAATGCAAAAGTTACGCAATCGCACTGCAGGTCTCTGGTTACGATGTTACGATTACGATACCACAAAAAAACAGACAGTAAAATAAAATTCACTTCGCAAAATTATTTGAATTAAAATAATGTCTCTTGATAACGACACAATAACGTTTGTGACACGATTTCGTACTGAGCGCGGGGTTACATATCGAGAGGCGCAAGGTCCGCGGCGGCGCGGTGGTGTGGCCTTGCAGCTTGTGCAAGCTATGTATGGGAACCCTAAAATAGAAAATGTTAGAGCTCAAAAAATATTAGAGCTAGAAAAAACCATCTGTAGCGAAAATAATCTATAATCTGCCAAATAAATAATCTGCCAAATGGCATTTAAATCATTATGATAGGATAAATAGTTTTGGAAATAACTTAACCGGCTTATTTTGCGTAGGTATTTGTTTTTTTTTTTGCAAAATTGTGTAAGTTTCTTGTGATTTACACGACATGTATACGAGTTAGGAAAAAAACGACAACAAAAAAATGAAAGTTTTTGAAATCCTCTACAAAATGCTTTTTATTTAATTTCAATAGACCGAATAAGTACTTTCGGAAATACGAAATCGTCGTTTTCAATCGAAAACGTGCATGAGAGAAAAATATTTTGCCATAATTTTGACTTTATACCTACTCATTCGCAGCGCCCCCTTGCTCGCCAACGTGGCCTAGTCCTTTTCGATAAGACTACTACCACAGTAAACAGATACAAACAGTATGGAAACTAAGCCAAGTTGATAAATTATTTACCTACGCTCCATTGAAGCACTATGGTTGTCACTTTTAATGTTTTATGGTTTAATTTTGTTTTTGTTAATTAAAACATTCTATGTTCTGTAGTGATCAATTAATCGAATTGAAATAGCTAGTTTACGAATACAAATTAAATAAGTATCTAATGGCATCGGTTAATCTTGATAGTTTAAAATAGGGAAAACAGTTTAATATTGACACACAATAACTTGTAGATCTTTGTTTTTTTTGTAGGTCACTAACTTATCATTATGGCGTAACCTTTTACATGTTTTGGCGGGAGTGTACGCGATCCGCGGCTGGGCGCACGGTAGGCGCCGCAGGTGGCGCGCGGGCAGGGCTCATGAGCTCTGTTTTCGGATGTTTGTCATGCATTTTCGGGTTGAAGCGTACCGCGTTTCAACCCCAAAAATGCGTGTGATACCTAGTAATTAAAAAAACATTGCATAAAAAATACCTTTATTTTTGACTAGCGGTCCGCCACGGTTTCGTACGGGTGCAATTTAGATTTGTAATTTTATCGTGAAAAATACAAAGTGAACAAATTACAGGTTTTTTCATATTATGTACTATCTTTACTTAAATGTAAATTAATTAAAATTAATACTTGTAATGTAAGAAAGTATTTTTAGTAATCAATATAAATTTTCATTTCTATAGCTGTTATTTCAGAATTGCGCATTTAAAACAGATAGAAAATTATAACTAACCACTCGCGTAGATCTTGATCCCGTGAGGATATCGGGATTATAAATAGGTAGCTAGGTTCTTCTGGATAATTAAGTATTCTAAAAGTGAAAGTTTTATTAAAATCGGTCCAGCAGTTTTTGATAGCTGACCCGCCCCAATATATATCGGCTTCGCACGGGTAGATAGATAGACTGGTAGATAGATTTACAGTTGGAGCATTATATCTGCCTCGGTGTTCTGTTCGTGATGTACGGTCTGAGTGAATAATTAACTTGAAGTTATCTGAAGTTCTAAGTTTTGTTTAAAACTTCGTATGTAAATATTGTGACTATTTAAAGCGGTCTGTAATTCCCTAATTAAATCAATTTAAGAATTTCAAAATGGCGCTGATTTAATAAAATGTTGGTAACAGTTTCCTGTTTTGTGATCCTAGGGATCCTCAGATGACGATTTTGAACGAAATCGGTTCAAATACAAAGAATTTCAAGATGGCGCTGACTTTTTAAAATTTTGGTACCGGTTTCCTGTTTTGTGATCCTAGGGATCCTCAGATGTCGATTTTGAACGAAATCGGTTCAAAAACAAAGAATTTCAAAATGGCGCTGACTTTTTAAAATTTTGGTACCGGTTTCCTGTTTTGTGATCCTAGGGATCGTCAGATATCGATTTTGAACAAAATCGGAACAAAAACAAAGAATTTCAAAAAGGCGCTGACTTTTTAAAATTTTGGTACCGGTTTCCTATTTTGTGATACTAGGGATCCTCAGATGTCGATTTGAACGAAATGGGTTCAAATACAAAGAATTTCAAGATGGCGCTGACTTTTTAAAATTTTGGTACCGGTTTCCTGTTTTGTGATCCTAGGGATCCTCAGATGTCGATTTTGAACGAAATCGGTTCAAAAACAAAGAATTTCAAAATGGCGCTGACTTTTTAAAATTTTGGTACCGGTTTCCTGTTTTGTGATCCTAGGGATCGTCAGATATCGATTTTGAACAAAATCGGAACAAAAACAAAGAATTTCAAAAAGGCGCTAACTTTTTAAAATTTTGGTACCGGTTTCCTATTTTGTGATACTAGGGATCCTCAGATGTCGATTTGAACGAAATGGGTTCAAATACAAAGAATTTCAAGATGGCGCTGACTTTTTAAAATTTTGGTACCGGTTTCCTGTTTTGTGATCCTAGGGATCCTCAGATATCGATTTTGAACGAAATCGGTTCAAAAACAAAGAATTTCAAAATGGCGCTGACTTTTTTAAATTTTGGTACCGGTTTCCTGTCTTGTGATCCTAGGGATCGTCAGATATCCGATTTTGAACGAAATCGGTACAAAAACAAAGAATTTCAAAATGGCGCTGACTTTTTAAAATTTTGGTACCGGTTTCCTGTTTTGTGATCCTAGGGATCATCAGATATCGATTTTGAACAAAATCGGTACAAAAACAAAGAATTTCAAAATGGCGCTGACTTTTTAAAATTTTGGTACCGGTTTCCTGTTTTGTGATCCTAGGGATCATCAGATATCGATTTTGAACAAAATCGGTACAAAAACAAAGAATTTCAAAATGGCGCTGACTTTTTAAAATTTTGGTACCGGTTTCCTATTTTGTGATACTAGGGATCCTCAGATGTCGATTTGAATTAAATCGGTTCAAATACAAAGAATTTCAAGATGGCGCTGACTTTTTAAAATTTAGGTACCGGTTTCCTGTTTTGTGATCCTAGGGATCCTCAGATATCGATTTTGAACGAAATCGGTTCAAAAACAAAGAATTTCAAAATGGCGCTGACTTTTTTAAATTTTGGTACCGGTTTCCTGTTTTGTGATCCTAGGGATCGTCAGATATCGATTTTGAACAAAATCGGTTCAAAAGCAAAGAATTTCAAAATGGCGCTGACTTTTTAAAATTTTGGTACCGGTTTTCTATTTTGTGATCCTAGGGATCCTCAGATATCGATTTTGAACGAAATCGGTTCAAAAACAAAGAATTTCAAAATGGCGCTGACTTTTTTAAATTTTGGTACCGGTTTCCTGTTTTGTGATCCTAGGGATCGTTAGATATCGATTTTGAACGAAATCGGTTCAAAAACACAGAATTTCAAAATGGCGCTGACTTTTTTAAATTTTGGTACCGGTTTCCTGTCTTGTGATCCTAGGGATCGTCAGATATCGATTTTGAACAAAATCGGTACAAAAACAAAGAATTTCAAAATGGCGCTGACTTTTTAAAATTTTGGTACCGGTTTCCTGTTTTGTGATCCTAGGGATCATCAGATATCGATTTTGAACAAAATCGGTACAAAAACAAAGAATTTCAAAATGGCGCTGACTTTTTAAAATTTTGGTACCGGTTTCCTATTTTGTGATACTAGGGATCCTCAGATGTCGATTTGAATTAAATCGGTTCAAATACAAAGAATTTCAAGATGGCGCTGACTTTTTAAAATTTAGGTACCGGTTTCCTGTTTTGTGATCCTAGGGATCATCAGATATCGATTTTGAACAAAATCGGTTCAAAAACAAAGAATTTCAAAATGGCGCTGACTTTTTTAAATTTTGGTACCGGTTTCCTGTTTTGTGATCCTAGGGATCGTCAGATATCGATTTTGAACAAAATCGGTTCAAAAGCAAAGAATTTCAAAATGGCGCTGACTTTTTAAAATTTTGGTACCGGTTTTCTATTTTGTGATCCTAGGGATCCTCAGATATCGATTTTGAACGAAATCGGTTCAAAAACAAAGAATTTCAAAATGGCGCTGACTTTTTTAAATTTTGGTACCGGTTTCCTGTTTTGTGATCCTAGGGATCGTTAGATATCGATTTTGAACGAAATCGGTTCAAAAACACAGAATTTCAAAATGGCGCTGACTTTTTTAAATTTTGGTACCGGTTTCCTGTCTTGTGATCCTAGGGATCGTCAGATATCGATTTTGAAAAAATCGGTTCAAAAACAAAAAATTTCATAATGGCGCTGACTTTTTAAAGTTTTGGTACCGGTTTCCTGTTTTGTGATCCTAGGGATCGTCAGATATCGATTTTGAACAAAATCGGTACAAAAACAAAGAATTTCAAAAGGCGCTGACTTTTTAAAATTTTGGTACCGGTTTCCTATTTTGTGATACTAGGGATCCTCAGATGTCGATTTGAACGAAATCGGTTCAAATACAAAGAATTTCAAGATGGCGCAAACTTTTTAAAATTTTGGTACCTGTTTCCTGTTTTGTGATCCTAGGGATCCTCAGATATCGATTTTGAACGAAATCGGTTCAAAAACAAAGAATTTCAAAATGGCGCTGACTTTTTTAAATTTTGGTACCGGTTTCCTGTCTTGTGATCCTAGGGATCGTCAGATATCGATTTTGAACAAAATCGGTTCAAAAACAAAATAAACAAAATGGCGCTGACTTTTTTAAATTTTGGTACCGGTTTCCTGTTTTGTGATCCTAGGGATCGTCAGATATCGATTTTGAACAAAACCGGTTCAATAAGAAAGAAATTCAAAATGGCGCAGATTTTTTAAAATTTTGGTAACAGTTGCCTGTTTTGTGATCCTAGGGATCGTCAGATATCGATTTTGAACAAAATCGGTTCAAAAACAAAGAATTTCAAAATGGCGCTGACTTTTTAAAATTTTGATACCGGTTTCCTGTTTTGTGATCCTAGGGAGCCCCAAATATCGATTTTCAACGAATTTAAAAAACGATAGTTCAGCAGAGTTCAAACAGCCGTATACTACGCAATACACTCCTGGCATTTTTAAAAAGATCGCGGAAATAGACATAAACGTGACCACTCGTCATGACGCGGCACTCAATACTGACGGCCTCGCGACGACTGCTTAGAAGTCTCGTCGATGCGCATGCTTGTGTGAGTGAGCTGTTTCGAGCGTTTCTAGGTAGTTTCACTACTGTTTGTATCTGTTTACTGTGCTACTACCTAGTTACCACAGTAAACATGTAGTTACTCAGTAGTGAGCTGGCAATGGAAGAAAAAAAGAAAATATATTTATTCAATGATGGTGTCACAATCATATAATATACCTACTTTTGTACCAAAAAGCTAATAATATGCTTGTCTTCTAACCACTGTTTGAGAAGCTATAACATAATTGGAGGTTTCGCTGTTTATGATTATTAATAATGGTAATATTAATTACCTATTAATTGTTGTTTTTTGTGTTACTTCCAGAGACCTCCTCTTTGATTAGGAATTTCAATTTCAAATTTATACAGCTATTTACTCATGCTTTTGTGTTTTGAAAACCCCTATTCATTCGTTTTTTCCTCTTTTGGTTTTTTCTTTGCGTCACTCAGTTTACAAAATGGAAAACTTGAAATATCGCGCTATTTACGAGTACGAGTTCCATCGTTGTACCAGTGCTGCAGAAACGGCTCGAAGGTTTAAGAATGTTTTCGTTCTAGAAATTTCGACCTGTAGAACAAGCCCCGTGTACGGCCGGAGACCAAAATTGATAATGAAACGCGCTCTTGATATATTTATAATTATGGTCGAAATGCATTAAATTGGGGGCGCCACATTAGCATCAGGGTAAATTTAAAAGGAAGCGCCAAATAATGTTTGAGAATTATACAAGTAAAGAAAACATTCATTATTTTGTACAGCGTAAGTTGTTGAAATTTTCAAAAAGTAATTAACTACTTTAGTCGACAATAAACTTAATTTTTTTAACTAGGCATACTTCATCTAAAATTGCTGCATTCATAAAATACCCTTTGCCTTCTCCAGCGCCACTGTGGAGGGTTTTTGATCTGTTATTATAGCAACCACTGCAAGATGATACTCCTTACCTCTACCCTCCATAACTTAACCTAAAATATTACTCTGTATTTTTGATTCGAATATTAGTATCGATACTTTTGATTTATTTGGCATCGAGTAGGTATTGATACTTTTTAAAATTTCTAGGAATGTCATACGACTTGATTACTATAGTCCAGGAGCCAACACCTAAAAATAATAATGTTGGTTCTTAACTAGTTATCTTGATAAGCGCGCACTACCTTTAGTTGATATTTCCCAAAATGATTATGGTATTATGACTGTATTCTAAACTGAAAATGAAGTAAATAATAAAAATACATAGTTATTACTGATTATGTATTATTTAACTGACCTACCTATAAAATAATAATCAAATATCATATAGTATATCCCTTTTTTGCTGTCCTTGAATTGTTAAATTTTAATGTAGCTGAGAGTTCTTCACAATGTCCTCAAAGGTGTTTGAAGTCTGCCAATCCGCACTTAGCCAGCATGGTGGACTATGACTAAACCTTTCTCATTCCGAGAGGAGACTTGGGCTCAGTATGGGTTAAGGTGATATTTGTTATGGGGCTGCTGCCTAAGGTGGCCACTTTATTTTTGGACACACCTTTACAACAAAATAAAGTGCAATTCTGCTCACATCCTCCTACATATATCATCATCACCATCTCCTTCTATATCAATGAAATATAGTTTCTTCCTGCCTCTATGAAAGAACTACTCTGCGCTGTAGGTAGGTGCCAAATTATACAAATAGTACAATCCCAGCACATCCATCTTATCATCACAGGACTTGCTTTGGAATAAGTGGTATAAATTAGGTGCTTAGTCTCATTTGCCATCAGGAATTGATACAGGTAGTAACTTCATCATGTAACTATGTTGGTGTGCATATTATCACTCTGTAAACATAATTAATTTTACAAAAGAATAGAACAGAAATAAATATTTTTAATGGTATGTAATGTTTATTAAAACCTATTTATATTATACAGGCAGATGATAAAAAGTATTTCATTGCTCTGTCGCTGCGTGATTGAAGGGCATCACCGTAAGATTGTAAAAAGCGTTAGATTATAATCTAACTCGCGAAATTTTAAACTGTCGATAGATTACAATTTATCCCATTACTTTCCGGTAGATTGTAATCTGATAGGAATTTAAACCCGATAAAACCTAAGTGCCCGGCCGCATATTTATGTCGAACCCTAACCTAACCTACAAGAAAGAAACAAGAAACCGTAAATAAAATGAATATTTCAAAAATTGAAACTCAGAACATTGAACAGTTTACAATCTTTCGACAGTTTAGAATTTCGCGAGTTAGTTTATAATCTAACGGTTTTTACAATCTTACGGTGACATATATATATTTAGTATGATTGCTTACCTTTATAAAAACTGAGTAAAATATAAAATCATGAACATCCAGTACCTGTACTGACTTTATTCACTGATCTGATCAATTTTAATTCCTTGTAATAGATGATCACATGATTCATAGAAATTACTAAACAAATGCATTTGCTTTACAAATAATTTGTGAGAGTCCTTGTAATATCACATTGCTCCTATCTCTTCTGTTGTGACTTCTGAGTTCAATGTTATTGTTGCAACTCTCCCAGAGCCCATTAGAAGTGTAGTTGACCTACTACCCTGGTAGTCACACAGTTACCCACTCTAAAAGTGCTGTACACACCTCAATCCAGCAAATAATCCACAAGTATGCAACATAATTTCAAGCATGCTTTACAAACTCTTGCATAGTAGACCTTGCAGGTAGTTTTAAATATCGTTGCAAAAAGCTGTAACAATCAGGACTGATTTGATGTAGTCTGAGTGCAAACATTTTCTCTTCATCATTGTATCTAGCTGCCCTTGATTTTACTCCAGCCAACCTCAATTGTGTGTCTATCAATGCTTTGGCTTCTGGAGTTAAACGTGGATAGCTTCTGAGATAGGGCTTAGTGGCCTCTTTTAATTTTTTGATTTTCTTCTTTAGTGCCCTATTTTTTGTATTAGCTGCTTGCAGCTTGCCCCTTAATATTTTAAGCTCCTTATATAATATTTCTTCTTTTTCTGAACTATTCTCTTTGACATAACGAAATCTTTTTGGCTTTGATTTTACTGTAGAGGTTAAAGGATGTATGGTAATAACTGGAGGGCCCTGCTGCTGCATAGGATTACAATTTGTAATATCAGAATTGGGATTCAGTAGGCAAGCCTGTGTGTCAGCTAAAGAGGAGCATAATTCTTCTGCTTCCTCTTCATTAACTGACTCTATTAACTCAGCAACTAAGGACTCCAGAGTTGGTTCATGAGATGGTTTTCTCAATGGCTGTGGTACACTTGCCAAAGGTTGGACATTTATTTGTGATTGTTTATAATTAGTCATAGTAGGATTTTCATGAGTGGATTTGTTTTCTTGTAAGGGTTTAGTAGATATGTGATTAAATGGTCGATTACATTTTTCCTTCGATGAAAACATAACTTTGTGTACAGATTCACTCTGCTCTCGGCAGACTGCCTGTACAGGTCCATCAGCAACTGTACCAATTGGCAGAACATACACATTACTCTGGATTTCAATATCATCATAGTCACAGTTATCAAGAGTGGCCGACGGAGAATCAAGCAGACATTCCACAGTACCTGTTACCAGGTTTTCTTTCAGTGAATGTTTGTTAGCTGCAGCCATAAAGTCAGGAAGTTGTTCACTGAGTTCAATTGGCAAGTGTTCCATATCCTCATCTGTCTGGGAAGCCACACTCACAGTACCCCTGGATGCAGCACCTAGTGTTACCACTTCCTTAATGTGATTGCTTAGCTTATCGTCAATACCAGCCACTGCTTCAGCAACAGTATTACCTGGCACTAGAGTACTGAAATACACTCCATGATCTATAGACACACCAGAGTCCAGTCCTGCCTCAATGCTCAGGCCCGTGCATTCATTGGACAACATTTCCTCGCTAGGTGTCAGACATGACTCAAACATGTCACAAGGTGAAGACGGGTATGCCAATGGCTCATCTTCTGGAGAAGGCAAACAATACATACTGTGATCCACCGGCAGTTTGTGCGTGTCCTCTGCTTTGAGGCAAACTATAAGTTTCATACCCTCTGCAAATGGAGACTTACAAACATTTTCTGTTTGAGTGGGCAAGCTACTAGCAGGGACCACTACCTTAAAATTTACTGGTTTATTGGGATTTATGGGACCTATTTCTAAAATGTTTTTACCTCCATTCGATTGCTCGTTTGGTTTAGCTATCGGCAAATGTAATAAAGGGATGGCATCTTTCGTTAATCTTCCGTTTTCATAATCAATATGCTCAGGTATAAAATGTCTTCTGCATATTCTCTGATTCTCTAGTTGTCGTAAGGTATGTAAATTTAGATAAAATTTCTGTAAAAAAGGGCACATTTTCAACCATCGCTTCCATCGCAACCCGCTTGTAAAAGGCACACGGTGAAGATTGCCTCGTTCCAAGCAGGTCGGAACACAGCAGGTTTTGTGAGTTTGAGTTTTGAGCGCGCTGAGTTTTGGCGACATTGGTTGATTAACTTTAAATACCTAGTACTAAACAATCACATCCAAAAATCTCCACACTCGGGATCGTAATTCGTATTTGATAGGTCCAACTGGCTTCGCGTAAGCTTTTTCAGGAAATAACTTGTCTCTGTCAGGAATGTAATTTTATGTAGCATTTTTTTTTAGCAATGGGTCGAGAACCACAGATTACTCTTTGCTAAGTTTATGAGAGGATAGGCATTGCATTTTACTCATTATAGTTATACCACAGTAAACAGATACAAATGTGTTTACTGTGGTGTGGGTTAAACGATGCACTTTGATAATAAAACATGTATCACTATGTTTTCACTTGTCTTACTTAATGAAAGCTACGTTATTAGAACGAGACACGTATATTATGTTATTGCGTGAATATGTCACGCCATTGTCATTTATCATCATCTTTAGGTATTAAAGCCATTTTTTTTGGTAATAATAAATGGCGTCTGTTATGCTTCCGGTGTTTCGGTTGCGACTAATTACCTGTTTTGTGAATATTATTTATTATACTATTTATAGCTCGATTACCACTCACTGATATACCTATTACACTGCATTTTTCAGGGACCCTTAATTTTTTAAATTTAAATCTGTGTAGTGTAATAAGATGCAGGGAGTAAAGGTCCATAAATTCACAGTAATAAATTGGTCCATATAGGCTTAATACACTCACTAACAAAGGGCCCCAAGGCAAGGGTGTGCGTGACCGCTAATTAGAGCGTAATTGATAACACAGCATTAGGGATCAAATTAGGGACCCTCCCTCCCTCATGGTTATTACACTACACTGACTCAAGTGTAATTGTTCCTGGGAAAAGTGCAGTGTAATAGGCCTATTATTGATTTATAATAAGCGACGCTATAGTTAGCAGCCACGCCCACCCTTGACATTGGCCATACCGGGCCCTGTAATAAGTACAATAGGCATAACACTCTTGACTTATAGGCTTAATACACTGCACTTACCACAGGGCCGTGTATTAAGGGTGGGCGTGGCCGCTTACTAGAGTCCCTTAATACACAGCAATAAGGACCAAATTAGGGACCCTTAGTGCCTAAATCTTATTACACTACACTGACTCAAATGTTAGGGTCCCTGTGAAAAGTGCAGTCTACTAGGCCTAATAATTGTTCTCCTAGAAAGAGACAGAAAACGATACAATGATTGGATGTGTTCGGGATGGGAGTAGGGAAAAATTATGACATTTCAGAAAAACAAGATGGCGGCCGACTTAATTCTTGCAACTCTTTTGTTTTCCAACCGATTGCATTACAATTAATAGAAAAAGTGGAAAAAATTGGAAAAACAAGATGGCGGCTGAGCTGCCACCACCACTACAGTCTATTAACGTCCCACGGCTGGGCACAGGCCTCCACTCTCATAGGAGAGAGGGAATTAGGAGCTTAGACCCACCACGCTGCTCCAATGCGGGTTAGCGGGATGAGCTGCAGTGTTTTCAAATTTTTGATTTTTCGATCCCGCACTGCGGCACCACAGATCTGAAATGCATCTGCTGAAATACCACTTGTTCTGAAATCTGAATGCCCTTCCTGCTGGGTGCTGAGAAGATAATGCCCTTAACCTTGTGTCCAGTGAGAAATGCCCAATCAATTCATCAGTACAGCACCACCATCGCTCTACTGCCCTTGTTTATCCAAAAATAGGATTCTGTCCATCAAATTATTACTTTACACATTCTTTATAATGGCCTGCACAGTATTCTTAGCGGGTAGTTTCAAATATTGTTGCAAAAATCTGTAACAATCAGGACTCAGTTGATACAGCCTGAATGCAAAAAGCTTCTCGTCTTCATGGTATCTGGCTGCCCTGGATCGTACTCCAGCTAATCTTACTTGTGTGTCTATCAAAGCTTTCATTTCCTGAGTTAAATATGGATAGGCTTTAAGAAATGGTTTTGCTGTACCCAGTATCCTATCCAACTTTGATCTTAAGTTTTTGCATCTTTGACTTGCTGATCTTAGTTTACTTTTTAACATTTTGTTCTGCATTCGCAATATTTGCTCATTGGGAGTACTGTTCTCTTTGCCTGTACCAACTTTTCTTATTTCTGTGTCAGATGTTAAAGCAGGATACTTTCTAACTGGAGACTCCTTTGTAGGGGGGCAAGGTGCAGTGTCAGAAGTGGGATTCACCAGACATGCTGGTGTATCAATAGGGGATGGTTGTGATTCTGCTGTGTCCTCAGCATTAACAGACTCCATTAATTCAGCAACTAGAGACTCCAGAGTCTGAACTTGAGCCCATGCCCTTTGCGATGGCTGTAATATACTTGCAGTGGGCTTCATGGACAGAGGTTGAATACTAAGTGTTGTTGTGTTGTTAAACTCAGCAGAAGAACTAACAGGAGTATTTATTTTTGTTTGTGAGGATTTGGTACAAACATGATCATACAGCAATTCCACAGTTTTCATTTTCAAGTCCTTTATCAGCAAGTGTTCATTTTGTGCAGACATTAAGTCGGGAAGCTGTAGGGAGGGTAAGTGTTCTGTTACTGCATCTGTCTGTGTAGCAACACTCACAGTGTCCCTGGGTGCAGCACCCAGTGTTCCCATTCTCTTAATGAAAGTGCACTTTGCAGCAATAGGTTCAAGAAGCTGTTGGGAGGGTAAGTGTTCTGTTACTACATCTGTCTGTGTAGCAACACTCACAGTGTCTCTGGGTGCAGCACCCAGTGTTCCCATTCTCTTAATGAAAGTGCATTTGGCAGCAATAGGTTCAGCTTTCATATGGCATTCTACATTTGGTGACATCAAAGGGGAATGCAGGCACGTTGGTTGCTTGTCTGCCAGCAAAGGCAGACAATACATATTGTGATCAAAAGGCAGACCACTTGCTTTGAGGCTAGCCAGGTATTTTAATTTTAGCTGTGTTTCTTTTGAACCATCTGTAGGACTTTCAAAGGTGTTTTCTGTTTGCATTTCAGGGCCAGTAGGGACTACCTTAAAATTGATTGACTCATTGGATTCTATAGGGTAAATTTCTAATACTTTACTACCTTTGCTTACTGTCTTATTTGTTTTAATGTCCGGCAAGTTCAATAATGGGAATGAATCTTTTCTTAATCTTCCTTTTTCAAAATCAATATGCTCTGGGATGAAATGATTTCTGCATATCTTCACATACTCTAGTTGTGGAAAAGTATATTTTGAAAGAAATGGACACAGTTTCAGCCATTGCTTCCATCTCAATTTCTTTGTGTAAGGGACACTGTGGAGGGAAGTTCGAATGTTGCAACCAGGTACACAACAAGACCTCATATCTATGATTTATGAATGAGGCATACGTATGGATTGCTCTTATCACATTAATTCAGTCCTGAGATCCTGGAATTAATCAAATAGTTTGAATAAACTACAATGGGATTACGTATCGAAAACATCAATCACGTGTTTGCTGTTGATTGAATAGGTAGGTAGGTAGGTACCTACTACAAAACCTCCAACATAAATCTCTACAATCAAGATAATTTGCTGAAAAGAACTAAAAATGCGTTTATAAAAATTGTAGAACAGTGTGCTAAAATAAAAACCACCGACCAGAAAAAGAAGCTAAAAACAAACATGAGATCTACATTCTCTTTGATTGAAGGTTTAAAGTCAGAGACAATTAACATATAGGTAAAGTCAAAGTCAAACAAAGTACATTCCAGAGACAAGTTAACCAGAGAGTACATCCCTTCACAGATATAATAAAGAAAAGCAGACTTAATTTCACACCCACATAGACACGTGTATGGGAATCTGTGTCCTTTTCCCTCCAAGCAAAAATGTCTATGTTCCTATCTTTTTTTTTATTTGTTGCAACACTGTGCAACACAAACGCACACATTGACAAAATTTCAATGCGTGGCAGGCTGAAAGATAAAAGACATGTAGAAGACATATTATGGCGTTTGTTTACATTGTGTTGTCATAAATTTTTTGTGAAATTTGGAGGTTTAGTAGCCAATATTTATTGAAATAAAATGGTGAAGTGTTGTGTCCCCCAGTGTTACAATGCTTCGTACAGGAAAACCCCAGAAATAGCGTTCCATCGGTAAGTAAATTTCATGCTATAATGTTAATAAATTACAGGGCCGGACTTGACGACCCTTTTATTTGAAGTATATAACTTCGACTTTTAATTTCAGGTTTCCAAAGGATGAATACCTGAGAGACCTATGGATAAAAATGGATGGATGGATGGATGGATTTATTAGTTAAATGTACCAGCAATATTACCACAAGTCCGTGTAATACTTGTAACGTATGTAAAAATTTAAAGAGATTGTTATACTTATGGTGTCTTCACAATACATTTACAATAATATTCATATATTGTTTGTAAGGCAGAACATTAATTTTTTAAACCAATAATTGACACTCACAAGTCACAATCACACACAGTCTCACAGTTTGAGATTGTTAAAATTGTGCTGTAGGATAAAGTTTTGTTTGTTGTTTGCTTTTACTTTTTACTTTTATCCACTTCTGGTTCTTTATAGTACATATTGTAACACTAGCTTATGTCCGCGACTTTGTCCGCTTGGTTTAAGTTTGTTTGATTCCCGCGGGAACTCCTTAATTTTCCGGGATAAAAAGTAGCCTATGTCACTCTCCAGGTTCTCAACTATTACCCATGCCAAGAATCACGTCGATCCGTTGCTCCGTTGCGGCGTGATTGAAGGACAAACCAACAAACCAATAAACCAACAAACAAACACACTTTTGCATTTATAATATCAGTATGATTTCCCGCTAGAAATGATATTGCGAATTAATGATAGATTCACTTGGCGATTCAAAAACACTAATTGTGAAGTTTATTTGAATATTTGAGTTTAACCTGTTGTAATTTTTTTATTTAACCTTCTAACCTAATTTTTGGAATAACGATTCGATTCGATTGTTTTACAACATTTATTTGGCTTACTGCCAAGAAATTATTATCAATAGGCACTTTGAGTTAAAATCTGGCGGTATTTATACGATATCCGTTGGTACTGTGCTTCTAAATAATATCCCCAGAACCTGCGCATCGACGCAGAGCGAGAACGACGCGAGAACCACTGGCCATGATACTGAGGGAGTCCACAGTGACGTTATAACACGCAGCGCGGAGTTCACATTCGTGCTATTTCTGCCTATAACTATATTCATCACATTGACTAGGGTCCCGCACGTGGTGGTGATTATCATCGCGGACTCAAGCCCGAAATAGACATCTGGCACAGGCCTCTATCCTATCGAGGCAGGCCTTAGCCAACTACAAACCGGTTAAAAGGTAGGAGCATATGCCAAGAAAATATTTTTGAAAATTCATCCCATCGTAAAACTGGTATTTGAAATTTGTATGAAAATTGAATTTAACGTAAGCGAAGCTGCGGGCAAAAGCTAGATGAAATTACAATTTTCAATTTTGTTACTACATTGCAATTGTGATCGCTTGTGATGAAAAAGTCATAAAATTATTATTTTTAAAACCCTTACAATAGGTAACGTTTAGGTCGTTGTTTTCCCACACGACTTAACCCTACATAATAATGTGTTATGCAGCAACAAGGTGCGGCCCTGTGTTTTGCCTATGTTGCGTAATGTTTCCATGTGTTTGAAATTAGCCACGCTATTTTTTTCATTATATTGAATCTGCTTCCGTTTATAAATCTGTGCATCCCTTCTTTTTCTGGTTGGTGTTACATTCTCACAGGTACATTCTACACTGACATCAGAGACAAGTTTATATGTTACTTGTCTCTGGTTAAGTTGACATGCAGAGCAGAGACAAGTAACATTAACCAGTTGACATGGCCCACAGAGTACATTGACATGGCCATTCTGGCCAGAGACAAGTACCATATTCTGGCCATTGGTTTTGGTTGGTGTTGGTCTGGTCCTCTGGTTAACTTGTCTCTGGTCTGGTCAGTGTTGGTTTTGTTGTTGATGCTGAATCTAATGTATCAGTGAAAATAGAAAATGATAAATATTTAACATGTTTAGAAATTGGAATTGTTTTTGTACAAAAATATATGCTATCGTTATACTTTATATAAAAACATGTGAGTACATTTGATTTTCGAAATATACAATCGCTGCCCTTTTTACGAACGCATTCATTTTGAAGTTATTTAATATAACATTCTTGGAATGTTTTCATTATATTAGGGGCCTTGATTGAATATTACATCATAATTGTCCGCTAAGGGTACGAGTTTTGCCCAAGGTTTCCTTTTGCATCACTGCGATGATAACTTGATTAGATTCTACTTTTTGAGGTAGATTTTTTGCAAGTATCTCTAGTATACCGTTATGGTTGGTTTGAGAAAAATTGAAGATGCTTTTGCTCTACAGAACTGACATGTAACTTATTTTAAATATTATATGAAACAGGTACTCTTACTACTTATACCTATATTCCTGAAATAGTATTAGTTACGATTTCGCTGTACTGATCGAGTTGCTAGTTAAAATAAAATGTTTTTGGAAGGCTTTCACTTTCGCAGGTCGCGAATGGTAAAACTTATTGGACACTAGTAAAACGGGCCAAGTTGTAATATTACCATGCATGCATGAGAAAACTGAAGCAAAGCTTAATTAATGTACTGAAATGTGAAACTTGGTATCAATGAAGCCAGTATCATTAGCTGGGCAGTATGTATGGATGTACGCTGCATAATATGAATGAAGAACATTTCCTCACTCTCATGTACATATTGTCAGTTTGTCTTCTGTCACCCACATACCTCAGTTTTTATATTTTTGGTGTTGTATTCCAGGTAACAGTGAGCCACAAACACCATACCTAGCATTGTACAGTCCGCGGGACACAGAGTACACTGATGTGCTGGTGCGGCGCGTGCACGACAATCTGACCCTAGTGTGTGAAGTACGCGGCGACCCCGCACCCAGGGTGTTTGTGTGGAACTATGTCAGTGACAATGGTACTGGCAGGTAAGTGTGCCAGAGGAAGCCAGATTACTATTATTTTTTGTACATTTTTCATTATGAAATTTGGGAATACCAGTTGTGACTTGCTTGTGAATTGATGTTCTAACAAAATATGTAATAACTAGCTGATGCCCACTGCCGCTGACGGCCGCTGACGTTACGTCCGCGTGGAACTCCTTAATTTTCCAGGATAAAATGTAGCCTATGTGTTATTCCAGACTCTAATCTATCTCCGTGCCAAATTTCATCCAAATCTGTTCAGCCATTCGGACGTGATTGAGTAACAAATATCCATCCATACATTATAATATTATATGAATAATATAATATATATGTCACTGTAAGACCTTAAAAACCGTTTTATTTAGATTATAATCTTACTCGCGAAATTGCAAACTGTCAAAAAATTACAATTTAATGCATTATTTTTCAGTAGATTGTAATCTGTTAGGTATATTAACGTGGTAAAACCTAAGTTAACAACAACCCTCAAGAGTAACAATCTGACAAGTCAGTCAACAATCTAGTCACTAGATTATCAAAAGCTTTGGTGTATGGTTGAGCAGGTCCCTGGCTACGGAGCCATCCGTCACGCCTGTGGGCAGCCGGCTGGAGATAGGGGATCTGCAGCCCGCGGACAGTGGGCACTACATCTGCGCTGCGCCACCCTTCAGCAGCACCAAGTATCTGCTGGTGCAGCCCAAAGGTGATCACTAAGTGAAATTATCTTCCTGGCATTCCAGAAATTGGCACACTGTAATGGTAAACATAAACACTAGTGCCGCGCTGTTATTGAACGTCTGTCGCACATTTAATAACAAGTAGGTCCTGAAGTGTATATTGTTCTCAAATGCTTACTGGCCCTTGGCAGAATTGTGTCCTGCAAACGCCGCGTGCTGCTGCTGTGCACTGGCCGTTCTATTATTAGATACACCTTCAATGTAGAAGTTTCATGACGTTGTTAATATTATATTCAACATAATGGTATTAAAATATAGATCAAAACTAATCAATCGCTGATTTTTTTTTGAAATCCATCAATAAATGACTTAGTTTTAGTAAACTTAAGTCCTTTAGTGGTTTGCACCCCAACTGAGACCTCGCGGTATCCATAAGATAGTTTTAACTATATATATTGTAGTAGTTAACCTTTAACACTAGACGCAAAAGAGTTATTGGAGAAACGAATAAATTTTTTAAGAGCGCCATCTATTGACATCATTGTGAAGTTCTGTTAAAAATGCTGAAGCTCATTAAAAATTAAATAATTTCGTTTCCTTATAATATTTATCTAGTTTTGGTATTTGCTGTTTAAGTACAGGATATAATTCAAATAATTGATCAAGTTTCAGGCTCAGCCTTTCAGAAAATTAAGAGTTCTGAGGTTAACTTTGGACATTAGAAAATCTCCACTTTGAAAGCCCCCCATTTCGTCGTCAATTTTGGGGGGAAAAAAAAAATTTCGGCTGTATTCCTAATTATTTTTAAAATGATATACCGCAACCCTATGTAACGCTATAAAAGGTATTTTACTTCGCATTCGCGAATGATAGCCCCCCTGAAATAAATTTTTTTATAACTTTTTAAGGTTATTATATATTCGGCGGAGGCCATCGGTTTACATATTATATTTAAATTTGAAGTAATTACGTTCAGTAACTCATAAGTTATAAGGCTCTGACAGACGGACGGACGGACAAGTGCAAATTCACTCAAGTAGACTCAGAGACTTTCGCTTCGCTCGGTCGATAATGTACCCCTAAGTTATGATGACAGTCTCGATTAGAGAGCTTGTGAGCAACCACGTGACTTTTATTTAAATAGATAAATGAAGTTTACGTATTTTAGCGCGGAACATCTGTGGTTTCGGTCAGAGCTCATCTCACCTGTCCGGGGTCGCCGCTCCACGAATCATTCAAGTATTAGTTTCAGAGTCGCGCCAGGGCTCTTGCTTCGTTCGTGTTTATTTACGTACAGACTGTTTTACTGCATTGTTTCCTTTGTATTTATGAGTATGTATTTCACACACTCATAAATACAAAGGAAACAAACGTCTTGTCTTGTTATATAAAATTCAAAGTCCTGACTGACTTATATATCAAACCACAGCCTAAACCGCTGATCCTAGAGACATGAAATTTGGAGCGTGTGTTCTTTGTGAAGAATAGGTATCCAGTAAGAGGATTTTTCGAAATTCTAGCCCCAAAGGGGTAAAATAGTAGTAATAATAGAATAGAATATGTTTTATTTGCTGATACAACACATAGTAAACATAAAATACAAAAAGTACTTAAAATCTAACTTAACTTAATCACTCAACGTCTAGAATGTGTCGTGCCAACAAAAGGGTCCTAACTCAGCTTGATGTTGTGGGTAATAGGGGTAAAGTTTGTACTTTCAACACCTATTGAACGATATAACGATGGAATTTCATACAAATGAAATTCCATCGTCTTTCAATGGATACCGCGAGGTCTCAGTTCGGGGCGAACCACTAGTATTAGTATAGATAGTAATATTGCAATGTAGTAGGTGTACAGTTAGTGTGTAATGCGCGTGCGCAGGGCCGCACCACTGCGCGCGCGGCGCGTTCCGCTGCGGCGCGCGCTGCGTGCTGCCCGCGTACGTGTGCGACGGCCGCCGCGACTGCGTGCACGCGGAGGACGAGGCGCCGCCGCTGTGCGCGCACCAGCCCTGCGCGCGTACGTACGCACTGCCTCGACACACTGTACTAAACATACATTACATCCTATACTAAACATACATTACACCCTATACTAAACATACATAACACACTGTACTAAACATACATTACACACTATACTAAACATACATAACACACTGTACTAAACATACATTACACACTGTACTAAACATACATAACTCACTATACTAAACATACATAACATACTATACTAAACATACATAACACACTATACTAAACATACATAACACACTATACTAAACATACATTACACACTATACTAAACATACATAACACACTGTACTAAACATACATTACACCCTATACTAAACATACATAACACACTGTACTAAACATACATTACACCCTATACTAAACATACATAACACACTATACTAAACATACATAACACACTGTACTAAACATACATTACACACTGTACTAAACATACATTACACACTATACTAAACATACATTACACACTATACTAAACATACATAACACACTGTACTAAACATACATTACACACTGTACTAAACATACATTACACACTATACTAAACATACATTACACACTATACTAAACATACATAACACACTGTACTAAACATACATAACACACTGTACTAAACATACATAACACACTGTACTAAACATACATTACACCCTATACTAAACATACATAACACACTATACTAAACATACATAACTGTGACGGTCTTCGCGGTCCGCACATACTCCGATAGATGGCATCACTAGTACGAAGAGCCCGACTCACGGTTACGAAGCGTTCTCTGAATTACGCTATATATATGTCACCGTAAGATTGTAAAAATCGTTAGATTATAATCTAACTCGCGAAATTGTAAACTGTCGAAAAATTGTGAACTATTCAATGTCCTGAGTGTCAATTTTTGAAATATTCATTGTATTTACGTTTTCTTGTCTCTTTCTTGTAGGTTAGGTTAGGGTTCGACATAAATAATCAAGTAGTTTTATCGGGTTTAAATACCTATCAGATTACAATCTACCGGAAAATAATGCATTAAATTGTAATCTTTCGACAGTTTGCAATTACGCGAGTTAGATTGTGATCTAACGGTTTTTACAATCTTACGGTGACATATAGGTACGACCTCCAAAGACGAACGGTCGGACCAGTGGTCCCCGAGCACAACACCCGCTCGGAGGATGATCATCCTTTGTTACGGTCGAGCCATATCACCTGCTCCCGTACATAACTATACATAACATACTCGATTGGGTATTTGACTACTAGTGAAATAAAATTGGGTATTTGACTAGAAAGAAAGAAATCATTTTTATTTGATCACAATATTTAGTATAAGAAACTATCAAAATAGTTAAAGCAACAAAGTTGTGTGACCAAATATAGGTCTCCAGCCTCAGTATCATGCTACAGCAGGCTGCAGCGCTGGTGCACAGTGGAAACCTTAAAATTGGTGAAATAAATTATTTTTTAGTGATTATTAAATAAAGGATCTCCCAAAAGTCGTAATATCCACGCCCCCTGCTAGTTTTATTTTGAATAACTATTTAAAACTATCGATTAAAGTAAAAAAAGTGCGTCGAACTTTGATGACGTCAAAACTTAAATTTTCATACAAAGTCCATACTAAGCACGCCTTTTGACGTTTGAAAATAAAGTTGCTGAATTGCCTAGTTGTCAAATACCCAATTATCACGACCGCATTGTTAATTTAATAATTTTAGTTTATTAGCAACCTCCCTCGGCCTAACACCTAATAGTGACAGTAGTCGGTGTCTGCATAGAAGACTTTAGTTTTATAATTAAACTTATGTTTTATAGCATTAAAAGTAACCCAAGCATTAAAGGACATTGTTCCGTCCCCATACAAAGTTCGCCTAAGAACCAACCGTCATAAAACATTGATTACTGGGTTCAAGTTAATAGCTTTTTATACTTGAGAGCAGATTAAAACTACGGACACTTGCTGAAAAATTACTTATCACCAAAAATACTTAAAATTTTTAGGTTATTTCAGCTTTCAGGTTAATATGCTTGAACAAATAAATATCGTCTTTATCTATTTGTAATAGAGCTGTAAACAGTATCAGATAAAACAAGATTCGCCGTAGTTCATCAAAACATAACAGATGGCGTTATGAATAAGGATGCAGGTATCGTCATAGTTCATCGAGGAGTTCAGAGATGGCGTTAACAATATTAAATTATTGTACTTTCAATAGATAGCGTTGCGAGATTCAGAATACTGGCGCACTTAGCACTTTAAGCAGCTTTTATTTTATTTCTTACTATACGGATCTAGCGTATAGTAATCAGTTTAATACCCATTTATTAATTTTTTAATTAATTTGAAGTGTCCGTTAAATTCTAGTATTCGGAATAAAGGCTATAAAATAAGCTAAGAATTACTGTATATTTCAAACGTATGTTGATTCTTAGGCTAATTGGGTCAATGTCCTTTCATACTTTTATTTTGAGTTCAAGTTATTTAACATTTACTCAGTTGCCACCGGGGAAAGACTTGATTTTTGTTTCCTATAAAGGTCGTTATAATATTATTTTCCTGATATTAAGATGCATGTTACAAGTGTAGAAACTGCTAGACATGGAGTGAACTACATTAACTAACAACTCGCTTTCTTTAGTTAAAGCATGTGCAATCTGAGTTAACACTTTTAAAAGTGTCTGCATACCATTTTTGGTGATTGTTTAGATAGGAATTAGTATGGTTATTAATTGTCATCGTGAGAGGAGCGGTGCATTGTAACGGCTATGCCGCGGTGTGTTCAGGCGCGGACAAGCTGAACTGCTCGACGGGGCGCTGCATCCCGGAGGCTGCGTGCTGCCGGCCCGGCGCGGCGCTCTGCCGCCAGCCCGCCTGCTGCGACGAGCACGCGCGCTACTCCACGCTCGAGGGTAACGGTGACTGCGACACGAGCCGAACCGCTCGACGGGCCACGGGCCACGGGCCACGGGCCACGGGCCGCCGGCCCGGCGCGGCGCTCTGCCGCCAGCCCGCCTGCTGCGACGAGCACGCGCGCTACTCCACGCTCGAGGGTAACGGTGACTGCGACACGAGCCGAACCGCTCGACGGGCCACGGGCCACGGGCCACGGGCCACGGGCCGCCGGCCCGGCGCGGCGCTCTGCCGCCAGCCCGCCTGCTGCGACGAGCACGCGCGCTACTCCACGCTCGAGGGTAACGGTGACTGCGACACGAGCCGAACCGCTCGACGGGCCACGGGCCACGGGCCACGGGCCACGGGCCGCCGGCCCGGCGCGGCGCTCTGCCGCCAGCCCGCCTGCTGCGACGAGCACGCGCGCTACTCCACGCTCGAGGGTAACGGTGACTGCGACACGAGCCGAACCGCTCGACGGGCCACGGGCCACGGGCCACGGGCCACGGGCCGCCGGCCCGGCGCGGCGCTCTGCCGCCAGCCCGCCTGCTGCGACGAGCACGCGCGCTACTCCACGCTCGAGGGTAACGGTGACTGCGACACGAGCCGAACCGCTCGACGGGCCACGGGCCACGGGCCACGGGCCACGGGCCGCCGGCCCGGCGCGGCGCTCTGCCGCCAGCCCGCCTGCTGCGACGAGCACGCGCGCTACTCCACGCTCGAGGGTAACGGTGACTGCGACACGAGCCGAACCGCTCGACGGGCCACGGGCCACGGGCCACGGGCCACGGGCCGCCGGCCCGGCGCGGCGCTCTGCCGCCAGCCCGCCTGCTGCGACGAGCACGCGCGCTACTCCACGCTCGAGGGTAACGGTGACTGCGACACGAGCCGAACCGCTCGACGGGCCACGGGCCACGGGCCACGGGCCACGGGCCGCCGGCCCGGCGCGGCGCTCTGTCGCCAGCCCGCCTGCTGCGACGAGCACGCGCGCTACTCCACGCTCGAGGGTAACGGTGACTGCGACACGAGCCGAACCGCTCGACGGGCCACGGGCCACGGGCCACGGGCCACGGGCCGCCGGCCCGGCGCGGCGCTCTGCCGCCAGCCCGCCTGCTGCGACGAGCACGCGCGCTACTCCACGCTCGAGGGTAACGGTGACTGCGACACGAGCCGAACCGCTCGACGGGCCACGGGCCACGGGCCACGGGCCACGGGCCGCCGGCCCGGCGCGGCGCTCTGCCGCCAGCCCGCCTGCTGCGACGAGCACGCGCGCTACTCCACGCTCGAGGGTAACGGTGACTGCGACACGAGCCGAACCGCTCGACGGGCCACGGGCCACGGGCCACGGGCCACGGGCCGCCGGCCCGGCGCGGCGCTCTGCCGCCAGCCCGCCTGCTGCGACGAGCACGCGCGCTACTCCACGCTCGAGGGTAACGGTGACTGCGACACGAGCCGAACCGCTCGACGGGCCACGGGCCACGGGCCACGGGCCACGGGCCGCCGGCCCGGCGCGGCGCTCTGCCGCCAGCCCGCCTGCTGCGACGAGCACGCGCGCTACTCCACGCTCGAGGGTAACGGTGACTGCGACACGAGCCGAACCGCTCGACGGGCCACGGGCCACGGGCCACGGGCCACGGGCCGCCGGCCCGGCGCGGCGCTCTGCCGCCAGCCCGCCTGCTGCGACGAGCACGCGCGCTACTCCACGCTCGAGGGTAACGGTGACTGCGACACGAGCCGAACCGCTCGACGGGCCACGGGCCACGGGCCACGGGCCACGGGCCGCCGGCCCGGCGCGGCGCTCTGCCGCCAGCCCGCCTGCTGCGACGAGCACGCGCGCTACTCCACGCTCGAGGGTAACGGTGACTGCGACACGAGCCGAACCGCTCGACGGGCCACGGGCCACGGGCCACGGGCCACGGGCCGCCGGCCCGGCGCGGCGCTCTGTCGCCAGCCCGCCTGCTGCGACGAGCACGCGCGCTACTCCACGCTCGAGGGTAACGGTGACTGCGACACGAGCCGAACCGCTCGACGGGCCACGGGCCACGGGCCACGGGCCACGGGCCGCCGGCCCGGCGCGGCGCTCTGCCGCCAGCCCGCCTGCTGCGACGAGCACGCGCGCTACTCCACGCTCGAGGGTAACGGTGACTGCGACACGAGCCGAACCGCTCGACGGGCCACGGGCCACGGGCCACGGGCCACGGGCCGCCGGCCCGGCGCGGCGCTCTGCCGCCAGCCCGCCTGCTGCGACGAGCACGCGCGCTACTCCACGCTCGAGGGTAACGGTGACTGCGACACGAGCCGAACCGCTCGACGGGCCACGGGCCACGGGCCACGGGCCACGGGCCGCCGGCCCGGCGCGGCGCTCTGCCGCCAGCCCGCCTGCTGCGACGAGCACGCGCGCTACTCCACGCTCGAGGGTAACGGTGACTGCGACACGAGCCGAACCGCTCGACGGGCCACGGGCCACGGGCCACGGGCCACGGGCCGCCGGCCCGGCGCGGCGCTCTGCCGCCAGCCCGCCTGCTGCGACGAGCACGCGCGCTACTCCACGCTCGAGGGTAACGGTGACTGCGACACGAGCCGAACCGCTCGACGGGCCACGGGCCACGGGCCACGGGCCACGGGCCGCCGGCCCGGCGCGGCGCTCTGCCGCCAGCCCGCCTGCTGCGACGAGCACGCGCGCTACTCCACGCTCGAGGGTAACGGTGACTGCGACACGAGCCGAACCGCTCGACGGGCCACGGGCCACGGGCCACGGGCCACGGGCCGCCGGCCCGGCGCGGCGCTCTGCCGCCAGCCCGCCTGCTGCGACGAGCACGCGCGCTACTCCACGCTCGAGGGTAACGGTGACTGCGACACGAGCCGAACCGCTCGACGGGCCACGGGCCACGGGCCACGGGCCACGGGCCGCCGGCCCGGCGCGGCGCTCTGCCGCCAGCCCGCCTGCTGCGACGAGCACGCGCGCTACTCCACGCTCGAGGGTAACGGTGACTGCGACACGAGCCGAACCGCTCGACGGGCCACGGGCCACGGGCCACGGGCCACGGGCCGCCGGCCCGGCGCGGCGCTCTGCCGCCAGCCCGCCTGCTGCGACGAGCACGCGCGCTACTCCACGCTCGAGGGTAACGGTGACTGCGACACGAGCCGAACCGCTCGACGGGCCACGGGCCACGGGCCACGGGCCACGGGCCGCCGGCCCGGCGCGGCGCTCTGCCGCCAGCCCGCCTGCTGCGACGAGCACGCGCGCTACTCCACGCTCGAGGGTAACGGTGACTGCGACACGAGCCGAACCGCTCGACGGGCCACGGGCCACGGGCCACGGGCCACGGGCCACGGGCCACGGGCCGCCGGCCCGGCGCGGCGCTCTGCCGCCAGCCCGCCTGCTGCGACGACATAATTACAGCTCTAATAGCTGTAATTTACCTTATTAATCCTTGTTCCATCCATGGATTTTAATTTATTGATTTTGGTTTCGGTAAAACAAAACTAGAATATGGAAATGATCTTTGGGAAACACAAAAACATGAAAATACTTGATATACATCTTAACACTGTGTGTTTATATGTTTAACAATTGTGCGTTTTGTGTGTGTGTCAGGTTACGTGGAGGTGGAGTACCCGCCGCTGTTCGAGGACCGGCGCGCGCCCGACGAGTACGGCTTCATCCAGTCCACCATATACACCGTCACCGGTGAGGCTCACTTATTGTCAAATATTAACTATTCATGAAAACACACATATATGTTTTAAATGAGATATACTATATTGAATAGAAGCAGGCGTTACTTTGCGGAAGTCCATGATAGTGAATGAACTAGAAGTTTAATTCGCTATAATCCGCTACAGTAGACAAATCTGTGTGGTACAGTGCATGTCTTTCACCTGCAACATGCGACACCCACCATAACATAACCACCACCATTACACACATTACACCATAGTATAAGTTGATGACCTCATGAAATGAAGTAAATTGATTCCTCTTTTTAAATCAGCTAGCAATAGTGATCCAAATAAATACAGACCAATTTCAATTTTGCCAACCCTAAGCAAGATATTTGAAAAAATGATGCTCAAAAAACTGCTCCGACATTTTAATTTTAAATAACTCCGAGCAGTATGGTTTTACGAACAGTCGATGCGGCGCTGTTAAAACATTATTTGATGCTTGGGAGAACTCACAGAATGCTTTTAGTATTGTTTTCGATTTGTCTAAGGCATTCGACTGTGTTGAGCACGAGACACTATTGACTAAATTGACCCACTATGGAATCAAATACACTGCACTTAGCCTCATTGCATCATATCTTAGTGACCGTATTCAGACGGTATGTGTAAATAATAATGTGTCTAGTGTAAATAAGTATGTGAAATCATCCGGATCAGCCTCGTTAATGGGTGTCCCTCAGGGCTCTATTCTGGGTCCCTTCATGTTATTGGTATATATAAATGATTTTGTCCAGGATACTTTGCTGATGATACGTCTTTCATTTTTAAAGTCGATAAAAATATGCATGATTTTGACGATGTAAAGAGTGCCATTTCTCAGGTCAGTCACTGGTTTACTGTAAATAACTTACTTTTAAATGCAAAAAAACTAAGTGTGTTGAGTTCGCACTGCCCAATACCAAGAATAAACGTAACATTAATCTTGTGGTAAATAATGATATGTTAAAAATAGAAGAGGTCACCGTGTTCTTGGGTGTGATCTTAGATGGTAAGGTATCTAGCAAATCTAGCTGTTCTGTAAACTCAGTTCTGCTGCTTACGCTATCAGAAAGATTCGGCAGTTAACAGACGTTGAAACTGCAAAGATTCATAGTATTATGTCTTACGGAATCTTGCCGTGGTGTAAGTGGGAGATATTAAAAAAATATTTGTATTACAAAAAAGGCTAATATATGATATATGAATATGAGATCTGCACGATAGGCCAACCAGATACCGCCTTAGGCTTGTGACTCCATCGCTCTGCCTCAAGAAAGTCTGAAGATCGCTTGTGGGAATGAGCATTCTATTCTTTACCAAAATTCCACAACCTATTATAAACTTGCCTTTACACAAGTTTAAGAAAACCATTAAAAAAGCTTATTATACTGTCGAAGATTAAATAAATGATTAAAGCGCATGGATTTGATCGCTCATTCCAGCAATTCTCAGGACTGCAGTTACTTATGTATCTTTAGATTAATGCAATTGTAAATATTTTTTTTTTCAAAAGAGCAACCACCGAGTTTTCTGCTGGTTCCTTCTCGGTAGGAACGGCATGCCGAACCAGTGGTAGATTCATTCGACTATTCATAAGCACTTGTTAAAAGTTTATTTGAATAAAAGACAATTTTGAACTCAAAGCCGAAATATCAAAAGAAAAAAATGTGCAGAACATCGATATTTAAACCGATTTTTTTATCAAATCTAAACTGCCTTTACTCGATAATGTACCTTCCTGCTTTTAACAATTGGGAATAGCATAAAAATACATTACTTCCTTTCTAATTTTTCTTTGGATATTTATAAAATACGCGTAACACATGATGATACTTTATCATATATTGTTGGGGTCCACTAACTTTATTGTCTGGACTGTTTATTATTTATGATTTGCTTTGACAATTCGAAAACACTCGTTAAAGTTTATTTGAAACGAAACATTTGAATTTGTAGGAAAGTTTAGCATGCGAATCTCCAACTGACTCGCTCGAAGCAAAATGCGTTTTAATGCGGCTGGGCAGCGCGTATTCAATGCGATTCTCGTTGGTTCATACGGGTGAATAAGACAGTAAAAGTCAACTTTACTTCTTTAGTGTGACTACTAAACTAATAATGCCGTCTTGGATTGATATAAGGTTTGGTTGTGCAAAAACTGAAGGTTTTGCGCGTTTCTGTGCAGCGTGCGCGCTGATCTTCATGATAGCCGTGGTGCTGCTGGTGTCTGCGCTGTGCAAAATGCACATGAAGCGCGCCGCCCTGCGCGGGTACGCGTCCGCGCACCGCGACACCGCTCACCACTACGCCGTGAGTACGAGCACTCCGCACAGTGCACACGCACAGTGCACACGCACAGTGCACTACACGACACAGATACAATGCATAATAAGATTAATCGTCTCGCACACATTTGCAATCTATATATATGTCACCGTAAGATTGTAAAAACCGTTCGATTATAATCTAACTCGCGAAATTGCAAACTGTCGAAAGATTACAAGTTAACGCATTATTTTCCGGTAGATTGTAATGTGTTAGGTATATTAACCCGACAAAACCTAATTATGTAGTGGCACTACATGATTGTTTATGTCGAACCCTAACTTAACCTACAAGAAAGAGACAAGAAAACGTAAATACAATGAATATTTCAAAAATTTACACTCAGAACATTGAACGGTTCACAATCTGTCGACAGTTTACAATTTCGCTAGTTAGATTAGAATCTAACGGTTTTACAATCTTGGGGTGACATATATAAAAGAAAGTCCTGTTAGTTACACTATTATAACCCAAGAACAGCTGAACCGATTTGGCTGAAAATTGGTGGGGAGGTAGCTTAGAACCAGGAGACGGACATAGGATACTCTTTATCCCGGAAAATTAAAGATTTCTGTGGGAACTAAAAAACCCCAATCCACGCGGACGAAGTCGCGGGCATCAGCTAGTTTGTATAATATAATGTATGTAGTTTTCCTGTTAAAACTGACCAAATACCAATGAGGTTGATTATCATTGTCGCGGTATTGCGCAAATTTTTGGAAAATGAAATGTGTGTGAAATTCTTCTTTGATTTTGCTCTTTTAATTATTTCCCTTAACATTTCCCTTTATTTGCCTTACATTGTATTGTTTTACGTTGTTTGTTTTAATGATTTCCTGAATGACTGCTGCTGTGCCAAAGAATAAGACGGGCGATATGTCTAGTATAGCAAATTATAGGCCAATATCGTTGGGGACAATTGCGGGAAAGGTGCTTTAGCTACTGCTGCACCCTGAACTGATGAAGAATGTACGGATTAGGGATGCTCAATTTGGTTTTCGTCCCGGTCTCTCTACAGACTCGGCAATTCTGTGTCTTAAACACGCCGTAAATTTTTATAAAACTCGTGAAACATCCATCTACGCCTGTTTTCTGGATCTGAGTCGCGCATTTGATCTTGTTAATTATAACATATTATGGAGCAAAATGCGCGACTCAAACATCCATAGCAGTGTTGTCGAGCTAATGAGATACTAGTACGAGAACCAAACGAACACTGTGCGTTGGGGCGACACAGCCTCTAGTGGGTTTAGACTAGAGTGTGGTGTACGCCAGGGAGGGCTAACCTCTCCGGACCTTTTCAATCTTCATATAAATGACCTCATTGGAGAGCTAAGTGGCCCAGGCATTGGGTGCCACATTGACGGAGTGTGTTTTAATAACTTAAGCTACGCCGATGATATGGTACTACTTAGTCCCTCAATAAACGGTCTTCGTAAATTAGTAGCGATTTGCGAAAACTGCATTTAGACACGGCTTAAAATATAATGTGCATAAATCTGAAATGTTAATCTTTAGAGCGGGTAAAGGTCCGGAGAGGATTATTTTTATACGACTGCCTGAAAAAAGGAGTATATTGTTTTCAGAGTTCATGTATGTATGTATTTATGTATGTATGTGAGTTTGTATATTCCACCATAACTTCTATACGCCTGAACCGATTTTGATAAATGAGGTATCGTTAGAATCCCTAGTTTATGCCGGGTGACATAGGCTAGTAAAATTTTCCAAAAAATTGATTGGGTGACCATGGTCCCGCATTTAAAACTAAAGTTGAAAAAAAAACTCGAAAATAAGATCAACTATATAATCATCATCTAGAAAATGATGAGTAGATTCCAAAAATATATAACACTATAGTTCAATATCCAGTGATTCACAAATAAATATCATTTAATAAAAATGTGAATAAGATTCTAATTTGACTAGATTAATTTAAATTTTTAACTTTTTTAGTTAGTTTTTTGGCAGGGCAGTCGTATTATTATTATGAATGAGCATGCTTGACAGTCGCAGTGTGAGGCGACAGTTAGTGGTAGTTAGTTAGCTGGAGAGTGTTGTGTTCGTGCGCAGGCGCGGTACCCGCCGCGGTACGAGGCCGCGAGCCTGCTGGAGCCGGGGCTGCCCCCCTCTCCCCTGAGGACTGCACGCGACACCGAGGTGAGTGGCGGCCCTACTTACTACCTCCTACCTCCCTGCACGTGTCCCCTGGGTGGTGCTAAACGAGCGACGAACTTGCAGGCAAAATAAGCGTTATTTTTAAATTAGCTCGATATTTTCGAGCAAAATGGCTACAAACCGCCAAACCTAAAGGCTCTTCTAATAGCCCATTGGACCAAGACAAATTTTACATCATAATAACGCTTATATTCTAAACGCCATACGATAAAAAAAAAATCAGGGACCCTTACAGGCGATTCAGTGTAGTGTAATAAGAATTAGGGTGAAAGGGTCCCTAAATTGGTCCTTATTAATTAAGCGACGCTCTATGTAGCGGCCACACCCACTGTCGGGAGCGAGTGATATGCTCGACCGATGCAATAGGAAGATCTTCCTCCGAGCCGGTGTCATGCTCGGGGATCCCAGCTGGGCCAACTGTTGTAGGTTGATATTTCCATATATAGTACAATTCCGAAAGAACTTCGTTAGCGTTATTCAGGCGGCGGCACGTGATTGGCTAACGTAGCCGCGTCATGTTTACGTCATCATGTAGGTATTGTGTGTCCCTACACCCACCATTACTACATAAAAAGTGCAGTGTAATAGGCCTTTTACCTAAATAAATTTGTCACTTTTCACAGGGACCCTTACAAGCGATTCAGTGAAGTGTAATCAGATTTAGGGTCAAAGGGTCCTTAGATTGGTCCTTATTAATTAAGCGACGCTCTAAGTAGCGGCCACGCCCATCCTTACCACGTAATAGGTGCAGTATAATAGGCCTATTACACTGCACTGCACTATAAGGACCAATTTAGGGACCCTTTCTCCCTAAATATTATTACGCCGGGCCCTGTAAAAAGTGCAGTGTAATGAGGCTTTTTACCTAAATAAATTTGATAACAGATGAGACAAAAGAAGTAACATTCAAAAGAAAATTAAAAGACTGTCTAATACAAAAATGTTTCTACAGTGTAAAAGATTTTTTCAGTGAATAGACCTCAATTACTTGATCAGCGTACCTGTGTTAAGTTAAATTAATATTGTAATGTTGACACTATTAATTATACTAGATTATTTGAATTATGTAATTACAGGTCGCCACAACTGTGATATATATAATAAGTATAATTATATTAGCAACGCCCTGACAGGGCCTCATGTACATGTACTCAATGATTAATATTATGTATTAGCAAGTAAGACATAACATGAAATAAATAAATGACTAAATGACCTATCTTGCAAACAAGTAACGAAACATCCACAATACGCAAATACGAGTATGAACATAACAATAAACATAAACCTATAAGTCCGCTCTCGAGCTCCGAGGAATCCTATGGAATGTTAAAGTAATGACCTACAGTTGTTTAAAGTACAAAACAATACTGCTATCGCAAAATTACTCGCGTCAATATAACGCGTAAATATAATATGTAAATCGATGGCCTCCAGCCGAATATGGCTTAAAAAGTTATAAAAATCTTTATTTCAGGGGGGCTTTCATAAAAGCGGAATGCGAAGTAAAATATTTTTATAGCGTTTCATACGGTTGCGGTATATCATTTTAAAGATATTTAGGGATAGAGTCCAAAAATATATTTTTTTTAAATTATTCCCCTAAAATTTACGAAATGGAGGGCTGTCAAAGTGGAGATTTTCTAACGTCCAAAGTTGACCTCAGAACTTTAAATTTTCTGAAAGGCTCAGCCTGAAGCTTAATCAATTATTTGAATTATATCCTGCACTTGAACAACAATTTATACTAAAATTAGATAAATATTATAAGGAAACGAATTTATTAAATTTTTAATGAGCTTTAGTATTTTAAACAGAAATTCCCAATGATGTCAATAGATGGCGCTCTGTAAAAGTTTATTCGTTTCTCCATAACTCTTTAGCTCTTTTGCGTATAATGTAAAAAGTTAACTATTACAATATGTAGTTAAAAGTATCTTATGGATACCTCGGCTGGAGGTCTCAGTTCGGGGCGAACCACTAGTTATTTTGTTTTGAATCGCAGGAGCTTCCCAGCCCGGAGACTCCGTCGACGGCGGCAGGCGAGCCGCCCGAGGCGCCCCCGTACGGCGGGGGCTTCGGCCTCGCCAGGCTGTCCTCCATATTCTGCTCCCGGTATAGACAGGTGAGTTCTTAATGGGCTTCTAATATTTTGTTTGTGTTCTTAATGTCCCGGATTCGCGGTATCCCATTTAAACTTACTCACTTTCAAGGAAGGCTGAAAGAGATTTCTTTTTAGAGATAAGCTTTACCTTTGTCCACTTTTTTAAAATTAGTTTTAAGACAATATTTTGTACAAAAATAATAAAAATAAAAATAAAATAAATAAACTTTGTCCGTTGCATGTGAGACTGCAGATCTAGTTCTCTATTGTCTGAGTCTGGCTAAATGAGCTCTTCTTATTATGATGTTTTGTAGCCATAACTTCTTCCTCCCTCCTGCTCTGTTTTCGCCAGCGTATACTAGTCGGCAGCAGACCGATAAGCTCACTCTATCCCCACTATAATATCACATTTTTTCTTTTTAATCCACTCCAAGTTAGCTCTATTTATCCTCTACACAGTATAGTACCAGAATGTTGAATCGCTTGGCGGCACGTCTTTGTATGTAACTAGCCGCGGCTGAAGCCTTCCAGACTAGACCAGGGAATATTCAGAAATTATAAATTGCCAAATCGACTCTACCGGGGATAGAACCCGGGGGACCTACGACGTCAAGACAACAGCGCTCAATACTGCGCCACGGAGGTCGTCTAGGATTTGATTTTTTTTATTGCGAGATAGGCTTGCGCTTGACGACAGTCATGCTTAGTGCAAAGCAATGATTAGGTTTAGGTTGGAACGCGCTTGCCTAGAAGATGCCTATTCACTCTTGCCTTGAAGGTACTTAAGTTATAAGTGGCAGGAACACGTGCGCTGGGAGGGTGTTCCACACCCTAGCGGTTCGGAGCAGAAACGTCGAGCAAAAACGCTTCGTGCGAGCAAATTGGACGTCAACCACGTAAGGGTGCCAACGCTCACGCTTTCTCGCTGTTCCGTGGTAGAACGGAGCAGGAGGAACAAGGTTGTGAAGTTCCAGAGCACACTCCTCATGGTATATCCGATAGCAAAAGCACTCGTCATAGTGTACTCGAGTAAGTATGTCAATACTAGAAATAAAAATAGCCTTGTAATGCCTGCTTCTAGGCTTAGTAATTCGTTTGTTGAAAACAGGGTCCGCTTCTACAATAAGCTCCCAGAAGACATGTTAAAGATGTCTCTGAATAAGTTCAAAGTTAATGTAAAACGTAAACTCATTGAAAAATCTTATTACCATGTAAGGGACTACTTAAACGACAAGGAAGTTTGGCTATGATTTGCTCTATGGCTCTGATAGTTTCTTAGTTGAGATGATTTGTGAGATGGTGATAATAAAAAGAAAAAAACCCGGTTGAGTTTGTTGTGGGCTCTTCTCAGACCAGGGCGCGTTTCGTTTGGAACCCTCGTAGCTTTAATTTTAAGAGACCGTAACCAATTATCATCATCATGTGTTTATAAGTAAGTAATGTTTAACGTCAATAAGTGTACCTACAGTGTACCTATATTGAATAGGAGACTTATTGGTAACAAAGCGGTGGTCAGTTCGAAGCTGCAAAGCTTAGAACATCGGTGAAAAATTGCCTGTCTGTCGATATTTCGGAGCGTGTGCTCAGGAACTATTCGATCTGGTTCCTCCGTCACCTTTTTATTATCGAACCGCAAGGCATCGACAAGGTCTGCACCCTTACGCAGTCGAAATTCCGCGGGCTCGTACGAAGCGGTTTGCTTCCTCGTTTCTAAATAGAACCGCTAGGATATGGAATGCCCTTCCGGCTACCGTTTTCCCCTCCTCTTTTAATATAGGTACCTTCAAATTAAGAGTGCATCACCACTTTAAGCAAGTCTGATTGCAGCCAAGCGCTGGCCTATATAATTAAAAAAAAAAAGAATAAATGATACTGAGTATTGAGTATAAGATGCCGCGTGTTTGAGCGTGTGACGCGGCCCCCCAGGTGCCCACGCAGTGCTGCGACGTGGAGCTGCGCGCGCTGCGGCGCTCGGCCCCCGGCTCCCCGCAGCGCGCGCACGAGTACCGCTCCCCCGCCGGCCGCGACCCGCGCTGCTGCGATGACCCCGACCCCGACCTGGCCCCCGCCGACCTCAACTACATGGCCGCGCCCCTCGACCTGTACCGCCGCCGCTCCTGCCGCAGGAACACCATAGGTGAGCTGCACTGCAGCAGGGCGACCGCGTATCTTCTGCATCGATCATTGTTACAGTATCAATAGGCATGATGACAGTAACCATGAATCAATGAAATTATGAATTTAACTAATGAAATAAGATTCATGGATTATAAAAAACGTATTTATTTTTCTATTTCGAGTGAGATTGCTATTTATTTTGATAAAATAAAACTATAAAATACATCAATCCGCCATATTGGATTAAACGCCAAGAAGCGGATGACGTCACAATTGTTTGTTTCGAGCTTTGACAATCACACCATTGTTTACTGCACACTGCACAGAGTACATTGGTAAAAACAATAGTGACGTCACAAACGACGCCATGACACCGGCGAGCGTTTTGGCGTGAAATTTAAATTTTAAATTTCAAATGCCAATTTTATCTACCAAACCGTATTTTTCTGCTGAAATAAGATATTTTTTCGAAATAGTGGATACTTCCGAACATAATCTGACCATTTTTCAAAATCAGTCATCATGCCCATTGTTGTGATTGGCTGAGTTTATGGTATTCTCGCTGCGTCAATGGATTTTGTCCAATAGTGGAAGAGTGTTATCCAATCGGAGGTGATTGCAATCGTTACACTGTAGCTGTCAGAGATACGCGGTCGCCCAGCAGGTCCATCGAGCTGGAATCATCCTATTTTGTTTTGCATTTGATGACCAGATTTATTTGTTTCGCTTCAACCTATCGAATACTGCGTTAATGCTAAATGTAAAAGACATTCATTGTTCCGTCCCCATACTAAGTTCGCCTAAGAACCAACAGTCATAAAACATTGATTACTGGGTTCGAATTAATACCTTTTTATACTTGAGAGCAGATTAAGACAACGGACACTTGCTAAGAAATGACTTATTATCAAAAATATTTTCAATTTTGAGGTTATTTCAACTTTCACAATCAATCTGCTTAAACAAATAAATATCATCTTTATCCATTTGTAATAGAGCTGTTAACCGGATGTAGATAAGACAATATTAAGGATGTTAATATTGTCTTATCGTATCGTATTATCAACGTTATTATTAAGGATATAGGTATCGTCATAGTTTCAATAGATGGCGTTGCGAGATTTAGAATACTAGCGCACTTAGCACTTTAAGCAGCTTTTATCTTGTTTCTTACGATACGGATCTAGCGCTCAAGCGGTGGTTTTGAATATTATTTTAAACTGTAAGTTATTGATCTAATAATCGAGAGACGGAAACGTGTAATAGTAATTTTATCAATTTTATACCCATTTATTTATTTTAATTAATTTGAAGTGTCCATTGAATTCTAATATTTGAAATAAAGGCTATAAAATAAGCTTGATTCCTAGGCGAATTTGGTCAATGTCCTTTAAATCAATTAATACTGTGACGATTGGACGGATAGACAAAATATGTAAACGCATTCGAGCGGACTCGACCTCCGAGCTTCGACGTACGTCGAGCTCGACGTTAGTGTAAGGCGATTGACATACAGCGCACTCGACGAATAGACCTATTACACTGTACTTTTCACAGGGACCCTTATACTTGATTGTAGTGTAATAAGAATTAGGGAGTAAGGGTCCCTAAATTGGTCCTTATTGCCTAAACACGGCCTATTAAACTGTACTTTTTACGTGGTAAGGGTGGGCGTGGCCGCTACTTAGAGTCCGCTTTTTACAAAGTAATAAGCAATAATTTAGGGAAACTTTCTCCCTAAAGCTTATTACACTACACTGATTCAAGTGTAAGGGTCCCTGTCAAAAGTGCAGTGTAATAGGGCTATAATCGCTGTATAATAGGCCTATTACACTGTACTTTTTACGTGGTAAGGGTGGGCGTGGCTGCTACTTAGAGCGTCGCTTATTACTTATTTTATTTTATTTAATGGTTTGCCAACAGGTAATACACAAAAACAACATAAAAATAACAAAACACATATAAAACATTATACAGTGTACACCCAATTACTGGCAAGCCGGCATGCATTTAGCTGATCTCGCAAGTGCGGGGTTACCAGTTAACAAATAGCGTTAAACACAAAAAACACAAACAAAATTACAAAAAAAAAAAAACAATCAGCTAGATATATTATAAGTCTTTTGATACTGCATCAATGAACTGATGCAGCATCCTTTTGTACTGCTGTAAGGAGAAAGTTACAAAGCAATAAGGACCAATTCAGGGACCTTTACTACCTATATCTTATAACACTACACTGATTCAAGTGTAAGAGTCCCTGTGAAAAGTGCAGTGTTATAGGCCTATAATAAGCGACACTCTAACCAACAGCTCCAACTAGTGTAATAGGACTAGAAGGTGTGTGTGATATCGCGTGTCGTGCAGACAGGGTGATGGAGCAGCTGTCGGGCGCGCGGCGGCCGCTCACGCTGCAGCTGGGCCGCTTCCAGCTCAGCATCCCGCGCGCGCGCCGCGACGAGCCGCGCGCTGACACGCCTGACGTCGCTGACATCGACGTGGACGAGCTCGCCTTCGTGCGCGTGCCCGCTGACACGTACACGCTCAACGGCCGCACCGTCCGCCTCCTGGGCGCGCACTTCCGCGACTACCCCCCGCGCCCTGTCCCCGACACCAGCCCGCCCCCCTACAGCGAGGCCGTGCGCTACAAGTGCGGCCCGCCGCCCGACTACCTCGGCGGGGAGCGCGACGCCGAGAGCGCAGCGAGCGCCGACGTGGAGATGCCTCCGTGCTACGACGACCTGGCCTCCGGTGTGGACGCCAACGCTAATATCGCCAACATCACCATTAACGTTATCCACCCGAGCGACAGTAACGTTGCCGATAACGATAACGGCAATAACGTTACCGATAACGATAACGACAATAACGATAACGGCAATAACGTTACCGATAACGATAACGGCAATAACGTTACGGGCGGTAACGTTGCCGGTAGCGATATCGCGGTGAGCTGCGTTGCGGGGAGTAACGTTACTTTTAACCGCATGGACGGCACCGCTTCGGGAAACGTTAACGCGGGCGGTAGCGTTACAATACATATTTCTACGGATTCTACCGTCAACGATAACGATTTGTTTGTCAGTAACAATGTACCTGAAACTATAAGTTCCGTTATCGATAACTTGCCAGCCATCGATAGTGATGTTAACACGAACGAAACGTTATACAGTAGTGCAGCAATCGATACATAGTATGATGCTGTCTCTCTTCTTTCTCTACAAAAGTTATCACAAGAAATTCTGAACCAATTTTGTAAGTTTTTACTAATAGATTTCGGAAAAGGTACAGAATACTGATATTATATTTAAAGCCACTTGTGCCTGACCGGAGCAGGCGAGGTAGCATTATTTGTATTAGTGAATAATATTTTTTTCACGTTACTTTATTTTGTAACGGTGAGTTTTTACAGTGAGGTTATTTTCTAAGGGAAACTTAATTTTATAAGTGACATTATCGTAAATTATATTTTTAGGTTACAATTCTCTGACATTTTCTTTATATACTTTATAATAAAAAGTAAAATTATTGAATTCTCAACGACTCCGCCGGACGGCTGTTTGCGGAAACTTGTCTACGTGGCATGAGGATAATGAGGGTAACGTGAGGATTACATATTTCTTGGCAATTAGGCTAATGAATTTCAGAATTCTTGAAGTGTTATCTACACTGACCGGTTCTAGTGGAGGCTTTTCCACACTTGCGTTGCACCTTGCTTGAAGGACAAACGAACAAACAAACACACTTTCTTATTTATAATATTAGTATGATGCAATGCCTCTGATACTTCCGTTCGTTTAAACGGTCATTAATATCACCCGGCCCGGTGCAGTGGGAACTTCATGTTATAATAAATAAATATTATAAATGCGAAAGTTTGGATGGATGTATGGATGTATAGATGTTTGTTACTCAATCACGCCCCAACGGCTGAACGGATCTGGCTGAAATTTAGCACTGAGATAGATTACAGTCTGGAATAGCACATAGGCTACTTTTTATCCTGGAAAATTGAGGAGTATCGCCGTTTGCTGGCACACGAACAAGTGAATGATGAATAAGTGCCTTAAACAATGAATACCGACTAGTCAAACAGCACAGCTTCGCTCACAGTGGCGTGCAGTTCATAGAGGCATAAAAGCACAGCTTACCCTACTGAAAATAGGTCAACGCTCATTTTTCATTATAACAGTCAGTAAATAGCTACTCTGACTGACTAATGCCTACCCTTGCCTTAAGCCCTATACACGCCATTGTTCGCTCACCGCTGTTGTCATGCATCACCCAACTAGTTGTATGTTTCACTATTGATACTACGCACCAGTAATTAATTAACACTAGTGACAATTTATTGTAGGGCGAATTCTGTACTCGTTACTCCGTAAATGCTTCGATGGTAACAGAAACGGCCATGACTCAGGCACAATGACGTAATGCTTTAGGGCACGCGCGGACGACGGATTTTTAACCGCGGCAGACAATTTACCTATAGGCCTATTACAGCACTTTTCACACCCCCCCCCACTACAGCCTATTAACGTCCCACTGCTGGGCACAGGCCTCCACTCTTATAGGAGAGAGGGAATTAGGAGCTTAGACCCACCACGCTGGTCCAATGCGGCTTTAACGACTATTATCATGTTAGTGATAATAACCGGGACCGACGGCTTAACGTGCTCTCCGAGGCACGGGGGTGGAACACCGCCGACTTCCAACTGGCTGGCACTGAGATTTTTATAATTGAAAAACCCAATACCTAACAATTACACACTTGAATCAGTGTAGTGTAATAAGATTTAGAGAGAAAGAGTCCCTAAATTGGTCCTTATTGCTGTGTAATAAGCGACACTAACTAGCGGCCACGACCACCCTTATCATAGGGCCCTGTAAAAAGTGCAGTGTAATATAGCAGGCCTATAAGTCTGTATGTAACTATGTACCCTTACTGCAAGATTTTAAATCATACCAACGTTGAGTTTAACTTATGAACATATTATTATGAACGTTGGATTAAATGTATTGCTAACCATTTCATAATACCCGCTGCAGAGAGGGACAGAATCAGATTAGATTTAGAACTATATATGTTAGTTTAGAGCTTGTGTTACACAGAATTGGGTATTTGACTATTAGAGAAATAAATTATTTTTACGTGATTATTAAATAAAGGATCTCCCAAAAGTCGTAATATCCACGTCCCTTGCTAGTTTTATTTTGAATAACCACTTTAAACTATCTTTTAAAGAAAAAAAAGTGCGTCGAACTTTGATGACGTCACAACTTAATTTTCATACAAAACCCATACTAAGCACGCGTTTTGACGTTTGAAAAAAGTTGCTGATTTGACTAGTTGTCAAATACCCAATAGGCCACAGTGTCATAAATCATAATAAGTACGTCCTGCATGAAATAAACAAGTTTGAGTGTAAACGCACTAACTACTCTCCAGCTCTAAGTCAGTGTAACCACAGAGCACTGACTAGTCTCAATAGCTCAACGAGATAAGCAACGGGCTGTAATCCGAAAGTTTACAGGTTCGAACCTTACTCTATGGACTATTGTGGCATATAAAATGTTCAAAGCCATCGAAGCTTACGAGTTAACGGTACAGGAAATGAAGGGGTGGATGTTCTTGTCTTAATTAAATGCTATATTTTTACAATGTTTCTATTGACGATTATAGTATGTAATGAACTACTGACAAATAATGTTCTGTAATAATCTTAAATTTACATGAAATATCAGGTACATAAGTAAATATCACCTAAACCTGATTTTTAAAATGAGGTTATGTGATTTAATGTGTATTTACTTTTGGATTTAAAATAATCTTGTAAATGCGTTATAATATTATAATCATGTATTAATTATTATTTATTTGACGAAGAATGTAAATATTATTGTATTTTAAGTATTAAAAGATTTCCTTCTACCTCCGTGAAACAATAAACAAAACAGAACCGACCAAATATGCTTTATGATATTACATATTAAATAGTAATGATAAAAATAATTAATCAATAATTAGTTGCTTCATTATGAACTGGATAAATGCGTATTTATATAATTTTGCTTTGCTCATTTAATAAAATCGCTGTTAACCGGCTGTAGATATAATCGTCGTAATAGTTTACAAACGTGGTTTGTCTTGTTGGGACATTAAGCGTCGTTTTACATGATTTTCAATAAGGGAATGCACGAGTAACTTTTGTCACCATAAGGGCGTGTTTGAGATAAATTACGTAATAAAATTAATAAATCATATCAGTTGTCACTTAATCTGATTTTCAAGGAACACATCTTCAGTGAACGAGTAAACTTACGATGACAAAAGTTGTAAAAATACTTATAAACTTTTATTATAGACAAGAAGCTCTGGGTTATTGGATTTTGTAGATCGATTGTATTTTTGAAAAAAAAAAACATGCTTGTATTTGGTTGCATATAGTGTGGAGAACACGCCATAATTTACGATTTACGTTGATATGGCTCAATAGTTTCGGTATTTCTGTAGATTACAATTTTATTACCACATAGGAAATTGTAAATAATACTGATAAAGATCTGTGTATTTCGCTTAAAGTGTAGCTACATAATATTATGTATGAATGGTTGCAGCACAAATGTTATGTCTCAATAATTAACCCTTGGTCGAAGAAAACGTGCGGCGGCGTTGTCGCGAGTCAGCAACAGTTTTTAGAAAAAAAAAGAACTATCAGACGCAAAAACAGTCGCGACCGATAAACAGTAACAGACGGCACGATAATTTGTTTGAGACGCGTCGTGTCATCAGTGCCTACAATCTGATATATATCAGATTACAATTTAACGCATTATTTTTAGATAGATTGTAATCTGTTAGGTATATTAACCCGATAGAAGGCCGGGCACTACTTGATTTTTTCGAACCCGAACCTAACCTACATGAAACAGACAAGAAAACGTAAATACAATGAATATTTCAAAAATTTACACTCAAAACATTGAACGGTTCACAATCTTTCGACAGTTTACAATTTCGCGAGTTAGATTATAATCTAACGGTTTTTACAATCTTACGGTGACATATATATATATATATATATATATATATATATAAAATATGTGCATAAGAACAAACTATATTGTCAAGCATCTTTGGACTCGCTGCCATCGCGCGTTGTATGACCAGGGCTCTAGATTATTATCTTGCCGCATTGAACATCCGACCTTGTTTCCCCAATAGTTTAGTGTAGAATCAGGTCGCAAAACTTTTGTTTTGATACCTGTAGTGTAAGTGATTGTATTTGGTGGGGGATTTACTATGACTTAACTAATCTGTTGCTAACCTAACGTGTAGTAAGGTCACCTGTCCGTTGAAGCGGAGGGGAGAGGAAAGCTATCCGAGTCTCGTCCTGTAAGAGGGATGGCCTACATTATCTTTTTAACTGGGACAGTATGGGGACCTTCGAAACCATAGAAGAAAAACTGAAACTGTGTTAGGAACCATGAGGTGAGATTACAGTCAAGGACTAACTTGTAATAGAATTTTTTCCGCTTCCTTTCAGTGGACAGGCGCCCTGGGTGGAATGTAGATCGTTGTAAAAAGGGAAATTAATTGTTTCTTCTCTAACTGCTTGGTGTATCTCTTTAAATCCAGCCTTAATCGTTTGTTATGTAAGGGCTCGCTCCAATCTCGTAGCTATCTCTGCTTTAACGTTACACTCCTGCCCTGAGGCCGCGACTTCGGTTTTCCAGTGAATGTGAATGTGTCATTTTGTATGAACAGCAGGGCGACCGCGTATCTTCTGCATCGACCATTGTTACAGTATCAATTGTTGTGATTGGCTGAATTTATGGTATTCTCGCTGCGTCAATGGATTTTGTCCAATAGTGGAAGATTGTTATCCAATCTCTAAGTAACTCCACCACTCCGTACAATCTAGGCACATTTACCCGCGTTGGAAATCCGCAGGCAAAGCTCATAGGGCGCTGCGGTTCTGTGAAAGTACTTATCTCAAGTTTTGGAGAGCACTAGAAGCGAGCGAGACCTTTGCACCCTTTGCACGAGTTTGCACATCTCGACAGGTAAATTACGTGTATCGAACAATTTGTTTAAACAAGAAATTACACTTGAGAAGTTTCGGGACAATTTAACGTGTGATATATTTTCTTACATCTAAAGCCCCTTATTTTGAAGTGTAGCCTTGATTTCCTTAAAACGATTCTGAAGGGTCCACTATATTTAAAAACTCAAGTGCCGCGACATGCAAACTCCACGTTATCGAGATGTTCAGATTCATTCTAAGTCTACTTAGTTATTGTTTATTAGATAATTATTAAATATTGTTAAACATGTCATATAGTTATATTGCACACGAAACAATAATTACTACATATCACGGCCTTTCGCGGCTTTTACCATTGAACACGTTAAACGAGAATATTGTTACTTGGAACGTACACGTACAGAATTGACCGCCAATAATGTTGATAATGCATTTTAATGTTATATCTATTGTTGAGTGTGCTAAGTAATCCTGCATTAAAATATAACATTTGAGATGACCGTAACGTGGCGCTTGAGGAGTTAGGACATCGTCATGTCACATTGTGTGCAGGAATCCATGCGCGTTGATTTAGTTTTAGGTTCTCTTAAAAATCTCTTGGGAACTTGTTAATTATCCCGCATAGAAACCGCATAGTATTTAATCAACAAGGACAAACCAACAAACAAACACTTTCGCGTGTCGAATATTAGTAGGGCGACAAGGGCACCACAAGTTAAGCATTGGACAATCTCACTTTATTTGTACGTGGCAAAAGAGCTTTAACATTATTTTGTATTGCCTTCGGTTTGCGAGCCCGTACTGAATGCTTCGTTCGTTCGTTTATTATCAGTTATCACTAACATCTGATAATAATCGTTAGGAGCCATAGTGGAAATAGTACTTAGTAGAGTCGTAAGCGAAAGGACCTGGGAACCCACCGCATTAATATCCCAACAAAACTCCTGCCATTGTCAAATGAATGAAAGCATTGAGGAAGACCACGCAGAGAGAGAGAGTGGACTGATTGCTTCATGTTTTCGTAGTGCCATATAAAATATTATTTCGTGGTTAACACTGCGAGTAGGTAGACATTTTGCGGGTAAATTCTGTACGAGTGCGTCCTGACTCCTGTAGTATACCAACTACCAGTATTCGCCGGTCCGCATGGTCACTCTGAACACAGCCGCGCCTCTTCCGGGAACAGTTTACCGATGATGCGGGACTTCTAGAGAGGTGATCGGAGCGGTGCGGCTCAGAGGGGCCATAATGATTGCCGGTGACTGTTCTTATATCCTTGTGACTCACACACGCGCCAACCTTTGTTATATAAGTGTATGTTATCTGTCAAACCATAGCAACAATAATGTCCAAAATACAGCTTGGCAAACTTACATGTGCGGATGGCGGAGGCGCCACTATCTATTCAATATCAATTGATATGGTTCCGTTTTTGGCCACGGCACAGACGAGTGTGTCCCCTCTGCCCAGGCTGGCGCGTCTGTGATGAGTATATTGTCATTTGTTGTTAGAGTACAAAGTCCAGCCTTGCGAATGCCTTACAGCTGTAATAATTATAAGCGAATAAACTCTATGTTTCAGTATATGCCTTTTATTTAGTAAATTGCCGTTAGAAGTTAAGAACAGTAAAATAAACTTGAAGCAGAGATCAAACGCATTCGGCATTAGCCTGCTGGAGCAGTCGGGGTAACAAAAATGTTGGATAGGATTTGCCAGTTTAATATAAACAGAAATATAAAATATGATATTATCAAGAAACGGGGGAGAATGGAGATACTTAATTGGATACTCGTCGGCTAGTACAGTTGAAATATTATTAATGTTGCTTCAAAAGACATCAAATAATAAGTCTTACTGCTGAGGTAGACCATACAGTAACTGTTATTCTACTTTATTCAGTGTTTCCCATTGGTCAGATTGGTGATAAGACTAATATGACATTAAAAGATAGAATTTTTTTAAAGATTACACTTATCTTGTTAGAAAACTATGGGAGGTTGTATTATACTTCAAACGTTTTCAACTATAGTAAATGAATTTACCGCCATCTACTGTCAAATCAACGAACTTCAACCTCAAAGGGACTTCAGACTTTAGTGTTCAGGTTGTTACAAAGAAATTGGAGATGGCGATGATGTCGATAAACAATAATACAGTCTTTCAGGTTGTACGTCAAACAAAGTCCTTGTTCAATGAATAAATGGGATATATACCCCACCCCACCTACGCATGTAACCATTCATTTTGGCTGAATCCTGGATATGAATGCAAAAAATAATAATGAATGAATTAACTATACCCAGATTACAGGCGTATCCCTGTATCTATTTTTGGAGTTTTCCAACGTCCGCAATAGCTTTGAACGATCTATCCAACGACACCCCACACCATGGGAGAGACGAGAAAAAGAAATAGACGATGGGGTATATAAGTACAGGTACATAGTATCCATGTCAAATCACAGCTTTCTCTAATAGTATCTGACTTCTGAGCTAAGTAAGCCGCGGACGGACGGATGGACATGGCGAAACTATAGTTTCGCCATGTCCATCCATGTAGTTATATTCTTTTATACTGATTATTTATACCTAGTTAAGATTGGACTACTCTGTATACCTAGTACCTACATAATATATCCTATGTTTGGGACCTTCACATAAGCATGACTTGAAGCGTTCACTTAGATGAATAAATAATAGTTACCTCTTCATCAACATCTCATCGACAACTATTACTTTAAAGGTACGTACCTGTAGTACCTGGGTACTTTAGGTAATGGCCTCGAGTCTCGATATAAATAAAATAAATAAATAAATAAAAAGCCTTTATTTACTATTACGTTACAAATTCTTTAGTCACACTAAGTAATGAATAATTCGGTTATTATTTCATTTAACGTAAGTCATGTCATATTCATATTATATTTGATTTAATTTGTGTGTAAAGGACTTGACCGGTGGAACTATGGCAGCTTGCCTAGGTGTCAAAAATCAATGTTCAGCAATGATTTCTTTAGTATTGTAATTGTAATATTTCACTGTTTTCAGATAAAAAAGTTTCAGGAGTCTGAAGGCTCGGAAAACTGCGAAAATGAACAAAAAAAGTTTCACCAAAAGACTGCTTTCCCACACTAGATGGCGCTATTTATTGTGTTGAGCGAGTCTAAAAAAATATTTTCAGTATTATTTCTTTATTATTGTAATTGTAATATTTCACTGTTTTCAGATAAAAAAGTTTCAGGAGTCTGAAGGCTCGGAAAACTGCGAAAATGAACAAAAAAAGTTTTGTCAAAAGACTGAGTCTAGAAAATATTTTTAAGTATTGCTCACTACTTTTGGTTAACAAGTTCAACTATTCGACCACAGATGGCAGCATATGCAATGTGAAAGGGTGTTCCTTTAAACGCAGTATTTCAAAATGCTTTGTTCGATCTATAAGTTTGAGACTTGTCAAAAAATAAAAATAATTATAAACAAAACATACATTTCCTTTTCATTACTATTTAATTGATCAAAAATAAATCATTCATAATATAATGACTAAGGTACTTAAATGGTATTCGTGTAGGGTTACAAGATTATTATTAGGCATGGATATAATGGAACGTCAAAATGGAGTAGTGCTTAAAGAGGAAAGCGGACACTCAAGGTTTAAACAATAAACGTACTGTTTTTTTTGTCATTTGAACCCTGACCTTATTTGGAATAATAAATCCATAATAATTTCGTTTTGAATTTTTAAACCTTAATGTAAAAACGGAAATCCTGTGCATTGTCCCGAATCGGAGGGCAATTACTGGTCATGTCCTTTAAATTTAATTATTATCCATTATTATTAATTACAACAACATTACAATTATTTATGATTATTATTACTATTATTTATTATTATGATTTATATTCTTGTCAACAGATAAAATATTGAGTCAAAATGCTATACAATTTTAAATTTGTCATAATAGGTAACGTAAATGTCGCCTCTTCGGCGTAGGCCTCCCCCAAAACTTTCCAAAGCTTTCTATCCCTAGCTTGTCTCATCCAGTCAGGTCCACATCGCTCTGAGAAAATATCTCGCCATCTCTTTCTTTGGTGTCCTCTTTTCTTCTTTTTATCCCATGGAATCCATTCAATCACCTTTTTTGTCCATCTTGTGTTATCTAATCTACAAACATGTCCAGCCCATTTCCACTTTAAACTGTCTTCCTTATGTCAATTAATTTAGTTGTCTTCCGAATTTGTTTATTGCTAATTTTATCTTTAACTCTTATACTTAACATACTTCGCTCCATCTTCCTTTGGCATATTGCTAGTTTATCTTCTTTTTCTTTTCTTAATGACCAAGTTTGACAGCCGTATGTCAAACTTGGCATTATAGAGACTTCGTAGAGTTTCTTTTTTATTTTTATACTTATTTCCTTGCTTTTCATCACCTCCTTGAAGCTCCAATACTCCATAATTTTCCATGCGATGGCGGTTTTTCTTTGTATTTCTTTTTCACTGCAGTTCTCGAAAGAAACGGATTGGCCCAAGTACACATAGTCTTCCACGTACTCAATGCTTTCTCCTCCTACCTTAATGTCTCTTTTATCTGCGTTGGTCAAAATTTTAGTTGTTGAGGTGTTCAGAAGTAACCCAGCTTTCTCACTCTCCTTTGCCAATTCGTTTACCATTTTACCCAGTATACCCTCGATAGTTATAGTAGTTAAGTAATCTATGGTCTCGACTCTCGACTGTCGATCTTGACAATCGCAATTATTAGATTGGTTGCACATTACAATTAGGTTGAAAGTTCCCACTGTATGACTGAAACGGATATCATACTCCGCCACTACAGCCTATTAACGTCCCACTGCTGGGCACAGGCCTCCACTCTTATAGGAGAAAGGGAATTAGAGCTTAGACCCACCACGCTGCTTCAATGCGGGTTGGCGGGCTTTAACGACTATTATCATGTTAGGGATAATAACCGGGACGACGGCTTAACGTGCTCTCCGAGGCACGGGGGTAAAACACCGCCAACTTCCTAACTCCGGGCTAGTACTGAGAATTTCTAATCAGATAAAGCCCAATACTTAATTATGGCTCGACCCGGGACTCGAACCCGGGACCTCGTCGGCCGCAGTCGAACATGATAACCACTAGACCAACCAGGCAGAGGCGATATCATACTCATATTATTAGGTATAAATGCGAGTGTGTTTGTTTGTTGGTTTGTCCTTCAATCACGCCGCAATAAAGCAACGAATCGACGTAATTTTTCAGTGAGAATTATAGAAACTTAATCCACGCGGGCATTGGCTAGTTGCCTTATAATCATACACAGCGTCGTTCCTCATTGGGCTAAAAGGATTTTGATGGAAATTAAAGATTATACTTCCAAAACTTACACACATAATACTAGAACTAACACAAAGCCATCAACACTTTCTTATCATAGTAGACTCCTAAGCACATAGGTAGGTATAGCTCCCGTAGCAAGATTTATTTTAGAGTAATTATTAAAAAAACTGCTTATACTTTGTAATGTTCTTTCACCGCTTTCATTAGGCTAGTATCCAAACTTCTAACTCACATGCTCTTGTACCGCACATGACCATTTACCACAGCTATTGGGGTGTACATTAAAATTTTTGTATCCGTCGAAAAATCGATATTTTTGTCTGACGTACTCTGTATTCGTTTGAAATTGCCGCTCGTGACGTAAAACTGTCTTCTGACGTCACGCGGACTCCCCTCATATCACTTTCTCTCTCTCGCTAATTAATAACAAAGCCCAACGAGTAAGATGGATATAATCTCGTTAAGGTTGTGAATCGCGACTTTTTTAAAATTTCCGTGCGATGTTCAACTTGTTCTTTGCAATTTGATAACAAATCAGTGATAAGATTGGCTCACGTTATCGTCTGGAGAATGTCACGAGCGTAAAAACATAACTAGATAAACAAGTAGTAGAATGTGCCTGGGTTGACCTTGTTCAATAAAAGTCAATGTACAGGGCGTTTGTTTTTATTAATGAAATGTCAAGCGCCGCAGTTGTACTTCCCGAGCGGAATGACGTGCGCGCCGCCAGCGCCGCGGCGACAGGAAGCCGAACTAACCGCAGTAATCAGAAAATGATCAGAAACTAGTCGGGGAGTGCGCGTATCGGTAGACGTCGCCGCGTTTGTCTACAATGGCTAACAACATAAAGCCGATGCACAAAACGAAACACTTCCCGATAGACCAGCTAGTATGCGTCGGCAACTACGAGCTGGAAAAGACGATCGGAACAGGCAACTTCGCAGTCGTAAAGCTAGCGACACATGTTATTACTAAGAGTAAGGTGGGTACCTATCTCGTTTCGTCGCGTATTTCAGTGATTTGTGCTCCATTTGATATGGATATGCGTATCTCCAATGTGATGTACCAGTTCCTACCGGATCGACGCATCTACAGAGTGTTGTGTTGTGTTGTGAATTGGTTTTTTCCACTCGTGTCTAATCACGGGCGATGCGAGCTGCGCTCAGGTTAGCATTGAAGCATCAAGAACTCGTTCCCTTTGATATCTGACTGACTGATGGGGCGAAAACGTGTTTCGCGTAAAAAAATAAAACTGCAACCCGACCCGGTCGGACGTGCATTGTTGACTATTTAAAGCCATACACCGTATGCACTTTTTAATTTGGTCGGATAATATCAAACTTCAAATTTACTCTACTCAAAATATTTCAAAACTTTTTTCCCTCAAACAATACTAATAGTAGGCATATCAATAAGTAGATACCTACTTATTTATCTATTTGGAAGGGCGATATGTCCAAAAAATCCATAATGTTTTTGTGACCATCATTATCAATTGGCAAGTTCATTGGTGTCCTCCACTCAATTATGGCTGTGTTCTTGTTGCCACTGCAAAGTGGAGCCAACAATTTACACACATTAGATCATGGGAACAGCTCACAATTTCTTATATGAATCTTATTGTATTCCGTTTTCTCTTTGTCAATTATTGCCATGAGAAAAGTTATTAACATTTCTAAAACTAACTTTGAAAGTAATTAATCTTCAATTAAACTCTTCATACTCATTATATTAACCCTTTAACTTTTCTTTCTGACTATACCTATTTCAAAAGACTTATTTGTATATAAAGTTTTTAACTTGATATCATATTACCTTTGGTTATACAATTTGATAGTAAAAATAATGAAGATTTGTTTAAACATTATCCCAAAACCATGGATGTATAAATATCATTCATCCTAGCCTAAAACCTACATAAATTTTTTTTACAGAAGTTATAGATATAACATAAAGTACTTAATTAAAAGAAAAGGAATCCTCAAGAATTATATTTAATGAGTAAGTAAAAAAATAAATAAATAAGGTCTATATGTTGAGACGACTATGACAAAGTAAATAAAGAAATAAAAATCTGGTCAAGTGGGAGTCAGACTCGCACTGTCAAGGGTTCTGTACCACCACACAATGTATATTATAACCATACACCTATTTAAGTAAACACTTAACAAGAAAGATGTCATAAGAACATGTATTCAGCTGTGAAATAACTGGTATTCATATGGCGCTAAACGGGTAGCACCTGACAAACAATTCAACACCCCATGAGCATGGAACTCATGTGCTGTGAAACCTTGCCTCTTGGGAAGTACCTAGGTTTTGATTTATTGTCAAAATATGCTGCATAAAAGGCTGTATCTCTTGACTGTGTTGACTTAGAAACTTGATTTTTTCTACAGCTCCAAGGGACAGAGACATTAGTATTTTATAATCATTTCAATTTGATACCTCCACACGTTCCCAAGAAAAAGGTGGTTGATAGATAGAGAAACAGATAGAGTGACAACGGAGTGATCCTTCAAGGGTTCCTTTTTCTTCTTTAGGTACGTAACCCTAAAAATGAAGATTGTTTTGAGTACTGTTACATTATATACATCTATGCATTATATACTTTTGTCAACACTTTTGCCTATAAAAATTAGTAGCATTGATGTCTTATTATTTGCTCAACTTACTTCTCTTATCCAGGGGACACAGAGGTTGTTAAAAGATAGCAATAATGCAAATTCTTGTTTATTGTATTTCTACTAGAAGCCAAAGTGTGTTTGTGAATCAGAGGTGATGCATTACACAGTAGAAATCTTTTTGCAGCAATAACTACGGCTCTTGGTCATCATGTCATTTTCAGATTTTCCAATAAGCAATAACATTTTAAGAGTTTGGTTTTCCCAAACAGAAGTAACTTAAAAAATTGCCGTTTGTAATTTTGGAATAGACATGGAACTATAAAAAAACTCATTTATCATAAAAATCTGTTTCTTTTATATTCGGTTATGTTTTTGGCTTACTCAGTCCTAGGATAAATTGACTAGGTATATTGTAATATTCTACTGTTTACGTACATTAAAGCCCAAATTTCTACTGATCAGTCATATTAGCTTCTTTTTATTTATTTTTCTTGTTCACAGATCTATTTTGACTATACTTGAAATCTACCTAATGTTGTAAACATTTGATTTATAAGTACATAGTTCCTGCCGTGAGAAGCATACAGTTGGCTAATGATGAATCAAATACAAATAGTGTGATGTAGGTAGTAAAAACTCTGTGTTTGTGTGATCACAGAGATTGAGAAGAGAATTCTTCTGAGAAGCTGCTAGTAACAAACTCAAAAGTTAGTTAGTTACTTAATCTTTACAAAATGAAATATTTTTCTTGTTGAACGAGGCTAACAAAAAATATACTTAGTTGGCCCAAGTCCATATTCTCATTTTCAGTAACATTGTCAAAATATGTATTTGTGCTTTTTAAATTGTCTTTAACATTAATGATAACCATCTGAGGTGCAACTGGCACTTAATAGTTACTGGAAATAAACAAGTTATTTTTAAAGGATAGTTAAGTACAATTGTAAATATGTTACAGTTGTTTGTTTTTAATTTTAGCTATTGTGTCACAGGTCTAACAAAAAGTGATAACAACCCTCACACACGGGCTCTACAGCTGTGTTTTACTATACTATACTACACTCATATTGTTAGTCAGATGTGGTTTATTCATATTACAATATTTTTAAATTTAGCAATTATGCCTGCATCTTTCTGTTGGCATGCTTAACTTTTGTTAGGCAAAAAGAAAAAAAAAATTCCTTTGGGAACTCCTCATACTAGAAGTGCGTTTTTAAGTTTTTAAGTTTGATTAAGAGTTGCTGATTTGATTGAGTTGTCATCATCCCTATTAAAATGATGAGCTGTGAAAGAGTAGCAGATAGACAGACACACTTTCGCGTTTATAATATTAACTAGTATGGAAGTATGGATAACTAGCTGACGCACATTAGCTTTGGGTTTACGTTACAGGCTACATCATGGACCTATGTATGGTTATTAAAAACCTTTCAGTACTTTGTCTAATTTAGGATGATAATTATTGTGACAGCTCAAAGTAAGAATGAGGCAGCGTATAATTGTTATTGAACCTATTTTATTCATACATTTTACACTGCAATTAAGTTACTGTCGCCAGTTGAGGAGTTCTGCCTGTCATTTCCAAACTATTCATCAGATCTTCACCAAATTTACACAGTATCGACCACCTGACAGCATTAAAGTAAGAAAATGAATTTTTAAAAGGCGGTTCACATATATAAAATCAAGAATGTATAAAATCAAAGGGTTTGAACTGAAGCATATAACCATTCGTCTGGCTGGCAAATGAAATGAAAACAAAATAATATTTATTGGGCAAGTAATAATATTTTTTATTTGCATTGGACACTCTTCAGTGAATTGGGAAGAGATTATATTATTAGGTTTCAGGTTTGCTTTTATTTGATGACTAGCACATGGCTATGATTCTGCCGGGAGATTAATGATTAATTAATGAGATTTGAATAGATAAAATAACGTAAAACGTAAAATAATGGCGGGACGGTAACACGTTTTCCTGATTCCGTTCAGTCGATCCACCTTCACTTATGAGTGGTAGTCTAAAACTTATAACGTAAATTATTCAATGTTTTTGCTGACGTTTTTGTATCCCTTTCCCCTTCAGCGACGCAGGTAAAAACCTTGTGGTCGCAAATCGCAGAGAGGCGCGGAGATCTGTTCGCTCTGCGATTGTGTCCAATTTGCATGTCACACCACCGATGAGGCCTCCGCAACCACCACCAGCCACGTAAACTGTAAACTTGAATCCAACGTGTCATGGCTCCATGTATTCTAGAAGTTCTGTTACGAGTATAATGAACTTATACAAGTCAAAGTCAAAAGCCATTTATACACAGCTGATGTACACTTTTGAACGTCAATGCTCCGCCACCGTCCGCGGCGTGTTGAAAAACTCTGTTTGAAGTGCTTCACGCAGTCACCTCGTCCCAGCATCCGCGTCGGCCTACAGCATGTCTCTTCTCAGGATGAGGGTTTCGGAGTCCGCCACGCCGGCCAAGTTCGGGTAGCCAGACCTCACAGGTCACACACGTTAGAGAACCCGGAGAGTTATCAAATCTCAAGCAGGCAAGTTTCTTCACGATGTTTTCCTTTGCCGTTACACCGAGTGATTTGTACGTATAGTGATTGATACAAACGCACAACTTGGAGAAGCTAGTGGCAATGGTACGGGATTGGAACCGCGGATCTCCTATAATACTTGTATTATAAGTTATACACGCGTACGCGCGCAGTGCAATATCCCGGCGGCGTCACCATCTCGTCACACTGTTTTCGCGTTCGTGCTAGCTTTCAGACTCGTCTAGTCCACGTTGTCGGCCCTGACTCCTGACTCCTGCCGCAGACTCCAGGAGCATGTCTTTAAATCTGGGTTGCTATAGTTACAATCTTACTGGCAAACGGTTTTCTGCTAATTTGTTTTGCGTTTCGGTATGGTGCCGCGTAGAATAGGTTCTACGATTCAAAATTTAACTACTTATTCATAAAAAAACCGGCCATGTGCAAGTGACTCGCGCAAGAAGTGTTCCGTACCATCGTTTAAGATTTAACACTAGTTCATTATAAATACTTTCTTAAAATAAACAAGAGGCGCTCAAAAATCACGTTTTTTCTGTGGAAAAATAAAAAAAGTTTAATTATTTATCTAAGTATAATACCTTTTAGTTATTAATCTGTGATACAAATTACCCTTTAATTATTTATGTATAATATACCTTTAAACATGTAATTCTTGTAATATAATTCTATTGAAATAATCTGAATCTCGGAATCGGCTCCAACGTTTTTTATGCATTTAGTATGCAGGTGGTTTCGGGGGCGATAAATCGATCTAGCTAGCATTAATTTTAAGACAATGTCGATTTATCCGTGTTTTCAGGCAATGAAAAACTACCTACTACAATATCATTAGAATAAGAAGGTAAGTTTCGCCACCATTTACAAGGTTAAAATTATAATAGCTCAGGTGGAAAATCGGGCGGTACCGAAACCAGAAGACACCGGTTCGAGTCCAGATGTCTCCAGCCCGATCATTTGTTCCCCTATTTTTCAAGTTCCTTCTTTTGTGAGAAAAACAAAAAATCGGGCTCCCAGTTGCACTCGTAATAATTTATTTAAATAATCATTTCATTTTTTTTATTATTATGCCGGCAAGATCGAAAAATATTATTCATATTTCATCAGTATGTATTTTCGTATTTATAAAATTTCCAAAAAACACGATATACCAAAAAAAATGCCGAGCTAAGCTCGGTCATCCAGGTACTTAATTTTATTATTTGTTGTTACAGCAATAGAGCAATAGAGATTCTAATATCTAGTTCCACACTCGTGAACATTGCAATTGTCTACCTGATACGGCTTATGAGATACAGCCCGCTGAGCGACAAACCGACGGACCGAGTTGTTAGGAGTTTCTGATTGTATTCCAACTTCAAGAAATGTCACGAAATCGTACAAAACGCACAACTCGTCAGCAGCTGGTGGGTTTCGCTGTGCCGCGACTTCGGGAAAACATTTTTTATTGTTCAACTGTAACTAACTTTAAGTAATTTCAAAAAGAAAACTTTCATTGTTTTCGATTCACAAAACTTTAACTCGCCTGCGGAATATGAGGTTCCGAATTAAGGGTGCGTTTCCATCAGAACTGTCCAAGGTAACTTTAAACGGTCAGCGATGAAAAATCACCAAACACTATTAGTTCATTGCTGTAGCCTGGCTCAACGTAGCTCTGGTGGAAAAGGGCTCAGTGAAGTATTTGTACTGCAATGCAAAAACAAGTGCGGGATGCGAGCGAGGCGGAATGGCCAGCCAAAACAGCTTATTATAATTATTTAATTTGTTTGTTTGTTACGGCATCACCCTGGAGTTACTGAAGTGATATGAATGCAACTTGGAATACTGCTTAGTGATAGCTAATACTCTGGATTAACATATAGGTGATATAGGATATCGTTTATACCGAGTAATAATTAATTATCCTACGGGAATGGGGATGAAAGTTTATGTCGATGTCATTCCATAACTGCGTGGAGTCTGAACCGATCATATTCATCCCGCGTTCCCGTGAAGATCTGATGTATGGTTCAGAGATGGAAGGCGGTTACTCATCGACGGTATCATATTAAAGGTCAACGGAACTGCCAATCACGCGATTATTACATTTTTAACGTTTTATAATTAGAAGTTCTACCGGTGGTAGAGTCCTGAGTCTTGACTTATCATAATACACAAGTTTTCCTACATGAAATAAATAAATGAATCATTTCAATTTCATAACTCGTGCGAAGCCTGGTCGGGCCCTATGGTACAAAATTATTTGACAATCTAACCAGAATGAACTAGAAGTTTAATTCGCTATAATCCGCTACAGTAGACGGCACTGTGTGGTACAGTGCGTGTCTTCCACCTGCAGCATGCGACACCCACCACCCAGCAATTCGCACAGGCACAACACCACACCACACAAATCCTCCAAACCACTCTCAACGTACGTTTCACTCCGACACCGGAACATCTTCTGGAGATGTTGACTCGACAATGCACGATTGTGTGTGTGATGCACTATCATGGACTTCCGCAAAGTAACGCCTGCTTCTATTCAATAATCTAACCAGATCTATTAGTTTAGTTTTTGTCTTGCTCCAATTTAATGCAATGTTTATGGCAGTGAAAGTTAAGTGTCGCATGACGCATTCCAGTGCTGTCTCATCAGATGTTAGGGTGGAAACATAAAACTGCTATGCGATCTCGCGCCGTAAGCCTTGGTGCAATAGTTCGGATAGTTTGGGTACCCAGTTTAGGATATTGAACCGTACTGGACATGTTTGTTGTTATCGACGTCCACACGTTGACATGAATTGTAGAAAACGTGTTTTTCTTTTCTATTAGGTACTTTAATTGTGTCTCGCGACATCACAACAATGTGCGACGCGAATCAAGTTTTTGCGAAGCGCTGTGCGAGCTCGCAGATTAACGTCGAGGCAACGCATCACAGTTTTGTGTTTTAACCCTTAACTAAATAAGAAGCGACACTTAAGCCTTCAAGAGACATCTAGGCTTGTTCTAGATTGCATCATCACTTTCTATCAGATGTGAAAAACGTAGCGCTACAACAACATTGACCTACCGCAAGACGACTACAAGGACGGCTACGACTGCAACGATGTTAACAATTCTTTGCATTGGTACTCTTGCAATTTCCTTGGACCTACTTAATGCGGCTTAATGATAAAATGAGATTATGAGTTTCTTGCCGACTTCAAGTCCTCAATACCCAGTAGAACGATAGAATATAATCCTCTTTCTTAACCGGTGGGCGGTGGTAGTCACTATAAACAGCTAGATTCGATGGCATCTAGTTACTAAGATACAGTTGAGAATGTGAAATATCGCTTGGTGGCGTCGATGACCATGAAGTATGATCGATAGAACGTTCATCATACAACGATTGGATCAGCTGAGTCCTTGAGTCGGGCATAAGTGACGCCCGCTCCGAGGAAGATCACTCCTGATCCGTTGTAGTCGAGCACGTAACCCGCTACCGTATACATATCACACATGGAAAAGTTCCTAACCCTGAGGAATGTATGGCAGATAAACCTACCTAGACTCATAAATTATGTTTGCACATTTTTCATAACTTTTTTTCTATTCAATACTTGAGTAACATTTTTAAAATGAACTTTAAAAATTTAACGAGGCCTCAAATTTTAATATAATATGCGAGCTTACTTTACCTACTTTTCCTTTACACTTTCTGCAGAAAAAGCGTGAATGAATTAAATAATTTGTGTTTGCGATGTTATAACAATTTATCATTTGATCTAAAAAGTATATTATGATACCTATGTTACGGGCGAAATTCGTAGTGGGTGCAAAGTCTACATTGTCCGGGCACCGGCAGTATAGACGCACTAATCTAGTTACCACTACTAGTACCTCCAGCGTAGCCCCTAATAGGGATGATGACAACTCAATCAAATCAGCAACTCTTTATCAAACTTAAAAACGCTCTTCGAGTATGGAAGTTGTATTAAATTCGCAATTGTGACGTCATCAAATTTCAACGCATTTTTTTTCTTTAATCTATATTATAAAATGGTTATCAAACTTAAAACTAACCGAGGATGTGAATTTTAGGTCTTTTGGAAGTCCCTCTATTTAATAATCAGATAGAAATAATTTATTTTTGGTATAGGCATTATCCCTATGAAGATCTACATCTGTTTACATTACTATCGTTTAGCGTACCTACGGAATACAGACATCTTTTATTTTTATGTCAAAGGCGCTTAAACATAAATGAAGGATACTAATCGCCTAATTTTTGATAAAATTATCATTAATCATTCAAGTTGACAACAAATGCAAAAAAGATTTAGAGTTTGGAATTATTCACCACACCTGCTTCAGACCAGACGGTGCTGCCTGCTAATGATCGTTTAGATCGTTTAGTATCCTGAAAATCCCTGTCGACAGTCCCTGGGCAATTTCGATTTGACACACCCTGCGGACTTTGCGCGTAACACAAGCAAACAATCGCTAGGCGAGCTTCTTTTTTTTAGTAGGTTGGAGGCAAGGCCACTTTCAAGGAGGGTCGATGCCTCGGCCGCGCGGGCGAGAGACAATTGCTTTTTATAAAAAAAATAAAGAAAAGTAACAACCGAACGTTTTATTTTTTTATTGTGTACTTAATTCTAGATTTTAAATGATTAGGCAGGCTATTTGATTGGATAAGTACTACTTCTTATACGTTGCGTTCTCTTAATCTATCTATTGACAGTTAATTGAGTGATTTTGTGGAAAACCCTAGCGATCAAAGATTTTGTTCTGAGTCATAGACCGATTCTGATGATCCTTAAATCAGCAAAGCCTGTCCCGCACTCGAAAAGGACGATGAAACAATATGCATGACTTGTGATACGTAACTTAGCGAAAAGGAGGTCATGTCTCTACGTTGACTCAAAACAAATCTAAGTCATTTTAAATTATGCAATAGATTTCAAAAATTGTTAAAAATAGTTTGTAGTTAGGTATTTACCTATTAATAGTATAGTTAAAAATGTCATAGCATAAATTACTTAAATCATCGAAGTTGAGAGAAAATCTGAAGCTAAGTGTGCCACTCAAAAATTAATTTAAGTCGTTTTGAATTATGCAATAGATTTCGAAAAACTATAAATAGCTGATTAAATTAGCAGAAGTTTAAAAGTATCAGCATAAATTATATTATTAGTGTCGACTGTCGAGATTGAGATTTTCTGAAGAAGAGTGTTAAAGCCTTAAATAATATATAAAATTATAAGCATAGTCCGAAAAACATTGTGCGTTTCGTGTCAGACGCGAGTTAACGTGCTGAACTGTTCGCTTTCACACCTCAAATATCTAGTATTTCTCCTTTATAAGCCTTATCTAGCTAAATTAGTGTAATAATTTGTATTTCGTACAATAATTTCTTATTTAATCCACCGCCAGCTCGATAATATTCGTAAAATTATAAATTTTCGTGTTGGCTAAAAACATAAAACAACGAAATTGTAAGTGTAAACGTAAACGTGACTTGTAAAGTTTAGTCACCCTCGGATTTCGGGCATACAGTGAAGCTAAGTAATTCTGTTGCACACCATCTCTTAAAATTAAAGCTAATTCTTAATTTATTAGTTATTGCAAACATTTTCTACTCTCTGCAGAAAGGGACAGAAATAGATTTAGATTTTAGTTAATAGAGTATTTTTTCGCATTAGAGAGCGACATTTTACAATTTCGCTAGTTAGATTACAATCTAAAGGTTTTGGCAATCTTACGGTGACATATATACTCTATGGATACTAGCCCTCTTGTACTTATATTATTATACCTCTATGTTTTCGAGATTGTGTCATAGAATTGTCCACAGAGCCTACCTTCTGCTTTTGGCATCTTCACTTCATTAAGATGAGCTCTATTGATTAGTTAATAACTAATCAATTGTTGAAGTGCTACGAATCACAGATTATGAGTGTGTGAAACTTTTGTAAGTTGTTGTTGTGTGTATGCGTGTAAGATTGGTGTCAAAAAGGGGACGCACATAGCAATTGGCCTGATTTGGCGCGAATTTTTAGTCGGAGTTCATAGGATTTCGTAACTACACAATTTAACAAGTGAAATTAACATAACGAATTAAAAAATACGACTGCCCTGCTATGATATTTGTTTGTGAATCACTGGATATTGAACTACAGTGTAAAACTTATATATTTTTGGAATCTACTCATCATTTTCTAGATGATGATTATGTAGTTCATCTTATTTTCGAATTTTTTTTTTCAACTTTAGTCTTTAATGCGGGACCATGGTCACCACATCGATTTTTAAAAAAATGCCTATGTCACCCGGAATAAGCTAGGGATTCTAACGATACCCCATTTATCAAAATCGGTTCAGGCGTATAGAAGTTATGGTGGAATATACAAACTCACATACATACATACATACATACATACATACATACATACATACATACATACATTAACCCTGAAAACAATATACTCCTTTTTTCAGGTAGTCGTATAAAAAATGGTGCGTTCATATTCTCAATTCGTACAAGTGGTCGCCCGTCCTTAAATAAATAGATAGGCTCAGGGGTATATTCAAATGGAAATGACCTTAGGAACTTTGGTTCGTAGTTATTGCTTCTCGTATTATAATGGACGCTAGAATATTATTTCGACGGAAAACCGCTTTATCAAACGTGGTAAAGCCCTGAGTACTATAATATTAATAGTAAGCACGCGTCGTATGTTTGCTGCCAGTTACCATCGCAGGCCAGCTACACTAAAGTTTCACGCGACAATCAATTTAGTAAGTAAGTAAGTAAGTAAAAACACTTTATTACACACAAACAAATAACAGAACAGAGGTAAAACAAAACGTGACAGAATTTACAACTTGTTACGGTGTAAAGGCGGCCTTATCACTATGAGTGATCTCTTCCAGGCAACCTTTATAAGATAGGAGATTGGTTGCATGATGACAGGGCGGTGCGCACGTGTAAATTTCTAAAAAAAAAATTATAACAATCTACTACTTAACTATTACAATATAATAAACTTACATAACAGTACATACTATAGTTACATACTATTTTACTTATGACGATATAAAAATAAAATAAACATAATAATATATACTCATTAATTATATATGATATCATAAACTTACTTACACGAGCTTTACATAGATATTCATACTTTTATAGCGATAAATAGTAATTTTTAAGACGACGTTTAAAAGTTGACACCGACACAGAGTGTCGGATATCCCGCGGTAGCGCATTCCAGAGAATCACAATTTAGGTGCCTTAGTTGTATTTCTGGACTGGTGGACGTGCGGAAAAATCCCTCTTACGACCTCCCTGGCGCCGTGGAGAGCGCTGATGTTCTTACTTGTCCCGTTTTGATTCCCGGCAGGGTCAATTTTGGTCTGGTCTGGTAGGCTTCAGCCGTGGCTACGTCGTACCAGCGAGCTATTTAGCGTTCCGTACGTTAAGTGTATAGATTTAATATGACTGCCGTATCAGATATAAGGTATATAAGATGGGTAATTTCGACTGCATCATCACTTACCATCAAGTGAGATCGCAGTCAAGGGGTGCCTTGTAGTGGAACAAAAAAACTAATATCTTATGAAGATCCGTTATAGGATTCTCAACTTCTCAGTCATTTAAGTACTTAATTAATATTTCTGATAAAAAAACCCTGCTCAGTTTGTTGTGGGCTCTTCTCAGACTAGTGTTAAGATACCGTAACTGATTATATCCATCATATTTTATAGGAAGTTAATAAGTGTACATTTTACCTAAGTAAATTGAATTAATATATTTTGACTTTTGATAAAATAATTTCAAAATTAAGCAACTTTCGCCTATATAATCGTAGGGATCTACTTTTCTCTCCTAATAACCGTAAAACTTGCCCGTGGAGATTAAATTGCGTTAATTAATTTTAGTGAAAATGAGTGATTTGAACGCCTATTTTATGTTATGTAAATAAGTAATTGAGAAAATGTTCAATTTGAATTATTTTTTTTCGTACGTCGTACGGCTTGCGGTGGCGGTAAGAGGCTTGCGTTTGCCATTTTTATAAGACTGCCTGAAAAAAGGAGTATATTGTTTTCAGGGTTCATGTATGTATGTATGTATGTATGTGAGTTTGTATATTCCACCATAACTTCTATGCGCCTGAACCGATTTTGATAAATGAGGTATCGTTAGAATCCCTAGCTTATTCCGAGTGACAAAGTAAAATTTTTAAAAAAAATTGATGGGTTGACCATGGTCCCGCATTAAAGACCAAAAAAAAAAATCGAAAATAAGATAAACTATATAATCATAATCTAGAAAATGATGAGTAGATTTCAAAAATATATAACACTATAGTTCAATATTTAGTGATTTACAAAAAAATATCATTTAATAAAAAATGTGAATAAGATTCCAAAGGCTATAATATATGCAAATCGCTTCTTATGGAGGTAAACTCCGAAAATAATATAGCAGAGCAGTCGTATTTTTACATTCGTTATATTAATTTCACTTGTTAAAAATTGTGGGCGGCCAGCTCCATTAAAACTCGTACAAAGAATAGTTGATGGTACGTGCCACATTGTGGGGCCAGACCTTCATAGCTATTTCTAAGTGGAACATACCTGCCTGCTGTATAGTCAACATCATCATCATGGTAACCGTTCGCCGCCAGCCCACGAGCCCGCTACTGACCACGTAGGGAACTTCTTCTCAGAATGTTCTTTACATTCTGAGAAGAAGTTACGTGAGCTGTGGTTCTCTTTGAACCAACCACACCCTACGCTGGCCAAGTGCGGATTGGCAGACTTCACACACCTTTGAAAACATTATCGAGAGTCAGGCGAGCAGGTTAACTCACGATATTTTTCATCACTGTGGTACGTAATATCAATGTTATGCTTAAAGTCAGAGTTAAAGTAAAGGCGGGGTATCGTTGAGCGTAGGAAGAGTTTGATCAATAAGTCAGTAATTAACATAGGTAAATTACATGGTAATTGAAAAACAGTATAAAGCTTAACCCTGTGAAAGAATCATCGATGAATCAAACGAATCTGAGAAACAGTCCAACTCGTCAAAATTACTTGACAGTTATTGGTGTCGTCAGAATGCGTTTTTTTTTCTAAAATTTCTATAAACAGTCTGTACATTGTACAGTCGGCGAGGCGACGAGGCCAACACAAGGACGCGCGGTGGCCCCGACCCGGTCAGGACTCATGCACCTCGGGCCCCGGCCTCCGCGCCGCATACTGATATTATAAATGCGAAAGCGTAGACTGTCTGTCTGCAACGATTTAACGGCCCATCTGTTCAACCGATTTTGAGTACAGGCATAGGTTGTGTCCCGGGGAAGGACAGAAAGACACACGCTGCCCTTTTATTGCGGGAGTCCCCGCGGGTATCCAACCTTAGGCTGTACGGGAGCAGGTGATATGGCTCGACCGTAACATAGGATGATCATCCTCCGAGCGGGTGTTGTGCTCGGGGACCACTGGTCCGACCGTTCATCTTTGGAGATCGTATATATAGCGTAATTCAGAGACCGCTTCGTAACCGTGAGTTGGGCTCTTCGTGGTCGCGTGCATCGTACTTACTAGTAATGCCATCTATTGGATTATGTGTATAAATTCAATAATTAAGTGAATAACAATAGTAAAGCGTTAGCTGAATGCTAACAAGCTGATCTCTGTAGTAGTATCGATTAGCGTGAGTTCAAGATCTTCGATGTTAGAGGACTGAACTGCTTGCAAATGGAATCTCGTAATCAATGCAAAATTAAAAACTAAATTTTTGCAGGCATTAGTCGTCTTTGTTTTCCTGTGAATCTATATTTGCTGATTTGTTTGTTCGCAGGTAGCAATAAAAATAATAGACAAATCCCGGCTGGACGAGGACAACCTCAAGAAGACGTTCCGAGAGATCGCCATCATGAAGCGGCTGCGGCATCCGCACATAGTCCGGCTATACCAGGTGAGGCGACAACACCTTTTTGTTTTATGTACGGCTCTGGCTACGGCTCTGGCTTCCAGCCCATCTTAGCCTGTCGACAAGATATTGCATGCATTCCCGTTAGGTAATAGGTAGGTAACGTTTAATTTTTTAATTTATTTAAGGACATCCAACAGGTTACAATAGAATAACAGGTAAAATAAAGCTAGTTAAAATAATAATATGCATTATTATAAACCCACTTAGAGGCTGCTACAGCTTGCAATATTATATTAAAACCACACTATGGGTCGGAGAAATAAGAAATAAAAGAGGAAAAAATAAAGAATAAAAAAAAATAAGCTAACTAATAATAATTAACTTAAATTAGCTGTGATAAGATCCAGCAAGCCATAGCAGACAGCTAACCGGATATAGGTCCGTAACACAAAAAACAAAAAAACAAGTGGATGATAAGAATAATATAACAATACAAACTATAACTATAACGTTAGTTTACTTCTATCAATGAACCAGTTTCCACTTGCTGTATTCCCTTAAACTACAGCATGAGGCTGTTTAAGTGGCGGATGAACAGATTTATCAAAACCGGCGACAGATTAGCGGTTCCTCTGGCGCTGCAAAATTTCATGGGTGGAAGGTTATAATTACATCAGATGACCCGCTTGCTCGATTGTTTACTTTAACTAAATACATATTCTTTGAAAAAGTTAAATTTAACTTACCCGCATCCTAAAAAAAATTGACTCCGACTTTTTCTTAAACAGCACTCGGAGCCGTCGTCGGTTCTAAGCCTGATATCTCTGGTCGTGTCGAGTGGCCGTGCCGTTTGACTATGAGAATGAGGGATTAGAAAACATGCCTGTGTCTATGTCTGTCTGTCACACACTTGTGTGGCGATACTGAGATCAGCCACTTGGGTTGTAATTCGTTTCAGATAACATTATCATCTCAGTCGAAACGTTTAGCCTCTGGAACGGGTGTCTATTATCTAACGAATGTTTGAACTCACTGGTTTGCAGGTGATGGAGAGCAGTCACACTTTGTATCTAGTCACAGAATACGCGCCCAACGGGGAAATATTCGGTGAGTACGTAATTCTGTAACCAGTATTTCACCCAGTAAAAATATGATTATACAATGTGCTCTGTTTACTTGGAAAAGCTAGGTTTTATAGGCCTATTCCACTGCACTTTTCACAGGGACTCTTACACTTGAATCAGTGTAGTGTGATAAGATTTAGGAAGTAAGGGTCCCTAAATTGGTCCTTATTGTTGTGTAATAAGCGCCGCTCTAACTAGCGGCCACGCCCACCCTTGACTGAGGCCTGTAAAAAGTGCAGTGTAAAGGCCTATTACTTGAAACGATTGCATCAGTAATAGGGCTATTACATTGCACTTTTCACAGGGACCCTTACATTTTAATCTGTGTAGTGTAAAAAGACTCAGGGAGAAAGGGTCCCTAAATTGGTTCTTATTGCTGTGTAATAAGCGACGCTCTAACTTGCAGCCACGCCCACCCTTGACACAAGGCCCTGTTAAAAGTGCAGTGAAATAGGCCTATTACTTGAAACGATTGCATCAGTAATAGGGCTATTACATTGCACTTTTCACAGGGACCCTTACACTTGAATCAGTGTAGTGTAAAAACACTCAGGGAGAAAGGGTCCTTAATTTGGTTCTTATTGCTGTGTAATAAGCGACGCTCTAACCTGCAGCCACGCCCACCCTTGACACAGGGCCCTGTAAAAAGTGCAGTGTAATAGGCCTATTACTTGAAACGATTGCATCAGTAATAGGGCTATTACATTGCACTTTTCACAGGGACCCTTACACTTGAATCAGTGTAGTGTAATAAGATTTAGGAAGTAAGGGTCCCCAAATTGGTCCTTATTTCTGTTCCTTATTTTCTAATAGGGCTATTAGTTAAAACAATTGCATCAGTAAGGAGACAGTTGAGTATTAATAGGTTGAAACACTCGATAGCTATTTTAATCATACTTTATTAGCAATTTACACACAACCACTGTACAGCCATCACTTGACATTACCACCTAGATTAATATGTACCACCATTACATCCCGATCTCCCTCTCAACCCCCCACATCGCCCGTCACGGTCGAGGGCGTTGTAGAGGAAATCAGACCATAGAGGGACCATAGATAGATCCGCCTATTTCAGTCTAACAGTATGTTCAATTACCATCAGGTGAGATCGCAGTCAAGGGCTAACTTGTAGTGAAAAAATATTATAAAAAAAAACTGGTGTGCGGGCAGATCACCTGGTGTCCGCGGGGCGCATGGCGGAGGCGGCGGCGGCGCGAGCGTTCGCGCAGATGGTGGCGGCCGTGGGCTACTGCCACCGCAGCGGAGTGGTGCACCGCGACCTCAAGGCCGAGAACCTGCTGCTCGACAAGGACATGAACATCAAGGTGACCAGCGCCTCCGCGATCTGCCTCACTCACCCGCAGTGCCAGTCATGCCCTCCGCAATCCGCCTCACTCACCCGCAGTGCCAGTCATGCCCTCCGCAATCCGCCTCACACACCCGCAGTGCCAGTCGTGCCCTCCGCAATCCGCCTCACACACCCGCAGTGCCAGTCATGCGGGATTATGAGGGGAAATGTACCTGGAAGACCCGTTCCTATTTTGCATGTGACAAAGAACATTGTCCAAATTCGCCTAAAAATTAACATACGTTTAAAATATACCGTAAGTCTTAGCTTATTTTATAGCGTTTATTCCAAATATTAGAATTTAACAGACACTTCAAATTAATTTAAAAAGAAATAAATGGGTATTAAATTGATTACTATACGTTTCCGTCTCTGGATTATTAACCACAGATCAATAACGTACAGGTTAAAATAATATACAATACCACCGCTTGAGCGCTAGACCCGTATCGTAAGAAACAAGATAAAAGCTGCTTAAAGTGCTCAGTGCGCTAGTATTCTGAATCTCGCAACGCCATCTATTGAAAGTACAATAATTTAATATTTTTAACGCCATCTACGGCGAATCTTGTCTTATCTACATACTGTTTACAGCTCTATTACAAATGGATAAAGATGATATTTATTTGTTTTGATTTATCGTGAAAGCTGAAATAACCTCAAAATTGAAAATATTTTTATAAGTAATTTTTTAGCAAGTGTCCATAGTTTTAATCTGCTCTCAAGTATAAAAAGGTATTAATTTGAACCCAGTAATCAATGTTTTATGACGGTTGGTTCTTAGGCGAACATTGTATTTGGACGGAACAATGTCCTTTCTTTGAAACACCAAATACCGATCATGTAGGAATTATAGGGGACAATCTTACTTGAACCCAATATCGATGATGACAATTCACCAAACATAAAAACGCGCTTCTAGTATGGAAGTTTGTATGAAATACATAGTTGTGACGTCATCGAATTTCAGCGCATCATTTTTGCTCTAATCGATAGTATAAAACGGTTTTAAATCTTAAAACTAACCGAGGATGAGAATGTTAGGTCTTTTGGAAGACCCTCTATTTAATAATCAGTAAGAAATAATTTATTTTTGACATGGGCATAATCCCAATTTTATAGGTTTATAAATTAATATCTCCTTATAAATCCCTGCCCGTACATCTTTCCTTAACTAAAAACTTTGTGAAGTGTTCCTTAGTAATGACCCTTATGACTCGAGCGCTGTAATGATACAGGGAATACAAAAGTGCAACGAAATGTTTCGGAACGCCGAGTTCTGTAAGCAGTCGACACAGTCGAATGCCTTGCTATAAATGACCAAATTAGTGATGTTTGAAACTGTTAAATTGTTTTAAATGATAAAAGGCGTTTCGAAGAGCCAGAAAACTTGTATAGCTCATGCTCTTGAGAAAACTTATTATACTATTGAAGATTGTGTAAATGATAAAAGAGCATGTATTTGACTCGCTCCAGCAATGCTTGGGACTGCGGTTAATTATCTAAAATTTTTTCAAAAGAGCAACCACCGAGTTTCTTACTGGTTTTTCTCCGTACTTCCGGTGGTTAATTAAGTAATCTACAATTTTTTCAAAAGAGCAACCACCAATTTTCCCCTCTGGTTCTTCTCCGTAGGAGTTGGCGTTTCGACCAGTGGTAGATTCATTCGAATATTCAAAAGCACTTGTCCAAGTGTACTTGAATAAAAAAGATGCGAGTTATAGGCCTATTACACTGCACTTTTTACAGAGCCCTGAGGTAAGGGTGGGCGTGGCATGCGTGACACAGCAATACGGACCAATATAGGGACCCTTTCTCCCTAAATCCAATTCCCTCCCTTGACGGGTCCCTGTGAAAAGTGCAGTGTAATAGGCCTATCAGAGTCGGAGTTGGTGTGGTTCGTTGAGACGTGTTCCGCGGTTGCAGCTGGCGGACTTCGGCTTCAGCAACGAGTACACGGCGGGCTCGCCGCTGTCCACGTGGTGCGGCAGCCCGCCCTATGCCGCGCCCGAGCTGTTCGAGGGCCGACAGTACGACGGGCCCAAGGCGGACATATGGGTGAGTGGACCGGTGCACCAGCGCACCAGCGCACCAGTGCACCAGTGCACCAGGGGATCGTGACTGACGACTGACTTACGATTTCCATTATTAACCAGTGCACCAACGCACCAGTGCACCAGGGGATCGTGACTGACGACTGACTGACGATTTCCATTATTAAATGAAATTAAATGATTTATTAATTTATTTATTTCACGTAGGACAACTTGTGCCACTTATGATAACTCGTAAGAATCTACCACCGGTTCGGAAAGCTCGTCTCCGGAGCTAACACTTTCGCATTTATAATAATAATTTAATTGAAATTCCGTTCATGAAAAGAGCAGCCGGTGAGTTTCCTGCCGGCTCTTCTCAGTAGAACATCTTTCCAAAGCGGTGCTAGGGCCCTGATATATCATAAGTGACACAAGTTGCTCTCCAAGAAACGGAAACATTTCTACGTTGCATTTGAGGTCGCGCTCCGGTTCGAAGGACCATATGATGAGGTCGCGCTCCGGCTCGAAGGACCATATGATGTGATGGTGTGTTTGTGTGCCTGCAGTCGCTGGGCGTTGTGCTGTACGTGCTGGTGTGCGGCGCGCTGCCGTTTGACGGCTCCACGCTCAGCGAGCTGCGCGCCACCGTGCTCGGCGGCAAGTTCCGCATCCCCTACTTCATGTCGCAAGGTACCGCCCCCACCCCCGCCCCCGCCCCCGCATCATACACATACACGATATTTATCTGTGCGTGTACTGAAATTCAGAACTACATAGTAAGTAGATTCTGCTGCTTTGTGTTTTTTTTTATTGTATACATAATTACTGGCAAGCCGGCATGCATTTAGCTGATCTCGCAAGTGCGGGGTTACCAGTTAACAAAAACGTTAAACTTAAAAAACACAAACAAAATTACAAAAAAAAAAACTATTATAATCTATTGATACTGCATCAATGAACTGATGCAGCATCCTTTTGTACTGTTGTAAAGAGAGTGAATGAGGATCTGTGGTTATAGGCATGATGACTGATTTTGAAAAATGGTCACATTATGTTCGGAAGTATCTTCTATTTTGAATGAATATATTATTTCAGCAGAAAAATAAGTTTTGGTAGATAAAATTGTCATTTGAAATTTAAATTTTAAAATTCACGCCAAAACGCTCGCCCGTGTCATGGCGTCGTTAGTGACGTCACTATTGTTTTTATCAACGTACTCTGTGCAGTGTACAGTAAACAATAGTATGCTCGAAGCTCGAAAACAAACAATTGTGACGTCATTGGCTTCTTGGTGTTTAATCCAATATGGCGGATTGTTGTATTTTATAGTTTTATTTTATCAAAATAAATAGTAATCTCACTCGAAATAGAAAAATAAATACGTTTTTTATAATCCATGAATCCTATATCGTTAGATAAATTCATAATTTCATTGATTCATGGTTACTGTCATCGTGCCTGTTTAATGTGAACGAACAGAGTGTACATGTCGTGTGCGGGTGTGCGCGTGTGCAGAGTGCGAGCAGCTGATCCGGCACATGCTGGTGGTGGAGCCGGAGCGGCGGCTGTCGCTGCGGGGCGTGGCGCGGCACCGCTGGCTGGCGGCGCACCAGCCGGGGCCCGGGCCGGGCGCGGCGGCGGCGGACGGCGCGTGCGCGTGCCACCCGCCGCCCGCCGCGCCCGCGCCGCCGCCGCGCCCGGACGTGCTGGCGCGCATGTGCGCGCTGCCCGGCCTCACGCTGCCGCACATCCAGCGGGTGAGCGACACATTCCCCACGTCTCTGAGGCCACTTGAGTCAATTTGCACTTGTCCCTCCGTCTGTAATTACTTCAAAGGACATTGACCAAATTCGCCTAAGAATCAACATGTGTTTGAAATATACAGTAATTCTTAGCTTTTTTTTATAACCTTTATTTCAAATATTTGAATTCAACGGACACTTTAAATTAATTACAAAGTTTAAATAATTACAAATTATCTAATCTCTCTCCTAAATATCTCTCCGTCTAATCGTCACAGCATTGATTAAAGGACGTTGATCAAATTCGCCTAAGAATCAACATGTGTTTGGAATATACAGTAATTCTTAGCTTTTTTTTATAACCTTTATTTCAAATATTTGAATTCAACGGACACTTTAAAT